>NC_069410.1:20958108-21175608 GCF_026875155.1 Cherax quadricarinatus | reverse complement strand
ACCACGTGTCCAGCCTCTCCAGGTCTCTTTGAAGTCCTGCCTGATCCTCATCAGTTTTAATTCTCCTCATTAACTTCACATCATCTGCGAATAGCGACATCTCTGAGTCTATCCCTTCCATCATGTCATTCACATATACCAAAAATAGCACTGGTTCTAGGACCGACCCCTGTGGGACCCCACTCGTCACAGGTGCCCACTGTGATACCTCATCCCGTACCATGACTCGTTGTTGCCTCCCTGTCAGGTATTCTCTGATCGATTGCAGTGCCCTTCCTCTTATACACGCCTGATCCTCTAGTTTCTGCACTAATTTCTTGTGAGGAACTGTGTCAAAGGCCTTCTTGCAGCACAAGAAAATGCAATCAACCCACCCCTCTCTCTCGTGTCTTACTTCTGTAACTTTGTCATAAAACTCCAAAAGGTTTATGACACAGGATTTGCCTTCCATGAATCCGTGCTGGTTGTCGTTTGTAATCCTGTTCCGTTCCAGGTGCTCCACCACTCTCCTCCTGATAATCTTCACCATGACTTTGCATACTATACACGCCAGTGACACTGGTCTGTAATTTAGTGCCTCTTTTCTGTCTCCTTTTTTAAAAATGGGAACTACATTTGCGGTCTTCCTTAACTCAGGTAGTTGCCCAGTTTCAAGGGATGTGTTGAAGATTGTGGTTAATGTCTCACACAGTATATCTGCTCCCTCCCTGAGGACCCACGGGGAGATGTTGTCCGGTCCCATTGCCTGTGCGGTATCAAGGTCACTTAGCAGCTTCACCTCCTCCTCAGTTGTGTGCATGTCATCCAGCACTTGTTGGTGTATTCCCTGTTGGTGTTCCCCTCTGTCCTGTCTTCCTAGAGTCCTTCCTGTCTCCACTGTGAATACTTCCTTAAATCTCGTGTTGAGCTCCTCGCATACCTCTTCATACCTCTTCTTTCCTCAGCGTGTGTGTGTGTGTGTGTGTGTGTGTGTGTGTGTGTGTGTGTGTGTGTGTGTGTGTGTGTGTGTGTGTGTGTGTGTGTGTGTGTGTGTGTGTGGTGTGTGTGTATGTGTGTGGTTGTATGTGTGTGTATATGTGTGTGTGTGTGTGTGTGTGTGTGTGTGTGTGTGTGTGTGTGTGTGTGTGTGTGTGTGTGTGTGTGTGTGTGTGATCACACATATGTGATTGCATGTGTCGAATCCCAGCTCCTGGCCCCGTCTCTCAGGTGGCCGTTAACAGGTTCCCTCTCTTAGAGTTTCGTAAGCCTTCTCATACCTATTCATAAAGCTATGGATGAGTCTCGCCTCTGCCACTTCGCAGTCTAGGTCCTCCTAGCTTACAGACTCAGAAATGTTTCCGAACAACCCTGTGACTCATCTGTACTTCCATATTCCTCCTTTACCCTCGTTTTTCTGCTTCCCGTATCTCGAACAATAAGCCCCTTTCAGCATATCTATTCCTCTCGGTATTTTGTACGTTGTTATCATGTCACCTCCGGTTCTTTCCTCCAATGTCGTCTTTAACCTCTCCTCGTACCTCATTCCTCCTGCTCCGAGACTAGTCTCGTTGCAAATGTCTAAACTTTTTCCATTTTCTTGACATTCTTTGTCAGGTTCCTCGAGGCACAGAACTCGCCCCTATCCTGTTCCTCATATCTGACATAAGCAGAGACATAAACACATGTCTTTGCAGATGTTATAATTTGCATAAACACATGTCTTTGCAGATGTTATAATTTGCATAAGACTGAAATTTACTGTGGACACAGCAAATGTACCAGCGTATATAGACAAATTCTTCAGTGAACCACAGAAATCAATGTGATGTTCAACGAGGACATGTTTCAGTTACTCCAGTTTTGGAAAATTTGAGGAAATGATAGAACGCAGTTTAATACTATTAATCGTCATTGAACATCATGTTGTCAGCTCACCGAAAACAACATGATATTGTTGAAGCTGTTGTCAGTAGCCATTGGGTCACTAACAACAGTCTGATGCTCAATGAGGAAAAGTTTCAGTTACAGTGTTATGGAAAAACTGGCGAAATAAAATTTGATCAGAGTACATGGCAAAATTAAACCACCCAGTAGAGCATGAGAGACCTGGGAGTGATAATGCAAGAAGATCTCACGGTCAAGGAGCACAACAATGTTATCATCGAAACCAGAAGGAAAATTATGGACTTTAACTAAAACTTTCATAACAAGGGATA
Source organism: Cherax quadricarinatus (assembly GCF_026875155.1). Classification (NCBI taxonomy): domain Eukaryota; kingdom Metazoa; phylum Arthropoda; class Malacostraca; order Decapoda; family Parastacidae; genus Cherax; species Cherax quadricarinatus. The sequence goes on along the minus strand of NC_069410.1, from coordinate 21,173,413 downwards.
CTAAAATAATGACACTCTTCAAGACACTCATTCTCTTTAGGTTGGAATATTGCTGTATACTACCGGCACCTTTCACGGCAGATGAAACTGCAGAGCTGGAAAGTGTGTAGAGAACCTTTAAGTTCATATTAGGTCCAACCTGATATTAAGCCCACGTGGATGATACCAGCTTGAAGGATGTGTCTTCAGAGGATGCCAGTTCATGGTATCGACTGCAAAAGATGATGCAGTGCTATTGTATATATCCTTGTCTATCTCAGATATGAGAATAAGAAAGAGGAGAAGGGCGAAGGACTGTACACATTTTTTATTTTACTGTTGACCATTACTTTTTGGGTTAAATATATAATAATCGGCCAACCGTTCCAGTTATTTCTTCTGTGCGTATTTTGAGCAGTTACCCTATGGGCTCACTTGTCAAAGTGCATTAGCTTGTCTTCGAGTGTATCCAAGTCTACTTCGAGGTGGACCTGTAATTGTAAGGTACAGAGTAATCTGTTCTGAACCCAAGCTGACCTGGGCTGTGCAACTTCTGGGATTCCATGTGACTAGCAATCGTACTGTTTAAGACCCTTTCAAAAATCCTGAAAATGTGGGACATCAGGGATATCGGTCTTTATATATATAGTATATATATATAATATATATATATATAATATATAATATATATATAATATATATATATATATATATATATATATATATTTATATATATATATATATATATATTTCGTGCCGAATATGTAAAACTGGTCAATTAGCAAGAACTCATTTAAAATTAAGTCCTTTCTAAAATTTTCTCTTATACGTTTAAAGATATATTTTTTCATTAATGTTGATGTAAAAATTTATAATTTTGCACCAAAGGAACTTAGAAAACTTACCTAACCTTATTATAACAAGAACAATTTATTTTAGCCTAACCCAACTAAATATATTTTAGATTTATTTACAATAATTTAATACTAAACAAACACAGTTAAATATATTTTTTTCGTTAGGCTCAGAATGGTTTTGGCGAAATTATTGCATACACAAATTTTCACTTGTCCTATATGGCAAGATGAGCGTTGCTTTTTAAGCCAAGATCGCAAGTTCTGCCTATTCGGCACGACATACATGTATATATATATATATATATATATATATATATATATATATATATATATATATATATATAATATATAATATATAAATATTCAATTGATTAACTGCCACATTTGGGGAGTGGAGCTATATCAGTGGATTGTGAAGACTGTGCGATAACTCGTGCCTAGGTTCCTTCTCCATAGAATATTTAAGGCACACGATAATGCCTTCTTGTAATTTTTGATGAATCTTGAGTTCCACGAGTCAGGGCCTGGGGTAGAGTGCTTGGACATGCCATCAGTGGCTTCTTCGAAGTCAGATGCAGTTTGATATATCAGAGATTACGTAGATCTTACCACTGTTATGCATTTTGTTCATGAAGAATTCATTGGGGCCGTCAATTTTTACGCAGTTTATTGGTTCATTGAACATTGCTTCATACTGTAATTTAAGTATTTAACTCATTTCTTTGTTGTCATCAAAGGTCCGATACCAGAGTTTTTTTTCGCCTAGGTTTTGGAAATAAAAATAAGTATTTTGGATTCATTTTTATTTCATTTATGACTTTTTGTTCCCTTTCTCTCTCTCTCTTTCATTTCTCGAGCCGGTCTTAGTTTCCGTTCTTCAAAGAGACTGCTGCCTTTGAAGAGCTCTGTTGTTCGTCGTCTTTACCTGTAGAAGACGCACCTCTCCCTTTCCAGCCTGCACCTTCTCCTCCCCCTTTTTAATGGTATGTGTCTGGAACATACTTCTAGTGCCACTGAGCTCATTCTCTCAAAATACTGATTCAGGTTCACATTTAGCATATTGTCTTTCACGCATACGTCAGTAAGCTTGGGGTTTATTAGCTCCCAGTTGATGTTCTTGCTGTTAACGTTTAACATACCCTCATGATTGTGTGATTTACTAATTAGAGCCAGTTTGAACTTCCATTAGGTTGTGGTCTGTGTTTACTGCCTTTGAAACAATTATATTCGATACCATATCTTCATTATTTACGATTATAAGATCTTGACTATTTTCTAGTCTGGTCGGCTCTGTTATTTGGTATCAGGTGAATTTGTTGCAGCGTCTTATTAGTTCATCTGAGTGAGACTGTTCATACAAACTATCTCCTGTGTTCATCTCTGCTATTACAGACTTTATTATATACTTTCATTATAGGTGTCTTAAATTAAAGTCACCAAGCAATAGGATTTCAGAGGCCTGCTTAATATGTCCTTAAGACAGTGCTCGATTTTTAATAGTTGGTGTTTGAACTGTTAGGAAGTCGCATCTGGTGATTTATATACAAGAACAATAACTATATCTTGATGTCCAATTTTAACTACCAAAACTTTGACTACCCAGTTATCCATGTTTCATATTTCAATGTTGAAGTAGCCTTCAACATGGGTCTCTCTACAGGCTGCAAACATTGCACTAGTCGGTGAGGTGACCACTAATGAACGATATTTTGTTGTTGATAGTTGGTTTAAGACCTTGAATGTTAGCAAGACAAATGACGTACATGTTGCTCTGCTGCAGAGGTTTTTTTTACTGGTTGTTGTTCATGGATCCATGACTCTCCAGGTGCCTCTTCACTCTTCTGATAATCTTCTTCATAACCTTGCATTCTCTGCATGTCAGTGTTACTGACATGCAGCTTGTGTATGTCAGTATTGCTGACATGGAGCAACACTGACACACACAACACACACACACACACACACACGCGCGCGCACTGTGTACTCACCTAGTTATGGTTACAGGGGCCGAGTCACAGCTCCTGGCCCCGACTCTTCACTGGCCATTACTAGGTCACTCTTCCTGATCCATGTGTGTGTGTGTGTGTATGTGTGTGTGTGTGTGTGTGTGTGTGTGTGTGTGTGTGTGTGTGTGTGTGTGTGTGTGTGTGTGGCTCGGGCAAGATGTTTAGTGTAATCTCACCATTCTGTCTCTCCCTCTATACACTCCCTCTCTACATCTCTTCACCCCCTCATCACCTCATTCCACTTCACACCTCATACCTCAATTCTCTCATTTAGCCCACATCACCATCCACAATTTTCTTCCTTCCATCTCTGTCCTTCCTATTTCCCCTCCTTCACAACTCTTCACCTCCCTCCCCCCCCTACAATTTTCCCCTCTCCTCCCCTCCCTCCCACCCCTCAGGCTCCACGGGGGGTCAGAGGGGAGAGAACCATCATAGGCAATAAACATCAATATTTTCATAAGCGTGTTTGAGTGTTGGTGAGGATGTGTTGGAGTGTTGGTGAGGTGTTGGAGTGTTGGTGAGGTGTTGGAGTGTTGGTGAGGATGTGTTGGAGAGGATGTGCTGGAGTGTTGGTGAGGATGTGTTGGAGTGTTGGTGAGGTGTTGGAGCGTTGGTGAGGATGTGTTGGAGTGTTCTACCTACCTACCCGGAGGGTATTCCGGGGATCAACGCCCCCGCTGTCCGATCCACGACCAGGCCTCCCGGTGGATCAGAGCCTGATCAGCAAGGCTATTACTGCTGGCCGCACGTAGTCCAACGTTCGAATCACAGCCCGGCTGATCCGGCACCGACTTCAAGTATCTGTCCAGTTCCCTCTTGAAGGCAGCCAGGGGTCTATTGGTAATTCCCCTTAAGCCTGGTGGGAGGCTGTTGAGAAGTCTTGGACCCCGGACACTTATGGCGTTTTCTCTTAGTGTACCAGTGACTCCCTTACTTTTCATTGGAGGTATTTTACATCGCCTGCCCAGTCTTTTGCTTTCGTAAGGAGTGATTTCTGTGTGCAGATTCGGGACCATTCCTTCTAGGATTTTCCAAGTGTAGATTATGAAATATCTCTCTCGCCTGCGTTCCAGTGAGTACAAGTCAAGTGCTTCCAAGCGTTCCCAGTTGTTGAGGTGTGGTGAGGATGTGTTGGAGTGTTGGTGAGGATGTGTTGGAGTGTTGGTGAGGATGTGTTGGAGTGTTGGTGAGGATGTGTTGGAGTGGTGGTGAGGATGTGTTGGAGTGTTGGTGAGGATGTGTTGGAGTGTTGGTGAGGATGCGTTGGAGTGTTGGTGAGGATGTGTTGGAGTGTTGGTGAGGATGTGTTGGAGTGTTGGTGAGGATGTGTTGGAGTGTTGGTGAGGATGCGTGGAGTGTTGGTGAGGATGTGTTGGAGTGTTGGTGAGGATGTGTTGGAGTGTTGGTGAGGATGCGTTGGAGTGTTGGTGAGGATGTGTTGGAGTGTTGGTGAGGATGGTGTTGGAGTGGTGGTGAATTGATGTAGGAACATAGAGTAACTGTGCTGGAGTTGATAAATACTAGTGTCGCATCCTTCTAGTAGCCTGCACCCCATCACCCCCTCCCCCCTCCCCATCACCCCCTCCCCCTCCCCATCACCCCTCCCCCTCCCCATCACCCCCTCCCCATCACCCCCTCCCCCCCTCCCCATCACCCCTCCCCCTCCCCATCACCCCTCCCCATCACCCCTCCCCCTCCCCATCACCCCCTTCCCCTCCCCATCACCCCCTCCCCATCACCCCCTCCCCATCACCCCCTCCCCATCACCCCCTCCCCTCCCCATCACACCTGCCCCCTCCCCATCACCCCCTCCCCCTCCCCATCACCCGCGCCCCCTCCCCATCACCCGCGCCCCCTCCCCATCACCCCCGCCCCCTCCCCATCACCCCCGCCCCCTCCCCATCACCCCCGCCCCCTTCCCATCACACCCCGCCCCCTCCCCATCACCCCGCCCCTCCCCATCACCCCCCTCCCCATCCCCATCACCCCCGCCCCCTCCCCATCACCCCCGCCCCCTCCCCATCACCCCCGCCCCCTCCCCATCACCCCCGCCCCCTCCCCATCACCCCCGCCCCCTCCCCATCACCCCCTCCCCCCCCCCATCACCCCCCCCCTCCCCATCAACCCCCTCCCCCTCCCCATCACCCCCCTCCCATCACCCCCCCCCCCTCCCCATCACCCCCCCGCCCCCTCCCCATCACCCCCTCCCCCTCCCCATCACCCCCGCCCCCTCCCCATCACCCCCGCCCCCTCCCCATCACCCCCCCTCCCCTCCCCATCACCCCCGCCCCCTCCCCATCACCCCCGCCCCCCTCCCCATCACCCCCGCCCCCTCCCCATCACCCCCGCCCCCTCCCCATCATCCCCGCCCCCTCCCCATCACCCCCCCTCCCCCTTCCCATCACCCCCCGCCCCCTCCCCATCACCCCCGCCCCCTCCCCATCATCCCCGCCCCCTCCCCATCACCCCCCCCCCCTTCCCATCACCCCCGCCCCCTCCCCATCACCCCCGCCTCCTCCCCATCACCCCCCCCCCCTCCCCATCACCCCCGCCCCCTCCCCATCACCCCCGCCCCCTCCCCATCACCCCCGCCCCCTCCCCATCGCCACCGCCCCCACCCCCAACACTGTGCTCTACACAAACTCCAAGGCTGAGGAGGGACAGATTACCTCAGCTTTTGTATATACTTCTGCAATCTTCACATTATGTCCTTGTACTGATAAAGCCACTGGATGGCGAGACGTCTACAGATAAAGCTACCCAGATGTTGGATATTGTATACAATTCATGCGCTATCTTTAACTAGTCTCACATCTGGCTTCCTACCTGACATTTCTTTCATTCCAGATATCATAGTGATAGAGGACAGACTGACCGAAACACCGTCGTCAGTTACATCTTTAATTTGAGGGTAAGTGAACACGTAGAAGGTAGAAAGGCAGGACATGACAAAAAAAAAAAGAAAGTCTAGGGAATTATGAAGATAACCCAATAAAAATAGAACAGAGTTTATCAGAAATGACGGCAGATAACACTGTGTTATGGGTTCCTTGTTCCATAGGTTTAAAAGTTCTGGAGTTAATTATTTTCCCAGGACGAGTAACGTAAGTGAACAAATAAAATTGATTTTTTTGCTACGTTGTATGACCTTCTACCTCTGAATGACTGCAGCTTCCCAGCATCACCTTCTTATTTAATGTGATACCTTAAAAGGACTGCTATTTTGTCCCAGTTACACTCCTTGCTAGTTACACTCCTTGCTAGTTACACTCCTTGCTAGTTAAGCTCCTTGCTAGTTACACTCCTTGCTAGTTACACTCCTTGCTAGTTACACTCCTTGCTAGTTAAGCTCCTTGCTAGTTACACTCCTTGCTAGTTACACTCCTTGCTAGATACACTCCTTGCTAGTTAAGCTCCTTGCTAGTTACACTCCTTGCTAGTTACACTCCTTGCTAGTTACACTCCTTGCTAGTTAAGCTCCTTGCTAGTTACACTCCTTGCTAATTACACTCCTTGCTAGTTAAGCTCCTTGCTAGTTACACTCCTTGCTAGTTACACTCCTTGCTAGTTACACTCCTTGCTAGTTACACTCCTTGCTAGTTAAGCTCCTTGCTAGTTACACTCCTTGCTAGTTACACTCCTTGCTAGTTACACTCATTGCTAGTTAAGCTCCTTGCTAGTTACACTCCTTGCTAGTTAAGCTCCTTGCTAGTTACACTCCTTGCTAGTTACACTCCTTCCTAGTTATACTCCTTGCTAGTTACACTCCTTGCTAGTTAAGCTCCTTGCTAGTTACACTCATTGCTAGTTACACTCCTTGCTAGTTACACTCCTTGCTAGTTAAGCTCCTTGCTAGTTACACTCTTTGCTAGTTACACTCCTTGCTAGTTACACTCCTTGCTAGTAAAGCTCCTTGCTAGTTACACTCCTTGCTAGTTACACTCCTTGCTAGTTACACACCTTGCTAGTTACGCTCCTTGCTAGTTACGCTCCTTGCTAGTTACACTCCTTGCTAGTTACACTCCTTGTTAGTTACACTCCTTGCTAGCTAAACTCCTTGCTAGTTACACTCCTTGCTAGTTACACTCCTTGCTAGTTACACTCCTTCCTAGTTACACTCCTTGCTAGTTACGCTCCTTGCTAGTTACGCTCCTTGCTAGTTACACTCCTTGCTAGTTACACTCCTTGCTAGTTACACTCCTTGCTAGTTACACTCTTTGCTAGTTACGCTCCTTGCTAGTTACTCTCCTTGCTAGTTACACTCCTTGCTAGTTACACTCCTTGCTAGTTACACTCCTTGCTAGTTACACTCCTTGCTAGTTACGCTCCTTGCTAGTTAAGCTCCTTGCTAGTTAAGCTCCTTGCTAGTTAAGCTCCTTGCTAGTTAAGTTCCTTGCTAGTTAAGTTCCTTGCTAGCTAAGTTTCGTGCTAGCCAAGTTCCTTGCAAGTTAAGTTCCTTGCTAGTTAAGTTCCTTGCTAGTTAAGTTCCTTGCTAGTTAAGTTCCTTGCTAGTTAATCTCCTTGCTAGCTAAGTTCCTTGCTAGCCACGTTCCTTGCAAGTTAAGTTCCTTGCAAGTTAAGTTCCTTGCTAGCTAAGCTCCTTGCTAGTTAAGCTCCTTGCTAGTTAAGTTCCTTGCTAGTTAAGTTCCTTGCTAGCTAAGTTTCGTGCTAGCCAAGTTCCTTGAAAGTTAAGTTCCTTGCTAGTTAAGTTCCTTGCTAGTTAAGTTCCTTGCTAGTTAAGTTCCTTGCTAGTTAATCTCCTTGCTAGCTAAGTTCCTTGCTAGCCACGTTCCTTGCAAGTTAAGTTCCTTGCAAGTTAAGTTCCTTGCTAGCTAAGTTCCTTGCTAGTTAATCTCCTTGCTAGCTAAGTTCCTCGCTAGCTAAGTTCCTTGCTAGCCACGTTCCTTGCTAGCTAAGTTCCTTGCTAGCTAAGTTCCTAGCTAGCCACGTTCCTTGCAAGTTAAGTTCCTTGCTAGCCACGTTCCTGGCTAGCCACGTTCCTTGCTAGCCACGTTCCTTGCTAGCTAAGTTCCTAGCTAGCCACGTTCCTTGCAAGTTAAGTTCCTTGCTAGCCACGTTCCTTGCTAGCTAAGTTTCTTGCTAGCCACGTTCCTTGCAAGTTAAGTTCCTTGCTAGCCACGTTCCTTGCTAGCTAAGTTCCTTGCTAGCCACGTTCCTTGCAAGTTAAGTTCCTTGCTAGCTAAGTTCCTTGCTAGCTAAGTTCCTTGCTTGCTAAGTTCCTTGCTAGCTAAGTTCCTTGCTAGCTAAGTTCCTTGCTAGCCACGTTCCTGCTAGCTAAGTTCCTTGCTAGCTAAGTTCCTTGCTAGCTAAGTTCCTTGCTAGCCACGTTCCTGCTAGCTAAGTTCCTTGCTAGCTAAGTTCCTTGCTAGCTAAGTTCCTTGCTAGCTAAGTTCCTTGCTAGCTAAGTTCCTTGCTAGCTAAGTTCCTTGCTAGCCACGTTCCTTGCTAGCTAATTTCCTTGCTAGCTAAGTTCCTTGCTAGCTAAGTTCCTTGCTAGCTAAGTTCCTTGCTAGCTAAGTTCCTTGCTAGCTAAGTTCCTTGCTAGCTAAGTTCCTTGCTAGCCACGTTCCTTGCTAGCTAAGTTCCTTGCTAGCCACGTTCCTTGCTAGCTAAGTTCCTTGCTAGCCACGTTCCTTGCTAGCTAAGTTCCTTGCTAGCTAAGTTCCAATACTAGAGAATTATTGAGAATAATGCTGCTTTAGTCATATAAAAAACTTTAATTAAAAATTTCATTTGAATTTTGTTAGCACTTTGAATAAGTATTTTTTATTATCAGTGTTAATTAACATAATAATGAACCTCAAGTAGCAGAGATGTCACGTTTATACTGACCAAGTAGCAGAGATGTCACGTTTATACTGACCAAGTAGCAGAGATGTCACGTTTATACTGACCAAGTAGCAGAGATGTCACGTTTATACTGGCCAAGTAGCAGAGATGTCACGTTTATACTGACCAAGTAGCAGAGATGTCACGTTTATACTGGCCAAGTAGCAGAGACGTCACGTTTATACTGAGCAAGTAGCAGAGATGTCACGTTTATACTGAGCAAGTAGCAGAGATGTCACGTTTATACTGACCAAGTAGCAGAGATGTCACGTTTATACTGACCAAGTAGCAGAGATGTCACGTTTATACTGACCAAGTAGCAGAGATTTCACGTTTATACTAACCAAGTAGCAGAGATGTCACGTTTATACTAACCAAGTAGCAGAGATGTCACGTTTATACTGGCCAAGTAGCAGAGACGTCACGTTTATACTGACCAAGTAGCAGAGATGTCACGTTTATACTGACCAAGTAGCAGAGATGTCACGTTTATACTGACCAAGTAGCAGAGATGTCACGTTTATACTGACCAATAATGTGTTTATAGTGTCCTAATTATGTGCTTGGAATGTATACGATATTGTTGATGATTGAAACTATTATATTCTGCCACACTCTGCAGCTGCCTTCCCTGCTGAGGATCACACCTGATTACCTTCCCTGCTGAGGATCACACCTGATTACCTTCCCTGTTGAGGATCACACCTGATTACCTTCCCTGCTGAGGATCAACCTGATACCTTCCCTGCTGAGGATCACACCTGATTACCTTCCCTGCTGAGGATCACACCTGATTACCTTCCCTGCTGAGGATCACACCTGATTACCTTCCCTGCTGAGGATCACACCTGATTACCTTCCCTGCTGAGGATCACACCTGATTACCTTCCCTGCTGAGGATCACACCTGATTACCTTCCCTGCTGAGGATCACACCTGATTACCTTCCCCTGCTGAGGATCACACCTGATTACCTTCCCTGCTGAGAATCACACACTGATTACCTTCCCTTGCTGAGGATCACACCTGATTACCTTCCCTGATGAGGATCACACCTGATTACCTTCCCTGCTGAGGATCACACCTGATTACCTTCCCTGCTGAGGATCACACCTGATTACCTTCTCTGCTGAGGATCACACCTGATTACCTTCTCTGCTGAGGATCACACCTGATTACCTTACCTTCTGAGGATCACACCTGATTACCTTCCCTGCTGAGGATCACACCTGATTACCTTACCTTCTGAGGATTACACCTGATTACCTTCCCTGCTGAGGATCACACCTGATTACCTTCCCTGCTGAGGATCACACCTGATTACCTTCTCTGCTGAGGATCACACCTGATTACCTTACCTTCTGAGGATCACACCTGATTACCTTCCCTGCTGAGGATCACACCTGATTACCTTCCCTGCTGAGGATCACACCTGATTACCTTCTCTGCTGAGGATCACACCTGATTACCTTACCTTCTGAGGATTACACCTGATTACCTTCCCAACTGAGGATCAAACCTGATTACCTTCCCTGCTGAGGATCACACCTGATTACCTTCCTTGCTGAGGATCACACCTGATTACCTTCCCTGCTGAGGATCACACCTGATTACCTTCCCTTCTGAGGATCACACCTGATTACCTTCTCTGCTGAGGATCACACCTGATTACCTTCTCTGCTGAGGATCACACCTGATTACCTTCCCTTCTGAGGATTACACCTGATTACCTTCCCAGCTGAGGATCACACCTGATTACCTTCCCTGCTGAGGATCACACCTGATCACCTTCCCTTCTGAGGATCACACTTGATTACCTTCCCTTCTGAGGATCACACCTGATTACCTTCCCTGCTGAGGATCACACCTGATTACCTTCTCTGCTGAGGATCACACCTGATTACCTTCCCTTCTGAGGATTACACCTGATTACCTTCCCAGCTGAGGATCACACCTGATTACCTTCCCTGCTGAGGATCACACCTGATTACCTTCCCTGCTGAGGATCACACCTGATTACCTTCCCTTCTGAGGACACACCTGATTACCTTCTCTGCTGAGAATCACACCTGATTACCTTCCCCTCTGAGGATCACACCTGATTACCTTCCCTTCCGAGGACACACCTGATTACCTTCTCAGCTGAGAATCACACCTGATTACCTTCCCTTCTGAGGATCACACCTGATTACCTTCCCTTCTGAGGATCACACCTGATTACCTTCCCTTCCGAGGACACACCTGATTACCTTCTCTGCTGAGAATCACACCTGATTACCTTCCCTTCGGAGGATCACACCTGATTACCTTCTCTTCTGAGGATCACACCTGATTACCTTCCCTTCCGAGGACACATCTGATTACCTTCTCTGCTGAGAATCACACCTGATTGCCTTCCCTTCTGAGGATCACACCTGATTACCTTCCCTTCCAAGGACACACCTGATTACCTTCTCTGCTGAGGATCACACTTGATTACCTTCCCTTCCGAGAATCACACCTGATTACCTTCCCCTCTGAGGATCACACCTGATTGTCTTCCCTGCTGAGGATCACATCTGATTGCCTTCCTGCTGAGGATCACACCTGATTGCCTTCCCTGCTGAGGATCACACCTGATTACCTTCCCTTCTGAGAATCACACCTGATTACCTTCCCTGCTGAGGATCGCACCTGATTACTTTCCCTTCTGAGGATCACACCTGATTACCTTCCCTTCTGAGGATCACCTGATTGCCTTCCTTTCTGAGGATCACACCTGATTGCCTTCCCTTCCGAGGATCACATCTGATTTCCTTCCCTGCTGAGGATCACACCTGATTACCTTCCCTTCTGAGGATCACACTTGATTACCTTCCCTTCTGAGGATCACACCTGATTACCTTCCCTTCTGAGGATCACACCTGATTACCTTCCCTTCTGAGGATCACACCTGATTACCTTCCCTTCTGAGGATCACACCAGATTTCCTTTCCTTCTGAGGATCACACCTGATTATCTTCCCTGGTGAGGATCACACCTTATTACCTTCCCTTCTGAGGATCACACCTGATTACCTTCCCTTCTGAGGATCACACCTGCTTGCCTTCCTTTCTGAGGATCACACCTGATTGTATTCCCTTCTGAGGATCACACCTGATTACCTTCCCTTCTGAGGATCACACCTGATTACCTTCCCTTCTGAAGATCATACCTAATTACCTTCCTTATGGAAATAATGTAACAAATTGCTTTCCCACCAAGGCAGGGCAGCTCCCCCCCCCCCAAAAAAAAAAAACTTTCATCATCATTCACACCATCACTGTCTTGCCAGAGGCGAGCTTACACTACAGTTATAAAACTGCAACATTAACACCCCTCTTAATTAATAATAATATATTCCTAAGACTAGTGTCGATGGTAAAACACACAACCACACACAACACACACACACACACACACACACACACACACACACACACACACACACACACACACACACACACACACACACACACACACACACACACACAACACACACCCACACACACACAACACAATATCAAAATAAATAAACACATCAACACAATAACACACAAACCAATATATATATATATATATATATATATATATATATATATATATATATATATATATATATATTAACATACTACTGCGAGAAAATGCTTCTTTCTCCATTCCTAATTTTGACTCATAAATCTAGCTTGATCATAGGTAAACAACTTCCATTTTGGGGAGAGAGAAAGAGGAGAATCTGGTTTTCATTTCACAACAAAAACTGTGTCTGGAATCCTGGAAAAAAAGGAAAGTTTGTCCCTTTGTGTGTGGACATTATGAGGCGAGATGATGGCGGTGACCATTGTGGCTACCCCATGATTGGTGGCCTCTCTGCTGCTACTGCTGCTGTTCCACCATCCTCTCTCTCTCTTTTTCTCTCTTACTCTCACCCTCTCCCTTCGTTCATCGTTTCCCCATCCTTCGTACTCTGGATTTCCCTTCCAGACTACGCACCCTGGAGTCTATCCTCCACGCTACTCTCCATTCGTCCCGTCATCTATCCAGACCTCGTTCCAGCAGAATACAAAACTTACCCACATGTCTAGGGACATTATACATACAGGAGTAGATGGAGAGGCACCATTTAGAATACGTGGGACGGTTCAGCTCTTCTTATAATGACGACAAAGATAATCGAGGAGCATTTAACTTGCAATTTATCGAATGACATGAAATAAGAGAGAATCTAAATTAATATTACTCTCCTAGCTTAGGTAACACTGGAGGAGTCCAGGTTCAATTCCCGGGATAGAGAAGACCACTAGGCAGCTTTCTTTTTTAACCTGCTTCCCTTGTTTATCTAACAGTAAATAGGTACCCGGGTGTTACTTCACAAACGACAAGCTCTTAAGAGAGGGAACGTACGACGACGTGTCGATCCGTCGCAACTAAATGAGAAAAAGTGAAGACAAGAAGGCGGATGGGAAGATGAGGAGGAAAGGGAGTGATAGTGGTAGTGGTGGTAGTAGTAGTATTTATTTGTAGTAGTAGTAATAGTAGTAGTTGTGGTAGTAGCAGTGTTGGTAGTTGTAGTAGTAGTAGTTGTTGTTGTAGTTAGTAGTAGCAGCATTAGTAGAACTAGCAGGAGCAGTAGTAATTGTTGTAGAAATAATAACAGCATTGATCCTCTGTTATATTATACAACTACTGTTATTACTAATTCTTCCCCTGTTATTGCTTCACTCGCTACTACTTCTACCACTGTTACTGACATTACTATTACTACTATTACTACATCTACCTCATTATTTCTACCACCACTGCAGCCATCATTACTACTATCACAACGGCAGCTGCCGCTGCTAATTCTTCTATTGCCACCGTCACTACAACTAGCTACCAGCACATACTTTCTCCCCTCATTCTGACCTGTCTCTTGATCGTTACTTCCTCTCGCTCACTTGTGTCTTGACCATGGGTCTGGACGGACCAGAACCTGGTAATTTTCATCTCTCAACTTCGATTTATTTGTGAGTTATTCCAGCCACGGTACTGTGAGTGTCATTCTGGGTGTTGACCGTCACGGGTAGCATCCCAGATTGATGGGAAATGGGGGATGGTGGATGGGGGGAAAATGTATACCTTTGATAGGAATGGGCTTTCAAATGACTCACCACCAACAGCACACTCTCACCACCGACACCACACCCTCACCACCGACACCACACCCTCACACCGACACCACACCCTCACCACCGACACCACACCCTCACCACCGACACCACACCCTCACCACCGACACCACACCCTCACCACCGACACCACACCCTCACCACCGACACCACACCCTCACCACCGACACCACACCCTCACCACCGAACACACTGCCACCACACTCCACCACCAACCCCACCAAACCACACTCACCACCACCACACACCACCACTACCACCACTACCACACTTCACCACACACCAACATCACTACGCACCACAGCACTCACCGACTACCACGACCCTCACCACCGCACCACACTATCACCGTTCATCAACACATCACCAGTCGATATGTCACAGTACGCACGATCCGAAACCATCCACCACATCCACTCACATAACTCCATCAGACATTACATACACACACTGACAAATACAATAACAAATACATTATGTGTTTCGGTCGCTGACGAGTCCGTATAACGGTATCCCCCGTATTCCATAATCCCAGTTCCCTGTGCCTTAATACACTCGATTGGAATAGTGCAGAGTGCGCCATTATGGTGTCACGTAGCACTCAGCTCACACACTGAGGTCCGTGGTTCGATCCCCGGTAGGGGTGGAGACATTTGGGCGTGTTGCCTTAAAACACCTGCTATCCATTATCCATGTTCATCTAACAGTAAATAGGTACCTGGGTGATAGCTGACTGGTGTGGGTCACATCCTGGGTGGGTCGCATGCTGGTGCAGGTCACATCCCTGGTTATGCTCTGCATAACCTGGGGCTTTCTATATAGAATGTCAATGATATCAGCTAAGTCTGTATAAGTTGCATCACATACTTGTAAAGATTATTATTATTATTATTATTATTATTATTATTATTATTATTATTATTATTATTATTATTATTATTATTATTATTGTTATTATTATTATTATTTTTATTATTATCACACCGGCCAATTCCCACCAAGGCAGGGTGGCCCGAAAAAGAAAAACTTTCACCATCATTCACTCCATCACTGTCTTGCCAGAAGGGTGCTTTACACTACAGTTTTTAAACTACAACATTAACACCCCTCCTTCAGAGTGCAGGCACTGTACTTCCCATCTCCAGGACTCAAGTCCGGCCTGCCGGTTTCCCTGAATCCCTTCATAAATGTTACTTTGCTCACACTCCAACAGCACGTCAAGTATTAAAAACCATTTGTCTCCATTCACTCCTATCAAACACGCTCACGCATGCCTGCTGGAAGTCCAAGCCCCTCGCACACAAAACCTCCTTTACCCCTCCCTCCAACCCTTCCTAGGCCGACCCCTACCCCGCCTTCCTTCCACTACAGACTGATACACTCTTGAAGTCATTCTGTTTCGCTCCATTCTCTCTACATGTCCGAACCACCTCAACAACCCTTCCTCAGCCCTCTGGACAACAGTTTTGGTAATCCCGCACCTCCTCCTAACTTCCAAACTACGAATTCTCTGCATTATATTCACACCACACATTGCCCTCAGACATGACATCTCCACTGCCTCCAGCCTTCTCCTCGCTGCAACATTCATCACCCACGCTTCACACCCATATAAGAGCGTTGGTAAAACTATACTCTCATACATTCCCCTCTTTGCCTCCAAGGACAAAGTTCTTGTTCTCCACAGACTCCTAAGTGCACCACTCACTCTTTTTCCCTCATCAATTCTATGATTCACCTCATCTTTCATAGACCCATCCGCTGACACGTCCACTCCCAAATATCTGAATACGTTCACCTCCTCCATACTCTCTCCCTCCAATCTGATATTCAATCTTTCATCACCTAATCTTTTTGTTATCCTCATAACCTTACTCTTTCCTGTATTCACCTTTAATTTTCTTCTTTTGCACACCCTACCAAATTCATCCACCAATCTCTGCAACTTCTCTTCAGAATCTCCCAAGAGCACAGTGTCATCAGCAAAGAGCAGCTGTGACAACTCCCACTTTGTTTGTGATTCTTTATCTTTTAACTCCACGCCTCTTGCCAAGACCCTCGCATTTACTTCTCTTACAACCCCATCTATAAATATATTAAACAACCACGGTGACATCACACATCCTTGTCTAAGGCCTACTTTTACTGGGAAAAAATTTCCCTCTTTCCTACATACTCTAAGTTGAGCCTCACTATCCTCGTAAAAACTCTTCACTGCTTTCAGTAACCTACCTCCTACACCATACACTTGCAACATCTGCCACATTGCCCCCCTATCCACCCTGTCATACGCCTTTTCCAAATCCATAAATGCCACAAAGACCTCTTTAGCCTTATCTAAATACTGTTCACTTATATGTTTCACTGTAAACACCTGGTCCACACACCCCCTACCTTTCCTAAAGCCTCCTTGTTCATCTGCTATCCTATTCTCCGTCTTACTCTTAATTCTTTCAATTATAACTCTACCATACACTTTACCAGGTACACTCAACAGACTTATCCCCCTATAATTTTTGCACTCTCTTTTATCCCCTTTGCCTTTATACAAAGGAACTATGCATGCTCTCTGCCAATCCCTAGGTACCTTACCCTCTTCCATACATTTATTAAATAATTGCACCAACCACTCCAAAACTATATCCCCACCTGCTTTTAACATTTCTATCTTTATCCCATCAATCCCGGCTGCCTTACCCCCTTTCATTTTACCTACTGCCTCACGAACTTCCCCCACACTCACAACTGGCTCTTCCTCACTCCTACAAGATGTTATTCCTCCTTGCCCTATACACGAAATCACAGCTTCCCTATCTTCATCAACATTTAACAATTCCTCAAAATATTCCTTCCATCTTCCCAATACCTCTAACTCTCCATTTAATAACTCTCCTCTCCTATTTTTAACTGACAAATCCATTTGTTCTCTAGGCTTTCTTAACTTGTTAATCTCACTCCAAAACTTTTTCTTATTTTCAACAAAATTTGTTGATAACATCTCACCCACTCTCTCATTTGCTCTCTTTTTACATTGCTTCACCACTCTCTTAACTTCTCTCTTTTTCTCCATATACTCTTCCCTCCTTGCATCACTTCTACTTTGTAAAAACTTCTCATATGCTAACTTTTTCTCCCTTACTACTCTCTTTACATCATCATTCCACCAATCGCTCCTCTTCCCCCTGCACCCACTTTCCTGTAACCACAAACTTCTGCTGAACACTCTTAACACTACATTTTTAAACCTACCCCATACCTCTTCGACCCCATTGCCTATGCTCTCATTAGCCCATCTATCCTCCAATAGCTGTTTATATCTTACCCTAACTGCCTCCTCTTTTAGTTTATAAACCTTCACCTCTCTCTTCCCTGATGCTTCTATTCTCCTTGTATCCCATCTACCTTTTACTCTCAGTGTAGCTACAACTAGAAAGTGATCTGATATATCTGTGGCCCCTCTATAAACATGTACATCCTGAAGTCTACTCAACAGTCTTTTATCTACCAATACATAATCCAACAAACTACTGTCATTTCGCCCTACATCATATCGTGTATACTTATTTATCCTCTTTTTCTTAAAATATGTATTACCTATAACTAAACCCCTTTCTATACAAAGTTCAATCAAAGGGCTCCCATTATCATTTACACCTGGCACCCCAAACTTACCTACCACACCCTCTCTAAAAGTTTCTCCTACTTTAGCATTCAAGTCCCCTACCACAATTACTCTCTCACTTGGTTCAAAGGCTCCTATACATTCACTTAACATCTCCCAAAATCTCTCTCTCTCCTCTGCATTATTATTATTATTATTATTATTATTATTATTATTATTAAAAGCAGTTAAATATAAACAATGAGGATTTAAAAGGAATCAGAAGACGTATTCACAAGTCATCATCAAATTTCTTAAACGAAAATGATAAATTAGGACATACACAGACCTAGTCTTATTCAGACCTTTCAAAGGGACTAAAGAGACCAATATCCTAAAGCACACAAGCACATTAAGCTTGAAGTCGCTCAGGTGCAGCACTATCAAGTAATCAGCATGGAAAGATTCACGCTAATCAGAGGCAACACTCAGAAATTATCTTTTAATATCTGGAATGCCCTTTCTTGAAGGAAGATCCAAGTGAAAAAAGCATCTTTCTTAAGCAATTCAGTTAATGGAGGTGCAATAGCAAAAAAAAAATGCTAGAAAAGCTCAATAAAAACATGTTAAACTCATAAATGATCTTACGCCATCAGGAGTTTATAATGAACAAAAATTATTTACGACCATTACTTTAATTTGGTAGGTCGGAACCCCTCTAGAAGTTATTACATTACCAAGAAACTTGATTTATGATAGGTGATGATCACAGTCCAAATACCATTTTAAGAAAATGATAATGGCCTGTAGGTGTGGAGAAAAACGTGAACTCTTGGCTGTCCTCATGGCTTTTATGTAACAAGCTTAAGGTGGAGAAAACTTTATTATAACCTATTTCGCGTAATAAGTCACCATGAGCAGGAAGTGGAAAACAATGTTAAATCGGTGTAGCATTCAATTTCTGGAAATCAATCACAGAGTGACAAAGTACCGTCATGTCTGATTACCAAAATCATTGGCGCAAGTGTGAATTGCTATGAGTGATGGCACAATCATCAGGCATCTGGCAGATGCTTGACGATCTGAAAATGTGGCAGTCTGTAAGCAAATACGTAAACAGGTTTAGCACCTGGCTCGAATAGGTTACAGTGTGATATAAAATTTGATAAACCCATGTTCTCACCTGCCAAAGCTATATCTCATCGACGGTTGTTCACTGCCTGCAAAAGACCTGTGACCGTGTGGGAATTTGTTGGACCTAAGACTGTTTTCTCCACGGTTGAAGCTGCTGGTAAGGAATGAGAGGCAGCCGTGACTCTGTAACATAGATTCCCCTTCACACCACTAAAGTCAATGAAATTCGTAAGAATTTTAACAGTTTCCACTATTTGTTGTGAATGGGGGTTCGAGAAATGTAGTGGCACTGTAGAAATACACAATAGATCTTCCATGTGTTCATTAGGTAGAAAAGACCATGTCATCTGCCAGCGTATCCTAAGTTCATCCTCCCATACCATCTTCGTGTTTCCATCGTCACTACCCATGCCTGAGGACGTGCTCTGGTTTGAAATCATTCACTGGTCCGTGTACTGACCTTCCAGTGACTCAAGCTGACTGTCACGTCTTTTAGTATACATAACATACCATTGACAGTGGTGGTGGTGATGGTGGTAGTGGTGTTCGTGGTAGTAGTCGTGGTGGTGGGGTGGTAGTAGTCGTGGTGGGGGTGGGGGTGGTGGTGGTGGTGGGTGGTGGTGGTGGTGGTGGTGTGGTGTGATGGTGGTAGTGGTGTTCGTGGTAGTAGTCGTGGTGGTGGAGTGGTAGTAGTCGTGGTGGGGGTGGGGGTGTGGTGGTGGTGGTGGTGGTGGTGGTGGTGGTGGTGGTGGTGTGGTGTGTGGTGGTGGTGGTAGTGGGTGGTGGTGCAGGTAGTGGTGATGGTGGTGGTGGTAGTAGTGGTAGTATTAGTGCAGCAGGCTGGCTGGCTGGCTGGCTGGCTGGCTGGCTGGCTGGCTGGCAGGCAGGATGGCTGGCTGGCTGGCTGGCTGGCTGGCAGACTAGCTGGCTGGCAGATTGGCAGACTGGCTGGCTGGCTGGCTGGATGGATGGATGGATGGCTGGCTGCCTGACTGGCTGCCTGGCTGCCTGGCTGCCTGGCAGGCTGGCTGGCTGGCTGTCTGGCTGGCAGGCAGGCTGGCTGGCTGGCTGGCTGGCTGGCTGGCTGGCTGGCTGGCTGGCTGGCTGGCTGGCTGGCTGGCTGGCTGGCTGGCGGGACACAACATCTCCCTCGCCCTCGTCCATACTATCAGCTTTAAGGCAGCCAAAATGGATGACAAAATGTTGGCGAGTGCAGCCTTTGGGGGTGAAAAGATGGCAGCAGGATGAAAGTTTGTTTGAAGCGAGCATTTTCTCCTTTTCCTGTATGTGTGTGTATGTGTGTATGTGTGTGTGTGTGTGTGTGTTGTGTGTGTGGTGTGTGTGTGTGTGTGTGTGTGTGTGTGTGTGTGTGTGTGTGTATGTGTGTGTATGTGTGTATGTGTGTTGTGTGTGTGTGTGTGTGTGTGTGTGTGTGTGTGTGTGTGTGTGTGTGTGTGTGTGTATGTGTGTGTGTGTGTGTGTGGTGTGTGTGTGTGTGGTGTGTGTGTGTGTGTGTGTGTGGTGTATGTGTGTGTGTGTGTGTGTATATATGTGTGTGTTTATATGTGTGTGTGTGTGTGTGTGTGTGTACATGTGTAGCTGACATAGTTACCTTTCAATTAATGCTTAATTATTATTATTATTTTCGTTACTATTAATGTTACCATTATTATCTTCATTATTATTATTGAAAAGGCTAAACCCGTAAGGTTAGAGGACATACAGCACACTCATTAACATTCTGTCTCTCTCTCTCTCTATCTCTCTCTCTCTCTCTCTCTCTCTCTCTCTCTCTCTCTCTCTCTCATCTCTCTCTCTCCTCTCTCTCTCCTCTCTCTCTCTCTCTCTCTCTCTCTCTCTATCTGTCTATTTATCTATCTATCTATCTATCTATCTATCTCTATCTCTCAAGCACATGTAAGTTGCTAGGCTAAGTGACTCTTTCATAAATTTAAACAAAGAAAGCCTACAATAAGCTATTTCCAGGAGGCCTCCTGGAAATTGACATTGATAAGAGTGAAAATCTTTTATTACGACGAGTCACCGTTTAGCCCTGTTACTCTCGACGTGTAACTGCTGTGCTCTCACCTCCATATTAAAATATAAGTTACGATGAACTAGGCTTGGCGAGTTGAATGTTGATAAATGAGATGCTGTCGCTTTTCTAGAGCATTTATATGATCTTGTGTTATTGATGGTATCTATACTATCCGAGTTCTTGAAGGTGCGTCTGCAGGTCCCTGCCGGTCTCCCCGACATAGAACTACTTGCTGTGCAAGTAGTTCTGGGTGTTAATTAACTACTGGCAATTACCTTACTGTTTTGGTAGTGAAGACTGCAACGTTCATGTTGGCTTCACAGAGAAATGGTGAGGAGGGAAGGAGGGTTTGCCCTGTGGGAAGGAGCAGTCGTCTTTCGATGTTGGTATTCCCTTCGGTGTGCTGTACATGATGTGATGAATGTTTTTGAAAACCTACAAGCTGAAGACTGAGACACTTATGCAACATATGGGAATCTTTATTTAGGAAACGTTTCGCTACACAGTCGCTTCATCAGTCCAATACAAAGCAGAAAGGTGTAAGGAGAGGAGGAGTTTGAGGTAATCAGTCCCTCAGCCTGGAGTCGATGTGTTCAGTCCATCAATCTTGTAGAATGCACTTGTCAGTTTTCAAAACCACTCATCACAACTGTCAGACACTGCATCATCATGGGATCTTGATACAAAGAATTCTTCAACACTTGTCCAACCTTTGGACGAAGACCTTCTTCGACTAGTGGATGGTACCACTATGACCCCGCCTTCTCCTGCTTCGCCTCACCTCACTACAGTATATAAGCCACGTCTACGGCCCTATGCTGTACATTCTACAAGATTGATGGACTGAACACATCAACTCCAGGCTGAGGGACTGATTACCTCAAACTCCTCCTCTCCTTACACCTTTCTGCTTTGTATTGGACTGATAAAGCCACCGTGTGGCGAAACGTTTCCTAAATAAAGATTCCCATATGTTGCATAAGCTGTACCTGATGGAGGAACATTTGAGGTGCCGAATACCTCTTCAGTATATTTGTTTTCTTCTGTTTCTTCAATCACGACCAAGCTGTGTGTTATTATAGTTTTCTTCCTCCGAGCATTCCGAATTTGCAAGTGACGAATATCGTTCATAAGAGATAAAATATATTGAGAAGAAATTCGTCACCATGAAAGGTGAGTGAGTTTCAGAGCACCCTGTACAATTTTTTTTTCACCTGTATTATAAAACTGTCACGTTTATAGATGCCAGAACTCAAATTTGAAATGCGTTTTGTATCATACTTAATATGAAATGATTCCAAAATATTTCTTTGGACGGTAGAGTGGCCAGTATCCATGAAATGAAAGATTAGAGCACCGGCTTATTGGCAAGTAGTTATTGAATATTTATGTTATTTAACTCTGGTCTCCAATAGCTTCTCAGTTTGTCAAAGATAAAAGTAATCACAGCATTTACACGGAACACTGTATATACAGCACAAATATATTTTGGTTTAATTTTTTTTTACTGTGTCATCGCGTTTAAAAACGCCTTGTATTAAATTATTCAGGGGCTTATGGGAGGTGCCAGAAAATATCTATTATATGGTAAGATAGATAAGGTTTCAGGTTTATTCTCTGTGATATGCTAAGTCCTATACGTTATTTTTTTAGCTTCGAGCAAAGCTTTGTCAATAAACATTCGTGGATATTGAAAGTCGGAAGCAATCTCATAGATTTTTTCCATTCTTTAGCGAACAACTCGGGGATTCTGAGTCTCAAAACACTACGATGTGTTACGAACATCTGTTTACTGCCTTGCTACGAAAAAAATTAAATTGTTCGTCATTCCAAGATGTATGTATCTAGAAGGAGAGGAAGGAAAAGTGGAGGAGAGGGAGGGGAAAGGGGAGACAGTAAATAGGGAGAGAAGAGGGAAGTACAGCAGAGGAGAGAGGGGTGGTGGAAGGACAACAGAGAGAGAACGACAGCAGTGAGGAAGAGAGACGAGGGACAGAAAAGAGAGAGGGGAAGGAGGGGAGAGACAGCGGTTAGAAAGAGAGAGGGGAGGGACTGCAGGGAGAGAGAAGGGAGGGAAGAGTCCTGTGGGTAGGATGGCGCCACTTTAAAGCTGGTGAGATGAGGCGATGGGAGACGAGAGAAGAGGAAGGAGGAGGAGGGGAGGAAAGGAGAGGAAGGACGAAGGGAGGGGAAATAAGAAGGGGAGAGGATGGAAGAGGAAAGGAAAGGAGGGGGAGAGGGTTGAAGAGGAAGGAAAGGAGAGGGAAGGAAAGGGAAGAGGGAGGGAAGAGGAAAGAAAAGGAAGAGGACGGAGATGAGGTAAGAGGAAAAGAGAAGAAGGGAGAGGAGGGAAGAGGACAGAAGAAGAAGGGAGAGGAAGGAAGAGGGAGACGAAGGGATTTTAGCAAAAATGAATACATCAGCAGTGTGCTGTTACTCTATTCTATACAACAGTTCCACTGTGGCAACAAAAGCTGTTTTCCCCGTCATTTTCCTTCAGAGTCGCTGTGCTTCTTCACACACAGTGTAGCCATCTGCCAGCCTGAGCTGGGAGGCTTCAGTAGACCAAATGAGGACGTCAAGTATTCCTTTGTGGGTTCATCAGCTACGGAAGTTTGAGTGGTTTCCTATCAGTATAGCTGGAGTTAGTGTTACATAGAGATTACCATCTCTCACCATAGCCGCCCCGTAAACAAGAGAAATATTTCATTACGAAGAAATCTCCATCATCACAGAGCGGTGGCAACGGAGATTATACAGAAGAGAGATAAACGAGCTGAAAGCGAAAAGGAATAGAAATTTAGAAAACCTGTTTAGCTACTTAAATTAATATACAAAAATGCAGTTATTATACATGCTCGTACTTAAGAGTACATACTGGCGCTAGCCAGGCCACCACCAGCTTACTCATCTTAAAACAAATTACTTCACTTGTACTCAGCAACACGCACTATATGTAGGCTGACCCAAGATAAATTGGGCAGGGAGGCTGCATTACTTTACATTAACTTATTAAAGAAGCCATACAGGCACCCTTTTACACACACACACACACACATATATGGATGCACATACGCTCACATATCGGAAAGGGAGAAGGAGAAGAGGGTAGCTGAGAGAAGAGAAAAGTAGAGGAGGGTTGAGATAATATCGCCATCTTAATGGAAATACACACACACACACACACACACAAACAATAATATAATAATATATATATATATATATATATATATATATATAATATATATATATATATATATATATATATATATATATATATATATATATATGGAGAGAGAGAAAGAGAGAGAGAGCGCATCTGAGACTAGTGGCTCAGGGTTGCTACAAAGGTGGTGTCACCTTTAATGTCGTGTCCTTGGACTGAACATAAATGACTAGCACATGACTTGAGCTGCATCAGTCTCCTCTCTATATATATGTGATCAACACAGCTGCCTCTAACTGCCTCTCCTCTCCACCTTTCCGTTTCCCTCTCTATTATTATTATTAATTATTATTATTATTATTATTATTATTATTATTATCATCATCAGCTCCATATTCCTGGATCAAGATCTCTTACCCCATCTACCGCTTGCAGTAAATACCATAATATACTTTATTATCAAGCAAATACTTTCAATAATTTAATTCTGCAGTTTCGTTAATAAATTATCTTTGATGCATTTAATTTGTTCCAACAAAATTATGAACTAGACTTATATCTCTAGTCTAATAGATTATATACAAAAATTTCTCTTTATCGCAACATTATACGATGTTCATAGAGGCAGTAACAACCTAATATATCACAAAGTACATTAAGTGTACTTCCCAGCCCAGTAGTGTTCATTCCGTAGTACATCGTTGTAGTTTATTATTGCCTTCTAAAACGCTGTAGCAATAAATACAGTTTAATATATTTTTCTGAAAGCAAAGCTAAATTAATGATCGTTCATTATTGAACCAAAAAAAATGGAAATTATAATGTTATTAACTAGACCAACATTAAAAAAAATTATGTTATATTTAATAATAATGGTAACTAACAACAACATTAATAACGAGGATAAATTGTAAGAATTAATATGGAATTAATATTTTAGCACTGCTACTAAAACTATTGTTACTAATAAAAATAACATTTGAATTCTCAGAGTAGAAGTTATTATAACAAATAATATTATTTATTATTATTATTATATTAAAGATTCGCGTATTTCTCCGCCCTCCTTTTCCAATGTGGCCGCCTTAGCTCCCTCTTTAGGAGTGTCTGAGACCTAATCTCCATGGGAGGCAAAGTACCTCCTCATCTTTGGACACTGTCCCAGGCCTAGCACAAGCTAGGCCTCTCTGGTCTGCCATCCGCCCCAAGGGCAAATGGATGACTCTTATGAGTAAAGCGGTCAGGACCTACCACCTAAAGTTAGGTGTCGATAATGTTTTATATATTTATAATTCATACAATATACTTTCTATTATATATCAAATTGTTATATTGAAATATTATAAATTATACGTGTTATGCTGTTGTTTTGATTGGGTTATAGAATAATAATAAAAGTAATAAATCATAATTAGTATAAAAATTTTTTATAATTATTTTTTTTTTTGCAGTTGTTTTAACTAACATTTCGTACAGTATATATAATTATTTGTATTATTTTTCCAATTGTTATCGTTACTATATCGTTACTAGGTTCCATTCCCCCCCCCCCCCAAAAAAAAAAATTAATTTTGTAAAAGGCACAAAAACGTTGCCAGTGACCTTTTTCTTTTGGCTCTAAATTAATGTTTTTTTTTTTTTAACCATTGGAAAAACTGGAATTTCTTGAAGATGTTCGGAGAAAAAATGAGTGAAATGTGCAAATATTGTGAGGTAAAGCTCGTGGTGAGAAGTCCCCTGCTACTCCCACAGCACCAGGAATCTGTTAACTACTGCTGCTTCCCCGTATTCCTGAAAGAGAATGATCTAGGAGCGTCGATGCACATTCTAGTGGTATATCCACACCCATGATAACATACCCACCGCTAATAGTTATTTCGCACACACACACACACACACACACACACACACACACACACACACACACACACACACACACACACACACACACACATACACACACACACAAACTGGGGTGGTGTATAGTTTTGAGAAGCGATGTTCAGTGCTCGTATGTATAGTGTAAGACACGGCGCACCAGCGGTGATGGGAGCCAAGTGCTCTACTGTGAACACAGTCTGTGACCTTGGGTGGATACAACCCGTGACCTTGAGTAAAGGATACAGTCCGTGACCTTGAGTCAGGGGCACAATCTGTGACCTTGAGTCAAGGACACCATTATGTAAGCTGCGACACATTTAAGATGTTCTTAATGAGCCAATTAGCGGGTTATTTTACAAGTAAGAGGACCAGCCTCATCTGTATTTATGTCAATTATATTAATAATGATAATAATAATAATAGTTTGCTTGGTTGATGAGGTTTAAAACTTATCGACTACACTAGGGACACAGACAAGAAATCTTTAATCCTAAAAATATGCCTAGAAAAATACACTCCTCGGGGAATATATCCTGTAATAATAATAATAATAATAATAATAATAATAATAATAATAATAATAATAATAATACGCTCAGGGAATATACCCTATGATAATTATTATTATATAATTAAAAACGTTTTTAGTAAAAATTATTATTATTAACCATCTTGAATATAGAAAGAACATTAATTATATAATAATTTTTACTATAAAAATATTTTTAACTATATAATAATTAATAAAAGTAATCATTATACTGCTACTACTACTATTACTTCTACTACTATACTAATGTTAATTTTTGAAGGGGGTGGAGGGAGAAGCCAGTGGAAGGCCTCGGTCAGATGACTAAAAGCTCCAGTGGTGCGTCAGGAAGCATTTGTCCTATTTCTTGACGAATCTTACCTATTATTACCACCTCAACTAATAATAATAATAATAATAATAATAATAATAATAATAATAATAATAATAATAATAATAATAATAATGAGAAAAATAAGAAGAAATCTGACAATTGTAAGAAATACACATTGAAAACGTAAATTTTATTATAGTGACCGCTAAGGCATGTACCAGCCCCCCCCCCACACAAAAAAAAATCCTCTTCATGCCTGTCCTCTTCACTTCCTCTTCTTTCTTCTTTCAGTCATACCTCACGTTTTCTTCTTCCTTTCTCTTCTATCCTTCTTTTCTCACCGTCTCCTGGTTTAAAACTTTATTCTTTATATCAACATTTTCTTAATATTGACTTTTTTGTTTTCATTTTCTTACCACTTTGAAGTATATTATCCCATCCTTCATATATCTGGTTGAACCCTCTAACCTATTATTTTACAAATAATATTTAAATAATAGTTAATAATTAATATTATTTTAGTTTATCCCCAAAAAATGGAAAACGCGAAGTCGGTCTTTCAATCAATTAAAATCAAATTAATAATATTCAGGTTGAAATTAAAACATTTATTATTATTAATAGTAGTAGTAGTAGTTTTATTATTATTATTATTATTATTATATTATTATTATTATTATCACAAGAGTACAATATGTTTAATAAAAGAGTACTATAATATCAATAGTATTACTATCAGTAATATTATATATACTATAAGAAGATCGACACCATGCCTAACCCTTCTAGGGTAGGGTAGGTGCCTGAGCCCGAGCCTTTAGCTCATAAGACTGTCATTCCCATTTGCCCCCTTGTGGCGGGGATGGCAGACCAGAGAGGCCTAGCTTGTGGCTAGGCCTGGGGACAGTTGGTCCCAAAGATGAGGAGGTACTTGTGCCTCCTCCCATGGGAGACTTAGGTCTCAGACACTCCCTAAAGAGGGAGCCAAGGCCGGGCCACCACTTGGAAAAGGCCCGGACCGGGAGAATACCGGCTAATCTTTAACTAACTAACTAACTACTATAAGAAAAGTATTATTGAATCTTGAATTATTACGAGTACTAATAAGTATTAATATCACAAGAGTACTATTATTACTATTATTACTAATGTTATTATAATATTATTGAAGCAAATGTTGTTAAAAGAATACTCTTAGAGTACTATATTACCAATAGTGCTTATATAAGCAGAGTACATTTATAAGATTTGTACTCTGTCACCGAATATCGCGCTAGCATCCTATCGTTCGTCGCCCGTGCATCCTATCGTTGTTCGTCGCCCGTGCATCCTATCGTTGTTCGTCGTCCGTGCATCCTATCGTTGTTCGTCGCCCGTGCATCCTATCGTTGTTCGTCGTCCGTGCATCCTATCGTTGTTCGTCGCCCGTGCATCCTATCGTTGTTCGTCGCCCGTGCATCCTATCGTTGTTCGTCGCCCGTGCATCCTATCGTTGTTCGTCGTCCGTGCATCTTATCGTTGTTCGTCGCCCGTGCATCCTATCGTTGTTCGTCGTCCGTGCATCCTATCGTTGTTCGTCGTCCGTGCATCTTATCGTTGTTCGTCGCCCGTGCATCCTATCGTTGTTCGTCGTCCGTGCATCTATCGCTGTTCGTCGTCCGTGCATCTATCGCTGTTCGTCGTCCGTGCATCCTATCGCTGTTCGTCGTCCGTGCATCCTATCGCTGTTCGTCGTCCATGCATCCTATCGCTGTTCGTCGTCCGTGCATCCTATCGCTGTTCGTCGTCCGTGCATCCTATCGTTGTTCGTCGCCCGTGCATCCTATCGCTGTTCGTCGTCCGTGCATCCTATCGCTGTTCGTCGTCCGTGCATCCTATCGCCGTTCGTCGTCCGTGCATCCTATCGTTGTTCGTCGTCCGTGCATCTTATCGCTGTTCGTCGTCCGTGCATCCTATCGCTGTTCGTCGCCCGTGCATCCTATCGCTGTTCGTCGTCCGTGCATCCTATCGCTGTTCGTCGTCCGTGCATCCTATCGCTGTTCGTCGTCCGTGCATCCTATCGCTGTTCGTCGTCCGTGCATCCTATCGCTGTTCGTCGTCCGTGCATCCTATGGCTGTTCGTCGTCCGTGCATCCTATCGTTGTTCGTCGTCCGTGCATCCATTCGCTGTTCGTCGTCCGTGCATCCTATCGCTGTTCGTCGCCCGAGCATCCTATCGCTGTCCGTCGTCCGTGCATCCTATCGCTGTTCGTCGTTCGTGCAACCTATTACTGTTCGTCATCCGTGCATCCTATCGCTGTTCGTCGTCCGGGCATCCTATCGCTGTTCGTCGTCCGTGCTACTACGCTGTTCGTCGTCCGTGCATCCTATCGCTGTTCGTCGTCCGTGCATCCTATCGTTGTTCGTCGTCCGTGCATCTTATCGCTGTTCGTCGTTCGTGCATCCTATCGCTGTTCGTCGTCCGTGCGACTATCGCTGTTCGTCGTCCCGTGCAACCTATTGCTGTTCGTCGTCCGTGCATCCTATCGCTGTCGTCGTCCGTGCATCCTAATCGCTGTTCGTCGTCCGTGCAACCTATCGCTGTTCGTCGTCCGTCTACCATCGCTGTTCGTCGTCCGTGCATCCTATAGCTGTTCGTCGTCCGTGCATCCTATCGCTGTTCGTCGTCCGTGAAACCTATCGCTGTTCGTCGTCCGTGCAACCTAATCGCTGTTCGTCGTCCGTGCAGCCTATTGCTGTTCGTCGTCCGTGCATCCTATCGCTGTTTCGTCGTCGTGCATCCTATCGCTGTTCGTCGTCCGTGCATCTATCGCTGTTCGTCGCCCGTGCATCCTATCGCTGTTCGTCGCCCGTGCATCCTATCGTTGTTCGTCGCCCGTGCATCCTATCGCTGTTCGTCGCCCGTGCATCCTATCACTGTTCGTCGTCCGTGCATCCTATCGCTGTTCGTCGTCCGTGCATCTTATCGCTGTTCGTCGTCCGTGCATCCTATCGCTGTTCGTCGCCCGTGCATCCTATCGTTCGTCGCCCGTGCATCCTATCGCTGTTCGTCGTCGGTGCAACCTATTGCTGTTCGTCGTCCGTGCATTCTATCGCTG
Organism: Cherax quadricarinatus; assembly: GCF_026875155.1. Lineage (NCBI taxonomy): Eukaryota > Metazoa > Arthropoda > Malacostraca > Decapoda > Parastacidae > Cherax > Cherax quadricarinatus. Next base: position 21,143,749 of record NC_069410.1, on the reverse strand, counting down.
TTCGTCGTCCGTGCAACCTATCGCTGTTCGTCGTCCGTGCAACCTATCGCTGTTCGTCATCCGTGCATCCTATCGCTGTTCGTCGTCCGTGCATCCTATCGCTGTTCGTCGTCCGTGCTACGTATCGCTGTTCGTCGCCCGTTCATCCTATCGCTGTTCATCGTCCGTGCATCCTATCGCTGTTCGTCGTCCGTGCATCCTATCGCTGTTCGTCGTCCGTGCATCCTATCGCTGTTCGTCGTCCGTGCATCCTATCGCTGTTCGTCGTCCGTGCATCCTATCGCTGTTCGTCGTCCGTGCATCCTATCGCTTTTTCGTCGTCCGTGCATCCTATCGTTGTTCGTCGTCCCGTGCATCCATTCGCTGTTCGTCGTCCGTGCATCCTATCGCTGTTCGTCGCCCGAGCATCCTATCGCTGTCCGTCGTCCGTGCATCCTATCGCTGTTCGTCGTCCGTGCATCCTATCGCTGTTCGTCGTCCGTGCATCCTATCACTGTTCGTCGCCCGTGCATCCTATCGTTGTTCGTCTTCCGTGCATCCATTCGCTGTTCGTCGTCCGTGCATCCTATCGCTGTTCGTCGCCCGAGCATCCTATCGCTGTCCGTCGTCCGTGCATCCTATCGCTGTTCGTCGTCCGTGCATCCTATCGCTGTTCGTCGTCCGTGCATCCTATCGCTGTTCGTCGCCCGTGCATCCTATCGCTGTCCGTCGTCCGTGCAACCTATTACTGTTCGTCATCCGTGCATCCTATCGCTGTTCGTCGTCCGTGCATCCTATCGCTGTTCGTCGTCCGTGCTACGTATCGCTGTTCGTCGTCCGTGCATCCTATCGCTGTTCGTCGTCCGTGCATCCTATCGTTGTTCGTCGTCCGTGCATCCTATCGCTGTTCGTCGCCCGTGCATCCATTCGCTGTTCGTCGTCCGTGCATCTTATCGCTGTTCGTCGTTCGTGCATCCTATCGCTGTTCGTCGTCCGTGCGACCTATCGCTGTTCGTCGTCCGTGCAACCTATTGCTGTTCGTCGTCCGTGCATCCTATCGCTGTTCGTCGTCCGTGCATCCTATCGCTGTTCGTCGTCCGTGCAACCTATCGCTGTTCGTCGTCCGTGCTACCTATCGCTGTTCGTCGTCCGTGCATCCTATCGCTGTTCGTCGTCCGTGCATCCTATCGCTGTTCGTCGTCCGTGCATCCTATCGCTGTTCGTCGTCCGTGCAACCTATCGCTGTTCGTCGTCCGTGCAGCCTATTGCTGTTCGTAGTCGTGCATCCTATCGCTGTTCGTCGTCCGTGCATCCTATCGCTGTTCGTCGTCCGTGCATCCTATCGCTGTTCGTCGCCCGTGCATCCTATCGCTGTTCGTCGCCCGTGCATCCTATCGTTGTTCGTCGCCCGTGCATCCTATCGCTGTTCGTCGCCATTGCATCCTATCACTGTTCGTCGTCCGTGTATCCTATCGCTGTTCGTCGTCCGTGCATCTTATCGCTGTTCGTCGTCCGTGCATCCTATCGCTGTTCGTCGCCCGTGCATCCTATCGTTCGTCGCCCGTGCATCCTATCGCTGTTCGTCGTCCGTGCAACCTATTGCTGTTCGTCGTCCGTGCATTCTATCGCTGTTCGTCGTCCGTGCAACCTATCGCTGTTCGTCGTCCGTGCAACCTATTGCTGTTCGTCATCCGTGCATCCTATCGCTGTTCGTCGTCCGTGCATCCATCGTTGTTCGTCGTCCGTGCTACTATCGCTTGTTCGTCGCCCGTTCATCCTATCGTGTTCATCGTCCGTGCATCCTATCGCTGTTCGTCGTCCGTGCATCCTATCGCTGTTCGTCGTCCGTGCATCCTATCGCTGTTCGTCGTCCGTGCATCCTATCGCTGTTCGTCGTCCGTGCATCCTATCGCTGTTCGTCGTCCGTGCATCCTATCGCTGTTCGTCGTCCGTGCATCCTATCGTTGTTCGTCGTCCGTGCATCCTATCGCTGTTCGTCGTCCGTGCATCCTATCGCTGTTCGTCGTCCGTTCACCTATCGCTGTTCGTCGTCCGTGCATCCTATCGCTGTTCGTCGTCCGTGCATCCTATCGCTGTTCGTCGTCCGTGCAACCTATCACTGTTCGTCGCCGTGCATCCTATCGCTGTTCGTCGTCCGTTCATCCTATCGCTGTTCGTCGTCCGTGCAACCTATCGCTGTTCGTCGTCCGTGCATCCTATCGCTGTTCGTCGTCCGTGCATCCTATCGCTGTTCGTCGTCCGTGCATCCTATCGCTGTTTCGTCGTCCGTGCATCCTATCGCTGTTCGTCGTCCGTGCATCCTATCGCTGTTCGTCGTCCGTGCACCTATCGCTGTTCGTCGTCCGGCATCTATCGCTGTCGTCGTCCGTGCATCCTATCGCTGTTCGTCGTCCGTGCATCCTATCGTGTTCGTCGTCCGGGGCATCCTATCGCTGTTCGTCGTCCGTGCAACCTATTGCTGTTCGTCGTCCGTGCATCCTATCGCTGTTCGTCGTCCGTCATCTTATCGCTGTTCGTCGTCCGTGCATCCTATCGCTGTTCGTCGTCCGTGCATCCTATCGCTGTTCGTCGTCCGTGCATCCTATCGCTGTTCGTCGACCGTGCAACCTATTGCTGTTCGTCGTCCGTGCATCCTATCGCTGTTCGTCGTCCGTGCAGCCTATCGCTGTTCGTCGCCCGTGCAACCTATTGCTGTTCGTCGTCCGGCCATTCCATCGCTGTTCGTCGTCCGTTCAACCTATCGCTGTCCGTCGTCCGTGCAACCTATCGCTGTTCGTCGCCCGTGCTACCTATCGCTGTTCGTCGTCCATGCAACCTATCGCTGTTCGTCGCCCGTGCATCCTATTGTACATTACCCGTGCAACCTATCGTTGTACATCGCCCGTGCATCCTATAGTTGTACATCGCCCGTGCAACCTATCGCTGCACTTCACCCTTGCAACCTATCGTTGTACATCGCTAGTGCAACCTATCGTTGTACATCGCCCGTGCAACCTATCTCTGTACATCTCCCGTGCATCCTATTGTTGTACATCTCCCGTGCATCCTATTGTTGTCCATCGCGCTTGCAACCTATCGTTGTACATCGCCCGTGCATCCTATCGCTGTACATCACCCATGCAACCTATTATTGTACATCTCCCGTGCAACCTATCGTTGTACATCGCCTGTGCAACGTATCGTTGTACATCGCCTGTGCAACCTATCGCTGTTCGTCGCACACTCGTCGTATCATCAATCAACATTCGTGTAATACATCGCCAAGAACCTGATTCCTTTTTTCTTCCACGTTACATGTTGCAGTCTGGAGAGACGGACCAGCTGACTCACATCACACGTACACTGTAAAAAAAATTATTATTATCAGTAATTATGATTATAATTACTTTAATGTTAACAGAATAAATTATTATAATTATTGCTAAAATAATAATAATATAATTTACATTATTATTATTATTATTATTATTTGTGACGATAGTGAATAATGAATCAAGGACACCTTCCAGGGGGCTGAATTTTTTGCGATTGAATAAATGTTTATCGCAGGCTTCGTCATCCACGAGGTGTGAGAGACAGATAGTCATCCACGAGGTGTGAGAGACAGTAGTCATCCACGATGTGTGAGAGACAGTAGTCATCCACGAGGTGTGAGAGACAGTAGTCATCCACGATGTGGAAGAGACAGTAGTCATCCACGAGGTGTGAGAGACGGTAGTCATCCACGAGGTGCGAGAGACAGTAGTCATCCACGAGGTGTGAGAGACAGTAGTCATCCACGATGTGCGAGAGACAGTAGTCATCCACGAGGTGTGAGAGACGGTAGTCATCCACGAGGTGTGAGAGACAGTAGTCATCCACGAGGAGTGAGAGACGGTAGTCATCCACGAGGAGTGAGAGAGGCAGTGCATCCACGAGGAGTGAGAGACAGTAGTCATCCACGAGAGTGTGAGAACGTAGTCATCCACGAGGTGTGAGAGACAGTAGTCATCCACGAGATGTGAGAGACAGTAGTCATCCACGAGGATGTGAGAGACAGTGTCATCCACGAGTGTGAGAGACAGTAGTCATCCACGAGAGTGAGAGACGTAGTCATCCACGAGGAGTGAGAGACAGTAGTCATCCACTATGTGCGAGAGACAGTAGTCATCCACGAGGTGTGAGAGACGGTAGTCATCCACGAGGTGTGAGAGACTGTAGTCATCCACGAGGTGTGAGAGACAGTAGTCATCCACGATGTGGAAGAGACAGTAGTCATCCACGAGGTGTGAGAGACAGTAGTCATCCACGAGGAGAGACAGTAGTCATCCACGAGGATGGAGAGACGTAGTCATCCACGAGGTGTGAGAGACAGTAGTCATCCCGAGTGTGAGAGACAGTAGTCATCCACGAGGAGAGACAGTAGTCATCCACGAGGTGTGAGAGACAGTAGTCATCCACGAGGTGTGAGAGACAGTAGTCATCCACGAGGTGTGAGAGACAGTAGTCATCCACGAGGTGTGAGAGACAGTAGTCATCCACGAGGTGTGAGAGACAATAGTCATCCACGAGGTGTGAGAGACAGTAGTCATCCACGAGTGTGAGAGACAGTAGTCATCCACGATGTGTGAGACAGTAGTCATCCACGAGGTGTGAGACACAGTAGTCATCCACGAGGTGTGAGAGACAGTAGTCATCCACGATGTGAGAGACAGTAGTCATCCACGATGTGGAGAGACAGTAGTCATCCATGGGGTGTGAGAGACAGTAGTCATCCACGAGGTGTGAGAGACAGTAGTCATCCACGAGGTGTGAGAGACAATAGTCATCCACGAGGTGTGAGAGACAGTAGTCATCCACGATGTGGAAGAGACAGTAGTCATCCACGAGGTGTGAGAGACAGTAGTCATCCACGATGTGTGAGAGACAGTAGTCATCCTCGAGGAGTGAGAGACAGTAGTCATCCTTGAGGTGTAAGAGACAGTAGTCATCCACGAGGTGTGAGAGACAGTGGTCATCCTCGAGGTGTGAGAGACGGTAGTCATCCTCGAGGAGTGAGAGACAGTAGTCATCCACGAGGTGTGAGAGACGGTAGTCATCCTCGAGGAGTGAGAGACGGTAGTCATCCTCGAGGAGTGAGAGACGGTAGTCATCCTCGAGGAGTGAGAGACGGTAGTCATCCTCGAGGAGTGAGAGACGGTAGTCATCCTCGAGGAGTGAGAGACAGTAGTCATCCTCGAGGAGTGAGAGACGTAGTCATCCTGAGTAGTGAGAGACGGTAGTCATCCTCGAGGAGTGAGAGACAGTAGTCATCCACGAGGTGTGAGAGACAGTAGTCATCCACGAGGTGTGAGAGACAGTAGTCATCCACGAGGTGTGAGAGACGGTAGTCATCCACGAGGAGTGAGAGACGGTAGTCATCCTCGAGGTGTGAGAGACGGTAGTCATCCTCGAGGAGTGAGAGACGGTAGTCATCCTCGAGGAGTGAGAGACAGTAGTCATCCAGAGGTGTGAGAGACAGTACATCCACGAGGTGTGAGAGACAGTAGTCATCCACGAGGTGTGAGAGACGGTAGTCATCCCAGGAGTTGAGAGACGTAGTCATCCCGAGGTGTGAGAGACGTAGTCCATCCTCACGAGGAGTGAGAGACAGTAGTCATCCCGAGGAGTGAGAGAGACAGTAGTCATCCAGAGGTGTGAGAGACGGTAGTCATCCACGAGGTGTGAGAGACGTAGTCATTCCTCGAGGTGTGAGAGACGGTAGTCATCCTCGAGGAGTGAGAGACGGTAGTCATCCTCGAGGTGTGAGAGACAGTAGTCATCCACGAGGTGTGAGAGACGGTAGTCATCCTCGAGGAGTGAGAGACGGTAGTCATCCTCGAGGTGTGAGAGACGGTAGTCATCCTCGAGGTGTGAGAGACGGTAGTCATCCACGAGGAGTGAGAGACGGTAGTCATCCTCGAGGAGTGAGAGACGGTAGTCATCCTCGAGGAGTGAGAGACAGTAGTCATCCACGAGGTGTGAGAGACAGTAGTCATCCACGAGGAGTGAGAGACGGTAGTCATCCACGAGGTGTGAGAGACAGTAGTCATCCACGAGGAGAGACAGTAGTCATCCACGAGGAGTGAGAGACAGTAGTCATCCACGAGGTGTGAGAGACAGTAGTCATCCACGAGGAGTGAGAGACGGTAGTCATCCTCGAGGAGTGAGAGACAGTAGTCATCCACGAGGTGTGAGAGACAGTAGTCATCCACGAGGAGTGAGAGACGGTAGTCATCCTCGAGGAGTGAGAGACAGTAGTCATCCACGAGGAGTGAGAGACGGTAGTCATCCTCGAGGAGTGAGAGACGTAGTCATCCACGAGGATGAGACAGTAGCCATCCACGAGGTGTGAGAGACAGTGGTCATCCTCGAGGTGTGAGAGACAGTAGCCATCCTTGAGGTGTGAGAGACAGTAGTCATCCTTGAGGTGTGAGAGACAGTAGTCATCCACGAGGAGAGACAGTAGCCATCCACGAGGTGTGAGAGACAGTAGTCATCCTTGAGGTGTGAGAGACAGTAGTCATCCACGAGGTGTGAGAGACAGTAGTCTTCCATGAGGTGTGAGAGACAGTAGTCATCCACGAGGAGTGAGAGACAGTAGTCATCCTTGAGGTGTGAGAGACAGTAGTCATCCACGAGGAGTGAGAGACAGTAGTCATCCTTGAGGTGTGAGAGACAGTAGTCATCCACGAGGAGTGAGAGACAGTAGTCATCCACGAGGTGTGAGAGACAGTAGTCATCCACGAGGTGTGAGAGACAGTAGTCATCCACGAGGAGTGAGAGACAGTAGTCATCCACGAGGTGTGAGAGACATAGTCATCCATGAGGTGTGAGAGACAGTAGTCATCCACGAGGAGTGAGAGACAGTAGTCATCCATAAGGTGTGAGAGACAGTAGTCATCCATGAGGTGTGAGAGACAGTAGTCATCCACGAGGAGTGAGAGACAGTAGTCATCCATAAGGTGTGAGAGACAATAGTCATCCATGAGGTGTGAGAGACAGTAGTCATCCACGAGGGAGTGGAGAGACAGTAGTCATCCACGAGGTGTGAGAGACAGTAGTCATCCACGATGTGTAAGAGACAGTAGTCATCCAGGAGGAGAGACAGTAGTCATCCATGAGGTGTGAGAGACAATAGTCATCCACGAGGTGTGAGAGACAGTAGTCATCCACGAGGTGTGAGAGACAGTAGTCATCCACGATGTGTAAGAGACAGTAGTCATCCAGGAGGAGAGACAGTAGTTCATCCATGAGGTGTGAGAGACAGTAGTCATCCACGAGGAGTGAGAGACAGTAGTCATCCACGAGGAGTGAGAGACAGTAGTCATCCATAAGGTGTGAGAGACAATAGTCATCCACGAGGAGTGAGAGACAGTAGTCATCCAAGAGGTGTGAGAGACAGTAGTCATCCAGAGAACGTATATCCTGAGGTGTGAGAGACAGTAGTCATCCACGAGGAGTGAGAGACAGTAGTCATCCACGAGGGTGAGAGACAGTAGTCATCCATAGGTGTGAGAGACAATAGTCATCCAGAGGAGTGAGAGACAGTAGTCATCCACGATGTGTAAGAGACAGTAGTCATCCAGGAGGAGAGACAGTAGTCATCCATGAGGTGTGAGAGACAGTAGTCATCCACGAGGAGTGAGAGACAGTAGTCATCCACGAGGAGTGAGAGACAGTAGTCATCCACGAGGAGTGAGAGACAGTAGTCATCCATAAGGTGTGAGAGACAATAGTCATCCACGAGGAGTGAGAGACAGTAGTCATCCACGATGTGTAAGAGACAGTAGTCATCCAGGAGGAGAGACAGTAGTCATCCATGAGGTGTGAGAGACAGTAGTCATCCACGAGGAGTGAGAGACAGTAGTCATCCACGAGGAGTGAGAGACAGTAGTCATCCACGAGGAGTGAGAGACAGTAGTCATCCATAAGGTGTGAGAGACAATAGTCATCCACGAGGAGTGAGAGACAGTAGTCATCCACGATGTGTAAGAGACAGTAGTCATCCAGGAGGAGAGACAGTAGTCATCCATGAGGTGTGAGAGACAGTAGTCATCCACGAGGAGTGAGAGACAGTAGTCATCCACGAGGTGTGAGAGACAAGTCATCCACAAGTGTATTTAAGACATACCTGGAGAGTGTTCTGGGGATCAACGCCCCCGCGGCACAGTCGTTGACCAGGTCTCGCGGTGGATCAGGACCTGATCAACCAGGCTTTTATTGCTGGCCGCACGTAGTCCAACGTGCGAACCACAGCCCAGCTGATCCGGCACTGACTTTAGTTATCTGTCCAGCTCCCTATTGAAGAGAGCCAGGGGTCTATTGGTAATTCCCCTTTATGCTAAGAGGCAGTTGAACCGTCTCGGGCCTCTGACACTGACACAAATCTCTTGATGCACTCACTGCACCCCTGCTTTTCAATAGGGTATGTAGCACCGCCTGCCAAGTCTTGCTTTCGAAGGGAGTGATTCCTGTGTGCAGATTTGGAAGTAGTCCCTCTTAAGATTTTCCAGGGTTAAACTTATGTATCATTCTCGCCTGCGTTCCATAGAACTACCGATAAAGGAACTTTCAATGGTCCCAGTAATTAAGGTGCGTAATTGTACTTATACGTGCAGTGTATCTGTGTATAGTGGAGTGTGAGAGACTGGTCATCCACGGGGTGTGAGAGACTCTACATATAGACAACTATTTAGAGCGAGACGTTGACTAGTGGGTTGGTTAATGGGGTTTAAAGCCTATTAACTGCGCTAGGGTCAGGAAAGCTGCATGTAACCTTTTCACCACCACACAAGAATACTTTAATCCCTAAAATAGGGATTTAAGTATTCTCTCAGCGTATTTACGCTGAAGGAAATACACCTTTCGGTGTATATACCCTGAGTGGGCTGCTGAAAATAAGAATTGTTCTAAGCGTTTTGTTCCCATATTCACCTGTACGTAAACAGAGAAGAAAATAAAGTGGAAAAAAACTTGGACAGACATATGAAATGTATAGGTAAGAGATATTTGTATATTTCGGTCTTAGTCAGAGCCCCTCTTCAGCAGGTCTCTGACTAAACTAAAAAATATATAGAGCCCTTTTAAATTGTTTTTAAATCATTTTTAGGGGCATTTAAATTAAAAAGCCCCCAATATTACTTTTCTCTCAAATAAGGAATAAAGACATCTAGAATTATATATGGACGCTATCACTCGGTTTTTATACCAGAGCTAAGACTATATATAAAATACACAGAGTACAAACTGGGTATATAACACTGAGAGCTACAGGTTTTTTTTTAAAAATTTCCTATGTGCAGGAGACAAACGAGAAGAATATCAAGGTCGTGCTGCGCTCGTTGGTTAAATTTCGACAAAATTTCTGTCTAGCTCCACAAGCTGTGGAGGTTTTATTTATGTTTGTTTAGTGTCGTTCGTGATCAACAACGTTCATTCTCTTGAAAATTCGAGACTCCCCGAAAACAAATTCCCTAACGTTTGCTTCCCAAGAAATTTGTGAGGTAAAGGACCGATAAGGTTTTTAAAAAAGCGTAATACTTGCCACAGCGAAAAAAAAGGCCGTCCAACCCCCCCCCTTCCGTCCCGCTGGCAAAAAGAGAGAACGGCAGCGATGTGTTTCAAAAGGGAAGCGTTTTTTCACCTGGGTAATTACCTGGCAGTGTCGCTCGCGCCCCTGCATGGCTGTATTAGAGAAAGTTTATTTCTTTTCTAAATTTACGTAATTTTTGTTTTTGGGGAAAGGTCAATAGTCGAAGTCACCAGGAAAGAAAACGGCGAGGAGACAAAAAAACCTCCCAAAGAAAACGCTCGGGGGAGTCTCCCTTCAGACAGCGAAACATTTGGAGTGAACGCGTGTTTTGGTTTTGTGCGAGCGAGGGAGTGATGAAGGTGATCAGTTTCCTTCGTTACTGCTCCGCCCCCACGATCCCCGCCTCCTATTGCACAAAAATTTTTGTACCTTTATTTAGCCCTGGGGTAGGCCTAGTACGTATACACTCATTATTTGATGAATTAGTGTGCGGTGTGGGTGTTTCCCCAGGCGGCCGTGGTGACCTTGGTGGAAAATGAGCAATTATTGGATGGAGGAACGTGGGTCGGGCTCCTCTTTTTGGGGTAATCTGAATTTGCTCTCTGATTGGGCCAAATTTTTTTGGTATTATCTATGATTAACGTGCTCTTTTTCCAGTCATATAGCCCGTGACTCATGTCCTTTGGCCATAGATGAAAGGGGGTAAAAATGCGTGATGAGGGTACCTTTTTCCCGAACCTACCTGATGGCCACTTGGCCGCTGCTCTCACGATAAAAAATTCGGCAGGGTTGTCAGGTCCACACAAATGAGTGACACCACAGGGGCACCAAAGTTTAGCGTCCAAAAATTTTTCGGCCGTATCCTAGCAGGTCCAACGGTACTCTGCCCTTTGCCCGTTAGTATGCTGTGCCTATAGTGCACACGCCAGCGTTTGTTTTTTGCCGCTCCCTTGCCAAAGGGCATCGGGTACCCCTTTGCATTTGTCAATAGCCCACAAAAAGAATGTTTCTGGCCTCGCCCCCGCATAGGGTCAACGGTGCCAGTGAACGGTGATCCATAATAAACTGCATACCATAGAATATTTTCCTGTCCAAAACAATACAGCAGCATCTTCCATGCACAATTCGAGGCTACTGCAACAAGCAGCTACTACACACCAAACATGCAATAAGGATCGCATTCACATCCTGGCAACCTCGCTGCATGTTACTGCCTCAACAAATGCCCCAATTACGGATTGCGGCGGTATACTGACGTTGCTTGACGGGTGGTGTGCCAACGATCACCACTCAACTGCGCACCACTTGATGTCTAACATTGTTGCTTATGAGTAACGTCCTGGGGGACCTCAACCTTGTTCAAGGTCCATCCCTGTCCCCCATCTGCGGTGATATTACTGCACTCCACACCAAAACCCTACCATCACACTGTCACCATAGCACCACGCATCGCTACCCACACACCACTGACCTGCTGCCATTACTACTCATGGGCCCCAACACCACCACATCCACTACCAACACCATCACCACTGCCGCCCCACCCGCCCCACATACACTGCCACCACCCACATCACTACTGCACCACCAATACCACTACCTGCCACCACCACTACCTGCCACCACCACTACCTTCCACCACCACTACCTGCCACCACCACTACCTGCCACCACCTACACCACTTGCCCACCTATGACACCACTACCCTACCATCCTACCACCATACCTCTGCCACCACCACTATCTGCCACCAACCACTACCTTCCCCACCACCACCACCATGCCACCACCACTACCTGCCACCACCAATACTTGCCACTACCATTACCTACCACCACCACCACTACCTGCCGCCACCACTACCTGCCCCCACCACTACCTGCCACCACCACTACCTGCCACCACCACTACCTCTAACCACCACCTACCTGCCACCACAATACTGCCACACCACACCAAAACTACCCCACCACACTACCTGCCACCACCACTACCTGCCACCACCACTACCTGCCACCACCACTACCTGCCACCACCACTACCTGCCACACAACCACCAAACTACTCCACCACCACTACCTCCACCAAACCCACCACTACCTGCCACCACCACTCCTGCCACCACCACTACCTACCACCACCACTACCTACCACCATCACACCCTGCCACCACCACTACCTACCACCACTACCTGCCACCACCACTACCTGCCACCACCACTACCTGCCACCACCACTACCTGCCACCACCACTACCTACCACCACCACTACCTGCCACCACCACTACCTGCCACCACCACTACCTACCACCACCACCACTACCTGCCACCACCACTACCTACCACCACCACCACCACTACCTGCCACCACCACTACCATTGTCTACATAATACCCATGCTAGTAAAGAAAGAAGAAACCAGAAAGGAGAGCTTTTGAATGAGACACAGAAGACAGGTAAAGAGAAAAGGTGAAGAGAAGGCAAAATTCAAGCCAAGTCACGAATATCCTGAACACTGGAGCATTTGACCATATATTGAAAAAGGCATGTACAGAAGCCTGCCTTTTATGTTAGGAATTTCAGCCCTGGTTTGGTTACTAAATGCTCTTCCAAACTGGGGAGATAAACTGAACCGAGTTATGGTCGTGATTAGGCTGCCACCAACCTAGAACTTTATTGCACGAGTACTGGAAGCCGTTTTCAACTCTTCTTCCCCAAAGGAGGTTCCTGACGCTGGTTGGGGTCTTGATTTTGGGAACTGGAAGCTTTGCTCCTTCCCTCAGATGACTTGAGCCCTGAATTACCTTCCTCCCCCACATGAGCTGCAAAATCCTACAGGTTTAGCGCTCCCCCATAAATATAACAAATCAAGTCATTCTTGGCACAACATTTAACTTAGTGAGTGAATGTTGACAGTAAGTCAGGCTTCATATCTTTCATCCACAATCTGAAATAAATCTATCACCTTTCTAGCCCCAAAAAAGATATTATTATTATTAATAATCAAAAAGAAGCGCTAAGCCAGCCAAAAAAAAAAAAAAAAAAAAAAAAAGATAGATTCTTGACAAAATTGTAACGGAATTCATGAATGTGAAATATTGTACTGCGTTTCTGTCGACTCAACACCCGACACACGTGAAGTCACAGCTCCAGTGGTAGACCCAGAGCTGTTCAAACATCAGCAGGTCACTAGAGTTCTAGATGATTCCTTTCTTCCCATTCTCGACAAGCTGGTGGCAGCCCTCACAAACTGACGTGCCACGGACTTAGACAACATTGGGAAGTTTGGCCTCCTGTGGCGGCTCACAATCCCTAAGCGTGGAGAAAAAAAAAATCACAGAATTCGCGAAAGCGATAGTGGAAACTTATATTGTAAATATTGAGTTTGATCTTCTTCCGTTGAACTGAACTTCATGGCTTTAAGTTTATAAAATAAATTTTGTGTGGATGTGTTGTGTTGTAATAATGTTGGTAGAATTACCGACAATATGTAAAGTAAAAGGTCACAATAAAATGTCACATTAGTTGCACTTGTGTCCTTTTACTTTACATGTGTTGTGTTCTCAATGGGGAAATGTCTGCCTTTGCATTTCAACCCCCAGTGTCATCAACCTGTTGTCCGTTTTCCTTTGGCTGATGATGACAAACTGTAACGGTGATGGGTCATTTAGTGTTCTCCAGCGTGTTAAGAACGACTTGCGTACAACCATGGGACAGCAACGAATGTCATGCCTCTCAGTTCTCACCATTGAACACGGAGTGCTGAACTTACTGTCACTGGGTGAAAATATATATGATTCTGAGCCACTGAATATTCGCAAAAAAAAAAAAATGTGTGTAGGAAACGTGCGTCTCCATGACGGGTTCATCTCCCATGCTGAGTGAGGTTCTCCCTGCTCGATATAAGAACATAAGAAGGAACACTGCAACGGGCCTACTGACCCATGCGGAGCAGGTCCATGTCCTCCCCCGGATTAGCCCAATGACCCCCCCGGATTAGCCTAATGACCCCCCCCCGGATTAGCCCAATGACCCACCCAGTCTGGTCACCTCCACTCAAGGATGGAGCACTGCACCAGACCCAGCAGCACAAGCTAGTCAGGTCCAACTCACACCCACCCACACCCACTCATGTATTTATAAGAACATAAGAACATAAGAAAGGAGGAACACTGCAGGAGGCCTGTTGGCCCGTACTAGGCAGGTCCTTTACAATTCATCCCACTAACAAAACATTTGCCCAACCCAATTTTCAGTGCCACCCAAGAAATAAGCTCTGATGTGAAAGTCCCACTCAAATCCAACCCCTCCCACTCATGTACTTATCCAACCTAAATTTGAAACTGTGTGTGTGATGAATGGTTTGAAAAACCGACAAGTTGAAGATTGAGACACTTATGCAGCATATGGGAATCTTTATTCAGGAAACGTTTCGCCACACAGTGGCTTCATCAGTCCAATACAAAGTACATTCTACAAGATTGATGGACTGAACACATCGACTCCAGGCCGAGGGACTGATTACCTCATACTCCTCCTCTCCTTACGCCTTCCTCTTTGTATTGGACTGATGAAGCCACTGTGTGGCGAAACGTTTCCTGAATAAAGATTCCCATATGCTGCATAAGTGTCTCAATCTAAATTTGAAACTACCCAAAGTCCTAGCCTCAATAACCCAACTAGGTAGACTGTTCCACTCATCAACTACCCTATTTCCAAACCAATACTTTCCTATGTCCTTTCTAAATCTAAACTTATCTAATTTAAATTCATTACTGCGGGTTCTCTCATGGAGAGATATCCTCAAGACCTTGATAATATCCCCTTTATTAATACCTATCTTCCACTTATACACTTCGATCAGGTCTCCCTTCATTCTTCGTCTAACAAGTGAATGCAACTTAAGAGTCTTCAATCTTTCTTCATAAGGAAGATTTCTAATGCTATGTATTAATTTAGTCATCCTACGCTGAATGTTTTCTAACGAATTTATGTCCATTCTGTAATATGGAGACCAGAATTGACCTGCATAATCTAGGTGAGGCCTTACTAATGATGTATAAAGCTGCAGTATGACCTCTGGACTTCTGTTGCTTACACTTCTTGATATAAATCCCAGTAATCTATTTGCCTTATTACGTACGCTTAGGCATTGCTGTCTTGGTTTAAGGTTGCTGCTCACCACAACCCCCAAGTCCTTTTCGCAATCTGTATGGCTAACTTCTACATTATTTAACTTATAAGTGCTAGGGTTATGGACACTCCCGAGCTTCAGAACCTTGCATTTATCTACATTGAACTGCATCTGCCACTTTTCTGACCAAGAGTAGAGTTTGTCTAAATCCTCCTGAAGTTCCCTAACATCTACGTTTGAATCAATTATCCTACCTTCTTCGTGTCATCGGCGAATTTGCTCATACACTAGTAATTCCATCATCAAGATCATTGATATATATTATAAACAACAACGGGCCCAAGACTGATCCATGTGGAACGCCACTTGTTACAGATCCCCACTCGGATTTAACCCCATTTATGGACACTCTCTGCTTCCTGTCTGTGAGCCATGATTCGATCCACGAGAGCACCCTTCCCCCAATGCCATGAGCTGCTACTTTCTTCAACAGTCTTTGGTGCGGAACTCTTCAAATGCCTTACTAAATCTAAGTAAATAATATCAAATTCTTTATCGTGGTCAACAGCCTCAAAAGCTTTACTGAAGAAAGTTAATAAATTAGTTAGACAAGACCGGCTCTTGTGAATCAAGCTGAGTATCATTAATCAAGCTATGCTTATCGAGATGGCTTCTTATAATCTCAGCTATAATTGACTCTAGTAATTTGCCTACAATTGAGGTCGGCTTATTGGGCGGTAATTTGACAGTAACGACTTGTCCCCTGTTTAAAAATAGGAATTACATTAGCCATCTTCCACATATCAGACACTACACTGTTTGAAGAGATAAATTAAAAATATTAGTTAATGGTTCACAGAGTTCCATTTTGCATTCCTTAAGAACCTTGAAAAAACCTCATCAGGACCCGGTGACTTATTTTGCTTCAGTCTGTCTATCTGCTTCACAACCATTTCACTAGTGACTGTGATGTTACATAATTTACTTCTTCTGGCCCACTATAAAAAATAATTACTGGAATATTATTAGTGTCTTCCTGTGTAAAAACCGAGAGAAAATAATTATTTAAAATCGAGCACATTTCATTCTCTTTGTCAGTAAGATGCCCATAGTTATTTTTAAGGGGACCTATCTTATCTCTGACTTTTGTTCTATATACCTGGAAAAAACTTTTTGGGTTAGTTTTAGAATCCCTAGCAACTTTAATTTCATAGTCCCTTTTAGCTATTCTTATCCCCTTTTTAATGTCCCTCTTAATGTCAATATACTGATTCATAAGATGACCCTCACCTCTTTTGATACGCCTATAAATTCCTTTCTTATGCCCTAGTAGATATTTCAGCCTATTATTCATCCATTTTGGGTCATTTCTATTTGATCTAATTTCATTATACGGAATAAACGTTCTTTGAGCAGCATGTATGGTGTTCAGAAAACTGTCATATTGATAGCTCTCTCGTTGACCCAGTCAACAGATGATAAGTGTTCTATAAGCCCATCGTAATCTGCTAAGCGAAAATCTGGGACTGTTACTGAGTTATCCCTACTATCATACTTCCATTCAATGCTAAATGTAATTGATTTGTGGTCGCTAGCACCCAGTTCCTCTGAAACTTCTAAATTATTAGCAAGGGATTCGTTGTTTGCCAGAACTAAGTCAAGCAGGTTATTACCCCTTGTAGGTTCTGTCACAAACTGCTTCAAAAAACAATCCTGAACTACTTCTAAGAAGTCGTATGATTCTAAATTCCCAGTCAAGAAATTCCAATCAATATGACTAAAGTTAAAGTCTCCTAGAATTACTACATTATCGTGCCTTGTGGCCCTAACAATTTCCTCCCATAGTAGTCTCCCCTGGTCCCTATCTAAATTTGGGGGACGGTATATCACACCTAAAATTAATTTTTCATACCCCTCTGAAAATTCTATCCGAACAGACTCTGTATGTGTTACTTAAGACTTAATACCCGTTTTTATGCAACAGTTCAAGCGATCTCGGACATACAATGCCACCCCACCCCCCTTTCCGACACTTCTATCTACTTGGAACAGTTTAAAACCCTGGATGTGACATTCTGCAGACATGTCCCGACTTTTTGAATTAAGCCACACCTCAGTAATGGCAAATACAACTATGTTACCTGCACTAGCAACTAGTCTCAACTCGTCCATCTTATTCCTAGCACTGTGACTATTTGTGTAATAAATATTTAAAGACCCTCCTCTCTCTCTACCCTTCCTGCTCCTTTCTGTTTTTCCACTAAACCTATTACTGTCCTTGTCAATTAGTGCCACTGGCTTTCCAATATCCACCTCATTTTGCCTATTACTAGTTCTCCTAGTACTCATATTACTACCCTGCGACTTCACAGTTTTCCCGCGAAAACCCATACCACTAACTATTCCTAGTTTAAAGACCTAACAGCTCCCTCCACTGCGTTGGCCAGTGCTCCCACCCCACACCTAGATAAGTGAACCCCGTCCCTGGCATACATGTTATTTCTGCCATAGAAGAGGTCCCAGTTGTCAATGAACGTTACTGCATTTTCCTTATAGTATTTGTCCAGCCAGCAATTGACACCAATTGCTCTGGACAACCATTCATTTCCAACTCCTCTCCTTGGCAAAATGCCACATATGACAGGTTTCCCACCCTTCCTCCTAATTATCTCTACAGCTGACCTATACCTGCTAATCAGGTCCTCACTCCTACGTCTGCCAACATCGTTGCCTCCAGCACTGAGACAGATAATAGGATTGCTCCCATTACCTCTCATGATGTCATCCAGACGGCTAACAATATCCTTCATCCCAGCCCCAGGAAAACACACTCTCTGCCTCCTACTCCTATCCTTCAAGCAGAATGCCCTATCCATGTACCTAATATGGCTATCCCCAACAACAACAATGTTTTTACCTTCCTTGGCGTCGTCCGTCGTGATGCTCCGAGTAGTCGACTCACATTCGCTAGGTAGCATTACACCACTTGTAGAATTCGTCAAGACGTTCTCGATGGTCTTCGTTGGGGTTTCTAGGGATGTCTCACTCACGTCTGCCAATGCTTCTTTGGTGCTCGTTGTGGCATTCCCAGTAGAACACTCACATTCGTCGGGTAGCACCGAGAATGGGTTGGAAGTTTCCACGGTAGTCTTCTGGTTTCTCGTTGTTTCTGCCTCTCCAACCGTTTTCTTGATCTTCAGCTTGGTTCCATGTTGCCCGGCCACTGACCAAGCTCCCCTCTTAACCTGGGGACTCACAACAGGAGGATTACTACGAATCCTCTTGTTCTCCTCCGTTAATCGCCGTATCTCCGTCTTAGCAACTCTGAGCTCTTCTCTCAGCTGCTGGTAAAGTTGCTCAAGAGAGGGCATCCTGGTTCAGATTCACAGAGAGCACACAAACAGGTCTTCACAGAGCTAAATACACGTCACCACTGCAGTGTCTGACAGGTTTGTAGATGAATGGTTCAGAGAACCGACATGTTGATAAATTAGACACATGTGCAACTCTTGGGTATCTTTATTGAGGAAACGTTTCGCCACACAGTGGCTTCATCAGTCCATACAAAGGAGAATCTTGAAGAACAGGAGGAGAATGAGGTAATCAGTCCCTCAACCTTGAGTCGATGTGGTCAGTCCATCAATCTTGAATAGAATACGGCATACGTGCGTAGAAGGAGCTTATAAACCGTTGGTAGGAGAGGTGCAGCAGTCATAGGTGGTGTCACATTTGTTCAATGTGGAAGTAGGTCGTGCCCAAGAATTAGGCAAGCGAAGAATTCCCAAGTATTAAGATCCCAAGAAGTTGCAGTGTCTGACAGGTTTGTAGATGAATGGTTCAGAGAACCTGTCAGACACGGTCAAATTACCGCCCAATAAGCCTGACCTCAATTGTAGGCAAATTACTAGAGTCAATTATAGTTGAGATTATAAGAAGCCATCTCGATAAGCATAGCTTGATTAATGATACTCAGCATGGATTCACAAGAGGCCGGTCTTGTCTAACTAATTTATTAACTTTCTTTAGTAAAGCTTTTGAGGCTGTTGACCACGATAAAGAATTTGATATTATTTACTTAGATTTTAGTAAGGCTTTTGATAGAGTTCCGCACCATAGACTGTTAAAGAAAGTGGCAGCTCATGGCATTGGGGAAAAAGTACTCTCGTGGATCGAGTCATGGCTCACTGACAGGAAGCAGAGAGTGTCCATAAATGGGGTTAAATCCGAGTGGGGATCTGTAACAAGTGGCGTTCCACAGGGATCAGTCCTGGGCCCGTTGTTGTTTATAATATATATCAATGATCTTGATGAGGGAATTACTAGTGATATGAGCAAATTCGCCGATGACACAAAGATAGGTAGGATAATTGATTCAAACGTAGATGTTATGGAACTTCAGGAGGTTTTAAACAAACTCTATTCTTGATCAGAAAAGTGGCAGATGCAGTTCAATGTAGATAAATGCAAGGTTCTGAAGCTTGGGAGTGCCTGTACTTAACTCTGTGAAGAAGTGTCTTGTGTGCTTCCCGTGGACTGAACCAAGATGCCCTCCATCGAGCAACTTTACCAGCAACTTAAGGAAGAATTGAGGGTAGCGAAGATGGAGATACCGCGATTGACCGAGGAAAACAAGAGGATTCGTAGTAGTCCTCCTGTTTTGAGTCCTCAGGTCAAGAAGGGATCGTGGTCAGTGGCTGGACAGCAGGGAACGACGAAGTTGACGATCAAGAAGACGAATGGAAAGCCAGAAACGATGAAGAAGAAAGAGACTGCTGTGGAAACTCCTGTGGAAACCTCCAATGCATTCTCGGTGCTACCCGACGAATGAGTCTACTACTGGGATCGTCACGACGAACGACAACAAGGAAGGTAAGAATATTGTTGTTGTTGGTGATAGCCAGGTTAGATACATGGATAGGACATTCTGCTTGAAGGACAGGAGTAGGAGACAGAGGGTTTGCTTTCCTGGGGCTGGGATGGAGGACATTGTTAGCCGGCTTGACAACATCATGAACGGTAATGGGATCAACCCTATTATTTGCCTCAGTGCTGGAGGCAATGATGTAGGCAAGCGTAGAAGTGAGGATTTAGTTAGAAAGTTCAGGACAGCTATAGACATAATTAGGAAGAAGGGGGGCGCCCTGTTATATGTGGCATTTTGCCAAGAAGAGGTGTTGGTAATGAATGGTTGTCCAGAGCAATTGGTATTAATTGTTGGCTGGATAAACACTGTAAGGATAATGCAATACCATTCATTGACAACTGGGACAACTTCTATGGCCGAAATGACATGTATGCCAGGGATGGGGTTCACTTATCCAGGGTTTTCTTGCTAACTCAGTTGAGGGGGTTGTTAGGACTTTAAACTAGGATTAGTTAGAGGTATGTGTTTAGAAATGATAAATAATGAGGATGGATATATTGACTTATGCTTTGATATTAAGAATCTTAATAGTAACTGTCATGGAGTAACTCTGGGTAATGATAATTTCAGAAATTGTGTAAAAACAAAGATGAATAGGAAAAATGTGCAGAAGAAAAAACATATGATGGTATTTTATGCTAACAGTCGAAGTGCAAGAAATAAAATTAATGAACTACGTTTGATAGCATGTGCTGGGAACTTTGATATCATTGCATTAACTGAAACGTGGTATGATTTAAAGAGTCGGGATATGACTGCTGACTGTAATATTCAGGGATTTAAGTTGTTCAATGTGGATAGATGTAATGGGAAGGGGGGAGGAGTTGCATTGTATGTTCGAGAAAATATTAATTGTTGCATAAAAACAGGTATAAAAATAGATGGAGCAGTAACAGAGTCTGTTTGGGTTCCTCCTTTCTTATGTTCTTATGTTCTTATGTTCTTAATACTTGGGAATTCTTCGCTTGCCTAATTCTTGGGCACGACCTACTTCCACATTGAACAAATGTGACACCACCTATGACTGCTGCACCTCTCCTACCAACGGTTTATAAGCTCCTTCTACGCACGTATGCCGTATTCTATTCAAGATTGATGGACTGACCACATCGACTCAAGGTTGAGGGACTGATTACCTCATTCTCCTCCTGTTCTTCAAGATTCTCCTTTGTATGGACTGATGAAGCCACTGTGTGGCGAAACGTTTCCTCAATAAAGATACCCAAGAGTTGCACATGTGTCTAATTTATCATCAAAATGGTATACAATACTGACACGTTGGTAGGTAAGACACATAGGCAACAGTTAGGCAACTTTATTCCGAAACGTTTCGCCTACACAGTAGGCTTCTTCAGTCGAATACAGAAAGTAGGCAGGAAGAAGCCTACTGTGTAGGCGAAACGTTTCGGAATAAAGTTGCCTAACTGTTCCCTATGTGTCTTACCTACCAACATGTCCATTCTGTAATATGGAGACCAGAACTGAGCTGCATAATCTAGGTGAGGCCTTACTAATGATGTATAAAACTGCAGTATGACCTCTGGACTTCTGTTGCTTACACTTCTTGATATAAATCCCAGTAATCTATTTGCCTTATTACGTACGCTTAGACATTGCTGTCTTGGTTTAAGGTTGCTGCTAACCATAACCCCCAAGTCCTTTTCGCAATCTGTATGGCTAAGTTCTACATCATTTAACTTATAAGTGCTAGGGTTATGGACACTCCCGAGCTTCAGAACCTTGCATTTATCTACATTGAACTGCATCTGCCACTTTTTTGACCAAGAGTAGAGTTTGTCTAAATCCTCTTGAAGTTCCATAACATCTACGTTTGAATCAATTATCCTACCTATCTTTGTGTCATCGGCGAATTTGCTCATATCACTAGTAATTCCCTCATCAAGATCATATTATAAACAACAACGGGCCCAAGACTGATCCCTGTGGAACGCCACTTGTTACAGATCCCCACTCGGATTTAACCCCATTTATGGACACTCTCTGCTTCCTGTCTGTGAGCCATGACTCGATCCACGAGAGCACTTTTCCCCCAATGCCATGAGCTTCCACTTTCTTTAACAGTCTTTGGTGCGGAACTCTATCAAAAGCCTTACTAAAATCTAAGTAAATAATATCAAATTCTTTATCGTGGTCAACAGCCTCAAAAGCTTTACTGAAGAAAGTTAATAAATTAGTTAGACAAGGCCGGCCTCTTGTGAATCCATGCTGAGTATCATTAATCAAGCTATGCTTATCGAGATGGCTTCTTATAATCTCAGCTATAATTGACTCTAGTAATTTGCCTACAATTGAGGTCAGGCTTATTGGGCGGTAATTTGACGTTAACGACTTGTCCCGTGTTTTAAAAATAGGAATTACATTAGCCATCTTCCACATATCAGACACTACACCTGTTTGAAGAGAAAAATTAAAAATATTAGTTAATGGTTCACAGAGTTCCATTTTGCATTCCTTAAGAACCCTTGAAAAAAGCTCATCAGGACCCGGCGACTTATTTTGCTTCAGTCTATCTGCTTCACAACCATTTCACTAGTGACTGTGATGTTACATAATTTATCTTCTTCAGGCCCACTATAAAAATTATTTACTGGAATATTATTAGTGTCTTCCTGTGTAAAAACCGAGAGAAAATAATTATTTAAAATCGAGCACATTTCATTCTCTTTGTCAGTAAAATGCCCATAGTTATTTTTAAGGGGACCTATCTTATCTCTAACTTTTGTTCTATATACCTGGAAAAAACTTTTTGGGTTAGTTTTCGAATCCTTAGCAACTTTAATTTCATAGTCCCTTTTAGCTTTTCTTATCCCCTTTTTAACGTCCCTCTTAATGTCAATATACTGATTCATAAGATGACCCTCACCTCTTTTGATACGCCTATAAATTCCCTTCTTATGCCCTAGTAGATATTTCAGCCTATTATTCGTCCATTTTGGGTCATTTCTATTTGATCTAATTTCTTTATACGGGATAAACGTTCTTTGAGCAGCATGTATAGTGTTCAGAAAACTGACATACTTATAGCTCTCTTCGTTATCCCAGTCAACAGATGATAAGTGTTCTCTAAGCCCATCGTAATCTGCTAAGCGAAAATCTGGGACTGTTACTGAGTTATCGCTACTATCGTACTTCCATTCAATGCTAAATGTAATTGATTTGTGGTCGCTAGCACCCAGTTCCTCTGAAATTTCTAAATTATTAACAAGGGATTCATTGTTTGCCAGAACTAAGTCAAGCAGGTTATTTCCCCTTGTAGGTTCTGTCACAAAACTGCTTCAAAAAACAATCCATGAACTACTTCTAAGAAGTCGTGTGATCTAAATTCCCAGTCAAGAAATTCCAATCAATATGACTAAAGTTAAAGTCTCCTAGAATTACTACATTATCGTGCCTTGTGGCCTTAACAATTTCCTCCCATAGTAGTCTCCCTTGGTCCCTATCTAAGTTTGGGGGACGGTATATCACACCTATAATCAGTTTTTCATGCCCCTCTGAAAATTCTATCCAAACAGACTCTGTATGTGTTACTTCAGACTTAATACCCGTTTTTATGCAACAGTTCAAGCGATCTCGGACATACAATGCCACCCCACCCCCCTTCCCGATACTTCTATCTACTTGGAAAAATTTAAAACCCTGAATATGACATTCCGCAGGCATGTCACGACTTTTTGAATTAAACCACGTCTCAGTAATGGCAAAAATGTAAACTAGGATCTGTAGTCGATAGGGGTAAAATGACGAACTCCGTATGTCTTGACCAACTAGAAGGAGAGTGCAACATACTAGGTACACTAAGCCACTATACGATTAGCCATGGTCCGTTAAGTACTGGTCCCATACGCAATGGACCAACAGCAGCTCCGCCTTCAGCCGACTGGCTGAAATGACAAAGTATCTTAATCTCTAGAGACAGCCAAGGCCTTGAGGGTACGTTACCCGGGAAAACGACCTGTGTTCTTTAGCTAGCAGTTTTAATTTCCCAATTACCCAAGAGGGCGGGAAATACTTTGAGGTTTCGGGACGGGTAGTGGGTCAAGTAACCCCGGGGGTAAAGTAGTCGGGTAGTGGGTTTAAACCAAAGTAGGTAGAAAGGGTGAAGCTACCCAGGTAGCGGGTTTAAGTACCAGGTAGTAGGTTGAACCCTAGCCAGGTAGTAGGTTAAAGGTTTAGCCAGGAAGTAGGTGAAGTAGCCGGGAAAACCGGAAAGTCCCCAAGTAAACCGGGGGAAAAAAAAACAGGTACTGCAAAGAAAGTCGGAGAGAAAATTTAAAACACAGGTGGAAAATGTGAAGGTGGAATGTTTCTGGTTTGTGTTGCGTTTCTTTTTACAGTGATATATACCCATTCCCAAAAACCCTGTTAGTTACCATTTTTCCAAAGGCCATGCGATTAAAACACGGGGGCCTGTTGTATATCTTGCACGGGGTGTGTTTTGTGTGTGGGGTGGTGTGTGTTTGTCTTTTATTTTACCTTTTTGCCCTAGGCACATGTCTTTTCCCACTAGGCTTGTTTGAAAGGTGTTGTGTGGTGTGTGTTTTGTTGGGTATGTGTTTGGGGTGTGTGTGTGTGGTGTGTGTGTGGGGTGTGTGTGTGTGTGTGTTTGTGTGTGTTTTGGTTGTGTGTGGGTGTGGGGGGTCGGTCACGCTTTTGGGGCCCTCCCTCTTCGCTGATAGTTCTGGGCCCTCTCCTCTCTCTCTCTTCTCTTCCCTGAGCTTTGTCAAATCTCGTCTTAAAGCTATGTTTTGGGTCCTTTTTGCTAGTTGTGTGTGTGTAGTGGGGGTGTGTGTTTTGTGTGTTGTGGTGTGTGTGTGTGTACTCCCCTTTAATTTTACTCCCCCTAATTGGGGGTTCCCGGGATTCGAGACTCAGCCCCTGGCCCAGCCTCTTCACGGGATCACTACTAGCCCCTCTCTCTCTCCCCTGTCCGAGCTTTGTAAATTACATGCCCCTTAAAAACTATTTTTTGGTTCCCTGCCTCCACTAAAACCAAACTGGTAGACTATTGCATTTCCCTGACAACTCAATGACTGAAGAAATTTTTTCCTAACTCCCTTTGCCCCTTCTGAGTCTTCTTTTCCCAAAAAGTGACCCCTTTTTCCCATGCCCCCTCTCTGGGAATATAAGAACATAAGAAAGAAGAAAACACTGCAACGGGGTTTTTCCGGCCCGGGCGAGGCAGCCCCAATTCTCCCACCGGTTAAACCAAATTTGCCTTGACCCCCCTATGGGGTTTCAGACAGGGTTCTTTTGGGGAAGGGAGGGAGTGCATCCAAACTAGAAGCAAAAGAAAGTCAGGCCCAAACTCAAAACCCCCCCACACCCACTCATTTTTTTAAACCCAAACCTTTTTTCCAAAACTACAAAACGTCCCAGAGTCTATGAGGGCATCGACAGCTTTTTCCCAAATCACCAAAAACCCCTTTCCCAAAACCCAGTGCCTTCCCATATCCCTTCTTGAATCCCACTTCTCCAACTTAAAGCCACTGCCCGGAGTCCCGTCTATGTTTGTTTCCTCCAGCACGCCATTCACATTTCCCCTTTTATCAACTCCGCCTTTTTCCCCTTATACAAACTCAAACATATCCCCCCCCAACCCCTAAAGCCCCCCTAGAGAGCTCAGGTTCAGGGGCCCCCCCCTTTTATCCTACAGGGAAGATTTTCCCCGATAAAATGGGAAACAACTTTTTCATCCTCCCCTGAACGTTCCAGTTTCAAATTTAAAATCCATTTGTAATACGGCACCAAAACTGTGCAGCATAATCCCAAAATACTCGTGCTCACTCACCCATCCTAACAACACCCCACCCACTCTCCCCTCAAAAACCCCCACCCAAAACCCTCCACTCACACCCAACAACCCCCCAAAACCCCCCCCACACTCACCTCCCACACCTATTTACTTTACACCCACCACCCACACCCCCCCACTCTTTCCCTCCATTTTACAAACCCAAACCCCTCACACCCCCCACCCACATCTACTAACACCTTTACCACCCCCACCTACTACCCACACTCACCACCCCACCCCCCAACCATAACCCCCCACGGGACACTCTACATCCACACCCCCCCAAAAACACCTTTCCCCCCTACCCCCTTTCCCCCAAAACTTTGCCTCAAAACCCCTTACCCTACACCTCAAACCCTTTCCCCCCCCAAACCCCCCAAACCCCAAAACCTTCCCCCCCACCCTAACCCCACACCTTCCCCTACACCCAAAAATCGCACCTTTTCCTCACACCACAGCCCAAAACCTTCCCCCAACCCCCCAACCACACCTTCCCCCCCCACTGTACACTTTCACCCCCCCCACACCTCTGCCCCACATCTTCCCCCCACCCCCTAACCTACACCTTCCCCCACAACCCCTTTCCCCAAAACCCCTTCCCCCCCCCCACCTCTACCTACACCTTCCCCCCCCCCCCAAATACCCCCCACGTTCCCAAACACATGTTCACCCCCAAACCCTTCCCCCCCCCACCCCCTACCCTTCAAGTTTCCCCCCCCCACCCCTACCCTAAAACCCTTTCCCCCCATCCCCCAAACCCAAATCCTTTAACCCCCCTTTTCCCCAAACCCGTAACCCCCTTTCCCCCCCCCTTTCCCCCAAACCCCCCCCTTCCCCCACACCCCCAACCCCACACCAAATTCCCCCACACCCAAAACCCCACACCTTCCCCCACACCCCCAAAACCCCACAAACCCTTCCCCCCACCCCAACCCCACACCTTCCCCTACAAACCCTTTTCCCACAACCCAACCCTTTCACATTCCCCCCACACCCCCCAAACCCCACACCTTCCTCCACACCCAACCCTCAAAACCCTTTCCCCCCCCCCCCAACCCTACACCTTCCCCCCCCACCCCCAAACCCCACAAACCCTTTTCCCCACCCCAACCCAACACCTTCCCCCCGAACCCCCCCCCCCTACACCTTCCCCCAACCCCCCAAAACCCCACACCTTCCCCCACAAACCCCCCAACCCCCCACCTTCTTCCACACCCCAAAACCCTACCCTTTTTCCCCACCCCGAACCTTAAAACCCCCCCCACACCCCTACCAAAAAACCTTCCCCCCCCACCCCCAACACTCACCTTTTCCCCCAAAACCCCAAAAAGTAAAACCCCCCCCCACACCCCAAAACCCCACACCTTCCCCCCCCCACCCCCAAACCCAAAACCTTCACCCCCACCCCCCAAACCCTACCCTTTTCCCCCGAACCCCCCCCCCCTAAACCTTCCCCCCCAACCCCCAAACCCCCACCTTTTCTACACCCAACCCTACACCTTTCCCCTAAAACCCGAACCTTACCCTCCCCCCACACCCCCAAACCCACACCCTTTCCCCCCCACCCCCAACATACACTTCCCCAACACCCCTAACAGTAAAAACCTTTCCCCCACACCCCAAAAGCTACACCTTTCCCCCCCCAACCCCCAAACCCCACCCCCTTTCCCCCCCACCCCAACCCCCACCCCCCTTCCCCCCACACCCTCAACCCCACACCTTCCCCCACCAAAAACCCCCCAAACCCCACACCTTCCCCCCCAAAAACCAAAAACCCTTTCACATTCCCCCCCAACCCCAACCCCCACACCTTCCTGCACAAACCCCCCCTTCACCTTCCCCCACACCCCAACCCCACAAAAAAACCCCTTCCCCACACCCCCAACCCAAATTCAACCCTAACCCCCCCACCCCCAACCCTACACCTTTACCCAAAACCCCCTAAACAAAGTTCCCCCCCACCCGCTTTCCCCCACACCTTTTCCCCCCATCCCTACCAAATCCCTTTACCCACCCCCCCTACCTACACCTTCCCCCCCATCCCCAAAATAAAACCCCACCCCCCCCCCCCCAACCCCACAATTTCCCCCCCCACCCCAACCCTACCCTTCCCCCACACCCCAACCCAAAAACCTTCCCCCCCACCCTCAAACCCAAAACCTTCCCCCAAAACCTTCTCCCACACCCCAACCTAAAATTCCCCCAAACCCCCAACCCTAAACCTTCCCGCACACCCAATCCTACACCTTCCCCCACACCCCAACCCCCCAAAAAACCTTTCCCCCCCCCACCCCCCAAACCCCACCCCCTTCCCCCCCCCACCCCAACCCTAAAACCCCTTCCCCCCCAAACCCCCCCAAACCCACAAAACCCTTTTTCCACCCCCCAACCCTACAAAACCCTTCCCCTAACCCCCAACCCTTTAAACCCCCCCTCACACCCCTACTTAAAAACCCCCTTCCCCCCCAAACCCCAAAAAACAAAACCCCCCAAAAACCCCCCAACCCGTACACCTTCCCCCACACCCCCAACCCCACAAAAATTCCCCCCCCCAACCCCCCAACCCCACACCCTTTCCCCCCCCCCCAAAAAAAACCCCAACCCCCAAACCCCCCCAAAACCCCAACCCAACCCTTTTCCCCCCCCACCCCCCCCTAAACCCCCCCCCCACACCCCAACCCCCAAAACCCTTCCCCCCACCCCCAAACCCCACAAACCCTTCCGCACACCCAACCCACAAACCTTTCCCCCCCCACCCCAACTCTACACCTTCCCCCACCCCCCCAAACCCTACACCTTAAAACCCCCCCCCCCAACCCTACCCTTCACCCAAACCCCCCACCCTAAACCCTTTCCCCCGACCCCCAAAACCCTTTCACCCTCCCCCCCCAAACCCCCCAAAAATACAACCCTTTTTCCCCACCCCAACCCCACACCTTTTCCTTTCACCCCCAACCTTTCACCTCCCCAACCCCTACCTACACCTTCCCCCACACCCCTAAACACTACACCTTTTTCCCCCAAAAACCCCTACCCCCACACCTTACCAAAACACCCCAACCCTACCCTTCCCTCCCCATCCCCCAAACTACACCCTTTTTCCCCCCACCCCCAGCCCCCCCCCCTTCCCCCCCACCCCCAAAAAACCCAAACCTTCCCCCACACACCTACCTTCACCTCCCCCCCACCTAGAACCCTCACATTTTCCCCCACCCCAGAACCCTAAAACCTTCCCCCCAACCCCCAACCCTATACTTTCCCCCCAAAACCCCCAAACCCCACATATTTCCCCCCCACCCCCCAAAACCCCACACCTTCCCCCACCCCCCCCTTTAAAACTACAAAATTCCCCCCCCCCCTAACACTACACCTTCCCTCCCCACCCCCCCCCCCAAAAACCTTCCCCCCAAACCCCAAAAACTACACCCTTCCCCCCCCTCCCCTAACATACACCCCTTTCCCCCAAAACCCCTAACAGTACACCTTCCCCCCACCCCCAACCCTACAAACCTTTCCCCCACACCCCCAACTTTTAAAACCTTCCCCCCACCCCCAAACCCCAAAACCCCTTTCCCCCCCACCCCAAAACCCTTTCATATTTCCCCCCACCCCCCCCCCTAAAACCTTCCCCCCCAAACCCCCCCACTAAACCCTTTCCCCCCACACCCCAACCCTTTCACCTTCCCCCCACCCCAACACAAAACCCCTTTTTCCCCCCAAACCCCAACCTTCACCTTCCCCAATCCCCCCAAACACTACACTTTCCCCCCCACCCCAACCCTAAAACCCTTTCCCCCCCAACCCCCACCTATACCTTTCCCCCCACCTGGAAAACCCCACAGTTTCCCCCCTCCTCCCCTAAAAACCAAAACCCTTTCCCCCCCCCCCCCAACCCTAAAACCCCCCACACCCCAACCCTAAACCTTTCCCCCCCAACCCCCAACCCCCACAAAACCTTCCCCCAAAACCCCCCAACCCAAAACCTTCCCCAAAACCCCCCAAACCCCGCAAATTCCCCCACACCCCCCAAAACCCAAAACCTTCCTGCACACCCCAAAACCCTACACATTCCCCCAAAAACCCCCAAACCCCACAAACCATCCCCCCCCACCCCCAACCCAACCCTTCCCCCCCAACCCCCAAATAACCCCACCCTCTTCCCCCCACCCCCCCCCAACCCCACACCTTCCCCCCCCACCCCAAACAAAAAACAAAAACCCTTCCCCCCCCCCCCCAAAACCCAAAAACCTTCCCCACAAACCCCAAAAACTACACCTTCCCCCATACCCGTAAAACTAAACCCCAAAAAAAACCCTTTCCCCCCCAAACCCCCAAACCCAAAACCCCTTTCCCCACCCCCCATCCCCAACACTAAAAACTTTTCCCCCCCACCCCCAAACCCAAAACCCCTTTTTCCCCCACCCCTACCTATACCTTCCCCCCCATCCCGGAAAACCCTTTTCACCTTTCCCACACCCCAAAAACTAAAACCTTCCCCCACCCCCAAACCCCAAAAACCTTCCCCCCCCAAACCCCAACACTACAAACCTTTTCCCCCCACCCCCCAACACTACACCTTCCCCCCACACCCCCAAACCACTAAAACCCTTTCCCCCCCACCCTTAAACACAAAACCCTTTCCCCCCCACCCCCCAAACCCCACAAACCCTTCCCCCCCACTCCTACCCAAACCTTCCCCCACCCCCCCTAAAACAAACCTTCCCCACACCTCAACCCTACACCTTCCCCCCACACCCCAAAACCCCACAACCCTTCCCCCCCAACCCCCCAACACTACACCTTCCCCCCCCCACCCCTAAAAATACAAACCCTTTCCCCCCCACCAACCCCCCAAACCCAAAACCTTCCCCCCACCCCCCCCAAACCCCCAAACCCCTTTCCCCCCCACCCCTAAACACAAAAACCCTTTTTTTCCCCCACCCCAACCCTACAACCCCCTTCCCCCCCACCCCCAAACCCCACACCTTCCCCCACACCCCAACCCCCACACCTTCCCCACACCCCCCCCCTACACCTTCCCCCCCCCCCTTAAAACTACACCTTCCCCCACACTCCCAAAACCCCACAAACCCCCCCCCACACCCCCCCCAAACCCCACCCTTCCCCCACAAACCCCAACACTACACCTTTTCCCCCCCAAACCCCCCCCTACACCCCTTTCCCCCCCCCCCCCAAAACCCCACACCTTTCCTCCACTCCTAGCTACACTTTTCCCCCCACACTCCCAGCTACACCTTTCCCCCCCCACTCCTAAACTACACCTTTTCCCCCCCCCCCCCCTAAAAGTACAAAACCTTTCCCCCCACCCCAACCCACAC
The DNA here is from genome assembly GCF_026875155.1 of Cherax quadricarinatus. Taxonomy (NCBI): domain Eukaryota; kingdom Metazoa; phylum Arthropoda; class Malacostraca; order Decapoda; family Parastacidae; genus Cherax; species Cherax quadricarinatus. The sequence continues at coordinate 21,112,983 of NC_069410.1, read as the reverse complement.
CCTTTCCCCCCCCCCCCCAACCCACAACCTTCCCCCCACCCCTAACATACAAACCCTTTTTCCCACACCCCCCCAAACCCCTACACCTTCCCCCCCACCCCCAAAAACCCACACCTTCTTTCCCCCACCCCTAACATACACCTTCCCCCACACCCCAAAAAAACACCTTTCCCCCACACCCCTAACACTTTCACCCTTCTTTCCCCCACCCCAACACTACACCTTTCCCCCACAACCCCCCAAACCAAAATACACCTTCTCCCACAAAACCCCCAAACCCAAAACCTTCCCCCCCAAACCCCCCAACCCCACAAACCCTTTCCCCCACCCCCCAACCCCCAAAAACCCCTTCCCCCCAAAACCCCCAAAACCCAAAAACCTTTTCCCCCCCCCCCCCCAAACCCCACATCTTCCCCCACACCCCCAAACCCCACACCCTTTCCCCCAAAACCCCCCAACCCCAAAACCTTCCCCACCCCCCCAACTCTACATCTTCCCCCACACCACTGTCTTTTCCTGTCTTTTGTGTACTCTCTGTTTTATCTCCTTCCCTTCAATTGCTACTCTCTCTCTCTCTCTCTCTCTCTCTCTCTCTCTCGCTTTCTATCTCTCTCTCTCTCTCTCTCTCTCTCTCTTTCTGGAAACTCTCACACTCAGGGCGAACACGAAACAGTGGTGGTTTATTGAGTACAAACACTAGAGCAACTTTATGGACTCAAAACGGCTAAGTAATGTTTTATATTCGGCAGGATAATGTACTAGTGACGGCAGGATAATGTACTAGTGACGGCAGGATAATGTACTAGTGACGGCAGGATAATGTACTCAAGATGGTCGGGTTATGTACTCAAGATGGCGGGGGTAAAAGTACTAGTGACGGCGGGATAATGTACTCAAAAAGGTCCGGTTATGTACTCAAGATGGCGGGATAATGTACTAGTGACGGCGGGATAATGTACTCAAGATGGTCCGGTTATGTACTCAAGATGGCGGGATAATGTACTAGTGACGGCGGGATAATGTACTCAAGATGGTCCGGTTATGTACTTGTTAACTAGTCAGTTTTCTGAACCGTTTACCTACCGCTGAAAATAGTGGGATAATGTACTCATGAAGGTGAGATACTGTACTCATAATGATGGGATAATGTACTGAAAATAGTCACCATTTTGAATATATATTCAAAATGGTGGAATAATGTACTCAAAAGGGTGACATAATGATGATGGGATAATGTACTCATAATAATGGAATAATGTAATCTAAGATAATCAGTTTGCAATCTTTCCCCTGTTCTCATATGATCGTATTTTCCTCATTTTTTACATCATCAGCAAACAGGGAGACATATGACTCAACCTCATTTGGCAAGCCATGTACAAAACCCAGAAACAGTATTATTCATAATACTGATCCTTGCGGAACCCCGCTTGTTACTCTTTCTCCCTCCTGTCTCACTTTCTTTACTTTATCCTAAAATTCCATCAACTAAATTACAAGATTGGCCATCTCTGAATCAGTGATGATCGTTGTGGATGAAGCAACTTCTCTCCACGAGCTCCACCTCTCTTCTTCAGACTTTTCTTCCCCATTACCTTGTAGGTATACATGCTAGTAAAACTATCCTCTAGTTCAATACTCTTTGCCCATCTCCTTCAACGTTCGGACTGCATTCGCTGTCTTCCAAATCTCTGGCAACTGTCCAGCTCTATTGACTGGATGTAGGTCTTAGCTGGTAGTCAGGATAGTGCCTCTGTTCTCTCTCAAAGAATCCTTGGTGACACCTTGTCTGGTCCAATTTGAAGTATCCAGCTCCATTAAAAGCTTGTTTTACCTCTTTCCCTGTCATATATATAGTATCCAGTACCTACTGACACACTCTTCCCTAGGCTTTCTGGTATTGCCCCTTTTTTCTCTGAGACCTCATTAAAACGAGCGCAGGTCGAGGCATATGGGCGAGTCTCCTCACACTCACTGTCTCTGTTAACCTTCAGTAAAAAGGTACCTGAGAGTTAGTCGATCGTTGTAGGTCGCATCCTGGGGAACAGTTATGTACTACAAACTTTTGAGCAACTCATATGTCTCAAATGACCAAATAACCAGGTATACTACAGATATACACTTCGCAGATTTGGCTCATTTTTTTTCTCTCTCTCTTTCTCTCTCTCTCTCTCTCTCTCTCTCTCTCTCTCTCTCTCTCTCTCTCTCTCTCTCGCTCTCTCTCTCTCTCTCTCTCTCCTCTCTCTCTCTCTCTCTCTCTCTCTCCTTCTCTCTCTCTCTCCTCTCTCTCTCTCTCTCCCTTTCCTCTCTCTCTCTCTCTCTCTCTCACTCTCTCTCTCTCTCTCTCTCCTCTCTCTCTCTTCTATCTTATCTATCTATCTATCTATCTATCTCTTTCTCTCTGTCCAATCATGTCTTTAACATACTGACACGATTTTTTTCCAAACAGCCTTCATTAACCTAGCCCTCCATGATTCCGGGTCTCCATGTGGGTCTCACTTTTCCCAATCTATATATTTTTCTGTGATAATCACCCACGATTAGTAGCTTTGCTTTAGTCCTGCGTGTACTCCTAGCTGCCTCTTATATGATGCCAACCTTGTTGTTTTCGTATTCCTGTCTCGGTCTCCCTGTATTAGGTGGTGGGTAGTAAATTAATGCTACTTCTACTTTGGGTCCCCCAGTCTTTAATGAGCCCATAATGTACTCTCTTGCCGCATGCCTGTTAATGCCACTCATGTGTTTACAACTACACTTATTTCTCATGAGCAGTGCTATTCCCTGCCTCCTATGTTGCCTCTGTCTTCTTTTATCATTTGATATCATGGAAAGAATATGATACTTGTTATTATTTCAGTCAGCTTTGTCTCTGCGACAGTTGTGACATGAAGTTACCTTTGTTCGCCTTTCTTTCAACTCATTACCGCCGTTCCAAAATCCAACTGCATTTGTATACCACGCTCTGGGCTTTGTTAGTGTGTATGTGTGTGTGTGTGTGTGTGTGTGTGTGTGTGTGTGCGTGTGTGTGTGTGTGTGTGTGTGTGGTGTACATTCCTTCCTGTGGTTTGGAGGACTGGAATCTCCTACCTAGTAGTAGTCGGTTTCATTCACGTCTAGCCTCTCTGGCCCTATCTTGTATGTTCTTACAACTGTGGATGAAGTTTCCCTCCACCACTTCGTTATCCAAGTCAATCCACTTCCTGACCACCCTGAAGCTAAATAAATATTTATGAAATTTGCTTCTATCTCTGTCTTTATTCTCTCCTTTCCTCACGGTGTTTCCCGTTCCGCACTTCAGATTCCACTGTGTATTTTGTACAACATAATTATATGGATCTCCCTGTTTCTATTATTCTCTAAGACCCCTTCAAAGGGGGTGCCTTGACGATGGGATGTTTATCTAAAGCATCTAAGCAATCCTTCCCTTACTTATATTTCTTAGGCACTGAATGACCCATATGGGTTTAGAGTTTTTTATAAATATATATAAATAATTATATCCTGTTCGTAATCAGTATCAGTTATTTTAGCTTTGACGTTGGACTTGTCTCAGCGAATCTGCACTTTTCCCTATTCCCAGAGTCTGCTTGATCGGGTGTTTGTTCAGTGCTGGTGCAGTTTACTCCCTGATGGGCCACATATATGTCATATATAGGGTCATGAGTAATATTTGTTTAGGTTCCTATAAGGTATCTTATTAACCAGTCGCACGTTTGAAGAGGGTGTTGTGAGCCTCTGAGATATACGCTCGCTGCAACACTTACCTCAAGAACCACTGTGTTTGTCGAGGAGAGGGAAGTATTTTGTCTGTAGGTATGTATTTGTGTATGTATGTATGTATGTATGTATATATGTGTGAGTGTGTGTGTATGTATGTATGTATGTGTGTGAGAGAGAGAGAGAGAGAGTAGCGGTAAGTGAGAGTCGTGGAGGGATAGCTGGAGGAAGGGAAGGAGGAAGCCGAGACGCTCCTCCTCCATCTTTCCTCACCACCAGAATAATAAACTTGAGCTTCAAACTTGTGACTGTCTTCATCACCTCCTCGTTCCGGACAACACCGCCATAACCGCCACAAATCATCACCATTGCTTCCCAGCAGCGTCATTACCGAAGACTTCTCCATCAGCGTTAACTCCCCGCCCTCCTAAAAACACAATTCCGTCCCCTCATCCCTCGAAACTATAATGACGACGAGGACTTCGCCGCCTCCGACCCCGTGAACCACGTACTCTTCGTACCAGCACTTCCCGAGACTCGCGGTGACCTGGAACACAGGCTGGGTCACATCAGGAGGAACTTGCCCTTCATCCCTTCTACAGGAGTCGCTCCAGCCACTTAAAAGTGACTCAAAGCGCCCTAAAATGTGGGGATTTAGATGTGTGGAGCATGTTATCAGCACCGTCACCCCTCAACTCAGCACCATCCAAGCAACAGAAAACGCGCGTAGCCTCCTGGACGGTCCTGGAATCGATGCCCCCTGCTGATTGGCCGCCATGTCGTCGAGGAAGGGGAGCGGCGCCCCCTGTGGCGCTGCTGGCGGGGGAGGCTTGGCAAGGGAAGGAGGGGGTCTTCAAGGGGAGGACCAGATAGGGGAAGGAGGCTCAGGAAGGGGAGGAGGGGGGCCTTCATAGAGGGGAAAGCACAGAGGAGTCATTTTCCCCATAGCAGAGTTGCTAAGGTTCTCTTTTATGTGTCTTTTTCTCAATCCCTAATTTTTTATGTTGCAGCGAGAGGCTCATTTCCACGGCGCACGTGACAACAAGTTCAGCATCTGAGACACGTGTGAGAAAATATGCAAGAACAGCAGCGGCTTTATCAGAGGGCGGTGGAGGGAGGGTCGTCTGGCCTCTCCTCGACCTTGGCGGTCCTGTTCCCACTTTCCAGCGAGATGATGGCAAACTGAGGGGAAGGGAAGATGGGTTGCCTGGAGCCGCTGTGTGTTGCTGACGCTTACTGGAACTGCGATGGTGGTGTCAGCTGCTGGAACTGTGGCGGTGTCAGCTGCTGGAACTGTGGGAGGTGACAGCTGCTGGAACTGTGGGGGTGACAGTTGCTGGAACTGTGGGGGGTGACAGCTACTGAAACTGTGGGGGTGACAGCTGCTGGAAATGTGGGGGTGTCAGCTGGTGGAACTATGGTAGTGTCAGCTGCTGGAGCTGTGGGGGGTGACAGCTGCTGGAACTGTGGGAGTGATAGCTGCTGGAGCTGTAGAGGTAATAAAGTACAGTACTTGCCCCCAGCCTCTTCATCATCCTCATATCTGACAGACAGACGTAAACCGTGTCTTCTTTTACAGACGATACTAAACTTTGCACGAGTGTGTCATCCAGTGAGGACACGGTATATCTTCAAGCAGAAAAATATGATGTTTATTGAGGACAAATTTCAGTTACTTCCTTATGGAAAACTTGAAGAAATAAAAGCTAGATCGGAGTATAAAATAAATTCTAACCCCACAATAGAGCGAAAAACTACTGTGAGAGACTTAGGAGTGATAATGTCAGAGGATCTCACCTTCCAGGGTCCCAACAGTGTCATTATCACATCTGCTTGGAAAAAGATAAGATGGATAATGAGAACCTTCGAAGCAAGGGATGCCAGGCCAATGATGATTCTCATTAAGTCACTTGCTCTCTCTAGACTGGAACACTGCTGTACACAAACAACCCCTTTCAAGATAGGCGAAATTGCAGATCTGGAGAATGTACAAATAATCTTCACTGTATGCATAAGTTCAGTCAAGCACCTTAATTACTGGGAACATTTGAAGTCCCATGACCTATACTCCTTGGAATGCAGGAGAAAAAGATAAATTATAATTTACTCCAGGAAAATCCTGGGAGACTGGTCCCAATCTGAACACAGAAATCATTCCCTACGAAAGCAAATAAGACCCGGCAGATGATGCAACGTATCATCAATTAAACGGAAGGGTGTCAGGCGCCCAAGACTGTTCACCAGCCTCCCTGGCTGTCTTCAAGATGTTACTGGACATATACCTAAGTCAGTACCTGACCAGCCAAGATGTGGTTAGTACACTGGATTGCATGTGGCTAGCAGTAACAGCTTGATTGATCAGGCTCTGATCCATCGGGAGGCGTGGTTAAGGACCGGGCCGTAGGGTCGTTGACCACGGGAACACCCTCCAGGTAGACTCCAGGTAGATATTGCAGATCTTGTAGGTCCTTTCATGGTCTTGCAGGCTCCCTGGACGTCCTGCAGGTTTTTCAAGGTCGTACAGGTGTTTTAAAGACCGTGCAGACTTTGTGCATTCATACTATAGGTAATGCACGTGTTTTTGTGTGAATCGTACAGATGTTCTAGAGGTCGTTCGGGTGTTTTGGGGGTCGTGTTGGTGCTTTGAGGACAAGCAGGTGTTTTGGTGGTCGTGAGGTAACTAGAGGTAGTGCAGTATTTACGAAAGTAGTACAGATGTTCTGAGGGTCGTGCAGTGGTCAGGTGAGGAAGGTGTTTTTGGGATTGTACACGTGTTCTATCAGTCGCGAAAAATGTTATGAGGTTGTGCAGGTGTTCTGGTTGTGGCCGCGCAAATGTTTGAAGATCGCAGAGGCGTTCCGACAGGTCTTGCAGGTGTTCAAGGTTCATGCAGGAGTTCTGTGATGGTGTGCTGGTGTTCGTGGGCCCGTACAGGTATTCTAAGGTCTTGCAGGTGTTTTAATTGGGCGACAGACGCTCTGGGGATTATGCAGGTGTTCTGTTAAGTCGTGCAGGTGTTATGAGGTCGTTCAGGTGTTTTGAGGTCGTGCAGGTGCTCTGGGAAGTCGTGAAAGTGTATTATTATTATTATTACTATTATTATTATTATTATTATTATTATTATTATTATTATTATTATTATTATTATTATTATTATTATTATTATTATTATCGCACGTTAACACTGCAGCAACAGCAGTTACAGTAGCAGGAGTTGCAGCAGCAACAGAAACAGCAGCAGCATCAACAACAGCAGTTGCAGCAACAACAGCAGCTACAGCAGCAGCATCAACAACAGCAGTAGTAGCAACAGCAGCAACAGCAGCTACAGTAGCAGGAGCAACACCAACTGCAACAACATCACAGCAGCAGCAGCACCAACAACAGCTGTATGCTGTTGCTATTAATAGCAGGTAAAACGAACTGCATTGTGATGCACACAGTGGTGCTCTCTCTCTCTCTCTCTCTCTCTCTCTCTCTCTCTCTCTCTCTCTCTCTCTCTCTCTCTCTCTCTCTCTCTCTCTCTCTCTCTCTCTCTTTCTCTCTCTCTCTCTCTCTACAAAGAGACCCTAAAGGTTTTTAAAAATTAAAAATAAGCAAGAAAGAGATCTCTAAGTTGGAACAAAGCTTCTGTTAGACACTGCATGATGACGGCTACCATCACAGATGTTGTCACTGTTCTCCATGCCGCTGTCTCACTGTTCTCCATGCTGCTGTCAGCTCTGTTCTCCATGCCACTGTCAGCTCTGTTCTCCATGCCGCTGTCTCACTGTTCTCCATGCTGCTGTCAGCTGTTCTTCATGCCACTGTCAGCTCTGTTCTCCATGCCGCTGTCTCACTGTTCTCCATGCTGCTGTCAGCTCTGTTCTCCATGCCACTGTCAGCTCTGTTCTCCATGCCGCTGTCTCACTGTTCTCCATGCCGCTGTCTCACTGTTCTCCATGCCGCTGTCACTCTGTTCTCCATGCCGCTGTCAGCTCTGTTCTCCATGCCACTGTCAGCTCTGTTCTCACTGCCGCTGTCACTCTGTTTTCCATACCACTGTCAGCTCTGTTCTCCATGCCGCTGTCAGCTGCCTGGTTGTTCAGATAAGATAAGATTTCGTTCGGATTTTTAACCCCGGGGGGTTAGCCACCCAGGATAACCCAAGAAAGTCAGTGCGTCATCGAGGACTGTCTAACTTATTTCCATTGGGGTCCTTAATCTTGTCCCCCAGGATGCGACCCACACCAGTCGACTAACACCCAGGTACCTATTTGCTGCTAGGTGAACAGGACAATAGGTGTAAGGAAACGTGTCGAAATGTTTCCACCCGCCGGGAATCGAACCCGGGCCCTCCGTGTGTGAAGCGGGAGCTTTAGCCACCAGGCCACCGGGCCACACATCAGAGAACCTAGTCACCACAACCAGCTAACCTAACTGAGCGTCAGGAAAATCACCACTACAACTGCTACCTGGAACGGTTGTCCCGTGGCTCACTTGGTAGCGCCCTCGGCTTGCATACTCAGGGGCCGCGGTTCAATCCACGGCACGGGAGGAAACGGTGGGAATGCCTCCTTATACCTGTTGCCTCTGTTAACCTAACAGAAAGTAGGTACCCTGGGTGATACTTGGCTGTCGTGGGTGACATCCACAGGGGTGTTGGTATACCTCAGACAAGCATACCTCAGGTAGAATATATATCAGATAGTATACCTCAGACAGCTTCAGGTAGAATATTTCAGATGTATCTCAGACAGCATACCTCAGGTAGAATATATATCAGATAGTATACCTCAGACAGCATACCTCAGGTAGAATATATATCAGATAGTATACCTCAGACAGCATACCTCAGGTAGAATATATATCAGATAGTATACCTCAGACAGCATACCTCAGGTAGAATATATATCAGATAGTAATACCTCAGACAGCATACCTCAGGTAGAATATATATCAGATAGTATACCTCAGACAGCATACCCTCAGGTAGAATATATATCAGATAGTATACCTCAGACAGCATACCTCAGGTAGAATATATATCAGATAGTATACCTCAGACAGCATACCTCAGGTAGAATATATATCAGATAGTATACCTCAGACAGCATACCTCAGGTAGAATATATATCAGATAGTATACCTCAGACAGCATACCTCAGGTAGAATATATATCAGATAGTATACCTCAGACAGCATACCTCAGGTAGAATATATATCAGATAGTATACCTCAGACAGCATACCTCAGGTAGAATATATATCAGATAGTATACCTCAGACAGCATACCTCAGGTAGAATATATATCAGATAGTATACCTCAGACAGCATACCTCGGGTAGAATATATATCAGATAGTATACCTCAGACAGCATACCTCAGGTAGAATATATATCAGATAGTATACCTCAGACAGCATACCTCAGGTAGAATATATATCAATAGTATACCTCAGACAGCATACCTCAGGTAGAATATATATCAGATAGTATACCTCAGACAGCATACCTCAGTAGAATATATATCAGATAGTATACCTCAGACAGCATACCTCAGGTAGAATATATATCAGATAGTATACCTCAGACAGCATACCTCAGGTAGAATATATATCAGATAGTATACCTCAGACAGCATACCTCAGGTAGAATATATATCAGATAGTATACCTCAGACAGCATACCTCAGGTAGAATATATAATCAGATAGTATACCTCAGACAGCATACCTCAGGTAGAATATATATCAGATAGTATACCTCAGACAGCATACCTCAGGTAGAATATATATCAGATAGTATACCTCAGACAGCATACCTCAGGTAGAATATATATCAGATAGTATACCTCAGACAGCATACCTCAGGTAGAATATATATCAGATAGTATACCTCAGACAGCATACCTCAGGTAGAATATATATCAGATAGTATACCTCAGACAGCATACCTCAGGTAGAATATATATCAGATAGTATACCTCAGACAGCATATCTCAGGTAGAATATATATCAGATAGTATACCTCAGACAGCATATCTCAGGTAGAATATGTGTCGGATAGTTTGCCTCAGATAGCATACTTCAGGTAGTATATATCGGATAGTATACCTCAACATACTTCAGGTAGCATATATCGGATAGTATACCTCAGATAGGGGGATGAGATATGAAATAAGTTGAGGCTGGATACCAGCTTATAGCCAGAAAATTAAACAACAAAACCCTGTTGAATAATAACACGTTCACTGTGCCGATCTCCATATCAGCCAGAATACTGACAGCCAGAATACTAACAGCCAGAATACTGACAGCCAGAATACTGACAGCCAGAATACTGACAGCATCCAGATTTCAAAAAAACTTTCCCGGTTATACCCACTAGAACAACTGAGAAAGACGTGTATTGCAGTAACTGCGTGATCCGAGGAAGGCATCCCTGTGTTCCATAACTCCAGTCTCTTGTACCTCAATGGCAAACGAGACTTAATGGGCACTATCCTGGCCCTATGACGCATCAGCCATTAAATACTGAAGTCTTTCAGAAGAGGTAAGATGAGCTTTATTTAACGTGATTTGAAGGTAACAAAGAAAAAAAGCGTAAAATGGCCAAATCTGCACTTACGAACTTGATTTTTACTCTCAGTAAAGAACTTCTCTTATTGTTTACTCTGTAAACATTACTCTCCTTGTTTACAATGATGTTACTGGTAATCAAGCAGAGTTTGAGTTAATTCAGGAAAGGAAGGAAGGGAGGGAAGAAGGGAGCCTGGAAGAGAGGAAGAGAGGAATGAAGGAAGGGAGGGAAGAAGGAAAGCAGGAAGGGAGGAAGGGAAGGAGGGAGGCAGGAAGGGAGGGAGGAAGGGCTATGCGCAGAAAGTGACCCGTTATTGAAGTTACTCTGTACCATATTTACCACTTTACATGTTTGTGAGACCTTAGCAGCGACCAGAGGCTGAAACTAGAATACTCGGAGACAATGATGAATCAGATATCGAGTGCTCACCCAGCAAGTGCCACATCAGTGTGAAGTACTGATGACGAGTGCTCGAAGGAATTATAGCCAATTTTTGTTTTTGAGCAAGTTCCAGTGTGGAACTTGCTCAAAAACAATTGCCCTATCGGGAGAATACTATCAGTATCAGTGGATAAAACTTTTCAATTTGCTACCAGCAGATAAAAATATTTCTGGAACCAGTGTAGAGGTCTTCTTGAAGAGACTAGATTACTACCTGATAGTCTGTTACAAATTACTTGAACCTAGTTAAGAATGGTACTCATCTTCTTATGCCTTTTTGTAAGGAACATGATGCTATCAGCATAGCTTATAGCTATATGTTTACGTGACGTAAGTAGAACATTTAGGAGAGTGTTAATCGGAACATTTTATAGAGCATGGGACTGAGAACTCCTCCCTGGGGTGCACCTAGGGACATTTCTTTCGACTCGCTTCTAAAGCCTTCGAAGAGAACAGAGGCTACTCTATTTAACAGACATCGTATTATCCGACTGAGTAGGTTACCACCAATATTCATTTTGGCTAGTTCATGCAAGATAACGGTGAGTGAATTGTTCTATCCACTGTGTCGTGACATGTTTCCTCCTCGGGAACATAGTTACATCATCAGAGAGGCTAAGATTGCAAGCTTATCTAGGTAAGTAAGCCAACCGGACTAATAAATGTAAAATGAATTTCAATGTTGATACCCAGGGGGTCCTCTTAGTTACCCAGGGGCGAGAATGAACATCTCAGGGAGGGGTAAATTGCCTTCCTGCTTACTCTAGTGACAGTATAAACACTTCCTGAGGGGGGGGGGGGAGTGGTGGGAAGACGGTAGGAAAAAACAGGTGAGTGGTACATTGGGAGGTGATAGAGAGCGGTGGGGGGAGAAGGAGGTGGTGGAGAGGGTGGGGGAAAGAGGGAAGGGGAAGAGGGAAGGTAAGGTGTACTAGAAAGATGGGGAGGGGAGTAGAGGGGAGTGACGGGTGTGACTGGTCGCAAGCTTCACCACTCACTTATCAAACTGTCATCAACACATTATTTCATGCCCCCATACTCACCCATTCATACCCACCACCTTCATTCATGCCCACCTCATTCATTCACACCTAACACACTCAACCGCTCACACCCAACACATCATACATACCCGCTACGCTCACACATCTCCAACAACAAAGGAGAGATATGGTCTGTACCTTAAAGATTCGCTAATTTTCACTGAACTTCTTAACCCCACGATTTGAAAACCGGAATCTGGTTTTCGTACTTCTATATAAATCACCAGATACAACTTCCCAGTGGTTTAAAAATTAACTATTGAAAACTGAGTATTGTCTGGAAAACCAGTGACTACAATTACTTATTAATTGATACTAAGAACAGTGGTAGACAGTACTTAGAAATGTATACTGAGATCCTCACGAGTATTTCCTGGAACATATGTACATGTATATATATATATATATATATATATATATATATATATATATATATATATATATATATATATATTATATAATATATATATATATATATATATATATATATATATATATATATATATATATATATATATATATATATATATATATATATATATATATATATATATATATATAAATAACCTTAATAGATACACAAAAGGCCTAGAAACAATGCCCCAAAAGGGTTTATATGAGTACATCCACATTTATATCTACAGTTCACTTATCTGTTACAAGTAAATTTAGGAAAAATGCTTAACATATCTGGTATCTTATTTTCATTAATAAGATATCTTGACATGTCACACAGGTTATTATACTATCTCTATAATTCTCAACAAGTGGACAATTAAGCACATAATGACCATAGAGTAACTTTATATAGCTGTAATCTAATAAGGCCGCATTCAGAAAATTTTGGCTAGATATATTGCAATATGTCGGTTATTTTGTGAAAAGTTAATTATTATATAATAACCTCTAGTCTTCTAATAACATGTTCATTTTTCCTGTATAATCTACCTTGTCCATGATTATTATCGCATTTGTTTTGTCTGTTTCGCAAGGTGGAGTCCAGGAACTTTACTTAATGCATACCTGGAGTTTACCTGGAGAGAGTTCCGGGGGTCAACGCCCCCGCGGCCCGGTCTGTGACCAGGCCTCCTGGTGGATCAGAGCCTGATCATGGTATAACTTAACAAATTTTTGATGACAACTTGGAACTTTGAGGAACTTACGTGCCCTTTAATGCCCTAGAAAGCTGCAAGCTCCCCACCCCTGACCTAGGCTGAAGGCAGAGGGCCAGGAGCTTTATAGTCACTTCTTGTTGCACATACATGGGTCAAAGACAGTATAAATTATAGAAGAAAATCGAATTTCTGTTGAGAAAATACGGCAGGACGAAGGAACGGGAGTAGGAGTAGGAGGTAGCCAAGAAGAAGAGGTAAGAGAAGAGAGGGTTGGGGGGTTAAAGATAGAGGAGACGTTATAAGGAAGGAGTAGGGAAGGAAGGGGGTAGGGAAGGAAGCGACAGAGAAGAAGGGATAAGAGAGGAATGGGTAAGAGAGGAAGAAGGGGTAGGGGTGAAGGGAGTAGGGAAGGGAAAAAGGAGGGAAGTATTGTGCCATCAAAGAGAAGCGTCAGGTGGCAGGTGTCGGGGCACCACTGGGCGTCAACAAGAGTGTCATCTGGCCACTGGCACTCGCTGGCACTAGCCCGCTACCCAGAGACACCTTCCACCTGTACCCGAGAACTCTCATCTCCCTTCCTCTTCTTAGCTCTCCCCTCCCCTCCCACTTAACCCCTTCCCTCCCCTCTCCAGTCATCCTCTTCCCTCCCCCCAGTTCAACATGTGAGCCCCAACTGCTGCAACTCGATTAAAAACACCGGAAGTACAGTCAGAGGTCAGGAATTAGCGAATGAATGAACGGAGGTGACGTGAGTGAATAAGTTGGAGGGAGGAACAAGTCGTGAATGACTGTGTACATGGTTAGTGTGTAGGACGTGAATGACTGTGTGCATGGGTGTATTTACAAATAATCTTTAAAAAAGAGTATTATTATTATTAGTAGTAGTAGTAATAACAGTGGCAGTATAGTAGTAGTAATAGTAGTGATATTAGTAGAATTAGCAGCAGCTGCAACAGTGGTAACAGTAATGGTAGCAGCAGCTGCAACAGTGGTAACAGTAATGGTAGCAGCAGTAGTAATGGTAGTAGTAAAAACGTAATTGTAGTAGTATTGGTAATGGTATTGCAGGTGGCAAAAGCATTAGAGAATCACATTAGTAGTAGCAGTAGTAGTCGATGATGGTGTCTTTGCTCTGTAATCACATAACTCTAGTAGTCTCGTCCAACCTTTTCTTGATGTCCTCAAAAATCTTGCTTCCTCTGTCAAGTTCAAAGCTGAATGGGAATCTGACTCTTTGCTTCGTTTCCTTGAAGTGCATGTCCCTCGCTCTGTGACGCTGCTTGTCTCACCTTCTGTCAAGAAGAGTATTTTTGTCCCCCTCTTTCTTCGTGCTCTCCACATCCGTCACCCACAATTTCTCGACTTTGAAATTTTCCACTCTTGGCAACTCATTCTCTCGCTTTGGCTACCTCATTCCGATTACATATGTTTTGCCTACTCTCATGCTACACCGACTCTCATGCTACACCGACTTTCTTCTCTCCCAAACTCACTTTACCTATGAAAAACTCCTGTTCTTTGCCTTTTATTTATTACCACTGCCTGATTACTGCTGATACTATATCCCACTGACGGTTTTGAAACTCCCATAATGACTCTAACAACATGTTTATTGGAGAAGCCAGATATAGATACTCAAAAATGAGGAAAATAGGAATTAGTGTACGATTGTTACGAATTTCTTCACACACTGGATGACTCCTTCACAATAAAGATAACAAGTTAGCCCAAAAAAAAGTACCCTGAAGGAAAATGAAGAATATTACTTTGGTATATCTGTGTCTAGCATTGAGAAATAATATTAGGAGAGAGGTAAATAATGAAATTGAGTGTTATAGGAAGTCTGGGTTGATCTATAACCCACTATTATAACATGAACATAGATAAGTACGCTTGTGGAGCAACTGGCAATGTGAACCAACTGACTGATGCTGTAGTAGCCAGGCTTAGGCTTAGGCTGCAGGTAATTCTGACAGTTTGGCAGACACATAGATAATCAAACCATATACACAATATGTAGCTAGCCCTATGGTCACTATTTTAAACATTATGTGCTTAATTGTCGACTTATTGTGGACTATAAGAGATGGTATAATATCATATGTGATATGTCATGATATCTTATTAATGAAAATAAGATACCAGACATATTAAGGAAATTTCCTAAAATTTGCTTGCAACAGGTAAGTCAAGTGTGGATGTAAACCCAGATGTGCTCCTGGTAATCCTTATGGAGCCTAGTTCCTAGACCTTTAGTGTATCCATATACTCTTGCACTACCGTCCACACCCCTCAAGGGAGGTTCCTTGATGCTGGTCAGGGGCTCTTGAGCTAGGGAATTGTATCTGTACTCCAGTTCCCTGAATTAAGCCTGAATACCTTCCACATCCCCCCACAGGAGCTGCATAATCCTACGGGTTTAGCGCTTCCCCTTAATAATAATGATAATAACTACGGTCCACAGGATGGATATGAGTTGCACAATAAACTAGCCGCTTCGGCCATCCTAATATTTGGTCCTCCGCTAAAACAATCTACCTTTCTCCTAGCATTCACAGACGCCTTTATGTCGAATCAGCTTAACATAGATCTTAGTCTTAGCTTTGTTTCTGCAGCTTCCTGTCCTTCTCAGAACATTATCAGATGTTCTAATCTGCAAAATATTCATGATCATGGCCTCCTACTCCTCCATTTTCCATTTGATCTCTTTCTTTTGTTTTTCCTGTCTTTTGGTTTTTCCCTTTTCCTGCTTGGGCCAGTTGTCCTACTGTAGTGCTCCTCTGTCCCTCTGAAGACAGGTGTTAGTGTTCAATTACTTTGATTCCCACCGATTTGATATCTAATTTACTTTCAACCATTAGTTCTGGCCAGCGTGAGCCAGTAGGCATCTTGCAGTGCTCTTTTGCTGCTGCTGCAACTATTTGTACTACTACTACTACTACTACTACTACTACTACTACTACTACTACTACTACTACTACTACTACTACTACTATTACCACTACTACTACTACTACTACTACTACTACTACTACTACTACTACTACTACTACTACTGTTACTGTTACTGGTACTACACTACTACTACCACTTCTACACTCTCTACAATCATTTCTACCATCATTACTACCATTACTAATACTTGTGCAAGTACCTCTTTACTAAAACTAATACTCTCACTGCTGCTACCATTACTACCACTACCGCTGTTGCTAATTCTGCTAATACTCTAATATTCCCTTAATATCCTTCCCTCCGTCTCATCATATCTTTTTCTCTTCTCTGTTTTTATCCCTCGATTAGCTGTGACTTTGACAATGGTCCTGATAGGATAGAAACGTTCTTATAAGGTTTCTCTCCTAAATGGTTATGACATGGTATTGTGACTTTTTAATATAAATGGGTATGGATGATTGGTGGAGAGCGTGAATGCTGTGTACATGGGTGGTGAAGAACATGGATGTGTACATGGGTGGTGGAGAGCGTGAATGACTCTGTACATGGGTGGTGAAGAACATGGATGTGTACATGGGTGGTGGAGAGCGTGAATGACTCTGTACATGGGTGGTGAAGAACATGAATGAGTCTATACATGGGTAGTGGAGAGCGTGAATGACTGTGTACATGGGTATTCATTGAAGGAGAGCATGATTGACTGTGTAGATGGGTTACATGGGTGGTGGAGAGCGTGAATGACTCTGTACATGGGTGGTGAAGAGCATGAGTGCCTGTGTACATGGGTGTGGAGAGCGTGAATGATAGTGTACGTGGGAGTACACACACTGGTGATATCTTGCCCCTCATCATAAGGAAGGCTGGGGTGGGAGGAGGGATTCTCATTTGGGTGATGCCTAGTAATGGGGGAAAGTAACCATCTCTCTCCGAGAGAAGGAATAATCTCTACACCAAATAAGTTCACGCTGTTTTGCGATGACTCGAGTACTTGCTAACTTTAGTGGGACTTAGCTTATTAATTAATACTAATAAATGCTAGAATTATAAGTCTTCTCTCATTCAGGAATGATAAATCGTTCGCTTTCTCTGAAAAGGTTAATCTTGGTATTAAAAGTGAAGCTTTATATTGGGCTAGAGGCCACTCGTTCGCCGTTGGAAATTCTAAAAATATCCAAAGTGAGGCAGTGTCAGTGCCACACGTCTTACTATACCTGGCAATACCAGGAATCGCAAGACGTGTGTCTTCCCTGCGATGTTTTCGCTCGAGAACCAGACAGAGATGTTAACTCCGCGAGTGAACATCTCTCACGCGTTAATATGAATTGTGATCTGTAAAATTAACGCTCGGAATCGAGATCTGTGGAGAGAATGTCCTCAGGCAACAAAAACCTGATTTACCCATAAGAACACTGAGGAATTTGTCAGTAAAGATGCAGTTGAAAGAAGTAACCAAACCCTTGGATAATGCCGTGGCGTCAGTAGACACGTGAAATTAGTTTCACTAAATCTACCTTGAACAAATAACTTCCATAACTCTAGCGATGTTGTCCATTATTCTCCGACGGGACCATAGCTTAAATATTAATAACAATACGCATTTTAATAAGCTGGAGCGAATTAGTGAAGCCACGCGAAGCTGTGTATGGGATAGTAAGTATTGACGGCAATTACACGAGGTAAGATTTATGAAGGAATTCAGGGAAGCTGGATGACCGGACTCGAATCCTGGAGGTGAAAATATAGTTCCTGCTCTCTGAGGGAGGGGTGGGATTGGTACAGTTATGAGGATCGTTCAGACTGTGATGTCTGTGCACTTCTAGCAAGCCAGCTATTAAACAAACAGAATAATTGATGGGGATCTGACTCAGCCACAGTATATAAAATAGGATGAATTTACAACCAGCACTTCTGTCACACACACACACACACACACACACACACACACACACACACACACACACACACACACACACACACACTGGAAAACCTCATGCATCAACATGTTAGAGACACTACCAGAGAGAGAGGAGAGGATGAACCAGCAAGACTGGACCTTGTATTCACCTTGAGTAGTTCTGACATCGAGGATATCATGTATGAAAGGCCCCTGGGAGCTAGTGATCATGTGGTTCTGTGCTTCGACTACATAGTTGAGCTCCAAGTGGAGAGAGCAGCAGGAATAGGGTGGGAAAAACCAAACTACAAAAGGGGGAACTACTCAGGCTTGAGGAACTTCTTTCAAGGCATTCAGTGGGAGAGGGAACTGACAGGAAAACCAGTACAAGAAATGATGGATTATGTGGCAACAAAATGCAAGGAGGCAGAGCAGAGGTTTGTTCCCAAGGGAAACAGAAATAATGGGAAGAACAGAACGAGTCCTTGGTTCACCCAAAGGTGTAGGGAGGCAAAAACTAGGTGTACTAGAGAATGGAAAAGGTACAGAAGACAGAGAACTCAGGAAAATAAAGAGATTAGCCGAAGAGTCAGAAACGAATATGCACAGATAAGAAGGGAGGCTCAGCGGCAATACGAAAATAACATAGCATCGAAAGTCAAGACTGACCCGAAGCTGTTGTACAGCCACATCAGGAGGAAAACAACAGTCAAGGACCAGGTAATCAGACTGAGGAAGCGTGATGGGGAATTCACAAGAAACGACCGGAAGGTATGTCAGGAGCTCAACACAAGATTTAAAGAAGTATTTACAGTGGAAACCAGTAGGACTCCAGGAAATCAGAGCAGGGGGGTGCACCAGCAAGTGCTGGATGAGGTACATATAACCAAGAAGGAGGTGAAGAAGCTGCTATGCGAACTTGACACCACAAAGGCGGTGGGACCAGACAACATCTCTCCGTGGATCCTTAAAGAGGGAGCAGAGATATTGTGTGTACCGTTAACAAAGATCTTCAACACATCATTTGAAACTGGGCAACTCCCTGAGGGGAGACAGACATGAGGCACTAAACTACAGACCTGTATCACTAACGTGTATAGTATGCAAGGTCATGGAGAAGATCATCAGGAGGAGAGTGGTGGGGCACCTGGAAAGAAACAAGTGTATAATTGACAACCAGCATGGTTTCAGGGAGGGAAAATCCTGTGTCACAAACCTACTAGAGTTTTATGACAAGGTGACAGAAGTAAGACAAGAGAGAGAGGGGTGGATCGACTGCATTTTTTTTGGACTGCAAGAAGGCCTTCGACACAGTTCCTCGCAAGAGGTTACTGCAAAAGCTAGAGGATCAGGCACACATAACAGGAAAGGCACTGCAATGGATCAGAGAATACCTGACATATACCAAGGACCTGTGCTGTTCTTGGTATATGTGAATGACATAACGGAAAGGATAGACTCAGAAGTGTCCTTGTTTGCGGACGATGTGAAGTTAATGAGAAGAATCAAATCGGATGAGGATCAGGCAGGACTACAAAGAGACCTGGACAGGCTACAAGCCTGGTCCAGCAACTGGCTCCTTGAGTTTAACCCTGCCAAATGCAAAGTCATGAAGATTGGGGAAGGGCAAAGAAGACCGCAGACACAATATAGTTTAGACGGCCAAAGTCTGCAAACCTCACTCAAGGAAAAAGATCTGGGGGTGAGTATAACACCGAGCATATCTCCCGAGGCGCACATCAATCAGATAACTGCTGCAGCATACGGGCGCCTGGCAAACCTACGGATAGCGTTCCGATACCTCAGTAAGGATTCGTTCAAGACTCTGTATACCATTTACGTCAGGCCCATACTGGAGTATGCAGCACCAGTTTGGAATCCACACCTAGTCAAGCACGTCAAGAAATTAGAGAAAGTGCAAAGGTTTGCAACAAGACTAGTCCCAGAGCTACGGGGATTGTCCTACGAAGAAAGGTTGAGGAAATCGGCCTGACGACACTGGAGGACAGGAGGGTCAGGGGAGACATGATAACGACATATAAAATACTGCGCGGAATAGACGAGGTGAACAAAGACGGGATGTTCCAGAGAAGGAACACAGACACAAGAGGTCACAATTGGAAGTTGAAGACTCAGATGAATCAAAGGGATGTTAGGAAGTATTTCTTCAGTCATAGAGTAGTCAAGCCGTGGAATAGCCTAGAAAGTGAAGTAGTGGAGGCAGGAACCATACATAGTTTTAAGGCGAGGTATGATAAAGCTCATGGAGCAGGGAGAGAGAGGACCTAGTAGCAATCAGTGAAGAGGCGGGGGCCAGGAGCTGTGACTCGACCCCTGCAACCACAAATAGGTGAGTACAAATAGGTGAGTACACACACACACAAACACACACACACACACACACACACACACACACACACACACACACACACATTAATATACACATACTTTTAATTCACAAAATAATCTAAATATTTGGCAACATCTACCTCTGACCATGGTATTCTCGATCCCACGACCTTCGTGACAAAGCACGCTGTACTATGTACACCAAGTCAGCCCACACACAGCTCTGGCTCCCGGCTCACTACGAATTTGTTGCAGAGCTTGTGGTACAAGGCAGCGATAACCCTCATTTTCACTCTTGCATGCACTGCGCGTCAGAGGTGCGTATACTCTGGCTTTATCATAATGGTCGTAGGTTCGAGACTCCAGGGGACTAAGATAATTGTTTGTATTCTAATATCTCTCGCGGACCACTGCATGAAGATGAATAACTTATATCTGCCTAGTACCACCGGCTCTAGAACGAACACCTGGTTCGCTTGATACCATAGATATGTGGCCTGGTATATGCACACTTTGTCCCAAAGATCAGGGGATGAGGAATGATAACTCCAGGCCTTTCTTTTCATTGTTTTGCATCTTGTGTCGTCGCTTGTTCGCGATATTGGCATACAATTATTATTATTATTATATATATATATATATATATATATATATATATATATATATATATATAATATTATATATATATATATATATATATATATATATATTATATATATATAATATATATATATATAATATATATTTATATATATTATGAATTTTAACCCACTGTCGTGAGCAACATTCTTCACCGCCTCGTTGCTACAGCGGCAGTCAGAAGTATTTCTACTATAGCAGCCACGATGCTTCAAACAAACCAGCTTGAACTTAGGGTCGCCTCAAGGCAGCTAAGAAGTGGAACATGTTACAAGAGCATTTTTCAATAGTCTAACTGCCTCTGATGCAGTATATAAATTAGACTTCAAGAGTGCATTGAGTTTGTTGAAAAGAAACGTAGTATTAACAGTCGCTCGGACACATTTCCCTTGTCTCTTTCCTATCATTTCAGCTGGATACAAGAATCAGTGCTTCTGTTTGTTGAGCATTAAATCACGTCATCTGAGGGTATTAAGCAAATGTATCCCCTGGCCCATTTCTCTCTCACACACCAGTTAGGGAAATCACTCTCAAACTGAAAGGCGAACTAAACATGAGATTCCTGGATGATGGCACACTGGCAGGCACAATGGAGTCTCCTACTAACATATCTTGATCAGATGAAGTCACAGAGACAGGCCTTAATCCATACACATGCAAAAATCATCTCAGTCAATCAACAAGCAATAAATACAGTGAGATCTATACGACCAGGTGGGTCAACAGTGCCCTCACTGAGAGCATCCTGTTTGGAGGCGCTCTAACAACTAATGCCATTGTCACAATTCTCAAGGACAAGCTTAACGACTTTAAGAAGGCTGGAACAACAAATAAAAACCTGTGAATCTACACAAGCCTTCTTACGTGGGCTGCAGCGATCACTGTGTACCTCATGGTAAGTCTTACGTATTTAACGGACATTGTCTTCATGGTGAGTGTTGAGGGTCTTCAGAACTGATTTGTCAGCCTTACAGACATTGTTAACATTATAGTTGTCAGCTGTGAACACGTAGCTGACGTTATTCAATTCAATTCAATTCAAGTTTATTCTCTATAAGGGTTACAATGTGGGGTTTACAGATTTTGGGTATTGTGTGGTTTACATGTTATAAAATACTAATTACAGAGGGGGCCGCTAGGACACCTAGCCTGGCTAGGCATTTCGAGCAGACTTAGATTAATTCTTAACCTTCCCTACCTTCTGTTTAGCAGGTAACCCTTTATCCGGTGAATTTTTATCCTATATACGCAATACACCTTCCTCCTATTTCTTATCTGACTGCATTGTATTGTGGAACTATGTGAGGGAAAAGTTCAACAGACAGGAGTAGCGAGCGAGTATATGGTAACGATAGTTTGATTGCCGGCTGCTTGTTAAGGTAGGGTCAGTCTAGCTCCCTCTATCCCTTCCCCCCACCCTTTTCTCCCCCCCCCCCCGAAAGGTGACGTGTGGGGCTCCGGTCAAACAGTGATCTCTCGACTCACAGCTCCCAGCACAACTCTTGGAATGACAGATCGGGTCACCTGCCAACCAACGAGAAGTGTTGAAGGAGACGGACTGAAAACGGTCTTGGGACGTCACCTTATAATCTGCCTACCTGATTAATTGTACAGGACACTACCCCTCATCTTTGCAGTGGTAAAGAACCTGAGTTCCTGTCATCTGGACTGACTATTCAAGGTTATAGACTCTGTGAAGAACTAGTCGTTGGGTTGTCACCAACACCTGTGACCCCCCCCCCCAACATCATCATCAACGGCTACAATTTCTACAAGACGGTGTCAACCTCAACCAGACACCCCAGTATAACTGTACATATTAGTGTTGAATTCAAATGTCATTTTTCCATTTCATTTTTCATTTTTCTGTCAAATAAGATACACATTCATTTTTTTCAATGTTTTATCTTTGCATTACTAAATAATAAAGTGTTTATCTTTGTGAATTATTATTTCTTTTTCTATTCATTAATTTTCCTGAGGAGGAGCCAGCCTTGGTAATACTGTCTGAAGTTGTTACAGGGTTGAGTAAGCCTTCACAAACTATGAGGCTGATAATTTATGATTTCTCTTCATGAACCTGTGCTATTGAATTGTGATTCTTATACACTAAGTGTTCTACCATTTGTTTTCCCTTGGCCTTTCTTCATCATTTCGTAGGGTTCACAGTAGATGGATAGTTACCAGTAGTTTAGGGCATACTGCTTCATCCCGTTCATGAATATTCCTACAATAGCTGCTGTTTTCCAACAGGGATATGTCCTGTCTGCTGTGTGGTTATGTAGATCTTGGACAGAAGGTTGCTTAGAGCCTCGGCCCCTTCCTTCTGAGGCCGTATATGTGTTTTTTGCCATGACACAAAAAATTAGTTTTCAAGTGATCCCTTTCTAGGATGATTTGGTATTGGTCATTTTAAGACATTTCGCAAGAACTCGTATAAAACAAAAATTTGAAAAAAAAATCTTAAAAAGAAATCCACTGAAGAATTTGCAAAGCCATTGTATTCTTCAAAAAATAACTTGGACGACGTGGGACGAATGTTGAATGAATTCGACAGTAGTGCTTTTATTATCCTTGTTGTCGAGACGAGGAGGGGGAGGGAAGACTAGCCCCAGCAGTACTTATTTATCATTCTTAAAGGGAAGTTCCCACAGTAAAGAAAAGACATGCGTTGCATAACAAGCTTTTGTTGGGACAACGGTCAGCTTGGTGTAGAGTCTTATCATGTCACGCGAATTCATGACTTGATAAAGCTCTACAAAGGGAGAAACGTCGTCCCAATGAAAATTTATTCTGCAGTCTCACTGTTGTGGGCAGTCCGCTATTTGGATCCAGAAGTTCCCAGAGACGATCCATGTTGTGGCAGCGCTCAGGACACCCTAGGACCTTGCTGGACCAATTCTTGTGTAACTTTTGCCATTATCTTCGAAAGTGATCGATCCCGCGGGAGAAACTGGCTGCCTGTGCTACTCTGAAGGAAGCATCAACAGAGGAAAATAGAGTTGGACGGGGATTGGGGGATGGGGAGGCAGAGACACGGATGTACAAAGGGAGTTAGAAATGGAGGGAAGAAGGCAAGAAATGACGAATGGTACGAAGAGGCAAGGAAGGATGGATGTAGGGGAGACAAATAATTAGAGATGGAAGGAAGAAGAGATGGTGAGAGGGAATCATGTACGTAGGGGAGGAAGCAAAGATGGAGTAAAGAAGGAAGTTAAATCATCAAGAAGTGATGGAGGGAAAGAATTGGAGGAGAAGAGGTGGAGGAACAGATGATGGATGGAGGCATTAAAAATGCAGAGACACAGGGATGGTGGAAGGAAGGGGATGAATGAAACAAACGAAGAAATAATAACAATAATAATAGAATATTGGCTCTTTCTCTCCTTCCTTGGATGGAGAGCCTTACAAAAACACTCACTTAAAATGGCATGACTGGAACAATGGAAGAATATTATATAAGATTCGATTTTCTCCTCCTCCTCCTCCTCCTCCTCCTCCTCCTCCTCCTCCTCCTCCTTCTTCTTCTTCCCCCTCTCCTCCTCCTCCTCCTCCCTGACTTAAGGTATCAGTCCCAGAATTCATCACTGAACAGACACACAACAGTCAACCTGACAGGTAAAGTTGGCTACCCTGAACACGGCCAGAGTTTATAATCCTCACTAAACATCAACTTTAACCTTCCCAACATTTTTATAAAGACACACACTGTATACCAAGACTATTTTAAGTGATGTTTTTCCTCAAGACTGAACGTTGTCAAGACTTGATAAGCTTAGTCCTGAGCGAAACGTGGTCTAAAATATTGTTTATATTGCTTATTTTAGTCGTTTCGCTCAAAACTGAACTTCACCAATATATGATAAAGCTCAATCCTGCGCGAAACTTTTCTTAAAAATAAGTTTTCATTAATCATTTGAGAATTTATTTTTGTCACAAATGATCTTTATCAAGATTTTAAAGATACCATGACAATAATAGTTCACAATACTGTTAACTAGAAGAGTAAAATACATGTGTAATAGTTAGGTATTTTTTTCCAGAAACACTTCGAGTAGATGTTCGCTACTTCTGTCGAATACAGAGATGTTAAACATGGAGACAAAAGAAGTAATGGAGAAGTAAAGAATGTAATCCGTCCATCAACCGTGGAGAAATAGTATTTGAGGTGGCCAGTCCCTCAGCCTGGAGAAGTGTTCAGCTTTAATGTGAAGTTCAACGAACGAACAGACTTTCGGGTAAGGAGATAGCGGGGAAGTGGGGACAGGCGAAGAAGTGTCTTCAGTTATAGATATAGAGCCAGGGCTTAACCCTGTTTGCAAGAGACGAGGACAGTGCAATAGTAGGCAGCTGGTTGTGGTGATGGCAGGCAGACGCTGGAGCTCGGGAGGGTGTTGAAGAGGGCAGCAGAGGGGTTAGTCTGGAAACTTATCGTGGATTAATGGTTGACGAAGATTTCCTAAGTCTTCTGGAGGCTTCCTTGGGCAGGGGGGAGAGGTCAGAGGGGATTTCGCCTTCGGTGATGTGCCGCTTAATCAAAGCAAGTACTTGTGAATTAAAAGGATGTAGGGCGAGCTGCTGGAGAGTCTGAATGTTCCATTGTAAAGTCGTGTGTATAGTTCTTGGGAATATATGGCACTTTCGTTTGAGGTAGAGATTTTACCAGTGAAGGCCGGACATGTGGTCGTCAAATTCCTTTTTCTCTGCGGTAGCGGTGACGGCGGCCTAAACTACTTTTATTCTTGGGAAACGTTTGGAGATGGATTCAGTGAGGTCAGCCATGACAGAGGTGGTTGTTTGAGTTTATGTGATGGGGTGTCAGCAGTAGGTGCAGAGGTGACAGTTGGTATGGCTGTTTCAGGTATGAGCACATTGTATGTGTCCATGGAAACGGTTGATTCCAGCATGTGTCCACCTGAGGTATGGTGAATGATGAACCTAAGGGTTGTTGTAGAGCCGACATCAGTAAACTTCAGTTCTGGTAGGTTGTTGATCTTGGAGATAGCATTGGTGGCTTCACTGAATGAAACGTTTTCCAAATGAGCAAAAACAAGTCAGATAATTTTCCTAGTGACTCCACCCTGAAGAACGGGTGGTGGATCCATATCATTAGAGACAGAAGGTAAGCTGGTGGGTTACTTGAGGTATTTTCTGGGTGTCAGAGTGGGGACGTATGATAGTAACGTTCTTCTGGGTTTCAGAGAGTTTTTAAGTGATCATCTTCTTTTGCATGCGGTAACTAACAGCAAGGGTGGGACGGTCGCCTTTGCAGTTCATGCATCTTAGCTGGTCAGTTTTGAAGCATTCAGTACATGTGTGGCCATCAGTACTGCAGACTGGACACAGTTTCTTACTGAAGAATGAGACACTTGTTTAACATTTTGGAATGTTTATTGTGGAATAAACATTCCCAAATGTTGCACAAGTATCTCATTCTACAACTTGTCGATTTTCTAAACCATTTGCTTCACAGCTTCTTATTCTTGAGAGCTCAATCCATAGTGATGATGAAGTAGAGAATAGAGCCTTTTATACTGCCAGAGGTGAGGCACGGAAATTAGAGACATCACAGGAGGCAGGCAACCCACATGACAGCTTCATCGCTGAACAACTAGTTTGTGTGAGAAGAGTTGGACTTGAGAACTTTCCTCATGGAAGAGTAGGCTTGAGGCAGTACTCTTCGGTTCTTATGTTCTTCTACTAGCGTACCTCAGTGTTCCCCACCGTCTCCTGTGACCTTGTACATGAATGGTACACAGTACCCACGAGATGAAGAATTAGACATGGCAACATCTGGGTATCTTTATAGACGTTTCGCCATCCAATAGTTTTTATTAATACAATACAGAGACATAATGTGAAGACTGTAGAACTATATACAAAAGGTGAGGGACTGATTACCTCAAGTCTTGTATATAGTTCAACAGTCTTTACATTACGTTCATGTATTGTATTGATAAAGTCACTGGATGGCGTAACGTCTACAAATAAAGATACCCAGCCAGCATAAAAGGCTCCATTCTCATGCTTCAACTTCACATTGTTCAACACTATAGAGCTAAAATATTTCTCAAAGACTTTGGGACTGACCACCTTAAAGCTACTTCTACAATGCTGATGGACTGATCGCATCTGTTGTCATATTTAGTCACCACTGTCTTCGACCAAGAAGTCTATTGTGGAGGCGAAAGCTTCAGAAATAGATTACGTATCCGGTGCTCAAGTATTTCTATTTATCAAGTTATTTCTCTCTCTCTCTCTCTCTCTCTCTCTCTCTCTCTCTCTCTCTCTCTCTCCTCTCTCTCTCTCTCTCTCTCTCTCTCTCTCTCTCTCTCTTCTTTCCTCGCATTTTTGACTTGAGTTGTATAAGAGAGATTGAGGGTGGCTGAGTGGGTTAGTCATAAGGAGGGAGCAATCCATTAATTCAGGTATCAGAGCGGCCATTAGAGGTGATCCTCGAGTGGAGCCCCAGTGAAGCCCAAGAGCACCAGGGGTCCGGGATGCCAAGATGAAGGTAATACTGGCATAAAAAAATCACGCCTCTCTCTCTCTCTCTCTCTCTCTCTTCTCTCTCTCTCTCTCTCTCTCTCTCTCTCTCTTTCTCCCCAGAAATATACACGGGCATAAGAAGTAACTTTTACAGTGGACAAAGTAAGGTCACCCAAGACAGTATTCAGAGACGTACTATGGAAAAACAATATACTGCAGAGGAACAAGAATCTACACAATTCCGAAAAAAAAAATACAGAAGAATGATCAAATGGAGAATGACTAGAAAGCAGTCAAAGAGTGGAAGTTAAGACAAAGGCAAGAACAAATGCAGCTGGAGTAGAAACAAAGGAAGACCAAGAGAAGAGAGAGAGAGAGAGAGAGAGAGAGAGAGAGAGAGAGATGATCCCGAAAACCTGGAACAAAAGAAGCCGAGAGGAAATAAAGATGTATAATCTGCTCTTCTCTTCCCGGACTCCCATCCGAGTCCATCTCTCCATAATCCTTCGTACGGGAAAAATTGCGGGAGGATATATTACCAAAGTCTTTCAGTACGTGGCAGAAAATAAACACCGTTCTCAGAGGTGACAATTTCCAATGGCTGAGATGTGGATAGAATGAAGAGCTTCAACGAGGCACTGCATCCGCAACACAGGACCACATCAGGTAAGTATAAGACTTGAGTTTAATAATAATGTTTGTTGATCATAATAAGGCAAATGCTGCAAGTGCCAGGAAAATGAGAGGATGGATAATGAGAACTTTCAAAACAAGAAAATGAGAGGATGGATAATGAGAACTTTCAAAACAAGAGAAATAATGGTTTTACTATTCAAATCATTTGCGCTCTCTCAGAGTATTACTCAGTGTTGATAACTTCGTTCAAGACAAGATATAAAAGTTGAAACAGATAAATACGTTGTTTACAACGTGCAATAGAGCCATTAAAGCATTTAAAGTACTGGGACCGTCTCTAATTCTGGAACCGTACTCTATAGAGCAGAGAAAAAAAAGAGATACTTGTAGACGTGCCCAAGAGGAAACTGGATAACTACCTGTGCACAGTGCCACATCAACCAGGTTGTAATGGATATGTTGGCCAGCGGGCCACCAGCAGCAACAGCCTTGTTTACCAGGCAAGCAAGAGGAAGGTCTCATATCCGTAATAAGAATAATAACCTCAGTAATAATTATTTGAAGACCCAGCACAGCTCACTTGCTTCACTTTCTCAATATATTTACAAATGTTTACACTTACTGTTATTAACAATGTCGTTGGTGTCGTTCGCGTTATTTTCAATTAGTGTTATTGAAAATTTCATTATTGTTATTGAAGACGAATCATAAAAAGTGTATAATGCCGACAATATATATATATATATATATATATATATATATATATATATATATAGTTTATATTATGTGTGTGTGTGTGTGTGTGTTGTGTGTGTGTGTGTTATTTACAGTATATTTACGTTTATTTGCAATATAGTCATTGTTATTTGCAAGTAATTATTGTTATTTACAAATTATGTAATTTTCAAGAAGGATGGACCAGCATGCAGGAACCACGCTGTGGATGATCAACCCCTACTCGGCCTGGTATAACCTTTATTCATGACTAAGACACCGGCATATGCAGTGAACCTTTCGTAAATAAAGAGAGAAGAGGTCTGTGGGTGATATAACTTCAAAATGGAGACACCCATATACACACTTGCTTTGTTAACGAATACTTTCGTAGAAAGTAAACAGAAGCAAGAGGTACGGGAGTGCACGGATGTAGAGTTTCAAAATGGAAGAGACATTCATCATGACAGAAGGTCAAAATGGAAGCACAGAAAATTTAAATGAACATACAACGAAATAGGAAGGAGAGCAAGTCAAGATTGTAACTCGGGATCGAAGTGGTATTATTCATTGCAAACACATAATCGACAAATATGGAGAAGAGATAAGAAATCAGCCAGAACTAGGCAAAGGGGTACAGAGACGAGATGCTAGATTGTAATTCACCATCCGAAATGCATTTAGACTTTACTTATTATCCGCTCATATCCTTCTAATAGTATCTTGATAGTATATAGCATCTACTATAATCCAAAAGGCTAGAACAGGCCAAAGGGGTTTACAGTAGCACTGCCTATATTTATTTTTAGATTACATCTCTGTTACAGCAAATAGGAATTTGCTAATAATCCATATCCTTATTTTGCATAATAAAATCGATAGGTTAGTATAGGTTCGTAATTCTCAAAGTGACAATAATGTCTACCTAGGTGTTCTAGCAGTGACCCAGCTGTGATTTTTGCATTTGGTTGATAGCTTCGTGTGCCAAACAGTCAACCCTTTATAACCAAGCTAACTGCTACTTACAAACCATCACTCATCAATCATTGCAGTTTACTTATAAAAACTTATCGACTTTCATCAAGTCAAGTGTTTAGAAAAACATCAGAAAAATGAGAAGTAATTTGAAAATGACATATCAGGAGAAAACTAAATCCGAACCGAACCTGCTACACCGACACCAGAAAGACGATGATACAAGACAAAGTAATGAAACTGAAGAGGAGAACCGCGAGGAATGATGTGTAAGTCTGCGGGAGACTAAATTACCTATTGAAGGAGGTGCTCTCTGCTGAGTCGGGGCTAGAAATAAGGCAGCATTTGATACTATACCACATAAAAGATTGATACAAAGAGAATGTAGGTATCAGGATGGACAAGTGTGGCAGCTGGGGTTCCTCGGGGACGACAACAGGAACCGACACTGTTTCCGGTATATGTGAACAGCAAGCCAGAAGAGTGAGTTCTACGTATCCCTGTTCACTTAATGTGAAATTAACCAGGGAAATATAAACCAAAAGTAACAATAAAAAGCGAGAATAGGACTTGGACAGTTTATCGAGGTTGGTCAAACAACTGACTTCTCAAATTCAACCCCAACAAGTGAAATATTACGAAATTTCTGGAAGAACAAAGTATCACCGGTTGGTTAGACAAACTACAAGTCTTATTCAACAACGACCTAAGGGTGAATATAATGCTGAACATATTGCCAGACACGTACATTCACGATTCAATATATATCAAGCTTATCAAGCAGGTTGCAGCAATAACACTTTTTCAAGCATTTTCGTAAGTTACAACAATGCAATGGTTCACAAAGAGACTAATCTGGGAACTACAGTAAAAGAAACGACTTAATATAAAACACATGAAGAGCTAAACTTGAAGCATTAGAGGATAGTCGGACCAAGGGAGACATGATCACAGGTTACAAGATACTCATAGGATTTGATTGAATGGTCAGGGAATGGGTATTGGAAGAGAGCTAACGGAAACACGAGGGCACAGACGAAGTTCAAAATGCATCCGAGCTACAGGGATGTCAAGATTTCAATAATTCAATGATTATTATCTGTAGCTAGAAGCAGCTACAGTGAATCTGGCCACGGCCTATTTAGAGGTGGGACCAGGGGCTGAACCTCAACCCCTTCAACCAAACAAGTTGAGTAAAAACACAGTAGAGACACAGGGCGGTTGAAAGGTGGAATGGTTTGGATGAGGTAGTGGTCTCCTTACCTGAGTCTACCTTGACAGTGTTGCGGGGGTCAACGCCTCTGCTACCTGGTCCCAGACAAGGCTCCCGGTGATTAGCCTGATCAAGGCTGTTGGTGCTAGTTGCACAACGTCCAATGTATGCACACAACCTAGCTGATCAGTAACTGACTTAAAGAACTTACCAAATTATATCTTGAAGACAGCCAGGGATCTACTCTTAATTCCCTTTATGTATGAAGGGAGGGTACTGAAGTCTTGGTCCCTTCACACTATTGAGTTCTCCCTTAGTATATTTATTGCACCCCCTGTTTTTCACTGCATTTATCTGGCACCGTCTGCCGAGCCTCTTACTTTCATAGTGAATAATTTGTGTGTGCAATTTTGGGACCAGGAGCAATAAAGACACTGGTAGCAGAAGGATCCTTTCAATACACAGTTTCAGGAGTAGATATGATAAGGTCTAAGAGACCAGAATTCAGTGATGCCGGTCAAATTGGTGTAGGAAACAGGGCCAGGAGTTGAGCATCAACCCCTGCAAACACAACTTGGTGTGTGTCACAGGGAAGAACCTGAGTCTCAAGATGGTCCATGGAATGAGGCCTGGTCAAGGACTGGGCCGCGGGGGCGTTGACCCCCGAAACATTCTCCAGGTATACTCCAGGTAGGTGAAAAGGGAGTGGCAGCAAGCACTGCAGACACTTACTAGAGCAATTAAAATCTGGCCCTGGAGGCTGAGCCAGTACAGCTGATAACTAGTTGTTCACTCACACAAACTTGACTGGGCCCAGAACGCTAAGTGGCAATAATGTCGGCCAGTTGAATATTTAGAAATTGGGACAGGAACTCAAATTCAACCTTCAATAACACCGTAAATACAAACACACACACGCACACACACACACACACACACACACACACACACACACACACACACACACACACACACACACACACACACACACAGGGAGGCAACAACGAGTCATGGTACGTAATGATGTATCACAGTGGGCACCTGTGACGAGCGGGGTCCCACAGGGGTCGGTCCTAGGACCAGTGCTATTTTTGGTATATGTGAACGACATGACGGAAGGGTTAGACTCAGAAGTGTCCCTGTTTGCAGATGATGTGAAGTTAATGAGGAGAATTAAATCTGATGAGGACCAGGCAGGACTTCAAAGAGACCTGGACAGACTGGACACCTGGTCCAGCAAATGGCTTCTCGAATTTAATCCTGCCAAATGCAAAGTCATGAAGATGGGGGAAGGGCACAGAAGACCACAGACAGAGTATAGGCTAGGTGGCCAAAGACTGCAAACCTCACTCAAGGAGAAAGATCTTGGGGTGAGTATAACACCGAGCATGTCTCCGGAAGCACACATCAATCAGATAACTGCTGCAGCATATGGGCCCCTGGCAAACCTGAGAACAGCATTCCGACACCTTAGTAAGGAATCATTCAAGACACTGTACACCGTGTATGTCAGGCCCATACTGGAGTATGCAGCACCTGTTTGGAACCCGCACTTGATAAAGCACGTCAAGAAACTAGAGAAAGTACAAAGGTTTGCAACAAGGTTAGTTCCAGAGCAAAGGGGGAATGTCCTATGAAGAAAGATTAAGGGAAATCGGCCTGACGACACTGGAGGACAGGAGGGTCAGGGAGACATGATAACGACATATAAAATACTGCGTGGAATAGACAAGGTGGACAAGGACAGGATGTTCCAGGAGGGACACAGAAACAAGAGGCCACAATTGGAAGTTGAAGACACAAATGAGTCAGAGAGATAGTAGGAAGTATTTCTTCAGTCATAGAGTTGTAAGGCAGTGGAATAGCCTAGAAAATGACGTAGTGGAGGCAGGAACCATACACAGTTTTAAGACGAGGTTTGATAAAGCTCATGGAGCGGGGAGAGAGAGGTCTAGTAGCAACCGGTGAAGAGGCGGGGCCAGGAGCTAGGACTCGACCCCTGCAACCACAAATAGGTGAGTACAAATAGGTGAGTACACACACACACACACCCGCACACACACACGCACACACACACACACACACACACACACACACACACACACACACACACACAAATACACCACACACACACACACACACACACACACACACACACACACACACACACACACACGGTGGGACCAGACAACATCTCTCCATGGGTCCTTAAAGAGGGAGCAGAGATATTGTGTGAGCCATTAACAAAGATCTTCAACACATCATTTGAAACTGGGCAACTCCCTGAGGTATGGAAAATGGCAAATGTAGTCCCAATTTTTAAAAAGGGCGACAGACATGAGGCACTAAACTACAGACCTGTATCACTAACGTGTATAGTATGCAAGGTCATGGAGAAGATCATCAGGAGGAGAGTGGTGGGGCACCTGGAAAGAAACAAGTGTATAATTGACAACCAGCACGGTTTCAGGGAAGGAAAATCCTGTGTCACAAACCTACTAGAGTTTTATGACAAGGTGACAGAAGTAAGACAAGAGAGAGAGGGGTGGATCGACTGCGTATTTTTGGACTGCAAGAAGGCTTTCGACACAGTTCCTCACAAGAGGTTACTGCAAAAGCTAGAGGACCAGGCACACATAACAGAAAGGCACTGCAATGGATCAGAGAATATCTGACAGGGAGGCAACAACGAGTCATGGTACGCGACGAGGTGTCAGAGTGGGCGCCTGTGACAAGCGGGGTTCCACAGGGGTCAGTCCTAGGACCTGTGCTGTTCTTGGTATACGTGAACGACATAACGGAAGGGATAGACTCAGAAGTGTCCTTGTTTGCAGACGATGTGAAGTTAATGAGAAGAATCGAATCGGACGAGGATCAGGCAGGACTACAAAGAGATCTGGACAGGCTACAAGCCTGGTCCAGCAACTGGCTCCTTGAATTTAACCCTGCCAAATGCAAAGTCATGAAGATTGGGGAAGGGCAAAGAAGACCGCAGACACAATATAGTTTAGATGGCCAAAGACTGCAAACCTCACTCAAGGAAAAAGATCTGGGGGTGAGTATAACACCGAGCATATCTCCTGAGGCGCACATCAATCAGATAACTGCTGCAGCATACGGGCGCCTGGAAAACCTACGGATAGCGTTCCGATACCTCAGTAAGGATTCGTTTAAGACTCTGTACACCATCTACGTCAGGCCCATACTGGAGTATGCAGCACCAGTTTGGAATCCACACCTAGTCAAGCACGTCAAGAAATTAGAGAAAGTGCAAAGGTTTGCAACAAGACTAGTCCCAGAGCTACGGGATTGTCCTATGAAGAAAGGTTGAGGGAAATCGGCCTGACGACACTGGAGGCCAGACGGTCAGGGGAGACATGATAACGACATATAAAATACTGCGCGGAATAGACGAGGTGGACAAAGACGGGATGTTCCAGAGATGGGACACAGACACAAGAGGTCACAATTGGAAGTTGAAGACTCAGATGAATCAAAGGGATGTTAGGAAGTATTTCTTCAGTCATAGAGTAGTCAGGCCATGGAATAGCCTAGAAAGTGATGTGGTGGAGGCAGGAACCATACATAGTTTTAAGGCGAGGTATGATAGAGCTCATGGGGCAGGGAGAGAGAGGACCTAGTAGCAATCAGCGAAGAGGCGGGGCCAGGAGCTGTGAATCGACCCCTGCAACCACAAATAGGTGAGTACAAATAGGTGAGTACACACACACACACACACACACACACACACACACACACACACACACACACACACACACACACACAAACACACACACACACACACACACACACACACACACACACACACACACACACACACACACACACACACACACACCCACACACACACACACACACACACACACACACACACACACACACCCACACACACACACACATCACATCACATCAATATCACCACTAAATATCTTATGATGTTCTTCGAGAAAAAGTCTACTAATCAATTTTTTTTATTATGGATCGCATATTTTATACCTACTGCACAGTGTATACAACGCGTGACTATAAATAACACATTAATTTAAAATGTAGCGGGGAAAATTGCGCTTAGTAATACTCAAGCAAAAATATTGTGCAAACATTTCGAGAGTAAAAGTATGAGATTATTGATGGCCGTCAGCCAGCGTGTTCGTGTGTAGATGGCGTAAGAGCAAAGGCAGACACTAAGGATGATATAATGAGTGGTGGGAGGGAGGGATGGGGAGAGGTGGTGTTGGAGGGTGGGAGGAAGGAAAGTGTTGGAGGGAGTGAGGTGATGGAAGAGAAGGTGGTAGGAAAAGCTGCCGTGTTGTGGGTGTTCGCGTGACCAGACTCCGCCTCCAGCCGTCGGCTGGTCTACCCTCCTCCCCGCCCTTTATTTACTAGTTCACCAATTACAAGCTGGTCAGGCGGTAGCTGCTGAGGTCGGCCCCACGGGAGCATTATAATATGTCTGCGTTACAGCTACCGCTCGAGGGCCAAGAATAGAGATGAAAGATTTTTATGGCTCAATCAGCATTATAAGATTTCCCCCCATGAACAAAGGTAGCTTCTGCAAGTAGTTTCTTGTCCAACAGACTTCGAAGTTTTTTTTATCCCTTTGGGCAATTTGCTTCTAGTTGGGGCCAAAATCAGATGCACACTGCAGTCCACCACATATTGATATATTGTTGTAGAGGTTGAGTTGTCATGCTACACGTTAAAATCACGTTAACTTCCATTAGTCTCGGTGGTCAGAGGTTAACATCGTAACACCTCAGATGTTAACCCACGACCTGGTGAAGCAGCCTCATAGCAGGATATTCGCTACAGTTAATCAAAGATACATCGACATAAATTGTAGACTAAACTTTGCTGTACTTCCTATAAGAGGCTGAGGGACTGATTACCTCAATCTCCTCCTCTCCTTACCCGCCCCCTTTCTACTTTGTATTGGACTGATGAAGCCACTGTGTGGCGAAATGTTTCTTCAGTAAAGATTCATATATGTTGCATAAGTTTCTCAGTTCTTCAACTTGTCGGTTTTCAAAACCATTCATCGCGCAACCTAAACTTTATTGGGACAACGTTTCTCCCCGTGACTTGATACAGCTCTACACAGAGCGAAACGTTCAGTTTCTCGAATATATCGTCCTCTTTGGCCTTCAAGCCTCCATTCGTCCCGTATTTTCAAATATCCCAAAATGTTTTGGATTTTACTCTGCCCGTTCCCTCTGTTTATCCTTCATCTTAGACGTTAAACGAAATATTTACTGAATTAATTCCAGTGCAGTCTGAAAATTATTTACCATTAGCGTTTTAAATTAGATAGTTTAGTCATGTGGCGTTTTGTTTACGTTTTCTTATACCAAAAAAAACATAATTTTCAAAATTTTAGAAGGGACTTTAATGAAACTCAACTGTAACTCTCAATTACATTACTATCTGTATTACTTAGCGAGATATAATTACATTACTGTCTGTACCGTCTTACATTTGTTCTTCGCTATCCTACTTTCTTTTTTACCTTTATTATCTTCTATGCTATTTATATTTTCTGCCTTTTTTATTTTGTGGTGTGACTTCTCTGCAGATCTGATTAAACAGTTGACGCACCTTGTGTATTGTTCTTTCAGTCACCTTGATAGTTGCTGCGAGTCCTTCTGTGGCCAAGTAGCGCTCTTCAGTGAGACAGTTCTGTGGCCAAGTGAGACAGTTCTGTGGCCAAGCAGCTCTCTTCAGTGAGACAGGTCTGTGGCCAAGTAGCGCTCTTCAGTGAGACTGTTCTGTGGCCAAGCAGCGCTCCTCAGTGAGACAGTTCTGTGGCCAAGCAGCGCTCTTCAGTGAGAATGTTCTGTGGCCAAGCAGCTCTCCTCAGTGAGACAGTTCTGTGGCCAAGCAGCGCTCCTCAGTGAGACAGTTCTGTGGCCAAGCAGCGCTCTTCAGTGAGACAGTTCTGTGGCCAAGTAGCGCTCTTCAGTGAGACTGTTCTGTGGCCAAGCAGCGCTCTTCAGTGAGACAGTTCTGTGGCCAAGTAGCGCTCTTCAGTGAGACAGTTCTGTGGCCAAGCAGCGCTCTTCAGTGAGACAGTTCTATGGCCAAGCAGCGCTCTTCAGTGAGACTGTTCTGTGGCCAAGCAGCGCTCTTCAGTGAGAGTTCTGTGGCCAAGCAGCGCTCCTCAGTGAGACTGTTCTGTGGCCAAGTAGCGCTCCTCAGTGAGATACTGCATCATATGAGACGCATTCTGCATAAGCTCAGTAAGTGACACTTAAAAAAAAATATAGAGTCATAACAGGCTGTTGGTGGAAGTGTTTGCATCTCCCACGTTACCATTGGCTAAGAGCTGAGCTAAAGGTCTACTTCCTGAGTGTCTGCTGTCCCATAGAATTTTCTGCTCAAGCCATGTGCGAGCTACTAAGGTCGAGAATGTAATAACTTTCAAGGCAAATTGACCTTCACTCACGGCGCCACTAGACACAGGAGCGAAACGAAACAAGAATGCATTTTTCGGCCGGGGTGGCGCTTACTGAATGCATGCCAAAAGAGCTTCATATGTTTAGATGATAAACAATCAAGGTTCCTATCTCACTGTGCTCCATCTCCCTTTAAGAATTATCTCATTCCAAAGTAGTTTCCTCTTTGGAGATACAGCTTCCCAGTTGCTCCTTCTCTCATTCTCTTACCCAGTCCCGCTTCCACAAAACATTTAACTCTCATCACCATGTGATCACTGTCTCATAAAACTGATTCATGATCAATCTTACGAAAAAAATATCCTGGTGGAAAACGACAGGAA
This sequence comes from Cherax quadricarinatus, assembly GCF_026875155.1. Lineage (NCBI taxonomy): Eukaryota > Metazoa > Arthropoda > Malacostraca > Decapoda > Parastacidae > Cherax > Cherax quadricarinatus. The sequence continues at coordinate 21,075,448 of NC_069410.1, read as the reverse complement.
AACCTAAGTGTTTTCCTAGGCTAGCACATACGCAGTTTCAGGAGTAGGTTCAGTCCTCTGAAGACATGTGTAAGCATATATGAAACAGGTGCTTAGATTTTTCTGTTTTATTTTTAATCTCATGTTCGAGTCATTCAGCATAAATATTAGATCTTATCTAGATAGGACATGTTTTCTCATTCTTGTGGTCTCTATAAAATTTAGTGTTTCGGGAAGCCTTGAGGCTCCCATTATATTCTGACACTTCAAACGGCGGCTTTGGAGAACCAGGAACTGTCAGTATATTCTGAAGCTTCGAAACACCGGCCTCGGGAAGCCATGAACCTTCAGTATCACAAAAATCATCGGAGGATGGCCTCGGGAAGTCACGAGCCTCATGTATGCCACAACAATCAACAAAGGAACGAATATTTTACACCATAAAGCACAGCTGGAATTTACACCATCTTTTCCGGCAACATCAGCGCTTCCTTTCCCCTCCCTCTATCTCGGCAACATCACCCCCCACCCCCTTTTCCCTCTTGACTACATCACCTTCCCCTCGCCACCCTTCTCCTTTGACAACATAATCCCCCACCACCCTTCCCTTCCTCGTTGGCTCTCCTGATGTTGCTGTACATACAGTCGATCATCACCTTAATACAGAGCACAACTTGAGACTTTATCACCCGCTGTAGGTTACACGCTTCACCCGCCAATAATTCACTTTTGAGACGGAACCAAGTCATTTGCCAGCCCTGGGCTGCCACCAGTCTTTCTTCCTCTGTCATCTCTATGTTTCTTCTTTTTTCTTTTTTTTTTCACTCGTTTTTCTACCCTCTTGAAGGGAGGGGGAGGATGGATAAAATAAAATGAAAAAAACATAACCGGGAGAAGAACTGGGTTTGAGAAGGACCCGCCCAGCACTGCCTAGCACTTCGTAGAACCGACTGCCACCGCAGTTCTCTAGTCTTACACTGTTTCTACTCTCCCAATTCCTCCTTTTCTCTCCACCTTTCTCTCTTAATGTCCCCATTCCCGCCCTCCAACAATCCTTCCTCTTCATTTCTGCTTTCCTTTTCCCCCATCCCTCTCCTCCTCTTCTCTACCTAATCTCCCCAAAGACAGGACGTAAGGAAGACGTATCTCAATAAAAATGGCTGTTGGGGGTCAGTGTAGATGTATGCTCACCCTCCCCACAAGCTAGGAGAGGCACCCATAAGCTAGGAGAGACACCCACAAGCTAGGAGAGACACCCACAAGCTAGGAGAGACACCCACAAGCTAGGAGAGGCACCCATAAGCTAGGAGAGATACCCATAAGCTAGGAGAGACACCCATAGGTTAGGAGAGACACCCACAAGCTAGGAGAGACGCCCACAAGCTAGGAGAGACACGTACAAGCTGGCTAGGCACTCATGCTACAAGCAAAGGAAGCAGATGCATATCTCACAGTGCATGTACACAGTGTATATACCCTGAAAGATCTGTATTTCTCGACGTATATACGTTGAGAGGTGCTTACATCACTTTGTATATACAGCTAGAGTCTTGTATTTCTCTAAATATATAGACTGAGAGTTGTGTGTCTCTCAGGGATCAAAGAAACTTTTTTATTAGTATGTTAGTGAACTGAGATCATATTGATCATTGTGTTGTCAGTAAAACTTAAACTACATAGCAACCTAACTAAGGATGCGCTTGTGCATACAAGCATGCGCACACACACACACACACACACACACACACACACACACACACACACACACACACACACACACACACACACACACACACACACACACACACACACACACACACACAGATGAACACATCTTGTCGTATATACACTGAGAAATACAAATCTCTTGCGTGTATAATGAGAGATACACAGTGTACATACAGTGTACGCGTGAAGCTTCTGGTCGTAATATTTAGAAGGCAGAGAACGGGAGGGAGCAGCTGGGTAATTACCTCGTGTAAAGACTGTCTTTTATACAACTTACACCACGAATTATCCTCATTAACTGGGGACTGAGGAAGGTAGGGGAGAGGTGGAGGAGGGAAGACGATAGGAAGCTGGGAGTAGGAAGAGGAGAGGGTGAGATAGATGGGAAAGGGAGATGAGGGACGAGGAGACAGGGAGGGGAAGGTTTAGGTAGGGAGACGGCGAATGAGTGCGAGAAAAAGGAGAGGGAATGAAGGAAAAGAAACGAAGGAAAAGGGGTGCAAATGAGGGAGGGGGGGAGAAATGGAAGACTGGATGTATGGAAGAGACAGGACAGAAGGACTGGAACAAAGAAAGGAGAGGAAATACCCTCAAATAAGTTAAAAAAACAATTAAGTTCACTTTCATAAAATTTAAGCGTCTTTGATAAAATATTGCAATGGTTTAGTGATAACAGCAGATGTGCCGAGCTCAAGCTCTTGGCACTTCCTCTTATTCTTCAGATGTGTTAGACTCATACTTTCCTCTTTGTTTACATTATTATCGTATTTTACTTACTGTAGAACCTACAGTTCTTTGACTTGATCATCTGTGGCTCACTGGCATGCCTTCACCAACAGTCTGACTGGTCATTTGTTAGTTTATTCGTCAGGACATATATATCTGACGCATGTGTGTGTCATAAGATTCTCGTTCAGTTGTGATGGCACTGGGGCGGCGTTATGGCACGTCTACGAATTCGTGATAGGGTAATAAACGTTCATACGGAGAAGCACGTCAGAAGCGGTGCTGGACTCGGTAGTCTTAAGTGACTGGTCTGGCACCCAGCAGTGATTAGCGGGAGGAGGATCGAGCCTCGACTTATCCTTGCCTTCAGTACCCCAAACTGATTTAGCGCTTGATGAAAGACATTCCACTGGCTAGAAAACAAGTCAAGATTGTTCAGTAACTAGGAAACTAGACAGGACGCTTCACTGGCTAGAAAACTAGTCAGATTTGCTCACTGGCTGGGGAACTAGCCAGCTTGTTAACAGGCTAGGAAACTGGTCAGGACTGCTCACTGACTAGGAAACTAACCAGGACTGCTCACTGGCTAGCAAACTAACCAGGACTGCTCACTGGCTAGCAAACTAACCAGGACTGCTCACTGGCTAGCAAACTAACCAGGACTGCTCACTGGCTAGCAAACTAACCAGGACTGCTCACTGGCTAGCAAACTAACCAGGACTGCTCACTGGCTAGGAAACTGGCCAGGCTTGCTCACTGTAGAGAGTTCCCTCTTAAAAGAGAAGTGCGAGAAGTAACTACAGGTAAACACGACTGCTCTCTCCTGTGACTTCCTGTACTGAAACGTTACATACACAGAGAGGTTTGTATCTCTTAGTGCATAACGCATGCTAAGAGAATACCTTAATTCCATTTTGATCGGTGGTTCACAGGGGACATGCAGTCTTAATGACCCTAGTATATTCGAGAGGCCTCTTCCAGTACTGGTCGTCTGTCTTCCCCAAGAAGATTCACATGCACTCGACAACAAAAATCCTTAGAGAACATTACGAATCTGTGTTCAGTATGACTCAGTGTCCAGTCAATACCTGAGGATTGAAAATCCAGATTATTTCTTCACTAACTCTGCTCACCCTACAAATAATATGTCTGACATCAACACAAATCCCTCAGACTTCGAAAAAAAAAATAAACGTGCTCATGCACGCAGTTCTTTTGCCTGGTTCCAGGAATTAGACATTTGCCAAGAAATGCAAAGTATCATTAGTACAAGCACTCTGTTGTTTTTTGGAAATGCCATAGGCTTTAAAATGTGCAGACGCAGCCTGGCTCCACAAAAAAGACAGAAGAGCTGTAGTAGAATGTTAGAGCAGCAGTGTTAACATCGCCCATCGTAAACATCACTCGTCATTAATGTCTGTGAACAGGTGCTGAGAGGCCAACATGGATTTGTACCAGGAAGATAATGCTGAGGTTTAGGAAGAAAATCAAATAAACAAAAGTGGTAAAGGCATTTCACAAATGTGACCATTGAGTAATAACATATAAAACGAGATTAACAAGTATAACAGGAAAAGTAGGGAAATAAATATTCAGCAATAAACAATGCCATAGAAAAAAAGAAATGAGTAAAAGACTTAGAAATAATAATGCCTGATGATGTCATTTACAGAACACAATAAAGCAGTTGTAGCAAAGGCAGGAAAAATAACTTGATGGAAAATGAAAACTATGAAAACAAAATGGCAGCGTTGTTCTGTGTCCACAGCTGGGCTGAAAAATATTCTGTGCCCAGAGCTCCGTTTAAGCTGGAAAATAAAGAGAGAGCGATTACTGCTTGCACAGAGTCAGTAAAATACTGAATGTACACTCTGGAATCATGAAGATACATACCTGATAATATATAAATAGAAGATATTGAAGGATCAGGTCCTAATTCTGCACACAACCATAACAACTTACGAGAATGAGAGAGATCTAAGGAAAAGCAAAACATTCCAGGTGAAAAGCAATAGGCATAACAAATGAACACTGTCAACATCCCTGGCCCAAAACTCTTCGACCTCCTATCACCAGATATAAGAAATATTTCTAGAAGATATGTTGAAGTCTTCAAGAGAAAAATGGGTGACTACCAACGTCAAGTGCCAGATGTGAGACCTTTGTGGGTCTCGGGGGGAGGAGAGCTAACAACAACAGCAGCAGCAGCTTGGCTCAGTTGGCACTCAGCAAGAAAAACTCCAACAAAGACCGGGTAAGTAGGGTAGAACTGCCCTCGAAATTGGTCACAGGTATATCACAAGCACAGGTACTGGCCTACACACAATATGTTTACATGAAACTGTACGTGGTAATGATTTGGGTAGAAGTAATGAGGCATTAGTAAAGTTAGATTATTATTATAACCACGGGGGAGCGCTAAACCCGTAGGATTATACAGCGCCTGTGGGGGGGGAAGGATTGAAGGTATTCAGGCTCAGTTCAGGGAACAGGAGCACAGATCCAAATCCCCAGATCAAGAGCCCCTCACCAGAGTCAAGGAACCTCCCTTGAGGGGGAGTGAAACTAGACCTGATTTTGGATGAGTTTTCTGTGTCTTGTCACTTGTTAATGATCGTAATATCCCTTTTCCTGACTCACAAAACATTAATAACATTGCTCAGCAAATTTTTCATTTCGGATTTTTCTCTATGTCTCCCCCCCCCCCTGTCCTCTCCTACTTCGTCTGCCTTACTCCTCCTGCCCCCCATCATCATGTCCCTCGTAAGTCCCCTCCGTCCCCATCACCTCTCCCCATCCCCTTCCATTTACCTGATATTTTCTCCCATTTCCTCCGAAGGTGGAGAAAAATGGCCGTCCTGTTGGTGGTTTTCGCCGCGTTGATAATGGCGACTTCCCATAGCCTCAGCGACCCGCATAATACCGCGAGTATTTTTGTTCCTGTCCGCGCTGCACTTCCTCATCACTTGGGGAAAAATGCAGGAAGAGGCTCCCCGTCGCCTCCTCCTCCTCCTCCATCCTCTATAATTCTCCCCTTCCCTTCCTTTCCCATTTTCTTCCTCCCCCTTCTTCTCATCACCCCCATTCCACTATCGTTTACAACACCGCTTTTTTAATTCTCTTCCCCCATCCCCCAGTTTTAATGTATCTCTCCCAACATTTTTAATATCTCTTTTCTCTCATTTTTTTTTCAAAGTTGATGCAGCTGTTGCTGCATGTAAATAGCGTGCTGAAAATTTCCAGCCTAGACAGGACTCGCAGCAATGGTTTTAAGTTAGAAAAATTCAGATTCAGGAAGGATATAGGAAAGCAGTGGTTTGGTAATAGAGTTGTAGATGAGTGGAACAAACTCTCAAGTACAGTTATTGAAGCTAAAACGTTGTGTAGTTTTAAAAATAGGTTAGATAAATACATGAGTGGGTGTGGGTGGGTGTGAGTTGGACCTGACTAGCTTGTGCTGCTGGGTCTGGTGCCGTGCTCCTTCCTTAAGTGGTGGTGACCTGACTAGGTGGGTCATTGGGCTAATCCCGGGGAGGGGAGGACATGGACCTGCTCCGCATGGGTCAGTAGGCCTGCTGCAGTGTTCCTTCTTTCTTATGTTCTTATGTTCCTCAAGATTTGGTGAACTTTTTTGATTAGTTTCATTGCTCAATGTTCCCGGCAGGAATTCCTGTCTGCCTGCCTGCCTACCTGCCTGCCTACCTGCCTGTCTACCTGCCTGCCTACCTGCCTGCCTACCTGTCTACCTGCCTGCCTACCTACCTGCTTGCCTACCTATCTGTCTACCTGCCTGCCTACCTGTCTACCTGCCTGTTTGTTTGCTTTCCAGTCAACCAACGTGCTGAACCTGCTCTACACTGGGGCTGCACACTCGACGTCTGGCATCACGTAAATTGTGTATAGCGTCCGGAAAGACTCCCTATCAGCTGTCCTATTTACCAGCAGTGCCTAAACCATTCATGCATTACAGAAATTTTCATATCGAGAGACTAGCTGTAAAATCTTCAAGATTATTTCTGGAAAAAGTCACAAGATACAGACTAAGCTTTGTGTAGAGCTTTATCGTGTCCGTAAGCTTTTAGAAGTAGCGAGGTGCGTAATTTACATGAAGGCTCCATATTGCTCGATGGAAATGGTGTACTACCGACAGTAGTGGAGAAAAGATATACTTTTTGTTAAACACACGTTGACAGAGAGAACGTTTCGCTCTGTTTGGAGTTTTGTCATCGCTTTGGTTGCTATGTCATTCTTAATTTCCTTCTCTGTCTCTTCTTACTAAATGATCTATCCCTTGTAATAATATGTAAATCACGACAGCAACACAATACGGAGTACTTAACCACGGAACGGGTGGAGTTAGAACCCATGGCAAGTGAATCGTAAATCTCCAGTCCAGTGAATCATGATGACGGAGTACTTAATTTCGTTAATACAAAATCTGACGCACGAATTCCTGACTCACCTGACTGTTGTTACTTGTGCCTTCCATTATTTTCATGCCATGTTAGTCTTTAGTTCGGATTCTTCCCATGGCTGGTCCAGCCGCTGCCTCGTCTAGCTTTTATTTCTTTCTATGTGTGTATTAATGAATCTCTGAGGAACTTTCCAAAGTTTCTGAGTGAATCAGTTCATCACAGCTTGAATGAGTCTATACATACATGCAAAACAGTTGAATGGTAGCTCTAGGCCTTTCGTTTTGCAATCAACACATCATCAGGAGCCTGCAATGTTGCAGGAAAGAGGATAACGCCCCAGCAAACACGTTCAGATTAAGTCGAAATAAACAACTGTCAATGAATAAACTAAAGGCTGGACTGGAGACTCGAACTGTGGTTCATAAATTCACAGGCCCAACGTTCTACCTCTTCGGCTACAGAGCTTCTAATAAGGAAGGATCGGAAAAAGTACTTCAGTGCATGTTACCGTTAGCGTTGGGTCTGTCAATTTATGAACCACGGTTCGAGCCTCCCATCCCTCTTGTTTTCAAAACCCATATTTCGATAACTGTTCCAGGTTAGTTTTCATCTCTTATCCTAGGAAAACGGGGCTACAAATCCTTAGAGTTCTAAGTAAGGGGTTAGATACTGTATTTGTTTCATACAACATGGATTCACTAGAGTTAACAGAAACTTTTTTACAATTTGAAATGCAAAAAAATTAATGGTATTTCTGCAACGTATCTCAAGTAAAAACAAACATGTAACTAACTTCTCCTGCCTTAACAAATTCGGAACATACATCAATATAGACGCCTGTAGAAATTTGTCTCCTTACAACTGTAGCTTTTTTATAAACAGGCAAAACAGGTTTGAATCAGGTTTAAATGACCGTAAACAGTGAGTAAAATCTAACCAACAGAGGTTAGCAAAGTCCCAGAATGTTCAAAGCTGGAGTAATACCATTAATTTGAATAGGCAAAAATTTATTGACCTGGTAAAGTATTCTTGCAGACGAGACGGCCACAGAAGCAGCTCTTCTCAGCTCGAAACCAAGTGTCGAAAGGTTCACTGGAAGCCTGATTTTATCACTAAATTCGCATTAAAAAAACTATATCTCTGCACCAAGTTTAAATTCCAATCTGCGGAGACGAGACATTCCCGAAGATGCACGATCTCCTTGAGATCTCATTAGTACCCTAAAATCTAATTAAAACCCTATACTACTCATTCTTAACGTCTCTCCTAACAGCATACTTTCCACACAACAATGGAACATAGGTCTTCATCCGCTATTTATACACTGGTCTCTTTCCTATTCTCTTGTGTCTCATGAAGAGGATCTCGGAGCTCGAAATACACCAACTGACTTTCATGTTTTTGTTTACATGTGGGTGTTATGTTGCCATGGACAGGCGTTCATTACACTCTGCTGCACCACATCAATATGACCTTAAGATGCTATTTTTATATTTTCAGTATCTTATTCATGATTTTTCCTTGTTCCATGGCCACTTTCCTTGCTAACTGGCTACCTCTCCCAGCCCCATGACCGTTTCCCTAGCTTCTCCCCCCCCCGGCCACTTTGTCTTGCCCTATGGCAACTTTCCTCGCCCTCTGGCCACCGTCAACTCACGTCAAGTTGCCCCTCCTTCCAATGCGGAAGGAGGTATCAGAGGCTGTACGTTGCAGTAGAAATATTTCTCCATAATGACTCTGCCGGCCCAGTAGATAAAAGTCACCATGCAAGCTTTCCACAACACACACATTTTATTTTCATTAATTATCCCTACGAGTCTCGCGTGACGCGCTCACCAAAAACAGTGCCCCCGCAGTAACTCAAATGCTGCTCCTGGGTCATCACAAAGTCGAAATTACGAATGGCCGAAGACCGCCGTATAGTTAAGACTCAAATTAATGACTCGTAATTAAGCGGGTAAAGCTTTCTCGGCCGGTGAGAGTTTGTGCACCCCAGGTAGGTTACCTCTCCGGAATTTATACCTGGAAGGCAGTACAGCACTTTCTGCTGCCTTGGTCGGGCTGTGCTTGGGTCAGCCAGCCTGTTCGTGACAGCACGGGGGCTGGCACTGTGATTCAAGACAATCTTCCCCCAAACTCCCTCGCTGACGACTTTCCTAATCCCTCATACTACTCCCTCTTCCCAAGCAATACACACTCAGACTCGACTCACGAAATCGTAATGACACGATTGCAAACAAGCCATACCACGGGTGGGGTTTGAACCCACGGTCAGACGTGTGTATGTCTGAGTGTATATAAGCTAAGAGGTGTGTATTTCTTGGTGTATATACGCTAAGAAGTTTGTCTCCCTTTAAGTACACGAAGAGGTGTGTATCTCTCAGTGTATATACACTAAGAGGGTATACCTCTCAGTTCATATACACATAGAGCCGTGTATCTCTTGGTTTGTGTATATGAAGAGGTATGTTTCTCTTAGTGTATATACACTAGTAGATGTTTAGGCATGTGTATACACTAAGAGATGCTCATTTCTCAGTGTATATACTCTAAGAGTTATGTATCTCAGTGTATATATACGAAGAGGTGTGAGGTGTGTATCCCAGTGTATATACACCAAGGTGTGTATTTCTAAGTGTATTTACACTGATAGTTTACTTTATCATCTGTTTTAAGGATTAGCGAGTTCTTGATGCTAGTGCAGAGTGGACTGCGTCTTAATGACCAACGTACAGGTTTTGAATCTAAGTAATTTCTGCCCCCCCCACTTCCTCTCTTTGTGATGGCTTGGATACCTTCCCAACTTACCATCCCCTCCTCCCTTTCTTCCCTCTCACCGCTTGGCAACCCCCTCCTCCCTTTCTTCCCTCTCACCGCTTGGCAACCCCCTCCTCCCTTCCCCTCACCGCTTGACAACCCCCTCCTTCCTCTCACAGCTTGACAACCCCTCTCTTCCCCTCACATTTTGACAACCCCTCCTACGTGGCTGACTATACGTCTTAAGACACTCCCTTGCATCTTACTGGATGAACCTCTACGTGAATGGGGTCGCCGTCCCCTGATGGCCTGTCAGCAGCTTAGGGTCACAATGCAGGAGCGTGGCTCCCGCCCTTCAGGCGGTCTTGGAGGGGCCCGTCAGGTGGTCCTGAGGGGTCCCGTCAGGTGGTCCTGAGGGGCAGCGGACCATCACTCACTGCACTGAGTGACGTTCCGCTGACAAGGAGATTTTCCTTGTTATGTAAAAGATACGAGCGTTCCGTACGTAATTAATGGCGCAAATTATTACTAGGCGCAATTGTAAGCTTTGTAATAATTATTCTCTGGTTTGTAAATCAGCGAACTAACGAGTAAGACTGTGTGCGTGTGTGTGTGTGTACTCACCTAATTGTACTCACCTAATTGTGGTTGCAGGGGTCGAGATTCAGCCTCTGGCCCCGCCTCTTCACTGATCGCTACTGGGTCCTCTCTCTCTCTCTGCTTCCTGAGCTTTGTCATACCTTTTCTTAAAACTATGTATGGTTCCTGCCTCCACTACTTCACTTGCTAGGCTATTCCACTTGCTGACACCTCTATGACTGAAGAAATACTTCCTAACGTCCCTGTGACTCGTCTGAGTCTTCAGCTTCCAATTGTGACCCCTTGTCCCTGTGTCCCTTCTCTGGAACATCCTATCTCTATCCACCTTGTCTATTCCCCGTAGTATCTTGTATGTCGTTATCATGTCTCCCCTGACCCATCTGTCCTCTAGTGTCGTCAGTCCGATTTCCCTTAACCTTTCCTCGTACGACATTCCCTTGAGCTCTGGGACTAGCCTTGTTGCAAACCTTTGTACTTTCTCTAACTTCTTGACGTGCTTGACCAGGTGTGGGTTCCAGACTGGTGCTGCATACTCCAGTATGGGCCTAACATACACATTGGTAACAGTGTCTTGAAACGATTCCTTATTAAGTATCGGAACGCTATTTTTCTCAGGTTTGCCAGTATCGCCCGTATGCTGCACAGGCGGTTATTTTGGTTGATGTGTTCCTCCGGATGTGCTCGGTGTTATGGTCACCCCAAGTCCTTTTTTCACCCTGAGTGAGGTATGTCGTCTTTGTCCACCTAGCCTATACTCGGTCTGCGGTCTTCTTTGCCCCTCCCCAATCTTCATGATCTTTGCATTTGGGCTGGATTGAATTCGAGAAGCCAGTTACTGGACTCACATGTCCAGCCTGTCCAGTCCTTCATCCTGCCTCATCCTCGTCCGATTTAATTCTTCTCATCAACTTCACATCATCTCTAATCAGGGAAACTTCAGAGTCTATGCCTTCCATCAATGTCGTTCCAACAATATATCAAAAATAGCACTGGTCCTAGAACTGACCCCTGTGGGACCCGCTCGTAACAACGCCCACTGTGATACCTCTTCACGTACCATGACACGTTGCTGCCGTCCCTGTCAGGTATTCCCCTTACCATTGCAGTGCCCTCTCCTTTTACATGCGCCGCTGATCCTCCAGCTTCTGCACTAATCCTGTGTGGGGAACTGTGTCAAAAGGCCTTTCCTGCAGTCTAGGAAAACGCAATCTACCCACCCTCTCTCTCGTGGTCTTACTTCTGTTACCTTGTCATAAAACTCCAGGAGGTTTGTGATACAAGATTTGCCTTCCATGAACCCATGCTGGTTTTCATTTATAATCTTGTCCTTTCCAGGTGTTCGAGACCACTCTCCTCCCTCCTGATAATCTTCTCCAAACTTTGCACACAATACCTGTCAAAGAACACAGGTTCTGTAGTTTAGTGCCTCGTTTCCTGTTTCCTTTCTTAAATATGGGGACTACATTAGCTGTCTTTCCATTTCTCAGGTAGTTGCCCAGTTTCAAGGGATGTGTTAAGATTGTGGTTAGAGGCACGCACAAGCATCTCTGCTCCTTCTCAAGGACCCATGAGATGTTGTCCGGTCCCATCGCCTTTGAGGTGTCAAGGACTACTTAAAGAGCTTCCTTCCCCTTCCCCCTCAGTTGTTTCGTAATGTCATCCAACACTGTTGGAATATTCCCTCTTGATTTCCCCCATCTGTGGCTGTCTTCCCTCAAGCCCTTCCTGTCTATACTGTAAAAACTTCTTAAAATCTCTGTTCATCTCCTCACATTACCTCCAGAATCATTTCTTGTGATTCTCCAACCTTCTGTCCTTAAATCTGATCACCTTGGTCTTTGACTGTTGTTGTCTTCCTCCCGATGTGGCTATACAACAGTTTCGGTTCAGTCTTGATTCTCGATTGCTATGTCATTTTCATACTGTCGCGGGCTCCCTCCTTACCTGTGGCCATACTCATTCCTGGCCTGCGACTATCTCCCTATTTTCGTGTGTTTCTCTGTCTTCTTACTTTTTCCATTCTCCTATTGCACTTTGTTTTTTGGCCTCCTTACAAAACGTCGGGTAAACCAGGGCTCGTTCTGGTCTTCCCGTGTTACTGTTCCCTTGGAATAAACCTTTCCATGCCTCCTTGCATTTTGTTTGTTACATATTCCATCATTTCATTTACTTTACTGGCATCCTGCCAGTTCTCGTCCCACTGGACCTCCCGCAGGAAGTTCTCAACCCGATGTAGTCCCCTCTTTTATAGTCAGGGCTTTTCCCATTCAAAACTCCTGTTATTCTCATCCATTTGTAAGCATCTACTATGTTTTCAAAGCACAGAACCACGTGGTCGCAAGCTCCTAGGAGCTCTCATACTTGATGTCCTCAAATGTCTGAGCTGCCGCAGGGTGAACACAATGGTCCAATCTTGCTGGTTCCATCCTCACCCTCTCACCTGGTAGTGGTCCTGAACATGTTGGTGCATGAGGTTTTCCAGCAACTACCACTTCCAACATCTGTCTCTCCATGTTTCGGACCCCCATGTGGCTCCAGGTTTTCCCAGTCAATCTCCCTGTGGTTAAATCCCCCATAACCAGCAACTTTTGCTCTGCTGGAGTGAGCTCCTTCTTGCCACCTCAGCAAGTGTGTCCCACCATTGCTCTGTTGCTCTCATTCATGTTCCTCTCATTGGCTCCTGCTAAAATTTTTAAAAAAAATTGACCACTGACTGGAAAATCTTCCAGCTCTGTCACCCAACATCTTTGTCTCCTGGGATTTCAACTTAATGCACCTAAAATTGAGGATATAGCAAATAATATTTTGCAGAAATAACACCAGAGGCTGCGTCTGATGAAAACTCAACACTCACACGAGCTTTTTAAATCTCTGCACCAAAATTCAATTTTAAACCAGCAAATAATAGAGCCTACAAAGACTGGGCGAATACACTAGACCCTCATCTTCACAACAATAATATCTGATAAGAGAAATGTCACCAATCAAAAACAATCATACTCAATCATCACAACATAATTAGGTTCAGACATGTATGCCATGGAGCCCCAGACCGACAAAATGAGAACATCATGAGGGAGGCATTCACCAAATTCAACTTCAATAAACAAAAACATAAAGTTGGACCAAGTAAACTAAGTCCTAACCGATATAACTGGGAAGGATATACTAAGCAACACAGACCCAAACTTATGCCTAAACAGATTAACTCGGTGGCACTCGATGTAGCATAAGGCTTATTCCCCCTAAGAAAAAGGAGGAGTATATGTAAAATAGAACGAGGACAGGCGCTCCCTTTAACAGCGACGGAAAAGAATAACAGAGCGGCTAAAAGAGGTCAATATATCTGAAATGCGCAGGGAGACACTGGTCAGAGAAATAGCAAGCATCGAACTTAAGCTAAAAGAATCCTTTAGGAGTCAGGAATCGCGGGAAGAACTAAAAGCGATAAATGAAATCGAAAGAAACCAAAGTAATTCTTCTCCTAAGCCCAATCCAAAATCGAGAACAACGTCCAGTATTGGGGGGCCCCTAACTTAAACAAGAGGTCCTACACAGATGAAAGCAAGGAAATGATTGAGCTACTCAAGTCCCCAATATGACATCTTCGTTTTAGCAAGCCGCTAACCAGACTGAGAGTACGAAGACCCAAATGAATTTGTTTTATGAGATAGCCCACAAAAATATGACTAACACAACCTATCCGAATGTTATCCTGAACGCAAGTGACTTCGAACAGGCGTCAAATGACTTGCCACATGCACTCTTCTGCCCCGGGCCAGACTCATGGAACTCTGTGTTCATCAAGAACTGCAAGAAGCCCCTTATCACGAGCCTTTTCCATCGCTATGGAGAGGGAGCATGGACACGGGGTCGTCCCTCAGGTTACAAAAAACAACAGACATAGCCCCACTCCAACAAAGGGGCAGTAAAGCAACAGCAAAGAACTACAGACCAATAGCACTGATCATCCCATATCATAAAAATCTTGAAAGGGCCTAAGAACAAGATCACCACCCATCTAGAAACCCATCAGTTTACACAACCCAGGCAACATGGGTATAGAACAGTCGCCTCCTGTCTGTCTCAACTACTGGATCACTACGACAAGGTCCTAAATGCACTAGAAGACAAAAAGAAATGCAGATGTAAATATATACAGACTTTGCAAAGCCTTCGACCAAGTGTGACATGGCGTAATAGCGCAAACAAAATTGCGCGCTAAAGGAATAACCGTAAAAGTCGGTCGATGGATCTATAATTTCTCTCACTAACGAGAACACAGAGAGGTAGTCGTCCAACAGAGGTTAAGTCCGAGGCAGCTACGGTTGACAAGCTCTGTCCCACAAGGCCAGTACCTACTCCCCATCTTGTTCCTCATCCTCATATCCGGACATAGACAAGGATGTCAGCCACAGCACCGTGTCTTCCTTTTGCAGATGACCACCGCGAATCTGCATGACAAGTGCTTCCCATGCGACACTGCAAGGCTCCAGGCGGACATAAACCAAAATCTTCAGTGGGCTGCAGAAACAATATGAAGTTCAACGATGAGAAATTTCAATTACTCAGATATGGTAACATGAGGAAATTAAATCTTCATCAGGTACAAAACAAATTCTGGCCACAAAAATAGAGCGAAACACCACGTCATAGACCTATAGTGTTTATGTCGGAGGATCTCACTTCAAGGACCATAACATTGTATCAATCAGCATCTGCTAGAAAAATGACAGGAAGGATATGAGATCCTTCAAAAACTAGGGAGGGCAAGCCCATGATGACACTCTTCTCTTCATGTCACTTGTTCTATCTAGGCTGGAATATTGCTGCACTCTAACAGCACCTTTCAAAGGCAGGTGAAATTGCCGACCAAGAAAATGGTACAAGAACTTTCACGGCGCGCATAACGATGATAAAACACCAATTACTTGAGCGCTGAGGTTTCTAAACCTTATTTCCCTGGAACGCAGGATGGAGAATACATTATTATAATACACCTGGAAAATCCTAGAAGTGACTAGTACCAAACTTGCACACGAAAATCACTCACTACGAAAGCAAAAGACTTGGCAGACGATGCAACCATCCCCCCAATGAAAAGCAAGGGGTGTCACTAGCACGTTAAGAGACCATACCAATAAGTGTCAGAGGTGGGCCCGAGACTGTTCAACTGCCTCCCCTGCACACAAAATAAGGGGGATTACCCAAACAGACCCCTTGGCAGTCTTCAAAGACTGGCACTGGACAAGCACCTAAAGACAGTTCCTGATCAGCCGGGCTGTGGCTTCGTACGTTTGGTTTGCGTGCAGCCAGCAGCAACAGCCTGTTTGATCAGGCGCTAATCCCCAGGAGGCCTGGTCACAGCCGGGCCGCGGGGGGCGTTTGGAACCTGCCCCGAAACTCTCTCCAGGAAAACTCCGGTAAACTCATTCTGGGTGATTATACATCACTGCAATGACCACTTTGTGTCCCAACTGAAGTGTACCTGCTATGTACTCCTCTTTCTCTCTTTCTCCCGTCTATCTATGCCTTTCATTTCTCGAATTTTCCATCTGTTTTTTTTTTTAACGAGCAGACAACCCCAAAAAAAAAAAACCCCCCCTCCCCCCCCCTTGCCTTCCCCTTCTATCTTTCCTCATGATCTGGTATCCTGGTGGGTGGAAGATTGCATCTGTTTTTAATTGTCTCCGTGAGTTTGTTTCTGTAACTGCTATTATTTCTGGGGAATCTCATTGATTCTTTCTTGCCATTCCTCATGTTTATTCGTTAATCCATCTGCATTTGTGTACCAAACCTTCAACTTCTGTTCTAATACTGTAACTGTGGTGCGGGGGGTGGAAACAGAGGGATCGGTGTGTGATGGTTGGTTTGGATTGTTCAGTTGCCTTGGGGGTGTCGTGGCTGGAGTCCTTCTGCAGGTGTTTCTGGGGGGTGCGCTTGTCCTTCCATTTGATCCTGGGTTATTCTGCTCTCCTTTTTCATTTCCTCCCATTTCTCCTTTCGTTTTTGAACTCTCTCTTTCATTGTCTTCCTTTCGTCCTGTGTTCTGTCTCGATCGAGGTACACACTCCGGAACTCCTGCTTGCCTCTCAGCCGTGCTTTCTCCTGCAGGATCATGGTTCGGGTTGATTCTGCCTTGAAAATTACTTTGAGAGGCCGATTCCTTTTCTTTGTGAACCACCCAATTCTCCGAAAATTTGCCACCTGGGTCATGTCCCCCTCGCCTATCACCTTCATGATATCTTCAATCGCTTTTTTCTCCTCCTGCTTTCTTTCATCATAAGTTTCCCCTTTAGCTTCGTCTAGCCCATAGACAAACACGGATCTCTCCCTTTCCACCTCCCACTGTGACTCCCATTGCATCCTCTGATGTGTTTTAGTTCCTTCCCGTGGAGTGTTCCTTCCTTCAGTCCCTTCCCTAGTTATGGCCCCTATGCTTCTTGGTTTGTCCTTCCTGCTCACCTGATCCTGGCCCCCACGGGTATCTGGTAAGGTCCTTGCACATGTCCTAGTTCCTTCAATGTCTTCCAACCTCTCATTATGTCCTAGTGTGCTCCCTGTCTTTGTTTTGGCCCCATGTGGGTTTGACAGGACCTCTGCATACAGTTTAGTTTCCATGCTTCCTTCAGACCTGTTGTCTGTGTTTGATGTAGCCATTGCCGATGCTACTTCTGTAATATCTTTGTCTCTGTGCTGATTCAGATGTCTCAGCTCCTCTTCTAATCTCTCTATCTTGATTTCTGCTGCTGTGACCTGTTGCTTCCACCTTCTGCATTCTGCTGCTAACCTCTCTTCCATCTTCCTTTCCAGCTCATCTAGTCTCCTTCCCCAGTCTTCCTCCCTTTTTTTGAGCTCTACCTCCCATTCCTCCCTCCCAGATTCGTCCTTGGAGCCCCTTGTCCTCACCCTGGTTCTAGGTTCCCCCGTTGCTCCACAGAAGGGGGGACGGGTGGTTAGGGGGAGGGGAATAGATGGTTAGGAGGAGAGGGGATGGATGGTTGTGGGGGAGGGGAGGATGGTTATTGGAGGGTAGAGATAGTTGGGGGAGGGGGTTAGATGGTTTGAGGGAGAGAGGGGATGGATGGTTATGGGGGAGGGGGAGGATGGTTATTGGAGGGAGGGAGGTAGTTGGGGGGGTTAGACGTTTGGGGAGGGGTTAGGTGGTTTGGGGAGGGGTAGGTGGCTAAGGTGAGGTGGTTAGGGAAGGGGGAGAGGTGGTTATGGGAGGGGGGGTACGTGTTTGTGTCAAGTGTTTGTGTCAAGTGGTGGAGGGTGTGTGTGGGTGTGTGTGTACTCACCTAGTTGTACTCACCTAGTTGAGGTTGCATGGGTCGAGTCCAAGCTCCTGGCCCCGCCTCTTCACTGGTCGCTACTAGGTCACTCTCCCTGAACCATGAGCTTTATCGTACCTCTGCTTAAAGCTATGTATGGATCCTGACTCCACTACATCGCTTCCCAAACTATTCCACTTCCTGACTACTCTGTGGCTGAAGAAATACTTCCTAACATCCCTTTGATTCATCTGTGTCTTCAACTTCCAACTGTGTCCCCTTGTTACTGTGTCCAGTCTCTGGAACATTCTGTCTTTGTCCACCTTGTCAATTCCTCTCAGTATTTTGTAAGTCGTTATCGTGTCCCCCCTATCTCTCCTGTCCTCCAGTGTCGTCAGGTTGATTTCCCTTAACCTCTCCTCATAGGACATACCTCTTAGCTCTGGGACTAGTCTTGTTGCAAACCTTTGCACTTTCTCTAGTTTCTTTACATGCTTGGCTAGGTGTGGGTTCCAAACTGGTGCCGCATACTCCAATATGGGCCTAACATACACGGTGTACAGGGTCCTGAACGATTCCTTATTAAGATGTCGGAATGCTGTTCTGAGGTTTGCCAGGCGCCCATATGCTGCAGCAGTTATTGGTTGATGTGGTGTGATGTTGTGTGTGTGTGTGTGTGTGTGTGTGTGTGTGTGTGTGTGTTGTGTGTGTGTGTGTGTGTGTGTGTGTGTGTGTGTGTGTGTGTGGTGTGTGTGTGTGGGTGTGTGTGTGTGTGTGTGTGTGTGTGTGTGTGTGTGTGGTGTGTGTGTGTGGTGGTGTGTGTGGTGTGTGTGTGGTGTGTGTGGGGTGTGTATTGTGTGGTGTGTGTGGTGGTGGTGTGTGTGTGTGTGTGGGGTTGTGTGTGTGTGGTGTGTGTGTGTGTGTGGTGTGTGTGTGTGTGGTGTGTGTGTGGGGTGTGTATGTGTGGTGTGTGTGTGTGTGGTGTGTGTGGTGTGTGTGTGTGTGTGGTGTGTGTGGTGTGTGTGGGGTGTGTATTGTGTGGTGTGTGTGTGTGTGGTGTGTTGTGTTGTGTTGTGGTGTTGTGTGTGTGTGGTGTGGTGTGTGTGGGTGTGTATGTGTGGTGTGTGTGTGTGTGTGGTGTGTGTGTGTTGTGGTGTGTGTGTGTGGTGGTGTGTGTGTGGTGTGTGTGTGTGTGGTGTGTGTGTGTGGTGGTGTGTGGTGTGTGTGTGGTGTGTGTGTGTGTTGTGGTGTGTGTGTGTGGGTGTGTGTTGTGTGGTGTGTGTATGTGTGGTGTGTGTGTGTGTGTGGTGTGGTGTGTGTGGTGTGTGTGTGTGTGTGTGTGTGTGTGTGTGGTGTGTGGTGTGTGTGTGTGGTGGTGTGTGTGTGTGGTGTGTGTGGTGGTGTGTGTGTGGTGTGGTGGGGTGTGTATGTGTGGTGTGTGTGTGTGGTGTTGTGTGTGTGTGTGGTGTGTGTTGTGTGGTGTGTGTGTGTGTGGTGTGTGTGTGTGTGGTGTGTGTGTGGTGTGTGTGTGTGTGTGTGTGTGTGTGTGTGGGGTGTGTATGTGTGGTGTGTGTGTGTGTGTGGTGTGTGTGTTTTGGTGTGTGTGTGTGTGTGTGTTGTGTGTGTGTGTGTGTGTGGTGTGTGTGTGGTGTGTGTGTGTGTGTGGTGTAGGTGTGTGGTGGTGTATGTGTGTGATATATGATGTGTGTGTGTGTTGTAGTGTGTGTGTGTTGTGTGTATCGTTGTAAGGATGTGTTTGTGTTGTGAATTGGTGTATGTGTTATGTGATGTCGTTTATGCCTGTACATGTGTCTGTTTCGTTGTCATAGTTGTGTTTTCTAGTGTTAGGAGGATTCAGGTGGGGTACTAGGATGTGTTGAAAGATCCTGTACTGGTTTTAGGACAATTTAGTCTATTTATCCTTTCCCAATTACGCATTACAAATCCAGAATTCTAAAAGCTTAGAGATCTCAGTGAATACTAGATTAATTGATCGCTCTTCTGATCCAGCCTTTTACTATTGTTTTTTGTAATCAAGTAAGTCAGTATCCTCTGTCTCATATTATCATTAAAATCAGTATCTATTCAAAGTCTTAGGATTACAAGCTGGTAGCTACTAATAAGAATTAAAATTAATAACAATTTATTAAGTCTAAGAGGAATATGTATCAAATTTAACTTAACATAAATTAATCACAGTAATCAAACTATACACATCTCTGATTCAATATTAGTGCTGAAACATATATCACATTATAATCAAGTACCGTCTGGTGCATTAAATTTAATAAGGGTAGTTACAAATATGTACAAGTTTGTGTATGCAGTAATCCTCTAAGTAGTTCACTATGTAACTTCACGACTCGACTTGACTTAAACAAGTGACTGACAAAGTCCTATTAACTAACTTCTTAACCGACATGGACCAGAACAGTCGCTGAACAATAAAAAGAATGCTAAACCCAATAGCAATATACAAGCCAACTGCAACACAGAAATCACGGAATAAGGGGAAAAATATAACGACATAAGAGGGACCATCAGCGATCCTCCACTAAAGTTACAAAACCCCTACTACTGAATCTAATTCAATAAAAAAATCCCCGACTGTGACAATACACAGAAACCAGACAAAAATTTGGTCATAAGCTATAGTTCAGGACCTGAGTTACTCAGAGTGTCTATGAGACACACAACCTCAGTACAACGTCGAAAATCACTAAGTCTATACAAGGTTCTAAGAACAGAGTTCTACAGAACTAACAAGAATAATGAGACAGACAATCTGTCCAACCACCAAGCGAGTCTAGAGCAGACTGAATACTTCAAGCGAGGTGAGGACACCCACCCCCCTCGATCACGTGATAGCTCCGTGGGCAGCAGTCGCCCAGCAAGAAGCCGGCAGGGAAACAAGCAAAGAGCGATAATTACAGTAGTTAGACAATCAAGACTTCAACTGAGCACATAATACGTTACATCCTACCTAACAACATAACTACGTCAAATAACAATATAAAGCAATACATTTACGATTTAGCTATTATCGCAAATATAAGCAATATAAAATTAAATGAAAAAGTAATAATTATATATATACATAATAATCATTGCAACCATTCAGGGGTTGCAACATGCTACTCTCTCCACTTATTGCCCTTTCTGGATTTACGTATTAATTGTTACTGGTTATTATCATTTTCCTTGTTCACATTGAGAGAGGACTTCCTAGCTTCCTAAGTATTCTTACTGCTAATAACTACCGGTAGTAACACTGCCTGTGTACTCACCTATTTGTACTCACCTATTTGTGGTTGCAGGGGTCGAGTCATAGCTCCTGGCCCCGCCTCTTCACTGATTGCTACTAGGTCCTCTTTCTCCCTGCTCCATGAGCTTTATCATACCTCGCCTTAAAACTATGTATGGTTCCCGCCTCCACTACTTCACTTTCTAGGCTATTCCACGGCTTGACTACTCTATGACTGAAGAAATACTTCCTAACATCCCTTTGATTCATCTGAGTCTTCAACTTCCAATTGTGACCTCTCGTGTCTGTGTCCCATCTCTGGAACATCCCGTATTTGTCCACCTCGTCTATTCTGCGCAGTATTTTATGTCGTTATCATGTCTCCCCTGACCCTCCTGGCCTCCAGTGTCATCAGGCCGATTTCCCTCAACCTTTCTTCGTAGGACAATCCCCGTAGCTCTGGGACTAGTCTTGTTGCAAACCTTTGCACTTTCTCTAATTTCTTGACGTGCTTGACTAGGTGTGGATTCCAAACTGATGCTGCATACTCCAGTATGGGCCTGACGTAAATGGTATACAGAGTCTTGAACGACTCCTTACTGAGGTATTGGAACGCTATCCGTAGGTTTGCCAGGCGCCCGTATGCTGCAGCAGTTATCTGATTGATGTGCGCCTCGGGAGATATGCTCGGTGTTATACTCACCCCCAGATCTTTTTCCTTGAGTGAGGTTTGCAGACTTTGGCCGTCTAAACTATATTGTGTCTGCGGTCTTCTTTACCCTTCCCCAATCTTCATGACTTTGCATTTGGCAGGGTTAAACTCAAGGAGCCAGTTGATGGACCAGGCTTGTAGCCTGTCCAGGTCTCTTTGTAGTCCTGCCTGATCCTCATCCGATTTGATTCTTCTCATTAACTTCACATCGTCCGCAAACAAGGACACTTTTGAGTCTATCCCTTCCGTTATGTCATTCACATATACCAAGAACAGCACAGGTCCTAGGACTGACCCCTGTGGAACCCCGCTTGTCACAGGCGCCCACTCTGACACCTCGTCACGTACCATGACTCGTTGTTACCTCCCTGTCAGGTATTCCCTGATCCATTGCAGTGCCTTTCCTGTTATGTGTGCCTGATCCTCTAGCTTTTGCAGTAACCTCTTGTGAGGAACTGTGTCGAAGGCCTTCTTGCAGTCCAAAAAATGCAGTCGATCCACCCCTCTCTCTCTTGTTTTATTTCTGTCACCTTGTCATAAAACTCTAGTAGGTTTGTGACACAGGATTTTCCCTCCCTGAAACCATGCTGGTTGTCAATTATACACTTGTTTCTTTCCAGGTGCTCCACCACTCTCCTCCTGATGATCTTCTCCATGACCTTGCATACTATACACGTTAGTGATACAGGTCTGTAGTTTAGTGCCTCATGTCTGTCTCCCTTTTTAAAAATTGGGACTACATTTGCCATCTTCCATACCTCGGGGAGTTGCCCAGTTTCAAATGATGTGTTGAAGATCTTTGTTAACGGTACAGACAATATCTCTGCTCCCTCTTTAAGGACCCACGGAGAGATGTTGTCTGGTCCCACCGCCTTTGAGGTGTCAAGTTCGCATAGCAGCTTCTTCACCTCCTCCTTGGTTATATGTACCTCATCCAGCACTTGCTGGTGCACCCCCCTGCTCTGATTTCCCGGAGTCCTACTGGTTTCCACTGTAAATACTTCTTTAAATCTTCTGTTGAGCTCCTGACATACCTCCCAGTCGTTTCTTGTGAATTCCCCATCACCCTTCCTCAGTCTGATTACCTGGTCCTTGACTGTTGTTTTCCTCCTGATGTGGCTGTACAACAGCTTCAGGTCATTTTTGACTTTCGATGCTATGTCATTTTCGTATTGCCGCTGAGCCTCCCTTCTTATCTGTGCATATTCGTTTCTGGCTCTTCGGCTAATCTCTATTTTCCTGAGTTCTCTGTCTTCTGTACCTTTTCCATTCTCTAGTACACCTAGTTTTTGCCTCCCTACACCTTTGGGTGAACCAAGGACACGTTCTGTTCTTCCCATTATTTCTGTTTCCCTTGGGAACAAACCTCTCCTCTGCCTCCTTGCATTTTGTTGCCACATAGTCCATCATTTCTTGTACTGGTTTTCCTGTCAGTTCCCTCTCCCACTGAATGTCTTGAAAGAAGTTCCTCAAGCCTGAGTAGTTCCCCCTTTTGTAGTTTGGTTTTTCCCACCCTATTCCTGCTGCTCTCTCCACTTGGAGCTCAACTATGTAGTCGAAGCACAGAACCACATGATCACTAGCTCCCAGGGGCCTTTCATACATGATATCCTCGATGTCAGAACTACTCAAGGTGAATACAAGGTCCAGTCTTGCTGGTTCATCCTCTCCTCTCTCTCTGGTAGTGTCTCTAACATGTTGATGCATGAGGTTTTCCAGTACCACGTGCGTGTGTGCATGTGTGTGTGTGTGTGAGTGTGTGTGTGTGTGAGAGTGTCTTGTGCAGTGTAATGACTGGCTCGCAACTTCTTGTGACCTGACACAACCCTCCTGGGACTTGACCCTAGCACCGTCTTACAATGTTGCCCTTAAAAGCTTGTCCCACCTATCTTCTCACACTCGTCAACACTATATTCTCTATGTCTATGCTATTTCTATTCTAATTCTGGTAATAGCTTGCAGGAGTGAGTGACCAGTATCAAACAGTATGCAAGGCCAGCCAGGGCCGTCAACATGCAAACCACAAATATGCGAATAAACTTGCGCTGCAATGGTGCAGTGACAGTTGCCAGCTGCTGATGACGGAGTCGTCGTACGTAGGCCTTAAATCCTTATTTTGGAGATCCTTCACCCGTGATGTTTATAACCATATATTCTCATACAGCCCGCTTCCTCACGCGATTTCACTCTTCACTGATGATAGTATACACTTCACATTATATGCACTTCACTTTATATGTATAATGGCACACAACTTGTCGTGACGTCACTTCTTCAGGCCTACCGCTGCCAATGTGGCAACAGCGCCTAAGACCTCCAACGGTTTGCGCTTTGAAATATTATGATTTCAGCTTTCCTCTCACTTTCTTTAACTAATAACTTTAATTATCACTCGTAGTATTGTTCACTGACGTTCCACTACCACTGATTACTGCTAGCTGTTATTGCACGCCTTACAACACTAAGGATCTCGGAGCCTTGTTACCCACGTCTGCACCCCACGGACCCACGTGATGTGTGTGTGTGTGTGTGTGTGTGTGTGTGTGTGTGTGTGTGTGTGTGTGTGTGTGTGTGTGTGTGTGTGTGTGTGTGTGTGTGTGTGTGTGTGTGTGTGTGTGTGTGTGTGAACCGTCTGCCTTTCTATCTTGACGAGTTGATAACTAAGAACTTTGCCCTCTCTCTCTCTCTCACACACACACACACACCACACACACACACACACACACACACACACACACGCACACACACACACACACACACACACACACACACACACACACACACACCACACACACACACACACACACACACACACACACACACGCTTCTAAAATACCCAACGAGTGAAAATTATCAAGTGTTAGTCCAGTACTCAAAAGAGGAGATCGGTCAAGTACTCTCAACTACCGCCCCAGCGGCTTGAAATTGACTGGAAGAGCTGATTGAAGCATCATTAGAGACAAACTCGTAAAACTTGTGAAAGATAATAACATTATTGAAAATCAACCTGGATATCGCAGTGATAGTTACTGTCTAATAAATTAATTAGAACTCTTTATTAAATAATAAAACCGATACAGCATTTTCACAAGAATTGTGCCTCAATTTCAAAGTATTGGTCAGGACAAAGTATTGGTCAGGTGTATACAACGAGAGGCGTATTTCTCTCAGCGTATATATACTGAGAGATTACTTTAATCCCTATTTTAGAGATTCAAGCATTCTTGACTGATGATGTACAGTTGCGGAAGAAAGTTCCTATACTCTCTCTGTTGGGCAGCAGTGACATCTGGCATCTCAGACGTAGTAAACAGAAGAGTAAAGACTATTATCATGAATGAATCAACCCAACTTGTAACGACGATGGTGATTGGCTGACAAAATTAATAGCCAGTACTTTATATGAATCTATATAAAACAAGATTCATGAATACAGAAATTAAATATTTCCCTTTCATATATTATATCTAATATTATTAAAACAAAACTTATCTTAAAGGAGTTTCCCTTAATAAAGCTGCAAAAGAAATGCTGGAAACTCTTGTTTTTATAATGTTTTTAAATTTCCAGAGTTGAATGAACCCTTAAATACTACACGACATGATGCCAGAACCGTCCATCAGTTAGATGCAGTTTCTCATACCATATAAGTTTTTCATATATAACTTTAGAACGCCTTGTTCAGTCGACTTCAAATTTCAAATACTGGTCAACTATGACTAGATGAAGGTTCGTAGAGAAACTGGCATGAGTAGGTGCTCTCTCTCCCGCTTTCTTTATTATATTCTCCTTATCTCTTTGCTTTTTTCTTTTCCTCCTTTCACCACAAATTTCTATCTTTTTCTTCCTCCTTTATCCTTGCCACCACCTCCCATTTTTCTATTCCCTGTTCAGTGCTTTTCTTTATCTTCCCTTTCGGTCTCTATAACTGAATTGTTACATAAAATATGTACAACTGCGATAACTATGTAAAGTATACTTACACGACGGCCAAGAGCTAGAGCCTGAAGGAACTAGGAGAGCTAGATTCTCCTTGTCGGACCAAGAGCATCATTAGCAATATATTCATAAAAGACAACAGGAACATACTGTCGATCCATGAGAAAACTATTAATTGCGTATCATGAGATGTTACACCCGTGTAAGTCACTCAACACGAGGAGTTGTGGAGGCTCAATAATATGTCTGATAAGCGTGACCCGATCTCCGGCTACTGATGGCAGCTATATATACCAGGAAAGGCAGGAGTGTGTGGGGGCTGGATTTACGTGTTGATATAGGCACGTTGTATTTATCATAAAGAGTGCATTACCTTCTAGATATTAATACACAGAGAAGCATCGTTTTATATACCGAGGGGTGAGTATCTCAGTGTCTATATCAGAGTTAACCTTAATCCCTATTTTAGAGATTAACGTGTTCTTAATAGTTGTATACAAGTGAAATGCAGCCTTAATGGCCCTCGCGAAGTCAATAGTCTTTAAACCTAGCACACAAGCCAACAGAGTAACGAATCATCCAGGCGCTAATGCAAGTATGCCGACAAATAGACAGATAGATATTGAACAATTCAAGAAAATGGAGCATCAATCATCGACTTGAAAGCTGATATTAAACAATTAATCAGAGCTCGAATTGTATTGCTGTTGGAGTAATCCTATAATTTATAGCATCGGGCATTCTAAAGTAATACTTATTAGTTTGGCTTTGCTACAGTTTCACAAGTGGACCGAGGCCAGAGTGATCAATAGCTAAGGGCGGCGGGTTGACAATAACGCCCCTCAACACTAGATCAATACCCACTGCTTGCAAGCCACACGAACCTCCAGTAATGGACACAGTCAATATTTACCTCCAGAGTCTGACAAAGACGTAAAATATACGTCTTGACGGGTTCATTTGACGTCAGGGTGGGTCGCCATTACCTGGTGCGGCCTGACACCCAAAGGAAGGATTGGTTCTGCTTTCGTCCCATTGAAAAAGCTTAGTACATGATTATAATGGTCACACTGTGACCACCACCGCTCTCTTTCCCCTATCTTGGTCAATACACTTTGACTTACGAGCATTTATTGTTGTGAGCTTTATTAGTTTCATGTTATAATAGGATTTGTTGGTTTGTTAATGAGGACTGGTAAAAGCCATTTACTGTAGCTGTGTCACCATTTGAAAGTTAAATAGTGCGAATAAGAGTAAATATCCTGTTAAGGGTTCCATCATAATATATATGTTAAGGTCGCCACACACACACACAGTGTATGTATGTGTATATATATATATACGTATATATATATATATATATATGTATATAAATATATATATATATATATATATATATATATATATATATATATATATATATATATATATATATATATATATATATATATATATATATATATATATATATATATATGTCGTGCCGAATAGGCAGAACTTGCCATCTTGGCTTAAATAGCAACGCTCATCTTGCCATATAGGACAAGTGAAAATTTGTGTATGCAATAATTTCGCAAAAATCTTTCTAAAACTAACGAAAAAAATATATTTCATTGTGTTTTTTTAGTATTAAATTATTGTAAAAGTATTTAAAATATATTTAGTTGGGTTAGGCTAAAATAAATTGTTCTTGTTATAATAAGGTTAGGTAAGTTTTCTAAGATTCTTTTGGTGCAAAATTAGAAATTTTTACATTAACATTAATGAAAAAAATATATCTTTAAACGTATAAGAGAATTTTTTAGAAAGGACTTAATTTTAAATGAGTTCTTGCTAATTGACCAGTTTTACATATTCGGCACGACATATATATATATATATATATATATATATATATATATATATATATATATATATATATATATATATATATATATATATATATATATATATATATATATATATATATATATATATATATATATATATATATATATATATATTTATACATATATATATAATATATATATATATATATATATATATATAATATATATATATATATATATATATATATATATATACAGGCACGTATACATACACATATATACGTATATTTACATACATACATATTGTATATTGTCGTACCTAAGAATCCGATTAGTTACTGAGATTAAAACTGACCAAAAAACTAAATAGCATTTGATAGTTACAGTATTTGTAGTGATATAACAAATTTCGAATGTGTTTTGTTCTCATTATTCATGTTGTGTGTAGAGCATAGCAGAGAATACTCGCAGGTAAGACCCATGTGGGTGAACCCGGAGACTTGGTTATTGCTTGTCCTTTTTTTGTATAAAGTATTCATAATTTTCAAGTATTTCGAACTACGTAATGGTACTGCTGCTGCTGCTGTTGTTACTTTCTTATTAGTGATGTTGGTGCAGTTTTAGTGAACGTAGAAGCTTACCTGAGATCCAGTCTTCTCTAGTGTAGACTTCTGTGATTGTGGTAATTAGCATCTAGGATTTGTCTTCGTGGTAGAAGATATGTAAAGACCTCGTGGAAGTTACTAGGAGACACGATGGGTTTCTGTAATCGCGATAGGAGACGCTCAGGATCTCTTTGATTGTGGCAGGAAAAATACGATTTTTCTATGATAGTGCTAGGAGACAGAAATAAGGTAAGATAAGATTTTTTTTCGGATTTTTAACCCGGAGGATTAAGTACCCAGTATAACCCATGAAAGTCAGTGCGTCATCGAGGACTGTCTGTCTTATTTCAATTGGGGTCCTTCAATCTTGTCCCCCAGGATGCGACCCACACCAGTCAGCTAACATCCAGGTACCTAATTACTTGGAAATAAATGGTATAAAATACCGACACAATGGAAATATAAACACAAATGCAGTATAATGTGATCCTTTATTGACAACGTTTCACCCACACAGTGGGCTTTTTCAAGTCACACACGGATCTACCTGGGGTTGGAAGGTACGAGAGTATTTATAGTCATGTTGAGGTCAGGTGGAGAATGCTGCAGCTGATGATCTACCGGGTGGGGTTATAGAGTCTTGGGTAGCTTGGCAGGGGTATTGGACAAGTTTTGAGTAGACCTTCTGCAGTGTTCTATGTTCTTATGTGGGATAGCGATGAAGAAGTTTCTTGGCGAGTGGTTCAGCTATGTTATAGAAGCCATTGTTCTGGTTGAAATTGTTGGTTGTAGAGATGAGCGATGATTCCAGGATTCTTCTGTATTGAGTGTTGTCTTCTGTGGCTATAAGTCTTGAGTTTCTCTAGTTAACTAAATGGTTGTGTGAATTGCGATGTTGTACACAGGCATTCCTTGTATCGTCAGTCCTGCTTGCATATTGGTGTTCTGAAATACGTGTTTGGAGGTCTCTTGATGTTTCGCCCACATATAATTTGTTGCAGTCATTACAAGGGATTATGTATACCCCTGCAGAGGTTGGAGGCTTGTCCTGTCTACTACTGGTGATGTCCTTGATGGTCGTGGTTGTGGAGGTAGATACTTGGAATGATGTTTTGGCAAAGATGTTGGAAACATGTTTGGCAATGGAGTTGGTTGGGAGGACTACGTATCTCTTCTCGGCAGTGTCTTCTCTGGGTGTGTTGAAGATGTTTAATGCCCGCCGTCTGCAGTCTCTGATGAAGTGACGAGGATAGTGGAGTTTAGAAAATACTTGTTCAATTATAGTGCATTCTTCCTCAAGGAACTCACTGCTGCAGATTCTGAGTGCACGTAGGAAGAAGCCTATAATTACACCACGTTTGGTTTTGGTGTCGTGTGAGAGTAGAAGTGGAGAAGATCGTTTTGGTTGGTGGGTTTTCGATAGACTTTAAAACGAAGTTCGTTGTCAGCTTTGCAGAGCAGAACATCAAGGAAAGGAAGAGTGTTGTCGACTTCTTCAAGTGTGAACTGGATTGAAGGCTCGACCTGGTTGAGCTTGTCTTGGAGAGCTTGAACGTTGAAGCGTTTAGGAGTTATGAGGAGAATGTCGTCAACATAACGGAGCCAGGTGACAGACGAAGGAATAATGGTGGAGAAACGTTCGGCTTCTAGATGTTCCATGTATAGGTTCGCCAGGACTGCACTGAGTGGCGAGCCCATGGGTAGTCCAAAAGTCTGCTGAAAGAGGTGATTTTCGAAAGAGAAACACGTAAAGCCAACACATAGTTCAACAAGGTCGATGAAATCGCTGGCTGGAATGGGAAGATCAAGTGAATCATCAATTTTCCTGCGCAAAAGATCGATGGCTTGTGTAGTAGGTACTTTGGTGAATAGGGAAGTCACGTCAAGGCTGGAAAGTTTCTTGTTCCTGATGTTGATGTTGCGAATGCGATTGAGAAGATCACCCGAGTGTTTGAGATGTGCTGGACTGATAGTGCCCAAGAGTTTAGAGAGGTGTTTTGCGAGAATTCCTGAGAGCTGGTGGGGAGCACTGCCTATTCCAGAGGATATGGGCCTCAGTGGGATACCAGGCTTGTGAGTCTTTGGCAGGCCGTACATTCTGGCAGGTCTGGGGTTGCTGGGCATGGTGTGCAGAAGTTTCTTCCCTTGTTCTGAGCCCCTCAGAATGCGGCGAGTCCTTTGAAGAAAAGTTTTAGTAAGGTTGTCCACTTGGTTAGTTGTGAGAGGTTTGTAGGTATCTGGGTCATTAAGTAGATTGAGCATTTTGTTCCTGTAATCGTCAGTGTTCATGATAACAACACCACCTCCTTTATCAGCGGTGGTGACCCTGATGGTCGTGTCTTCTGCTAAACCTTTGAGTGCATTGATGTAACGTCGAGGTATGACTGGGGAGCTGCGTGTTGAGATGGCTGCTGAGATGATGCCTTGAAGATAGCCTTTTTGGAAGTCGGAGTCATTGTGTCTGTAGTTTTTGGCGATGAAATTGAGGTCTTGTTTTGGTTTCGTAATTCCTGCAGACGGCGGGCATTAAACATCTTCAACACACCCAGAGAAGACACTGCCGAGAAGAGATACGTAGTCCTCCCAACCAACTCCATTGCCAAACATGTTTCCAACATCTTTGCCAAAACATCATTCCAAGTATCTACCTCCACAACCACGACCATCAAGGACATCACCAGTAGTAGACAGGACAAGCCTCCAACCTCTGCAGGGGTATACATAATCCCTTGTAATGACTGCAACAAATTATATGTGGGCGAAACATCTAGAGACCTCCAAACACGTATTTCAGAACACCAATATGCAAGCAGGACTGACGATACAAGGAATGCCTGTGTACAACATCGCAATTCACACAACCATTTAGTTAACTACAGAAACTCAAGACTTATAGCCACAGAAGACAACACTCAATACAGAAGAATCCTGGAATCATCGCTCATCTCTACAACCAACAATTTCAACCAGAACAATGGCTTCTATAACATAGCTGAACCACTCGCCAAGAAACTTCTTCATCGCTATCCCACATAAGAACATAGAACACTGCAGAAGGTCTACTCAAAACTTGTCCAATACCCCTGCCAAGCTACCCAAGACTCTATAACCCCACCCGGTAGATCATCAGCTGCAGCATTCTCCACCTGACCTCAACATGACTATAAATACTCTCGTACCTTCCAACCCCAGGTAGATCCGTGTGTGACTTGAAAAAGCCCACTGTGTGGGTGAAACGTTGTCAATAAAGGATCACATTATACTGCATTTGTGTTTATATTTCCACCTAATTACTTACTAGGTGAACATGGTATGAGGAAACACGTCAAATGTTTCCACCCTGCCAGGGACTGAACCACGGGCATTCGGTGTGTGAAGCAAGAACGTTGCCTACCAGGCTACGAGACATCCAGGACCTCAATAATTGTGGAAGAAGACATAAAGGCTTTCTATGATTGTGATAGGAGAAATACAGGACTTCTGTGGTCAGGTAGGAGACGTGTGCAGTTTACTGTAGCCGTGTATGATTACATCCAGTAAATGCTGTCTCAGAGATGGTGACAGCAGGTTCAGCAATATTTCAAAATACATCCCAAACCAGATTCACACGAAGAGCTCTCTCTTGTGCGTTCCCACCACCGTTGACGGAAAGCGTATTCTTTTTCCTTCTCCTCCCTCTTATCTCCCTTTCCCCACTCCCTCCCTCCCATCCCACATTTTCTCCTCCTTCCCACCCAACTTTTCCTTCCCTTTTTGCCTCAGTAAATGAATACCCAACATCCATCATGGCCTCCGTGGCCCACATCAAAGACAGCCGCCTCCTGGTCCAGCCAATTACATGAATATCCCCAACTCTGCCTCCTCTTTATTTATACCAACTCGGCTTAAGACAATTACGACAGATAATTCCTTAATTACTCATAAATGAAATATCTCAAGGCGTAAATCAATATGTTAGCATTTATCCGTTACTGTTGACAAAATGTAAATTGTTCTCATAGTGTAAGTTGTACTTATGTAGTCTTTACTGAGTCATTTTGTAATTCGACCTATGACTTGAATCGTATTGGTGAAGGTGTCTTCAGAGGCAACATATAAAATCCAGGTCGAGTGATCCACAGAAAACATTACGAAGTTCAGCTGGACAAATTCCAGTTACTTATCTATAAGAAAAGGAGGAAATAAAAGATGAAACAGAGTCTAAAACGCTGAGTAAAGTTAATATAGCGGTAAAAGAAGGTAAGTAACTTTGAAGTAATATTGCCAGGTCTTGTGTTGAAGTGTTACCAGCACAAAAGTGTTACCATCACAAAAGTGTTACCAGCACAAAAGTGTTACCAGCACAAAAGTGTTACCAGCACAAAAGTGTTACCATCACAAAAGTGTTACCAGCACAAAAGTGTTACCAGCACAAAAGTGTTACCAGCACAAAAGTGTTACCATCACAAAAGTGTTACCAGCACAAAAGTGTTACCAGCACAAAAGTGTTACCAGCACAAAAGTGTTACCATCACAAAAGCAGGAAAAATATTAAGCTAGATAATAAAAACATTTCGAAGTCCCTTGAACTCTCTAGGTTGTCCTATTAAAGGCAAGTAAAATTACAGATGTAGTGATATACAAAGGTTTTTCACTACATGTAAAAATTAAGACAACTAAATAATTGTATACGCCAAAAATCCCACAGACTGTACTCTCTGGAACACATGAGAAAAAGAGACACCTTATAATCTATAGCTGGAAAATACTAGAGGGACTGATGCCAAACCTTCACACTGAAATTACTCCTTACGAGAGCAAGAAAATCAGCAGACTGTGCTGAGTTCCACATATGAAGAGTAGCAGAGCAACAATTTAAGAAAAAATCTACGTATAAAAGATGTGTATAAAAGATACAAACTCTTCCGGTTCTAAACCGGGAGAGCTCGCCCCCCGGTTTTAATATTTCTAAAATTGCTAGAATAAAGCAGAATTCACCGTTGAAGGAAAAGAGGAAGTCATATGTAAAATGCTATACATATGTAAAATGCTATATATATATGTATATATTGTTTGTAAGAGACGTATAGTACCTGCGTTATGAAAGATTAATGCACTTCGGAGAGTCATTTGTAATGTGATGGCATTTCTGACAAGATAGTTACTGATAAAACTATGGTGAATGTGTTCTCTTCTATGGGTTACCTGACCTTAGTGGGAAACGGATTACCGGGAACAAAAAAATCATGTAAATAATAGCTGGCTTTAAATATAGACACAAAGTTTACTGGAGTAAAGTTATAATTTCATAATGTAATCAAGTAACTTTATCGTTTCATGGTATAAATTGTTTGTTTACCATGAAAACAATTGTAGATGTTGCATCAGAGAAACATAGAACTGTTCTACGATCAGAATAGGTGGCCGGGTCATCATCCGGAGAAGACCCGGACCGGGACAGTACCAGCGAACCAAGAAGAAGAAGAAGAAGGCTATCTAGAATATTAAATTAATTTTGTTTTCATGTTTCATGGTCAGGTTCTAGGAGCCCAAGATCATCCCGAGTAGTGACCTGAAAACGGTAAAAGTTCTTGTTAAGTAAGTAAGTGAAGATGAGAACGTTACTTACACTCAAGCACCACTGTGACAGAGGATCATATACTGACGTCAATATTTAGAAAAAAAACTGCTCGACAAAGTGGAAAAGTTGAAGAAAACAAAATTATCTATATAGAAAAAGCCACTTAACATTGCACACTGCCTACTATAAATTATTACCCAACTCTGCAGACCAGCTTTTCTAAATATTGAGCCACACTATGTATAGATGCGTTTATGCTTTTCCAGGGAAGTATAAGAAATCACAGAAAACCTCATTTCGTTAATCTAGCATCCGATAAAGCTCTCTTAAATACATTGTCCCTAAGGCGCATATCTCGGTATTATGGCAACATGCCAGAGTCAACAAGTTGTGTGGAGTGTAAATTAATATTACTAAAATAGCTGTTACGTTACCTCCGGTACAACGACCGTCACTGGATATACCGCCTAAATATGGACGAGGTGTTAGTGAAAATTAAAAAAAAGAGTAAATAGGGGCATAATATTAAGGGAAATTAAAGCTTCTTTATACTACTACAGATTTCAGTAAAGGCAGACATCGCAGCAGATGTCTCTACCCATCAGATGAAGCTACAAAATTTCCAGCAGCAGATACAGTAAGTACATCACAGTATAATTTCTTAACTGTATTATCTATCAGCAATTGGTCATCAGGTATTCTATTCACATGTAACTAAATTAATTGTTTTCTAATACCCGTAATCACCCCTTGAGTTTTCTTTGGTAAATAATTTTGTTTATAGTCTACATATAATTTAAAATATTGTCTTGTAATAACTCAGTAATCCAGTTGAGGAGCATAAAACCTAACGTTGTTTGACTGTGGTTTTCGGAGACATGGATGGACGCTTCCACAGTCTTGACAGTAGTGCTGGATGGACGCTTCCACAGTCTTGACAGTAGTGCTGGATGGACGCTTCCACAGTCTTGACAGTAGTGCTGGATGGATGCTTCCACAGTCTTGACAGTAGTGCTGGATGGACGCTTCCACAGTCTTGACAGTAGTGCTGGATGGATGCTTCCACAGTCTTGACAGGAGTGTTGGATGGACGCTTCCACAGTCTTGACAGTAGTGCTGGATGGACGCTTCCACAGTCTTGACAGTAGTGTTGGATGGATGCTTCCACAGTCTTGACAGGAGTGTTGGATGGACGCTTCCACAGTCTTGACAGTAGTGCTGGATGGACGCTTCCACAGTCTTGACAGTAGTGTTGGATGGATGCTTCCACAGTCTTGACAGTAGTGTTGGATGGACGCTTCCACAGTCTTGACAGTAGTGCTGGATGGACGCTTCCACAGTCTTGACAGTAGTGTTGGATGGATGCTTCCACAGTCTTGACAGTAGTGTTGGATGGACGCTTCCATAGTCTTGACAGTAGTGTTGGATGGACGCTTCCACAGTCTTGACAGTAGTGTTGGATGGACGCTTCCACAGTCTTGACAGTAGTGTTGGATGGATGCTTCCACAGTCTTGACAGGAGTGTTGGATGGACGCTTCCACAGTCTTGACAGGAGTGCTGGATGGACGCTTCCACAGTCTTGACAGTAGTGTTGGATGGATGCTTCCACAGTCTTGACAGGAGTGCTGGATGGACGCTTCCACAGTCTTGACAGTAGTGCTGGATGGACGCTTCCACAGTCTTGACAGGAGTGCTGGATGGACGCTTCCACAGTCTTGACAGGAGTGCTGGATGGACGCTTCCACAGTCTTGACAGTAGTGTTGGATGGATGCTTCCACAGTCTTGACAGGAGTGCTGGATGGACGCTTCCACAGTCTTGACAGTAGTGTTGGATGGATGCTTCCACAGTCTTGACAGGAGTGCTGGATGGACGCTTCCACAGTCTTGACAGGAGTGCTGGATGGACGCTTCCACAGTCTTGACAGTAGTGCTGGATGGACGCTTCCACAGTCTTGACAGGAGTGCTGGATGGACGCTTCCACAGTCTTGACAGGAGTGCTGGATGGACGCTTCCACAGTCTTGACAGTAGTGTTGGATGGATGCTTCCACAGTCTTGACAGGAGTGTTGGATGGACGCTTCCATAGTCTTGACAGGAGTGCTGGATGGACGCTTCCACAGTCTTGACAGTAGTGCTGGATGGACGCTTCCACAGTCTTGACAGGAGTGCTGGATGGACGCTTCCACAGTCTTGACAGGAGTGTTGGATGGATGCTTCCACAGTCTTGACAGTAGTGTTGGATGGATGCTTCCACAGTCTTGACAGTAGTGTTGGATGGACGCTTCCACAGTCTTGACAGTAGTGTTGGATGGATGCTTCCACAGTCTTGACAGTAGTGTTGGATGGACGCTTCCACAGTCTTGACAGGAGTGCTGGATGGACGCTTCCACAGTCTTGACAGTAGTGCTGGATGGACGCTTCCACAGTCTTGACAGGAGTGCTGGATGGACGCTTCCACAGTCTTGACAGGAGTGCTGGATGGACGCTTCCACAGTCTTGACAGTAGTGTTGGATGGATGCTTCCACAGTCTTGACAGGAGTGTTGGATGGACGCTTCCACAGTCTTGACAGTAGTGCTGGATGGACGCTTCCACAGTCTTGACAGTAGTGTTGGATGGACGCTTCCACAGTCTTGACAGGAGTGTTGGATGGACGCTTCCACAGTCTTGACAGTAGTGTTGGATGGATGCTTCCACAGTCTTGACAGTAGTGCTGGATGGACGCTTCCACAGTCTTGACAGGAGTGCTGGATGGACGCTTCCACAGTCTTGACAGTAGTGCTGGATGGACGCTTCCACAGTCTTGACAGGAGTGCTGGATGGACGCTTCCACAGTCTTGACAGGAGTGCTGGATGGACGCTTCCACAGTCTTGACAGGAGTGCTGGATGGACGCTTCCACAGTCTTGACAGTAGTGTTGGATGGATGCTTCCACAGTCTTGACAGGAGTGTTGGATGGACGCTTCCACAGTCTTGACAGGAGTGTTGGATGGATGCTTCCACAGTCTTGACAGGAGTGTTGGATGGACGCTTCCACAGTCTTGACAGTAGTGTTGGATGGATGCTTCCACAGTCTTGACAGGAGTGTTGGATGGACGCTTCCACAGTCTTGACAGTAGTGTTGGATGGATGCTTCCACAGTCTTGACAGGAGTGCTGGATGGACGCTTCCACAGTCTTGACAGGCAGCTGAATATTTTCTTATTCACACACTGGTTTATTCACACACTGGTTTATTCACACACTGGTTTATTCACACACTGGTTTATTCACACTGGTTTATTCACACACTGGTTTATTCACACACTGGTTTATTCACACACTTGTTTATTCACACACTGGTCTATTCACACACTGGTTTATTCACACACTGGTCTATTCACACACTGGTTTATTCACACACTGGTTTATTCACACACTGGTTTATTCACACACTGGTTTATTCACACACTTGTTTATTCACACACTGGTCTATTCACACACTGGTTTATTCACACACTGGTTTATTCACACACTGGTTTATTCACACACTGGTTTATTCACACACTTGTTTATTCACACACTGGTCTATTCACACACTGGTTTATTCACACACTGGTTTATTCACACACTGGTTTATTCACACACTGGTTTATTCACACACTGGTTTACACTTGGTGATACAGAAGATCATAATCTTCTTTGATCATCAGTTTAGATTCGATAATTCTTGTTGTATTGCTGATCCTTTTTTTCACCTCTCCTTAAGATTATGGTGAATCCATCTCAATATCTTTGAATATTTCCTAAGGTTAAACAAGGAATGGAATATTTCATTTTCTAACGTGGGTCATTTTTCGACTTCATACCTTGTATCCATAAACTAATTTCGAACATTCAAGTTTATTATAGATTCTGCCTCTTCCTCCATCAACTGCAATTTCTTTCATGAATATGGGATTATCTTTCGATTTTTTTTTGATCTTAGCTTGTGTTCTTAATGGTTTTCAGTGTTATTTCTGTTGATAATATTTGTTTCCTGACTTCAAACTTTTTTTTGCAATGCCACCATCAATTATGTTGTATTTTCTAGTGAATATACCTTCTCTTACGCAAGCTATTGTTTATAGACTCTTTTCTCTTCCAACTTCATATTTAACTTTTCCTGATCTTCTTACCTTAATTTTCCTCCGGATTCACTAACTTCATTATAATATATATATATATATATATTATATATTATATATATATATATATATATATATATATATATATATATATATATATATATATATATAATCACATCTACGCCCTCATGTGGGTAATCTATATAATTCTCAGGTACTGTTGTTTGTGATAATTCAACTTGCAATGGATAATTTTCTGCTTTCATTCCTTTGTTTACTTTCCACGTTCCTTGTGTTTATGTGGTGATATCTTGGGTTCTAGTCAGGAGAATTAGTTAAGTTCGTTAACCTACCGGGGCTTGATTTTTACCCATGGCATTAGAAAACAGTTATTACTACATAATAGATTTCCTCGGTGATTCCAGTTACTGAATATTTTGGTTGTTTATTAACTTACGAGCAAGATAACTCGGCCTTGTCCAACCAAACTTCATTTCTCGCAAATTAAGTTGTAAATGATAAAAGGGAAGTAATTTATTTCTTGCTTTATAATTTCTTCCGATGGTTTCTAAAGTCTTGTTCCCCACACCCACCTTGCCAGAAAGAGGATGTTGGGGGTGACTCTCACCCACCTTGTCAAGAGGCAGGTGGGAAATCCCGCATCCACCTTGTTACGAAGGGAATGGGAGGTGAAGGGGGGAGGCTGCCAGTTCTCATCCATCAAACTGTGTGGCTCAGCTGGCCTCGTCTAGCTTCGACAGATGAGAAGGATGCAGCTTCATTCGTGCAACAGTTACATTTGCATGTGTAGTGGTGCAGTGGCAATATTATCAATAGAATTCGGCCAGAACCACTGATATTGCGAATGATTACAAGACCAAACGCAATATCAATGGAAACTTTTAGTTTAGTAATCGCAATGATAAATAACTTTTGCCACTCTTAAACAGTCATGATAATGGAGTCGTCCTTGATCTATCTATGTCTTAGCTTCACTTCCTTTACCAGCTGTGAGTCTTGATTTAACAGACATCATCAAACAATTTACCGAGAGTAACTGCTATCAATATTGGTAACACTATACTTCCCGGTGGGATATCCAGGTGGAAATACTTTCATGTTCTACTTGGCCAGCATCATAACTATGTCGCTCATGT
The DNA here is from genome assembly GCF_026875155.1 of Cherax quadricarinatus. Classification (NCBI taxonomy): domain Eukaryota; kingdom Metazoa; phylum Arthropoda; class Malacostraca; order Decapoda; family Parastacidae; genus Cherax; species Cherax quadricarinatus. The sequence continues at coordinate 21,036,817 of NC_069410.1, read as the reverse complement.
TACAGAGTGATAAAATCCTTACGAATCTTCCTCTGTCGAGAACTTTAACAATAACGTTGTAAGTAATGTTGGTGATTATTCAGACCCTCCTGGACAGAAACTCAGATCCTTCGTCTCGTACGTCAATCTTAACTAACTACAATAATAGTCATTATGATTAATGCTTCTAAATTACGAGTACCTAAACGTACCACTAGGAGAACAGGCTTGGCCTGTACAAAATAATTTCATCCCTGAAAGGTTGAAACACTTCCAAACTGCCCTTGTTTCTTCCAGGCAGTGTATGACAGTGTTTCGGTACAGTGAGAAATGTTAGTCAATTGTCTCGATATACATACACCACTTAACGGCGCATGGAGGGATATAAACAGAATTAAGGGTAACAACATCAGTCACATCTCTCACCCTCATCCCATTCTCTACAGCATCCCTCCCTCACCCATCCCACTACCCCATGACACTCCACCACACATCATTCAATCCCAAAGCGAATAAGTTAGTATTTGGGCCGCTACAAGTGGATGTGACTAACATCAATGCCATATGTGATACTACAGAGAAGCTGTTTTTTTCTCGTGCTCAGTGAGGAAGATGATTGCAATATTCCTGCATTAAGTAAACGCAAATTCACTTTTCCTGGTGAGGATAGTATCCTCATATCGCGCTGTCGAGTACCAGGGAGCCTTTATTTTAACTACACAACTTAAGTATTGTAATTGGAGAACTCCCAAAATAATGGACCAATAATCTCATCATTCACATTCCAAAACAATACCAGCAAAATGTGTTTCTTCCAGTATCTCTCACCATTTGAGAGAATGGTCCTAAATCATCTTACGTATAGAATCAATCATTTTCTAGCACTCCAGCTACGTGATTTCTTGCATGGAAGAAACAGGAAAGGGAACACAAATGAGGCAGCTTAAAACACTTTGATTCAAATTTTTTTTGTCCTGTATTTTCAATGAGCGATATCTTAGAACCCAAACGTTTTAAATAAAGGTGTCCTGAGAATATATATTTGAATCCTTTACCCTCTAAGCTTTCGGAATTTATTACTGCCTTATTACTACCATGGATATATACAAGATTGAATAACTGCCTTTATCGCCCTGTGCACCACCTACACCACCTGATTTCGATAATGCTAACCGAGATGGAATTATAAGCGAACTTGCAAGAATGGATGAAGATGGATGACTTCTCCGCTGGATCAAAGGCTACTTGTCCAGCAGAAAGTTTCCAGTGCTGCTTCAGGGACACAGAAGTGTAGCTCAAGACTCTGAATTAGGAACCCCCACAGGGAGGCTTCCCCACTTCAGCTTTATTCATTATTAAACAGTAATTAATGCTTTAATAAATGCTGTGTGAATGCAACTTGATCATCACATGATCAGCTATGCTAATAATGTAATGAGTCACGCAAGAGGATTCTCCAACACTAAAAAAAATTCCTTACCTATGTGTACTGCATACGTGTGAGTACCCGAGTTTGATCACTTCGGCTGAGAAAACTAACGTATTTAATAGGCTTCCTCCTCAACAGGGGGCACAGTATACAGGACCCAATTGCATGATAGGCTTCGGCATGAATATTAATCTAAATAGAGTTATCTTGGATATGAGATGCCGCTATTTAGACTTGTTGTAACCAGACTTTGTCGCCAATACAAATAATAATAATAATAATAATAATAATAATAATAATAATAATAATAATAATAATAATAATAATAATAATAATAATAATCATCATCATCATCATCATTTCTACAAGTAAATAATACAACTTATACAAACTTAGCTAACATCAGTGATGTACTATATACAAAGCCGCTTGTTGTGCAGAGCATTTCTGGCAAATTAGGTTAATTTTGTCCCCCAGGATGCGACCCACACCAGTCGGCTAACACCCAGGTACCTACTTACTGCTAGGTGAATATGGTCAGCAGATGTCTTAAGGAAACTCGCCCTAATGTTTTCACCCGTACCGGAGATCGAACCCGGGACCTCAGTTCGAAATGATGAGAATCTTTTTAGGGCGCCCAAAGCATCAGACAGTGAGTTAGCAGAGGAAATGCTGCTATTGGTCTTAAGTAAGTTTAGTCAGGTACACACAAATACAGTTACATAAATTATCATACATAGCAGCAATAAATAACAAAAAGGCACAATACCGTGACTTTGTCAATGGTCCAAGTCGGACCGAAACGTCGTCGTAAGCTTCTCTCTTTTATGTGCGGGTTATTTGTGTATACATAGCAGCATATGTGTAGAGAACCTGGGATAACCCAAAAGTCAGATGCGCAATTAAAACCCACACAAACCCTTTGAGAGAAGTCGTCCATACTCTCTTCACCGCAGGTAAGCACTCCTCCACATGAATCATGAAAGTAGATTTCTCCTGAATGAATCAGCTACACGATCTACATGTACGTCAAGTAAAGAAACAACGACACTTCCCTGAACAAAGGGAAATTACTTCTTTCCAAATCATTATACGACAAGCATGTTGCCTTAGTCACAGTCAAGCATGATGCCTTCAGTTGTACTGATGCCTCAGTCACGATCAAGCATGATGTCTTAAGTTATACTGATGTCTTAGTCACACAGCAGTTTCTTCCACAGATTTTGTATGCTGGTGGATCTTTTCACCAACTCACTGGTGTATCTGGTAGTGAGATTGTTAGTGTGGCATGCGCCTGGTATGTTACAATTTACTCTACGTTCGTCACACAACCATTTGGGTATATCCTCTCGACCAGTTTAGAGTGTAGCAGTTTTGGGGCCCCACTGCTGCACTTACTGTCCAGTCCGACCCACAAATTAAGTGGAAAGTCGCTACTTCAGCCAAAGTGACATAACTTCAGCTTCCCCAGAAGCTTGTTTGCCTTACTCTTCCTGTGTCCTGCTGTGTACTCTGTTTAGTGACGTAGTTACGACCAGGTGCTACAGACTGTCGCCTGTGCTCGTAATACACAGCGATGGCTCCCATGTAGCATTTGCATTCAGGTTTCCTCCCTTCAAACTGAACTATTTTCTATACTCTTTGCACTCTTTTTTCACATGTCTAAATTAACACCTTAATTGAAAATTGATCTCTATCAATTATAGATAAATATTTATTTTTATTCTCGTTAAATCACCTTAAATAATACTCAGTTTACCGTTTCTGAAGTTTCGGTTGCCTGCTGCTATTTTTTTATATAATACAATAATAATAAACAAAAAAACTTGGAATCGTTGAATCCATGGAGAATGACTCACCTGATCGGCTTCAAATTATCGCCGCTGGTGAGGTTTCCTAAAAACAAGGCTCCTCACCCTATCAGTGGGTGACATAATTCCTAATTTACCAATTTTAATTAATAGTGACATTCAACATTTATTCCAAAGAATGATTCTTCTGACTGACCTCAAAATATTATTGACAATACATACTACAAGAAGACTGACAGTCCATAAGCTTAATCCGAGTAGAAGCCTATATCTCACGTCATCAAATCAATTACCGGAATCAAATCACTTACTGGAGAATGGCTTTTCCGATCGGCTTCAAACTTTTGTCGATTTGCCCAGTTTTATTAAGCAAATTATTTCCCAGGTAATAACCAGCCTCAACCCTAAACTCTGGTCAATGTTAACATGAGCCATTTTCTATTATTTTGAGCGCTGTGACTGCTAATTTTATCAACTAGGATGTTTTAAAATAATCAAAATCAAATATATTTCATACAGGAATGTAGAAAATTATAAATAAAATGCCAGTGACAAAAATAAATTCGGAAAAAAAACGGTTTTATTTTGCTATTAATATGTTTGGAGAGTCTAGAGCCTTAAAAACCAGTACAATTGTACACACACACACCACACACACACACACACACACACTTACATTAAACAAATCATACCACTGGTGGGGTTTGAACCCGCGGTCAGAGTCTCAAAATTCCAGACCGTCGCGTTAGCCACTGGACCAGCTAGCCACAAATCCAGCTAGGTATATTTATACACCATAGGAAGGTTAGCATAGGCACCACAGTGACCACAAAGCTAGCTGGCCCAGTGGTTAACGCGACGGTCTGCAGTTTTGAGACTCTGATCGCGGGTTCAAACCCCACCCATGGTATGGTGTGTTTGCAATCGTGTCATTACGATTTCGTGAGTTATATATATATATATATTCATGTGTACAAAAGAGGATAACATGTGTATACATTTCAAAATGTGTGTACAGAACAGATCACGGGAATATACATACATAAACACATGTATGTACACTTGTATAGAAGAGGATCACCGAGTGTGAATATAGAGAGCAGGTGTGCGGGTGACACATGCAAATTACCTCCCCCCCCCCATCTGCTTTCCTGTACTCGTAGCATATGAATTGTTCTTGTTTTTGTGTACTCCCTGGTTGTACTCAATTGTGTTTACGAAGGTCGAATTTCAGCTTTCTCTCTCTCTCTCTCTCTCTCTCTCTCTCTCTCTCAGCTGCTCACTACTGCTTACACTAGTCCTAACTTCTACGGCTCTTAAGGAAAATTTAAAATCTCTGGCTGAATTTCATTAGATACATACCAGAAATGGTAACAAAGATAATTATTCTTTATCAAGGTTACAGAGACAAGTAGGAATTTTTGGACTTTCTAGGTCGCAAAAAATGTCCCCCTTCGATACCTACTCCACTCTCTATCTCCACAAGTCACTCTGGACTTGTATTAATTTCAACTGAAATATACATCACCAGGAATTCTGGTAAACACTAATATAAATATATGGACTGTATATTAAATTTAAAAAAATGAATACAATATAATGAAGGAGAATTTATAATAATGACACTCACCAATTAGTCTGGAGATTACTTGGTGTGGCATACACAAACCCCTGCCTAAAATATGAAGAAAATACTGGCCAGAATTCCAACATAAACAGATATGACTTAGCTGGGGTTCCTTGACTGTCCTGTCCACTCGCCTAATGCTCACATAATGCAGGACTCCAAATCCAACAATTTCTGCTCCTATTTGAGAGGTTTCAACCACAATTTAACGTCCAGAGCGACGAAATTTATACACATTTCACTCGCGTGCCTTCAGCCCAGTTCAAAACAATGGCGTCTCCTTCCCCCAGCAACGCTCACCAATTTTGCTGGTTCTTTATTTATTTACAAATTAATTTTTATTACCTACAATATATTCCATCAATTTACATACAAAATACACTGTATATTCGGAAAATATACAATATTTTCCACAGCTCTAACAGTCCATCTTAAAAGTGTGAATGAAGCCTCATTTCTTCACTTCATCCTTAGGATCATTACATTCTCTAAGACTCTCAGGCCGAAAAAAGAACATTTCCCTACGTACCTGTTATTAATCTGCGTCTTTAACTTTTATTAGTGTCCCTTTTTTCCCCTAAGTTACACATTTATTCCTTCCCTTTGGTCCTGGTATCTGTTTCAAGCAGTCTGTGTCTACCCTTTCGTGTCTCTGTGAATGCTTGTTTATCGAGATCATAGACGCTCTGAGTCTCCTGTCTGTAAGTGAGAGGTTTAGTTTATTTATTCTCTGTTAAATTGTAATTTCTTTCTACTCCGGGAAAAGTTTTTTGTCTTGTTGATCAGGTATCGCCTGGCGTACGTTTTAACTTTTATTTCCTGGATGTCGTTCTTAGGTTTGCCACTCAGACATTTGCCACCGTGAATTGTATGGCTGATTTCCCCCTCTGGTGATATCTTCAGATCTGTGCTTATGCCTTGAGCCTTCTCCTCCTTTGATATTTACTGCCTTTGTCTATTTTCAGTTTCAATCCATTTTCAATTCTTTTTTTTTCTCACTTTGCTGAATTTCATAACCTTATATTTTCTGTTTTCGTAAGTTTTTCATTTATGTGAACTGGGATACATACTCCTCCATCTTGTTTTGCATGTCATTTATGTATATCAGAAAAGTTCCCTTTCCCAGTACTGTGTCCTGAAGGAGTCTACTCATCATGTATGTTATCCTGTTATCTTCTCAGATATTATTTGATCTAGTGAAGCCTATTTCCCGTTATCTCTGCCTGTTCTTGAAGTTTGTGAATCATTCTTTAAGGAATCACACTACCGAGTACTTCCAGCCGAAGAATGTGTAGTCCACAAATCTTATTCTTTCCTGTTAAGGCTCTTAATTTATCGAATAAATGAGACGTGATTATCTTTTTTGAGCCAACTTATAAAAATACTTCTCTCCAGGTACCTCTACCACTCAAGATAATCTTCTCAGTTACTTTAAATAATATAAACAGCAGCAATACCGACCATGCAGTTTAGTCCTGAATTTCAATACCCTTGATACTTTCTAACCTTATGATAGCTGCTCAGACCCCACTGAGTTATAGATTTTTGCAAGCAGTGCACACGGTGCACCATCAGTGCCCTCTAAGTCCCTAGGAAGACAAATTATCTACTGCTTTTGCAGTGCTTAGCCTATTTAGTATTTTTTTCGTTTCATTCCATGTTGTGTGCGTGACGGCCACTAAACTAACTAGTCTTATTTACTTCTCTCATTTCTTCATATTTCCACAGAAAACAATTCTTTTGAACACTTTATCAGTTCTTGACAGACCTCTAGTTAGAGTTCCTTCCTCCTTTGTTGGTATTACTTTCCTGTCGTGTGTATTTTGATGAAGGTGTGTGGATGTTTCGGGTAATATTTTCTTCTTGTCACTGGTCTTCTCTCCTCAGGATAATGAAGTCATGGAGTTTCTCATTTTTTCATCTCAACTTTTTTTTTGATCTTACTGATTATATTACACACCCTTTCTCCACAGACAGATACATTGTATATAATCAGATACATTGTATATATTGTATATAATCGTGAATCAAAGCAGTTATATTTATGCAGTTGGAATCCTAGTGGCACTGTGCCAAACGTGAGGACTGTGGCACTCCTCCTTGACACTGTGCCACACGTAATGGCTGTGGCACTCCTTTATGTAAATTGTGAACAACAACGGGCCCAACACTGACCCCTGAGGAACACCGCTTGTGACGTGCCCCCATTCTGATTTCTCCCCATTTATGCAAACTTTCTGCTGTCTATTTGCCAGCCATGCCTCTACCGAGGAAAAAATTTCTCCTCCTATTCCGTGTGCCTTAAGTTTCCTCAATAGCCTATGGTGTGGATCTTTATCGAAAGCCTTACTGAAGTCCTTATACACAATATCATATTCATTACCATGATCTACCTCCTCAAACACCTTAGTGAAAAAAGTTAGTAAATTCGTAAGACAGGAACGCCCCTTTGTAAAACCGTGTTGAGATTCATTAATCAATCTGTGCCTGTCAAGATGGCTACGAATTGCTTCGGCAATTATTGATTGTATAAATTTTCCCACTATGGAGGTAAGGCTTATTGGTCTATAGTTCGAAGCAAGGACCTGTCACCTGCCTTGTAAATAGATATTACATTTAACATTTTCCACTTATCAGGCACTATGCCAGTTTGTAGTGATATGTTGAAAAGATTAGCCAAAGGTATGCTAAGTTCCTCTTTACATTCCTTTAACACCCTTGCAAACAGTTTATCAGGGCCTGGGGATTTGTTAGATTTTAGTTTCTCTATTTGTCTGAGGACCATGTCACTAGTTACCGCAATCGTACATAGTCTCGAATCCCTTGCGCTCTTAGCCTCAAAATCCCTTTGTGCTTTTCTTATTCCTTTTTTTATTTCTCTCTTTAACTGAATATGTAGATTTCTTAACTGCCATCCTCTCTTTTGATACCCCTATATATGCCTCTCTTTTGATCAATGAGATGTTTTAATCTATTGTTCATCCATTTGGGATGATTTTTGTTAGATCTAATTTCCTACTCGGAACAAAAGTTGTCTGGGCAGCTGGAACTGTGCTTTGAAAAACGTCATGTTGGCAACCAAGATCACCTACCTGGCCCATAGTCAGGACAAGATGAGACATGATCAGAACAGTGAAGATCTGCTTTGTTCCTCAGCTGACTTTGTTCCTCAGCTGGCTTTGTTCCTCAGCTGACTCAAACATAATGTACTTGCCTTAAATTTTATGTTGTTGGTGCTGAGATGATATGGGTGTGGGCGGGATGTTCGTGGGTGTGGGTGGGCGAGCGTGTGTGGGCGTGTGTCAGCACCCTCACCAGCATGGGAGGACACATAAGGGTGGAATCAATACCTGGGTGATGTTGATTAATAACCTCAAGTGGCTATCATTGTCGCCTGCTGGTGTGTGTGTGTGTGTGTGTGTGTGTGTGTGTGTGTGTGTGTGTGTGTGTGTGTGTGTGTGTGTGTGTGTGTGTGTGTGTGTGTGTGTGTGTCTGTGTCTGTGTCTGTGCCTATCTGTCTGCATGTTTGTGTGTGTGCGTCTGTGTGTATCTCTCTGTCTATGGTCAGTATTATGCAGTGTGCTACAGAAAAATATTTATATAAAATGACACTGCATATATAATGTTATTTTCCGTGTAATATACTGAAAGCGGACGTGTATTATTCCCTGAAAGCGAATGCGTTTTATTCCTGTCAGTCAGGCAGTGGCCAGGACACTAGCAGATGAGAGGTGTGTTTAGTTCAATACGAGATGGGTGGTGACGGGGGTAAAGTCATAAGGTGTGGGCGGTGATGCCTCACTTGTGTGATGTTGGTGTATGGACTGTTGGACCAAAGGTAGCGGTAAGGTGTTGGCGGTGAAGCCTCACCATTTTTGGGTCATAAATAGTGATCATGTGTGTTTTGAGTGTTGTGACTCCAGGGTTCCTTGGAATGACGGTGTAAGTGAAGGCCTTTCGCGGGGTCAAGGGTGAAGACTCCAGTGTGTTTTCAAGGTCACAGTCCCACTGACTTATTTTATATGTGACTTACTACCCAGTTTTGAAGTCTGTTAAATTTCTTTCCAGTGTTCTCCAGTTTCTACCGGTGGTGTGTTTTGCATGGCCAGTTTTGCTTATTGTATGTTGCTGTGAAACGCAGAGTTGATGTTGTCTTTTCTCTGTTTTAATATGTACACTAATTTTTTGCACTGTTTCTAGAGACTATTTATATATTTTTATGAAGTACATGTTTATTTTGCAAGCAGAGTTGTGTGCTACTGAACACTTATGTTGTTTAGAAAGAGAAGCTTTCTCAGTTTATCATAAGTATCCTTGTATATATTTCTTGTTTCAACTTTTTATATATGTACAGAGGTATCCCAGTCAGCTCTTTAATTTTATGTCATGTATTGGAAATGCATCATTGTAGGTATTTGGCCAACACAGTGTTGTAATGGTGTATTTTCATGTTTATGTTTCAGCTGTGACACATGACTGTGACTCTTGGTGTAAAACCTGATCACTTTTCCATTAAACGAGTTTCACACGACTGTGGATTAGCAGTGATCATTGTAGAATTAAGTTTTCCGTTAATAATTGTACAAGTAAATTGCATCATGATAGTACTTGATGCAGTTTTCTTATTTGTTTGGAGAATTTTATTTCCCCAAACCTAAGGTGAATTTCCCACTTTCTTTTTTTTTTTTTTTTTGCCTTGACTAGTTGCACCCGACTGGGTTCACCTAGCTAGTGAGACCTTTGGTCTAGGGGAGAGGATATTACCCAGTGTGCTACAGAAAAATATTTATATAAAATAACGCTTTATATATATAGTAATTTTCCGTGTAGTATAATGAAAGCGGACGTGTATCATTCCCTAAAAGCGAACGCATTTTATTCCTGTCAGTCAGGCAGTGGCCAGGACAGGAGCAGATGAGAGGTGCGTTTAGTTCAGTACGAGTCGGTGGTGACGGGGGTAAAGTCATCTTGTTGGGGAAGGTAGTCTGAGTAGGTAATTTTGGTATTTTTTTTTTAGCGTATACTGTAGGTGTTTGTGTTTATGTGCTCTCATGTTTATTTGTAAGGCCCTAGTATGCAGAGGCCTGTTTATGCAAGAGTACTGTATGGTATTTTGCCTGCTGGGAATTAATCTACTCAGTGTTCATTATTATTTGTTGTAAATATTACAAAGAGATGAACCCGAAGGTGTCGTACAGCGTCTGGGGTTTAATAGGTAATTACGTTTGATCCAAGGAAGGAGATGGTAGCTACATTTCGTTGAGTTACAAGATCCGAACATATGGCAAGCCAGTTCTAAAATTAGCTGTGAGCGCTACACCTTGTACTGTGGTTACAACACCGGCCTGTCAGTCGTTCAAATTTTTTTTTTTTTTCATTATTTTGTGAGCCACGGATCTTACATTGAGAGATGATAAAGTAAATGGCAACCAAATAAATGTTGATGAATGAGAGAAAATCAAAGAATTCACAAATATTTAGAAGTAACAAGGATAATGTTCGGCAGGTTTATTCCCTCTTGTCCCAAGATAAACATTAATATTTATTACTGCTACTGTCATAATGTAATTGTCTCTTTATTCGCCTGAAAAACAGGTGAATGTAAAGTAACAGTTGGTGGTGGTGATGGTGGTGGTGGTGCTGGACTGCTGGTGATGGTGGCGGTGGACTGCTGGTGATGGTGGCGGTGGACTGCTGGTGATGGTGGCGGTGGACTGCTGGTGATGGTGGCGGTGGACTGCTGGTGATGGTGGCGGTGGACTGCTGGTGATGGTGGCGGTGGACTGCTGGTGATGGTGGCGGTGGACTGCTGGTGATGGTGGCGGTGGACTGCTGGTGATGGTGGCGGTGGACTGCTGGTGATGGTGGCGGTGGACTGCTGGTGATGGTGGCGGTGGACTGCTGGTGATGGTAGTGCTGGACAGCTGGTGATGGTGGTGCTGGACTGCTGGTGATGGTGGTGCTGGACTGCTGGTGATGGTAGTGCTGGACTGCTGGTGATGGTGGTGCTGGACTGCTGGTGATGGTGGTGCTGGACTGCTGGTGATGGTAGTGCTGGACTGCTGGTGATGGTGGTGCTGGACTGCTGGTGATGGTGGTGCTGGACTGCTGGTGATGGTTAGTGCTGGACTGCTGGTGATGGTGGTGCTGGACTGCTGGTGATGGTGGTGCTGGACTGCTGGTGATGGTGGTGCTGGACTGCTGGTGATGGTGGTGCTGGACTGCTGGTGATGGTGGTGCTGGACTGCTGGTGATGGTGGTGCTGGACTGCTGGTGATGGTGGTGCTGGACTGCTGGTGATGGTGGTGGTGGCGGTGGCGGTGATGGTGGTGGTGGTGCTGGACTGCTGGTGATGGTACTGCTGGACTGCTGGTGATGGTGGTGTGGTGGTGGTGGTGGTGGTGGCGGTGGTGCTGGACTGCTGGTGATGGTGGTGCTGGACTGCTGGTGATGGTGGTGCTGGACTGCTGGTGGTGGTGGTGGTACTGCTGGTGATGGTGGTGCTGGACTGCTGGTGGTGGTGGTGCTGGACTGCTGGTGGTGGTGGTGGTACTGCTGGTGATGGTGGTGCTGGACTGCTGGTGGTGGTGGTGCTGGACTGCTGGTGATGGTGGTGCTGGACTGCTGGTGATGGTGGTGCTGGACTGCTGGTGATGGTGGTGCTGGACTGCTGGTGATGGTGGTGCTGGACTGCTGGTGATGGTGGTGCTGGACTGCTGGTGATGGTGGTGCTGGACTGCTGGTGATGGTGGTGCTGGACTGCTGGTGATGGTGGTGCTGGACTGCTGGTGGTGGTGGTGCTGGACTGCTGGTGATGGTGGTGCTGGACTGCTGGTGATGGTGTGCTGGACTGCTGGTGGTGGTAGTGCTGGACTGCTGGTGATGGTGGTGCTGGACTGCTGGTGATGGTGGTGCTGGACTGCTGGTGATGGTGGTGCTGGACTGCTGGTGATGGTGGTGCTGGACTGCTGGTGATGGTGGTGCTGGACTGCTGGTGATTTGGTGTGCTGGACTGCTGGTGATGGTGGTGCTGGACTGCTGGTGATGGTGGTGCTGGACTGCTGGTGATGGTGGTGCTGGACTGCTGGTGATGGTGGTGCTGGACTGCTGGTGATGGTGGTGCTGGACTGCTGGTGATGGTGGTGCTGGACTGCTGGTGATGGTGGTGCTGGACTGCTGGTGATGGTGGTGCTGGACTGCTGGTTGATGGTGGTGCTGGACTGCTGGTGATGGTGGTGCTGGACTGCTGGTGATGGTGGTGCTGGACTGCTGGTGATGGTGGTGCTGGACTGCTGGTGATGGTGGTGCTGGACTGCTGGTGATGGTGGTGCTGGACTGCTGGTGATGGTGGTGCTGGACTGCTGGTGATGGTGGTGCTGGACTGCTGGTGATGGTGGTGCTGGACTGCTGGTGGTGGTGCTGGACTGCTGGTGGTGGTGGTGCTGGACTGCTGGTGATGGTAGTGCTGGACTGCTGGTGATGGTGGTGCTGGACTGCTGGTGATGGTAGTGCTGGACTGCTGGTGATGGTAGTGCTGGACTGCTGGTGATGGTGGTGCTGGAACTGCTGGTGATGGTGGTGCTGGACTGCTGGTGATGGTGGTGCTGGACTGCTGGTGATGGTAGTGCTGGACTGCTGGTGATGGTGGTGCTGGACTGCTGGTGATGGTGGTGCTGGACTGCTGGTGATGGTGGTGCTGGACTGCTGGTGATGGTAGTGCTGGACTGCTGGTGATGGTGATGGTAGTGCTGGACTGCTGGTGATGGTAGTGCTGGACTGCTGGTGATGGTGGTGCTGGACTGCTGGTGATGGAAGTGCTGGACTTCTGGTGATGGAGGTGCTGGACTGCTGGTGATGGTGGTGCTGGACTGCTGGTGATGGTAGTGCTGGACTGCTGGTGATGGTGGTGCTGGACTGCTGGTGATGGTGGTGCTGGACTGCTGGTGATGGAAGTGCTGGACTGCTGGTGATGGTGGGGCTGGACTGCTGGTGATGGTGGTGCTGGACTGCTGGTGATGGTACTGCTGGACTGCTGGTGATGGAAGTGCTGGACTGCTGGTGATGGTGGTGCTGGACTGCTGCTGATGGTAGTGCTGGACTGCTGGTGATGGTAGTGCTGGACTGCTGGTGATGGTAGTGCTGGACTGCTGGTGATGGTAGTGCTGGACTGCTGGTGATGGAAGTGCTGGACTGCTGGTGATGGTGGTGCTGGACTGCTGGTGATGGTAGTGCTGGACTGCTGGTGATGGAGGTGCTGGACTGCTGGTGATGGAGGTGCTGGACTGCTGGTGATGGTGGTGCTGGACTGCTGGTGATGGTGGTGCTAGACTGCTGGTGATGGTAGTGCTGGACTGCTGGTGATGGTAGTGCTGGACTGCTGGTGATGGTAGTGCTGGACTGCTGGTGATGGTAGTGCTGGACTGCTGGTAATGGTAGTGCTGGACTGCTGGTGATGGAAGTGCTGGACTGCTGGTGATGGTGGTGCTGGACTGCTGGTGATGGTAGTGCTGGACTGCTGGTGATGGAAGTGCTGGACTGCTGGTGATGGTGGTGCTGGACTGCTGGTGATGGTGGTGCTGGACTGCTGGTGATGGTGGTGCTAGACTGCTGGTGATGGTACTGCTGGACTGCTGGTGATGGTGGTGCTGGACTGCTGGTGATGGTGGTGCTGGACTGCTGGTGATGGTGGTGCTGGACTGCTGGTGATGGTGGTGCTGGACTGCTGGTGATGGTAGTGCTGGACTGCTGGTGATGGAAGTGCTGGACTGCTGGTGATGGTAGTGCTGGACTGCTGGTGATGGTAGTGCTGGACTGCTGGTGATGGTAGTGCTGGACTGCTGGTGATGGTAGTGCTGGACTGCTGGTGATGGTAGTGCTGGACTGCTGGTGATGGAAGTGCTGGACTGCTGGTGATGGTGGTGCTGGACTGCTGGTGATGGTAGTGCTGGACTGCTGGTGATGGAAGTGCTGGACTGCTGGTGATGGTGGTGCTGGACTGCTGGTGATGGTAGTGCTAGACTGCTGGTGATGGTACTGCTGGACTGCTGGTGATGGTGGTGCTGGACTGCTGGTGATGGTACTGCTGGTGGTGGTGGTGCTGGACTGCTGGTGATGGTTCTGCTGGAATGCTGGTGGTGGTAGTGCTGGACTGCTGGTGATGGTGGTGCTGGACTGCTGGTGATGGTAGTGCTGGACTGCTGGTGGTGGTGGTGCTGGACTGCTGGTGGCGGTGGTGCTGGACTGCTGGTGATGGTGGTGCTGGACTGCTGGTGGTGGTAGTGCTGGACTGCTGGTGGTGGTAGTGCTGGACTGCTGGTGGTGGTGGTGCTGGACTGCTAGTGATGGTACTCCTGGACTGCTGGTGATTGTAGTGCTGGACTGCTGGTGGTGGTGGTGCTGGACTGCTGGTGGTGGTAGTGCTGGACTGCTGGTGATGGTGGTGGTGGACTGCTGGTGATGGTAGTGCTGGACTGCTGGTGGTGGTGGTGCTGGACTGCTGGTGATGGTACTGCTGGACTGCTGGTGGTGGTAGTGCTGGACTGCTGGTGATGGTGGTGCTGGACTGCTGGTGATGGTGGTGCTGGACTGCTGGTGATGGTGGTGCTGGACTGCTGGTGATGGTGGTGCTGGACTGCTGGTGATGGTGGTGCTGGACTGCTGGTGGTGGTAGTGCTGGACTGCTGGTGATGGTGGTGCTGGACTGCTGGTGATGGTGGTGCTGGACTGCTGGTGATGGTAGTGCTGGACTGCTGGTGGTGGTAGTGCTGGACTGCTGGTGATGGTGGTGCTGGACTGCTGGTGATGGTAGTGCTGGACTGCTGGTGGTGGTAGTGCTGGACTGCTGGTGATGGTACTGCTGGACTGCTGGTGGTGGTGGTGGTGCTGAACTGCTGGTAGTGGTGGTGCTGGACTGCTGGTGGCGGTGGTGCTGGACTGCTGGTGGTCGTGGTGCTGGACTGCTGGTGGTGGTGGTGCTGAATTGCTGGTAGTGGTGGTGCTGGACTGCTGGTGGCGGTGGTGCTGGACTGATGGTGGTGGTAGTGCTGGACTGCTGGTGGTGGTGGTGCTGGACTGCTGGTGGTGGTGGTGCTGGACTGCTGGTGGTGGTGGTGCTGGACTGCTGGTGGTGGTGGTGCTGTACTGCTGGTGGTGGTACTGCTGGGCTGCTAGTGGTGCTGGTGCTGGACTGCTGGTGGTGCTGGTGCTGTACTGCTGGTGGTGGTGGTACTGTACTGCTGGTGGTGGTACTGCTGGACTGGTGGTGGTGCTGGACTGCTGGTGGTGGTACTGCTGGACTGGTGGTGGTGCTGGACTGCTGATGGTGGTACTGGTGGTGGTGGTGGTGCTGGACTGCTGGTGGTGGTACTGCTGAACTGCTGGTAGTGGTGGTGCTGGACTGCTGGTGGTGGTGGCGCTGGACTGCTGGTGGTGGTGGTGGTGCTGGACTGCTGGTGGTGGTGCTGTACTGCTGGTGGTGGTGGTGGTGGTGCTAAACTGCTTGGGGTGGTAGTGCTGGACTGCTGGTGGTGGTGGTGCTGGACTGCTGGTGGTGGTAGTGCTGGACTGCTGGTGGTGGTGGTGCTGGACAGCTGGTGGTGGTTGTGCTGGACTGCTGGTGGTGGTGGTGCTGGACAGCTGGTGGTGGTTGTGCTGGACTGCTGGTGGTGGTGGTGCTGGACTGCTGGTGATGGTGGTGCTGGACTGCTGCTGGTGGTGGTGCTAAACTGCTGGTGGTGGTAGTGCTGGACTGCTGGTGGTGGTGGTGCTGGACTGCTGGTGGTGGTGGTGCTGGACTGCTGGTGGTGGTACTGCTGAACTGCTGGTGGTGGTGGTGCTGGACTGCTGGTGGTGGTGGTGCTGGACTGCTGGTGGTGGTGGTGCTGGACTGCTGGTGGTGGTGGTGCTGGACTGCTGGTGGTGGTACTGCTGAACTGCTGGTAGTGGTGGTGCTGGACTGCTGGTGGTGGTGGTGCTGGACTGCTGGTGATGGTAGTGCTGGACTGCTGCTGGTGGTGGTGCTAAACTGCTGGTGGTGGTAGTGCTGGACTGCTGGTGGTGGTGGTGCTGGACTGCTGGTGGTGGTACTGCTGAACTGCTGGTAGTGGTGGTGCTGGACTGCTGCTGGTGGTGGTGCTGGACTGCTGCTGGTGGTGGTGCTGGACTGCTGCTGGTGGTGGTGCTGGACTGCTGGTGGTGGTGGTGCTGGACTGCTGCTGGTGGTGGTGCTGGTGGTGGTGGTGGTGCTGTACTGCTGGTGGTGGTACTGCTGAGCTGCTGGTGGTGCTGGTGCTGGACTGCTGGTGGTGCTGGTGCTGGACTGCTGGTGGTGCTGGTGCTGGACTGCTGGTGGTGGTGGTGCTGTACTGCTGGTGGTGGTGGTGCTGTACTGCTGGTGGCGGTACTGCTGGACTACTGGTGGTGGTGGTGGTGCTGGACTGCTGGTGGTGGTAGTGCTGGACTGCTGGTGGTGGTGGTGCTGGACTGCTAGTGGTGGTACTGCTGGGCTGCTGGTGGTGGTGGTGGTGCTGAATTGCTGGTTGTGGTAGTGCTGGACTGCTGGTGGTGGTACTGCTGGACTGCTGGTGGTGGTGGTGCTGGACTGCTGGTGGTGGTATTGCTGGACTACTGGTGGTGGTGGGGCTGAACTGCTGGTTGTGGTAGTGCTGGACTGCTGGTGGTGGTACTGCTGGACTGCTGGTGGTGGTGGTGCTGGACTGCTGGTGGTGGTAGAGCTGGACTGCTGGTGGTGGTACTGCTGGACTGTTAGTGGTTGTGGTATTGCTGGACTACTGGTGGTGGTAGTGCTGGACTACTGGTGGTGGTGGTGCTGGACTGCTGGTGGTGGTGGTGCTGGACTGCTGGTGGTGGTAGTGCTGGACTGCTGGTAGTAGTACTGCTAGACTGCTGGTGGTGGTGGTAGTGCTGTACTGCTGGTGATGGTGGTGCTGGGCTGCTGATGGTGGCGCTGGACTGCTGATGGTGGTGCTGGACTGCTGCTGGTGGTAGTGCTGGTGGTGGTGGTACTGGACTGTTGCTGCTTGTGGTGCAGTAGACGGGTGAATACACTTAATCTATTCCTGTAAATAGATTAGTTTAGAGAGTGAGGTTACAGAAGAGTTGCCAGAGAGAGAACCATCAGCCGCCACGACACATCTGCTGGAGAAAACTGTGGGGATTATTATTGTATTTATCTCATGTCTAGACCCAGCAACTTAAGACATAGGATTTTTGGGCAGGCTAAAAGTATATTGAGATATAGTATGGTGATACTGACAAGATATGGAAAAAAGACACTTATGTACAGTTCAGGGCATTTGTTACAGGAAATTTTTCGCCAGGAGGGGCTTTCAAAATCAGTTTCATTGGAAAATCTGGATCCGAATCTCGTACTGCCGACAAGAGTAAAAAAAAAAAAAAAAAAAAAAAAGACACGTTGTAGAACCAGCTTTTGAGACAAAATTTTGCTCTGCATTGTGATTTATATCTTGATAAAGCTCTACACAGTGTAATAGTGTCCCATTAAAACCTGCTCTTGCTGTGGGCCTCCCCAGTTTTCTCTTGTTGTTTATATAGCGGCCGCCATGTGGGTTTTCCAAGTTTTTCTCGTCCTGGCCATTTAGGTGCCCCCGAGTCTGCTCTTCCCGCGGGAGTCCTTTTGAGCAATTTATAGCGAGAAACAACATTCAGTTTATTCATTTCACTGTTTCAAAAATATACACTTTTCTGGATTTTTATGATTACACATTTAATCAGTGACTGCCAATTAATTCTATGCGTATTTATGAATAATATGTTTGAGAGTAGTAATTAGGTATCCCCCGGAAGGGAACCTTTAGTGAATGCCAGTATTTTTTCGTTTTTCCTTCTTTCAGTTTGTCGTTTTTATTTTGCTCATAACGCGAGATAGGTTTAAAATTTCTAACGCTGTTGCATGGTATCTAGATCAAGATTCTGGGAATAAATGATATGTGCAGGTGTCCTTTGATCGAAGTTCTGGGACCAATTCCCATCATCGTCTAGTGGTTCTGATAACTTCCGAAATCCTCTTCGGCGTTTAATGACGTTAAAAACATTTGAGTCTACCTCTTCTGAATGGCTTCAGGAATGAATAGGTGATGCATCTCATGGCTAGGATAGTATCCATCAAATTTAGTTTTTCCATATGACTTGAAATCCGTTGACTGTCTCTTGTGATCACCTTGAGAACTTCATCTCTGGTGTGTTTTCCAGAAAGCGAAGCTCGCGTTGTTTACCTCTGTGAGTCTTAGTTTTCCAGTTGTATCAGTGATATTGATTTTCATCCAGTAACTAAAGAACATCTCGGCTAATTGGCTTCTCTTAAAATATTATTTCCAATTTATTATTATTATTATTATTATTATTATTATTATTATTATTATTATTAGAGTTAAAATGAAGAGATAAACCCCTATACTGAGTAAGGATTAGAAAAGAGAGAAAAGGAGTAATAGAAAGGCTTCAACATCTTTACTCGGACAATATTAACCAATTTAATCAGCACACTGCATATAATGCTTGTATTATCATCATTACCATTTCTTACACTTGGTCAGATTCATAATGATCACATCAGATCTGCTGGCACTTTCAAATTTTTACATTCACTCCTATTTTGCTTAAAAAAATATCCAAATTTCCAGACACTCGCGGATATGGCCAGTAAAAAAAAAAAGGGAGAACGTGTGTGTAGCATCATCGCACACAGAGGCACAGTTGTGGTCGTAATAGACTCTCAGCCCTTATTGACAACCTGTCACCAACAAAGGACTGCAATATCCAGGTGCATCAAATAAATATCAAATGGAAAATGTACTGCCTTCCCTTCCCCTCTCCTCCCCTCCCTCCCCGTCGGTGCCAGGGAGGGTGCCGAGCGGCTGGCCCAGTCAGGTGAAAGGTTAAACAAAGGTTCCCTGCACGGCTGTCACCAACAGCCCTCACGCCCAGCT
This sequence comes from Cherax quadricarinatus, assembly GCF_026875155.1. Classification (NCBI taxonomy): domain Eukaryota; kingdom Metazoa; phylum Arthropoda; class Malacostraca; order Decapoda; family Parastacidae; genus Cherax; species Cherax quadricarinatus. Next base: position 21,018,004 of record NC_069410.1, on the reverse strand, counting down.
ACAGCCCACAGGCTCAGGAGAGAGGCAAAGCTAAGCCCACAGGCGGAGCTCACAGGTTCAGATGTACCTTACAGGAGCAAGTGGAGTACCAAGGTATCAGGTGCAGCCCATGACGCTGGTTATTCCGGATTCAGGTGAGGTAAAAAAATAGTCTGGTTATCCCAGGATATAGGATTTAAGTGTAGCTCAAAGGCTCCTGTATTGCCAATAGCCACTATACAACCCACAGACTCACGTGGAAGCAACTAAGTGTATGAAGTTTAAAGATAAAATATACAGAATAAACCTTTATTGGCACTACATTTCGCTCAGTATACTACTTCTGGCACATATAAAAGTTAAAAACAATAAAACCTCGCTTATTAGGCGTTGATAAAGCGTAGAGCAGAGCACTACAGTCAACATACGGGTCTATCAATTACATTTAAACTTGTTAGATTACGAACCGGGTGTTTCCTGCGTCACATAATGTATGTCAATGGCACCTTGGTTCTTTTCAGCAATGTTTGTTTTGCTGATATTCGCTTTTTCTAGGCACTGTCGTCGAAATCTGTCCACTTTAGTTAAAAGCTGGACGCCTTGACACGCTGAGTTCTGGTGTCTAACCTCCGAGACGTTTCTCTTATGTATATTTCATCACCTCCTGTACTGCTGCTAATTGATTCTCCGTCCATAACTGGTAATATTGCTACTTTGGTGGTACTTCTCTTCAGTGCCTTGGCGAAGTGATCTACGGTTTTGCTTAAAGGAAAGATAAGGCGCATTTCCGAGCCTTATTCTCTGGGAGTGGATTGGATTTTCTGGGCCCTTAACGTCACTTAATGTCGTCAATACGTTCTTGGAAACTGCGACTTTAAGCGAAACAACGTATAACGAAACCAGTTTTATTGACTTTTTTTTGTTATTTTAGGTATTACATATTTTTAAGAATTATATAAGAAACACTCTACATATCATAATATTCGAATACAAACAGTCATAAAGAAGGAAATTAACATAGCAAAGCAAGGTAAGCAGCTGCGGCTTCACCGTCGCCACTTGCAGATTCACCTGGTATTTGTATGTTATGCAGTTTTAAACTTTCTTAAAACGTTCAAACCAACCACGACTTACCACGAAGGTTTCCCTTTCGGAACTAGAACCCTGTTTTTTATTTAGATCTTCAGGCCATTAGAGAACATGGAGAGTTATCCTAATTCGCCTCCTCCATCCAGATATTTAAGTCTGTCTGGAGGGTATTCCGGGAATCAACGCTCCAGCGGCTCGGTCCATGGCCAGGCCTCCCGGTGGATCAGGGCCTGATCAACTAGGCTGTTACTGCTGGCCACACGTAATCCAACGTACGAACCACAGCCCAGCTGATCTGGCAGTGACTTTAGGTATCTGTCCAGCTCCCTCTTGAAGACAACCAGAGGTCTGTGGGTAAGTCTTCTTATAGCTGGTGGGAGCCTGATGAACAGTCTTGGGCCCCAGACACTTATTGTGTTTTCTCTTAGTGTATTAATGTTGCCCCTACTTTTCACTAGGAGTATATTGCATCGCTTGCCAAGTCTTTTGCTTTCGTAGGGAATGATTTCTGTGTGCAGATTATGGACCAGTCCCTCCTGGATCTTTCAGGTGTAGATTATGATGTATCTCTCTCGCCTGCGCTCCAATGAGTACAAGTCAAGTGCTTCCAAGCCTTCCCAGTAGTTAAGGTGTTTGATGGAAATTATACGTGCAGTAAAGGTTCTCTGTACATTCTCTAGATCTGTGATTTCACCTGCCTTAAATGAAGATGTTGAATGTCTTTCCACATTTTCCATTCCTGGCCAGGAATTGATTTCTTTTTCACATCAACGTTATAACGAAGCGACGTTGAACGAAACTTCGTTAAGTGAGGGCTTCCTGTATTTATATGTGCTAGGGCTATTTTCATTACCGAAGACAAGGACTTTGCAGTTTTCCAGGCTGTATTTCATCTACAACTTTTCCGATCATAACATTAATTTCCGAATGATTTAGACAGGTTAATGTGTCTTCCTCTGTTTATTTGCCAGCATATTTTTTTTTTAGTCACCGAATTTATAAACACCGTTTGTTTATTCCCTCATCAATGTCATTAATATGAATTATGAATATTATTTGGGCCAAAAATTAGCCTTGCGAAAAGCCATTTATGACTGATCCCCGTAACTCGGCTGGTAGCGTACTCATTTCACACACTGAGGTCCGTGGTTTGATCCCTGGTACGGGTGGAAGCATTGGGCATGTTTCCTTAAAACACCTGCTGTTCCTGTTCACCTAGCAACAAGTAGGTACCTGGGTGTTAGTCGACTGGTGTGGGTCGCATCCTGAGGACAAAATTAACCTAAGTTGCCCGAAATGCTCAGCATAACAAGCGGCTTTCTATATAGTATGTCGCTGATGTCAGCTAGGTGTGTATAAGTTGTATCATATACTTGTAGAAATAAATATTATTATTATTATTATTATTATTATTATTATTATTATTATTATTATTATTTCAATCTATTTATGTTAACTTTCTTCTGCCTATTTGTCAGTCATTCCTCTGTTCATGAGAAATCTTTTCATCCTATACCATGTGCTGCCACTTTCTCTACTGTGTGGCACTATGAAAAGCTGTATCAAAATCCAAGATGGCGTCGTATTGATCAGTCCAATGCTTCAGACTCTTTAAAGAAAATTAGTAAATTTATTATGCAAGAACGATCCTTCGTGAATCAGTGAATCGGCAAACACAATTTGGTGAGCACACTCACATACACACGCTCGCGCGCGCGCACACACACACTCATACACACACACACACACACACATACACATGGTGAGAGGCAGCAGCAGTGTTCACATAGAGAGTATGGAATGTAAGACTCACGTCAACATGAGGACTCCGTCGTGGGACATGCAATGCCCTCTCCGCGTGGCTCCTCTTTATTGGGTGTTGCGGAACGCGGCTCCCTGCTGAGGAGTGTCTAGCAGCCTGACCTCAGCCTCACCTCCTTCCTCCCTCCTTCCCTCTCACCCTACATTTTCCCTTCTCTCCTACCCTGTCACCCCTACATCTTCCCCTTCTCTCATACCCTGTCACCCCTACATCGTCCCTTTCTCTCAGTCTTTGTCATTTTAGGTCTCCTTCTCTCACAAAAAATGCCACACCAATAAATTCTGAAAACCATTAAGAGATTTTCTTATTTTGAGAATCCCACATAACAGACTTGTATGGGCCAGTAGGCCTGCTGCAGTGTTCCTCCATTCTTGTGTTGTTGCTTTTCGCCTCCAGAGAGACTGCAAGAAGCTGTTGGGTTTAGTCGTGTTAAACTAATATTCCACCAGTCAGTGAGGGGCCCATCATTAGTAATGAGAAAGTGTTAGCTCACCGGCACTACTCGGTACAGAAAGTAAGACTTCAGTTGAAATTACCAATCGCTGGAAAAACCTGCAGAAAGAACAAAGGAAAATGACAGAGAAGTATGATAAAGTTACCAATTAATACTCGTTCTTTCATCCCAGGAAACAGGGTGATGTTAGAGGAACCTGTTCATGGACATGTCTTGAAAGCGTGTTTTGCTGGACCTGTGGAGGTGGTTCAGAAAACTCCGATTATACTTAGCTAATCTGCCCTGTGGATAAGACAACAGGTGATAAAGCATTCTAGATTTTCATTTACCTTTGTAGGGTTATGTATAGTTATGTGTTCTCGGCGGCAAAATTTAAATCTAGGATACTGTTAACACCCATTGTGCTAAAAAATAAAACTCCCACGCCTTCTACCTCCTGCAGAAGTCCTGCCACTAGCGTGCTCGCTACCATCAGTCAGTCTTCGACCCTGAAACGCTGACGAAACTCATTAGGCTCCAGCAGAGTGCTGATGAAGGTGCTTTCCATGAAAACAAATGTTCTCTTCTTGGTACCTACAGCAGGATAACTGGAAACCACAACTGTGAACTGAGAAAAGTGCAGCTGAAGAAACACTGGATTGTGGCGGACCAGTGAACTGTAGTACTAAGTGCTACAACTATTGGAAGTTTTAAAAATTACACGAAGCATCATAAACATACTCGTAGTTCTGTTCTTGTAGCCACATATATGAACAGTACTTACAAACAGAGAATTACGCACACACACACATACATAAACACATAGTGCGCACACACACACACACACACACCTAGTGGCGACCAGTGAAGAGGCGGGGCCAGGAGCTGTGACTCAACCCCTGCAACCACAGTCTTCTCACTTCTGTCTATAATATAAGAAAAGCTATAAGTTATGATAGTTTTCTATCTTTCCTTTAAGGTTTGACGTATCGAGATTAGACTGACCACAATTCTTGCACCTAACTCTCACCCCTGGTTAGGGTAATTCAGGGACCTGCTCAGCGGGTCACTTCGAGAGACACTAACTCTTTCTCATTATTCACTCTCATGTAAGAGAGTGAATAACGCTTCGAGAATTTATCCAGCATTTATCCATAATAGTACTAACATGGTTATCAAGATTTTTAAACAGTGCTGAATGTTCGTAATATAGAAGGATGGGTGCTATAATATTCTTAAATTTCTTACTAAATGTCTGAACTAGACTAATACAACCGAATCTGCTGTAGTTCCACACCCAGAGTGTGTGGTCTATGGTGTCCCACACCCAGAGTGTGTGGTCTGTGGTGTAGTCCCACACCCACAGTGTGTGGTCAGTGGTGTAGTCCTACACCCAGAGTGTGTGGTCTGTGGTGTAGTCCCATACCCAGAGTGTGTGGTCTGTGGTGTAGTCCCACACCCACAGTGTGTGGTCTGTGGTATATTCCCACACCCAGAGTGTGTGGTCTGTGGTGTAGTCCCATACCCACAGTGTGTGGTCTGTGGTATATTCCCACACCCACAGTGTGTGGTCTGTGGTGTAGTCCCACACCCACAGTGTGTGGTCAGTGGTGTAGTCCTACACCCAGAGTGTGTGGTCTGTGGTGTAGTCCCACACCCACAGTGTGTGGTCTGTGGTGTAGTCCCACACCCAGAGTGTGTGGTCTGTGGTATAGTCCCACACCCAGAGTGTGGTCAGTGGTGTAGTCCCACACCCACAGTGTGTGGTCTGTGGTGTAGTCCCACACCCAGAGTGTGTGGTCTGTGGTGTAGTCCACACCCAGTGTGTGGTCTGTGGTGTAGTCCCACACCCAGTGTGTGGTCTGTGGTGTAGTCCCATACCCACAGTGTGTGGTCTGTGGTATATTCCCACACCCACAGTGTGTGGTCTGTGGTGTAGTCCCACACCCACAGTGTGTGGTCTGTGGTGTAGTCCCACACCCACAGTGTGTGGTCTGTGGTGTAGTCCCACACCCACAGTGTGTGGTCTGTGGTGTAGTCCCACACCCACAGTGTTTCTGCCCTACGCACTCTCACCCCTCCCCTTCCTCTGTGGGGCGATTTTCCCTTACATTAGGTCCTGGCTGGCAGTGTTTATCAAAGGGCAGTAGTACTTCATAAACAGAATATCAAAATCTCGTCGTCTCACAATTGCCCTCCCCTCTCTCCTCTCCCCTCTTCCTTCTCCCCCTCCCCTGAGTGTGACAAGCCGCCCAGAAACTACGCCCCTAGCAACCTCACTTTTAATAGTTTGTGAGGTCCTCAGCTACTATCCCAGCTAATATACCAGCCCCTTTCCACTCCTGGACTATCCTACCTCATCTTCACATCTATTCGATAAAGTGTTTAGAATTATAAAGAAATAAGCGATGAACGTGGTGGCGCAGGATTGGGGGAAGGGTGAAGGATTGGAGGAGGGGGTGAAGGATTGGGGTTAGGGGTGAAAGACTGGGGAGGAGTGAATAATTGGGAGAAAGGTGAAGCTTTACGGGAGGGGTGAAGGATTGGGGAGAGGGTGAATGATTGGTGGAGGGGATGAAGGATTGGGGGAGTAAAGGCTTGGGAAGGGGAAGTTAAGGGGGAGTCATGGCTTGGGGTGGGGAGTCAAAGCTTGGGGTGGGGGAGTAAAGGCTTGGGGTGGGGGAATCACGGCTTGGGGTGGGGGAGTCATGGCTTAGGGTGGGGGAATCAAGGCTTGGGGTGGGGGAGTCAAGGCTTGGGGGAAGGGGAAAGTCAAGGCTTGGGCGAAGGGGAAGAAGTGGCAGCGTTTCCCATATTTCCCGCCAAATGACTTTACACAAAGGCGGGTATCGATCCCGCGCGCGGGAACTCAATGACGCGGGAAGGAAAACGGACCGAATCGGGAAGCGGATGTTGGCAACGCGGCCCAGCACCCGCGGTTACCAACTAACGAGCACCGCTTCCCACCTCGGTGAAGAGGCCTCCGTGCCTCTTCCAAACACCTCAATGGAGAGGCCTCCGTACCTCTTCCAAACACCTTAATGGAGAGGCCTCCGTGCCTCTTCCGAACACCAACAACTATACACTATTTCTTTAGCCTCTACGGAACTCAAATGAAATTTCAAAGGGGACCGCGATAGGTAGGGACTTGGTTATGGGTGAAAAAGTCGAAGTGGGCATTGGTGTTTGTCCATGGGCGGGTGGCGGGGTGGCCAAGACACACGAGAAAGGACGGCGGCCACGCGCCCTACGGAAGCACCCGACAGTGTGTCTTGTGGCTGCTGGTGTGAAAGCACTGGCGAGGGGCCGGGTAATGGCAGCACCATGAGAATTACTGCATCAACACCGGAATGAGTGTGGAGAGGGCAGCCAGGCGGTGGTGGGGGAGAGGGGAGGGAGAAGGTGGTGAGGGGAGAGGGAAAGAAGGCAATGAAAGGGGAAGGGGAAGGGTAAAGAGGGCCGTGAGAGGGATCAAGGAACCATCATACAGAGGACAGGAGAGAAAAATCTGCCGACTATCAATGTTTTTCACCTGTGGTTGTGCCGAGAACCATCGCCTCAGCGCTCCAGTCTAAAACCAGGTCTGGTGAGTGACGTTCTTCCCAGAACTCAATTGAATGTTGGCACCATACTTGAACGTAGGTAGTAGGCACCACACTCTAGCTGATCAGAAAACTTAGAAAATACTATCCAGCATCAGAAACCGTCTGGAAGAACCTGTCACGTTCTTATGAAGGACTAATGTCAGAAGGCAGATTTAAAGCCAGTAATTCCAGAACTTTACAGGTTCAAATTAAATTCTGATATATTATTTTTCCTCCCCTTCTGTTTTACTCCACAGAGTACAGCTGATACAAACATTGAATGTCTCTGTGTGCATTCTCCTAGAGCACGAGGGGATTTAATTAGTGTGCAGCAATATTCCATTCTCGAGAGCGCTTTTAAAGAATATTTTCATTAGTTTCGCCTCTCTCAAGGAAGTAGGCCTATCCTCGCTTTCCTGGGATCGATGCTAGCTGCCTCCCATTCCCCAGGCGATGTTTGGCCCCAGTGAGATTAGCGTCCCCCCGTAAATCTAAAAAAATATAATGTGGCCCTACGGATTATGGACTTCCGCCTCATGATGATAATAATAATAATAATTAATAATAATAATAAATAATGTAATATAACGTAATAATAAAAATAATATTAATAATACCTGGTAGTTCTTGTCTTTAAGTGTCATTCTATCCAGCCTATAAGTTTCCTAGATATTGCAGTATTAACACTTTTTGTGTTTCTTAAATGTTTAATCTCCTGGCATAGTTATCCCCACGTCTCAATTAAGATATTTCATTATTTATTTATATTTTTTATTCATTTTTTCCACAGCAGAATACAGAAATTTGTCCTCGTTCAGTATCGATTATTTGTGGATAGTTTAACTGCTAAAACTGGAATGAAAGAAAGCTCTCAGTCCATACCCCTGGCCGGGATTGAACCCGCGGTCATAGTCTCAAAACTCCAGCCCGTCGCGTTAGCCACAATAAGATTCATCCAACTAGGTATATTTCTACACCATAGGAAGGTTAGCACAGGCACCACTGTGACCACAAATGCAAGTTTTTACAGACGAATCTCCAGCTAGCGTGGCCGTGACGAACTCTAGCTCAAGTCCCTTCACTGCCGTCAACATGACTCAAGAAATCGTAATGACACGATTGCAAACAAACCATACCCCGGCCGGGATTGAATCCGCGGTCATAGAGTCTCAAAACTCCAGCCCGTCGCGTTAGCCACTAGACCAATCGTGTCATTACGATTTTTTGAGTCAAGCTCTCAGTGTCCGTAACCATAACATCTGGAAACTGACACGACACTGGATGCGCAGCCTTGTGTTCCAGGCTGCAGCACTGTAGAACACTGTTAGAGTATTATTTCACCGTTGCCTGTTTCCTAGACCATTATTCCACTGTTGGAGCGTCATTCTAACGTTACTCGTTCCCATTATTCTACCGTTACTTGTTCGCGTGAGCATTACTATCCCGCTGTTATCTATTTTGCCATTTGCACAAACAAGGAAAAGAAAGGGAAAACCGGACGTTATTTTGAAGAAGAATAAGCACAGTGGACTATTTACTAATCCATTTTCATTGATATAATTCTAGAATTATTTGTAAAAAATTTAAAGTATCAATACTCAAGTAGCCAGACGTTTCATGCACAATTAACTATTCTTTCATTACGACGTAAACAATTATTTTTTTTTATTCCTCCAAAATTCCACAGCATCATTAGTTTCATCTGTAAGAGGATATTGAATTCTGCACAGTGAATAATTATTTTGGCTAATTTCAATGTTTTTTTCTGGCCGTTCGTTATGTCTCTTGTCTTTATCTCTAAGCAGTTTGTTGAGACTGGAGATGAATGATAGAGATGAGAGTTGGGAAATAGATCAGGGAGATGAGAGTTGGGAAATAGATCAGGGAAATGAGAGTTGGGAAATAGATCAGGGAGATGAGAATTGGGAGATGGGTGGGAAAACGAGAGAGAGTACTGAGAGATATGGGTAGAAAATGAGTAGGCTGGGGAAGGGTAGAGGAAATATACAGTAAGAAAGGGAAGGGCTAAGGGAGAAGAAAATAATGGGGGGGGGAGGAGGAAGAGTAGGAGAAGGGGAAGAAGATTATCAGAGGATCAGGAAGTGAAGGATATACAGGCCGGAGATGGAGCACTTCAAGAGACGGGAAGAATATAATGACGGGGACGGGAAGACGGTAATGACTGGAAGATGTTGATTAAGAGAAAGCATGAAAGTGTGTGATGAAAGAGAGAGAGGGGAAGAGAGAGTCAGTTGATCAAATGAAAATGCTGGCCCACAGATGGTTCCAACTTCATCCTGTTCCCTACTTGTATGTCTCATAATAATAAAAATGCTTTCAAATGAGCTGTGAAAAAGAGGGAGAGAGAGAGAGAGAGAGAGAGAGATGGGGGGAGGGGGCAAAGAAGGAAGGAATTTGAAAGGGGTAAAATTCTCTCTTTAAGAAGGCACTGGACAGGCACCTAAAGGCAGTACCTGACCAACTGGGCTGTTGTTCGTACGTCGGCTTGCGTGTGGCCAGCAGTAACAGCCTGGTTGATCAGACCCTGATCCACCATGAGGCCTGGTCTCAGACCGAGTCGCGGGGGCGTTGACCCCCGAAACCCTCTCCAGGTAAACTCCAGGTAAGGGAAAATCAAGGAAGGGAGTCCTGCAGGTGGTGCTGGGAACCTAAGTTATCTGGGGACCTAAATGGTATTGGGAACCTAACCGATGCTTGGGTCCTGCACCGTCTGCCGCGTCTTTTGCTTCCACAAGGAATGATTTGTGTGTGCAGATTTGGGGCCAGTCCCTCTAGGATTTTCCATGTGCAAATAATGATGCATCTTTCTCGCCTGTGTTCCAAGGAGTACAGGTTAAGGGACTTCATATCTTCACAGTAATTAAGATGCTTGACTGAACTTATACATTCAGTGAGGATTCTCTGTACATTCTCCAGATACTCAGTTTCGACTACCTTCAAAAGAGGCTGTTAGTGTACACCAGTACTCCAACCTAGATAGGACAAGTGACTATAAGAGGATCATCAGTGGCTTGGCATCCCATGTTATGATGGTTATCCTTATCCATCCTATCATTTTCTTCGCAGTTGTGATGACACTGTTGTGATTCTTGAAGGTGAGATCCTCGTTGACAATATCACTCACAAATCCTTCACATTAGTTTTTAGCTCTATTGTGTGGTTAGAATTTGTCTTATAGCTAGTTCTTTTTATTTTCTGAAGGTTTCCAAACCGGAGTAATTAAAATTTGTCCTCATAGTGTGACCTACTCACTATGGGTGTCAAGAGTGTGACTTGCTCGTTCTATTGTTGGGAGAGGGACGTCGTGGAGAGCTGTGACCCTCGGTGGTTGGTCGTTTGGTCATCCGGATCTGGAGTAGAGCTTCCGCTCACCCTCCCAGACCATCATCAACTATTATTCATTATCCCTCTTCTCTTCTTCCCCTCTCCTCCTCTCTTCTTCCCCTCCCATCTTCCCTTTCTCCTCCTCACTTCCTTCTCTTCTTCCCTGAGTTCTATTACTCCTTTGCGTTCTTCCCCACTTCCCAAATTCCCTAAGTCTTCAGTGGTTCTACCTTACCGGTGAGAGCATTCAACTCACAATCACATGGTCTTAAATTCGATTCACTGGTGCGGAGAAACATACGGGCACAAGTATTATACTTCAGTTGCCAATGCCAACAAAGCACCTGGTTAAGCGACTATAATGGACAGCAGAATAAGTAAAACTGTGAACGAAATCTTTAGTCCTTTCGAAATGTCACATCCCGGGTAGCAAACCACTGCTCTAGGTGTCAGTGCTCAGACGTGACTCTGATGATAGCAATGACAACACTGATGGTTCCTGAGGTCTCTCTCCTCATGTACCACCAGACACCACAGCTCTCAGCTACCACCATGATAAAGCGCCTCTTGATCCATGGATTTGTAGTAACTCTCCCCTTAATTGACAGTTAACCTATAAATTCGTGACGGATTTATAGCTTAACTGTCAGTTTAATGATAATAAAAGACGAATATTCATTATACCTCAGTAGTGGACGCTCATTATACCTCAGTAGTGGACGCTCATTATACCTCAGCAGTGGACGTCCATTACACGTGGCAAGCGCTCCATCACTGAGACCAAAGCCATTGTCAAAAGCTAGACGGGAGTGTACTCACCTAATTGTACTGATCTAATTGTGGTTGAAAGGATCGAGTCACAGCTCCTGGCCCCCGCCTCTGAAAATATAGGAATAAGAGTGTGATATAACATATGATATGTGATAGATAATGAATGACTATTTTCCAAATGTATTGGACTTATTACTAACTTGCATTTGTTATTAATTTGGTTTTTCGCTTCTAGAAGAAACGATTAATGATATGTGATAGATAGTGATAGATAGATAGATAGATGTGATAGATAGTTAGTTGTCACTAACTCTTCTCATTTGCAAAGTGCATTTTCCCGGTGACCAGCGGCTGCTACAGGTCTACTGTTTCTGTAAAAAAAAAACGAAAATAAAACTGAATGATAATCCAATCTAATCCTTACAACTGACTGCTGTACGAGCGTAATTTTTTTCTTGCATCTGCTAATTTTCTAAGTCTATAATTTTCTAATTACGAAAATAAAATATAAACTTTTAAACACATTATTTATGACTGCATATTAAATGTACACATATATTTTTGTGGGGAAAGGGGAGGCCCCGCAGTGGCTGAATTGCCCTGGGCTCCAACACCAACACAAACATCGTTACCACCACGAACATCGTCACCACCACAAACATCGTTACCAACACAAACATCGTTACCACCACGAACATCGTCACCACCACGAACATCGTCACCACCACGAACATCGTCACCACCACTGGAAACACCGACATCATCACTTTCAACAATACTCAGGGTCGTTCCTAGAAGGACGACCCTGGGTAAAATTAAGCAACAAGAGTCTTATAGAGGAGAGAAGTCACCTCACATATGTAACCAGCGTAGTGTGTGTCGCCTTAATGATGGTGGACCAGAAGCTGTTCTGCTCTCCATTGTTCTCAAGTAACAAGTCACTCGTAATCTGATTAAATTTGTCAACATATCTTATAATAATCCTCACAAATTTTATGTATCATGAATGAGTCTAGTGTACACAATTCTTGACTTGTATTCAAATTACAATCAATACTATTTTTTTCATAAGGATCGATTTTCTTTTATCTCAGCCATTAATTTGCATGTTACAAATTTCTTAGCTTTTAACCAATCAATGGGGTGATTGAAATCTTGTACGTGAATAAACTTAGACTTTTGTCCCGTTTTAATGTTAATTTAATGTTGCTGTAGTCATAGATCAAGACTTTTTCCAGTTTTCCCAAAATAGGAACTCCATTCGTCGCGCTTGCTCATTCTAGCACCTTCTTCCAGATAATCATTGAGTACTTCACGTTTAATATTCCTTGATTTATTATATTGCCACCAGAGTTCTCTTACTCCTGCCTACTTCTCTAGTTTTATGTCTAACAGAGAGATATCTGGTTCTATAACCTCTAATGTGTCCAGCTCACTCAATAGTTTCCTCACCTCTTTTTTCCTGTAATGTGAATTGTGTCAGGTACTCATTGATACACACTTCCTCTTTTGTTCAGCATTTCTTGTGTACTCTCATTTTTTTTCAGCCTTATTACCTGCTCCTTCACTTTTAACTTCTGACGTGAATATAAAACAACTCCGCCTCAGCTTTTGATTTCGATGTTATCATTCTCAAATTGTCGTTCAGGTTCTCTTGTTACCCACGAACATGTATGTGTGCGCGTCATCTGTCGTGCTTCGTATACAACTACGAGATTTAACACGGTGTGTGAGTTTTTATTACGGAAACCAAGTTAGCGTATCGACCTGGCATCTCTGACAGTGTCGCTTTGTGAAAATGAAGCAGATTTTGTGTCATAAAGTTCAAGCTGATTTTTCTTACAACTGTTCATGTTTATGTATGCATTATTAAATACATAATGTAGTCCAAATATTCTGCTACGCTTCTTTTTCTTTTCTATCCTATATATATTATATATATATATATATATATATATATATATATATATATATATATATATATATATATATATATATATATATATTATATATATATATATATATATATATATATATATATATATATATATATATATATATATATAATGTCGTGCCGAATATGTAAAACTGGTCAATTAGCAAGAACTTATTTAAAATTAAGTCCTTTCTAAAATTTTCTCTTAAACATTTTTTCATTAATGTTAATGTAAAAAAATTTAATTTTGCACCAAAAGAATCTTAGAAAACTTACCTAACCTTATTATAACAAGAACAATTTATTTTAGCCTAACCCAACTAAATATATTTTAGATTTGTTTACAGTAATTTAATACTAAACAAACACAGTGAAATATATTTTTTTCGTTAGGTTCAGAATGATTTTGGCGAAATTATTGCACACACAAATTTTCACTTGTCCTATATGGCAAGATGAGCGTTGCTATTTAAGCCAAGATCGCAAGTTCTGCCTATTCGGCACGACATATATATCTATGTTGCTCCGCTCTGTGATGGAAATATCATCATAAAAATTAAATTTCTCATGTATATGGGATAGGCAATCCTGAGAGATGGTAATGCACATGTAATAGTAACTCCAGTTCTGCTGAAACGAAACCTTTGAAGCTGCCGTAGCTGATAAACCCTTAACAGAATACTTGACAATATCCTCACGACCCAGCTCAGGCTGAAAGGTTTCGATTGTTGTGAGGCAATATGGCAGGGAAACTCAACCAAATTTTGTCTCCACTGTGTAGCCATCATATAAAAAGGATGGCAGCACACACTACTGATGTATTCAATTTTGGTAAATAATAAAATCATCCCCCTTATAGCCCCGCCAATCCCCCTGACTAACCCCAGCCTTCTTGATGCCCTTAATGAGCTTGGGAACATAATCTAATCGACACAATCAATATGGGTGACCAATAGTCCCTTTGGGGCCATTATGGGGCCAGAGAGAAGCTATTGATGGTCTCCGTTACCAGTATGGTGCCAGAGAGAGGTCACTGGTGAGCTCCGGTGCCATTATTGGGCCACAGAGCGTATTGGTGGTTTGTAGTGACATAGTGCCAGAGAGTGTGTTGGTGGTTTTGGGTGCTGTTATGGGGACAGAGAGACTATTGATGGTGTCTGGTGTCATTATGGAACCATGGAGTCTATTGGTTCCATTATAGGGGCCAGAGAGAGAGAGAGAGTATCTGTGCTATGACCCACCCGGCAGTCCAAAGCCTCTGGGCAATGGTGGAAAGACAACCATGAGTAATACTAGCACACACAGAGCAGAGAATACATGTATCAAGACAACGTCTCGCTCAGAAAGAGCTCTATCATGGCTAGATAAACATTTTGAATGAAACATTGTCCTGTTAATGGTTTACTCTGCTGAACAATTATTACCCCTAGTTGATTCTCTTCTTGGCTCGGGCTGACGCGATTAGTGTTGATATGTCCTCTCCGATTCTGATTCTTTTCTCTGTAGCTCATGTAGGCTACTTGGTAGCTCAAGATGTAGAACGTTCGGTTCACATATGAAAGGATCCTGCTCGAATCCTGGAGAAAGGGAGGGGAGGAAGGGAAGGACGTATGGTCTAAGTCTCCTAATACCTGCTGTCCCTGTTGCCTAGCAGCAAATAGATACCTAGGAGCTAGTTGACTGCTGTGGGTCGCATCCTGGGGAAGAAAACAAGCCGCACTGATTGGCTTTCTCGGATTATCTTGGATTATCAACCTACTGGGGTTACCAATTCAAGGCTTCTACATTTTCCTATCTCACTCCTACCATGTCACCCCCCTATTGGTTCTCTTCTCTACACTCTCCCATCTCGCTACTGTCTCTTCCTTGTCACTTCCTTGCTTATCCACTTCTCTACGTCCCCATTCCCCCTATCCTCTCCCTCTCCTCCAGCTCCTGGTTTGAGTAATCAATGCAAATGGTTGCCTGAGGCTGATTTATCATCATTTAGGGCCAGTGATCACCACCAGAATTTAATAAAAGGGTATTGAGGATAAGTCAGGGATTCCCCGGACTGTCGCTGGTTTTACCACGCTGCCGAATGTCGCCACACGCCCACCGCTCATGCGGGCGTGGGAGCGGGTGTGAGCGTGGACGCGGGTGTAATGTGGGCACATTACAGTCATCACTGTCCTTCACCTGTTTACGTGTGGTGGACCATCCTAAAGAAGGAGATTTTGTTTGATTTAAGCTGAAGGGTTATTAACCCAGGAGAACACACAAAAGGCTGTCATCAGGCTGGCTTATTTTCACTTGGGTCCTAGTAATCCTCTTCACCAGGATGCGACCCACAACAGTCGACCAGCACCCACGTACCTACTTACTGCAAGGTGAACAGGGGCAGCAGGTACAAGGAAACATGCTCAACTTCTCCACTCGTCCGGGGATTGAACCACGTTCCCTCGGCGTGTGAGCTAAGTTACTGAACGCCATCATCCTAGATGACAACTGTCACAAAATAGTAACTCTAGCTCTGCCAAAACGGAAGCTACGCTCTTGTAATACTGAACCCTAGTGGCATACTAGCAGCCTCACACCGATGGTTCATTATTTCGGTTATGCAACTTATCTCGTGATACAAAAACGACAGTGGAACACAGCTAACGTTTTTGTTTCCACAGTGTAACTGTTATATAGCATAAGATAGCAGCACACTACTGATGTATCCAACTGTGTTAAACTATATAACTGCTACCCCTCCTATATAACTGCTGTACCTGCTATGCTATCCTCTCCAGAAGAGTTACAGCTACCCCTACCCCTGTCCCTCCACTGTACCTCCATCAAGTATAACTACCCCTACCCCTCCATTGTACTTCCATTAGTTATAGCTACCACTACTACTCCATTAATTACAACTACAACTTTACCCTCCACTCCACCTATCAATAAGTTCACCACCCCAACTCTAACTCAATCACTAACTTAGTCCTTTCGCCCTTAACCCTCCCCCTCCCCAGCTAATCCCTGCCCCAGCTCTACCCCAACACCCCATCGACATCACCCCTACACCACCTCAGCCCCCAGCCCTCCCTCAATCCTCAAGCCTCCCATCCCTTCCCCCATCACCTCCGGGAGGGTGTCAGTGCCTCCGGGAAGCTGCTAACCAAATTGGAGGTTGAGTGTGGCGGGCCGCGGCTGTTGTGATTTCATTACTTTCCTTTATTAACTTTTCATGAGATCAGCTTAAGGCGTATTACCGCCCCCCCCCCTCCCAGCCTCCACATGGAAGCCTCTCTCCCCTCCCCTCCCTGGGGTGAGAAGGGGAGGGGGAAGGGAAAGGGGAAGAGGAGGTTTGTGGAAATAACTGGCGGCTGGTGTAGAAGTTTGGAGACAACCGCAGTGTGCTGCTACAAGACATTTTTTTTTACATTGTGAGAACCAGTGTGAAGACCTAAAACTGTCTGTTTCTCTGCCATATTCCGTCAACCAGGATGAAATGTATACACAAAGTAATGAAAACTTTCAGACCGGGTCGGGAGACTTCATTGGAATAATGAGGATATCGACAAGTATTCCATCATAGGCTCATTAACTTTGACAGCTTAACAGATTTGATTCCAGCGGAGCTGAAGTTAATATTACCCCCGAATTACCAACTCTCATTCGCCGTCATTTCAGACAATAGCTATTTTGCCAGAAGTGCAAAAACATTACGACCTTCCGAGCGCATCACTCCTACTTCTTCCTTCAGAGTCCAGACACTGCATTTCCACCTGCAAAACTCGAGTCCGGCCACTCGGTTTGCCCCGAAAATTTTCATCAACGTCATCTTTCTCACACTTTAACACGACGGAAGTACAGGTGCACAGGGTCGAGTCCACAACGTTGAAGAACTCTGACAGTAAAATCATATCATCTAAATTTTCAGTGATTCGTGTTTCTATCTTATCTAACACCCTCACACACACTTGTTGAAAGTTCAGGCACTTGCCCTTTGAAATGTAACCAAACCTAACCTAGCCCCTTTCGCCTAGGATTAATACACCTCTTTCATTCTGTTCTGCTCTGCATTCTCTAAACGTCCAGACCGCTCCAAAAACCCCTCCTCCAGTCTCTGAATTATCTTTCATAACCCGATACTAACTTCCAGTTTCTACGCTTTCAGTTCTTTACATAAGACAGAGATTGATCTCAAACAATATGTCGCAACAGCCTCCATTCGCAGTCTTATTAGTAAGTCAGTTTATTCTCCTAGCTTTCTCAGTTACTCTCTTTTTGAAGGTACATATAATGGCATATGTTGATGTATACATATATGTGTGCACAAACACACACATCCTTATAAATTCATGCACACACATAATACACGTACTGAATAATGCAGTTCACAGAGCTATGTGAGAGTGTTGGTGAAAGTGAGTGTTGGTGAAAGTGAGTGTTGGTGAAAGTGAGTGTTGGTGAAAGTGAGTGTTGGTGAAAGTGAGTGTTGGTGAAAGTGAGTGTTGGTGAGAGTTTCTGAATTATACTAACACAGGTTAGTAGAATTGAAGTGAGCATATTTTTTCTAGTGTACAGTTATATGTTTATAATTGGCGGCAATTATAACATTTGCGAGTTGCAGGTACACACACACACACACACACACACACACACACACACACACACACACACACACACACACACACACACAAGTGTGTAAGTTATGTTAATGGTGAAATTCAATATAAAAGCCAAATATCGTACGAGGGTGAGAGTGAACCAGGAATATGATGAGAACACGTGAAGGTGACGACGAGAGACGAC
Organism: Cherax quadricarinatus; assembly: GCF_026875155.1. Taxonomy (NCBI): domain Eukaryota; kingdom Metazoa; phylum Arthropoda; class Malacostraca; order Decapoda; family Parastacidae; genus Cherax; species Cherax quadricarinatus. Next base: position 21,000,260 of record NC_069410.1, on the reverse strand, counting down.
GTCTCAGTCCATCCCAGATCACCATATTACCTCATCACCATATACAGCTGGAGTAAATTCCTCGAGGACCGAAACATCGCGAAAATGCCTTCCTCGAAGTGTGGCTTAGATGTGAATTCTGTTATTCTTCTATTATTGACTTCTATTGTCCTATTATGGAGACTTCTATTCTTCTTTTTTTACTGCGATTTATTCCTATTCAGAATTGTGAGTCAGGTCGGTGCAGTCAGCACTGACTCTCTCTGCGTCTTGGTGCTGGTAAAACAATCTTGATCCAAGGAATTGAAGCTATCCTATTTGGATCAGACCTGATTATCTCTCACTCCCCAGCCGTTGCGTCACCCTTACTGGTTTAGCCCGCCCTAAGAATGCAATAAAACGCGGATAACTGGAAACCTGGCACGGTAGTTGCAAGTGTACGTGTACACTGTGCACGTGTTACACTGTACATGCGCATCATGTACGTGTTTCACTGTACGGGTAATACATGCACTGCATATTTTGGATAAAATTGGGCACTGATGATATAAACCAAAATAAACATCAATCAATCAGACTATTCCTCCCTTCTACACTCTAATCCTGGCATCCTCTCTCCCTCCCTTAATCCACCTCTCTGCTCTCCCTCACATCTTCCCTCCCGTCATCCACCATCCATCTCTTTACTTTTGCAACTTTCTTTTCTCCTGTCTCTCCCTCCCTTCTCTGGGTCCTGTGATCTTTGCTCTCTCTCTCTCTCTTCTCTCTCTCTTCTCTCTCTCTCTCTCTCTCTCTCTCTCTCTCTCTCTCTCTCTCTCTCTCTCTCTCTCTCTCTCTCTCTCTCTCTCTCTCTCTCTCTCCTCTCTCTGTCTTTCAAATAAAGCGTTTATTTTCGCACGTTTTACAATCAGTTTCTGCACACACTAAAAACAGGTATAAAATTTACGTTAACGTTTCTCTCAGACTATGTAAAATTAACCTTATTTAGCCAATATTTGAGGGTGATGAACTGTGCACGAAAATGCATAAACGTGCGGCTGGCAATGGAGAATCTATGGTGGCTGTATAAAAACGTTCGTAACCCCACGCTCTCTGTTAAGTTGGTATACAAGATGTTTTCCAGAACCCTCCTTCTCCCCTCCTTCTCCCTTCCTTCTCCCCTTCTCCCCTTCTTCTCCCCTCCTTCTCCCCTCCTCTCCTCCTTCTCCCCTTGGAAATATAAACACATATGCAGTATAATGTGATCCTTTATTGACTACGTTTCGCCCACACAGTGGGCTTTTTCAAGTCACAAGTGACTTGAAAAAGCCCACTGTGTGGGCGAAACGTAGTCAATAAAGGATCACATTATACTGCATATGTGTTTATATTTCCATTGTGTCGGTATTTTATACCATTTATTTCCTTCTCCCCTTCTTCTCCCCTCCTTCTCCCTTCCTTCTCCCCTCCTTCTCCCTTCCTTCTCCCCTTCTTCTCCCCTTCTTCTCCCCTCCTTCTCCCCTTCTTCTCCCCTCCTCCCCTCCCCTCCTTCTCCCCTCCCTCTCCCTTCTCTTTCCCCTCCATCACTCACAGTGTCAACAGTGTGAGTTAAACACAGTTAATTTACAGAGATTTAAGGGCGATGGAGCGGTTAAATTGTTTTCATCCTCGTTTACGTTCGTTTATCAGATTTATTCGTTAATTTAATGACAGGGAGGCTGAGGGGTGACACTGATATTGTACATTCTCGTATTAACACTGATATTGTACACTCTAGTGTTAGTACGTAGCAAGACAACACTCAGTGTATCATAACGTAGGCAATTAATTCGGCTTTAGAGGGAGAAAACGATTCTTCTGGGTTAATTATTTACATTCACGAGGCCTTAAAATGTTATTGTTACGTGAGGAAATAACTGCCTTATGTCAGTGGACAATAACAGGCGGAGCCTTTAAAATAAAGACAATGTTTCGCCCACACATGCGCTATATCAAATCAATACATGGCACAAACGACATAGTAATGTGTGTAAAAGGAGAATGAGGTGACGGTAGGCATAGTTTCATTATGAATGACGTAATAGTGACGTTGTCAGGTTAGTGAGTTGCCTCCATTAGATCTAAGAAGGAGCAGCAGACTCTGGGATGAAATATAGAATTAAGATAAGTAACGCAGACACGAGACTACTGTCTGCTGAATGTTATTTATAACCCCGAAAATAAACACACACTATAAATACTCCACAACATAGAAGAAGAAAGTCTTTCAATGTTACTTTGAGCAGAGTCGATACCGAGCGATCAGGAGGAGGCCAAGAAGGTGTCAGCAATTCTGTCTTCAAGAGGGAGCCGGACAGATACCTAAAGCTAGTGCCGGATCAGCCGGGCTGTGGTTCGTACGTTGGACTACGTGCGGCCAGTAGTAAAAGCCTAGTTGATCAGGCCCTGATCCATCGGGAGGTCTGGTCATGGACCGGGCCGCGGGGGCGTTGATCCCCGGAATACCCTCCAGGTAGTGACCAATAGGAAACCAGGAAGATGTCAACAATGGACCAGAACAATACCTCGTCTTGACAAATGGGAGAATTAGTTTTACTATTTATGGTGGACCAGGAGAGTGTGGGTGGGAAGGAGTGACCTGAGTGGGAATCGAATGGAGTGTGGTGGGAATGACCGGCGTGATTGAGAATGGAAGGAGGCAGTGGAACAGGTGGCAGCCGCACACCTCTGCACCTGCACTACAATTAAGCAGAGTGCTCTCTAGAATATCTACATCCAGACTATTTTAAAAACTATAGATGGTGCTGATAATGGATCTTACATTGTTATGTCTGCAATAACTAAATCTTCATGATAACAATTGAATTTTCACCGAAATGCGAAGCGATAATAATTTTGATATATATATATATATATATATATATATATATATATATATAATATAATATATATATATATATATATATATATATATAACAACGAATTCGCAAGAGCAGGCGAAATATACACAAACACTGATCTCTGGCTGAAGGAGACTCGAACCTACAAACCTTGGAACAAGGTACGCAGTGCGTTACCATTCTCAAAGCTGGCTGCCTTGGATCAACGTCTAGCGCAAGCTGGATGCCAAGGTATTGTCCAGTGTGGTGAGAATGGTAATGCACTGCGTACCTTGTTCCAAGGTTCGTAGGTTCGAGTCTCCTTCAGCCAGAGATCAGTGTTTTATATATATATATATATATATATATATATATATATATATATATAATATACATGAAGTTTACCTGGAGAGAGTTCTGGGGGTGAAGGCCCCCGTGGCCCGGTCTGTGACCAGGCCTCATGGTGGATCAGAGCCTGATTAACCAGGCTGTTACTGCTGGCTGCATGCAGTCCAACGTACGAACCACAGCCCGGCTGGTCAGGTACCGACTTTAGGTGCTTATATATATATATATATATATATATATATATATATATATATATATATATATATATATATATATATATAATGTCGTGCCGAATATGTAAAACTTACGATTTTGGCTTAAATAGCAACGCTCTTCTTGCCGAATAAGACAAGCGAAAATTTGTGTACGCAATAATTTTGCAAAAATCATTCTGAACCTAACGAAAAAAAATATTTCATTGTGTTTGTTTATTATTAAATTATTGTAAACTTATCTAAAATATATATTGTTGGATTATACTAAATTAAACTGCCCTTGTTATAATAAGGTTAGGTAAGTTTTCTAAGGTTCTTTTGGTACAAAATTATTAAATGAAAAATATATCTTTAAACGAATAAGAGAAAAATTTAGAAAGGACTTAATTTTAAATGAGTTCTTGCTAATTAACCAATTTTACCTATTCGGCACGACATATATATACATGTAATAATACATACATACATACATAAATTCATTTGCACGAACATCCACACACGCACATATATTTGTATATTTTGCTTCATTGTAATATTATGACCACCCTCTAGCATTCCTCTTGCGTGCATTGAGGTAGAAAAGGCTTGTGGAAAACAGATACCTTTCTCGGATCTCGCAACGACCGAAATACATACTCCATTACTATTTGTATTTGATGGTTGCACAGTTGTCAGGACAACAACGACAGGTGACAACGAAACTTGCTGCATTTTCTATGGTGAGTCCGGCATGAGAGAAAATGAAGCTTCTTGATCCAATACCTCGAGGACTCAACTATTCTTATTTCCTCTGGGAACCCCAATAAACACTGTGATGTACGACTTTTAAACTTTGCTGAAGTTTGCAAGACGAATTTATTAAAATAAATGTATTGTAAAATAAGTATAGGTGAAGTGCAGAGTCGGTATTGTCACCAGCTTAAACAACATTAAACAACCGCAAACAGTGCACCATTATGTAGGTAAATGGTTCAGAGAACCGATAAGTTGATAAATTAGACACATGCAACAGTTGGGTATCTTTATTGTGAAAACGTTTCGCCGAACAGTGGCTTCATCAGTCCAATACAGAGAAGAATGGCTGAAAATCAGAAGAGTTTGAAGAAATCAGTCCCTCAGCCTGGAGTCGATGTAATCAGTCCATCAGCCACACAGTGGCTGATTACATCGACTGATACCCAAGTAGACCCGATGGACTGATACCCAAGTAGACCCGATGGACTGATACCCAAGTAGACCAGATGGACTGATACCCAAGTAGACCCGATGGACTGATGCCCAAGAAGACCCGATGGACACCAGACTAATATATCTGGTGTCTCATTTTCATTAATAAAATGTCTTGACATATCACATAGGTTATTATACTGTCTATCTCTATATGCTTCAATAAGTGGACAGGAAAGCATATAGTGTTCAAGTTAGTGACTATAGGGATGGCCATATACTTTGTAGTTAATTTGATCATCATCTGTGTGTCGTCAAGCTGCTAGAAGTACTTGTAACCAAGCCTAAGCTATTACAGCATCAGTCAGTCTGTTAGCACTCCAAGTTGCAAACTCTAACGTCATTCTGTAAAACCTTTGTACCTTGTTCAGCTATCATAACTTTGGGGTCCAGTCCCTGGACCCATTATGTACCTATGTAATCTGTAAATACCTTTGTAACTTGTCAAGACTGTGACCAGATCTACCTGGAGTTCATTACCTTTCTAACTTGCTTTGTTATCATAACTTTGGGGTCCAGTCCCTGGGCCCATTATGTACCTATGTAATATTTTGACTACCGCCCACAGGATGGGTATGGGGTGCATAATAAACATATTAAACTAACCTCTCTCTCCTAATAATTCCTAATGCTAGACATGGACACACGAAAGTTATATTTTACATTTTCCCGAATTTTTGAGTATCTGTATTTGGCTTCTCTAACGAGCATGTTGTTAAAGTCAGTATGTGAGTCAAGAGCCTTCAGTGTTGACACAGAATCAGTAGTAATTACAGCCTCAAACTCAGTGTCATAAGTTAACTTTAGAGCCATTAAGACGACAAACAATTAAGTATGCATTGTTGACACCAAGTAGTTAATTTTTATGCCTAAGTCAACATAGTTCCTATAGTACCTGCAGTAGGTGGTCAGGACTCAAAAACTTTATTATACAGCAGTAATGAAGTGGAACAGACTTAAGTCAGTTTAATATCTTTATTATTCACCTCATAACCATCCTGTGGGCGGTAGTCAAAAGATTACAGAGATACATAATTGGTCCAGGGACAGGACTCCAAAGTTTGATAGCTGAACAAGTTACAAAGGTAATGAGCTCCAGGTAGAGCCGGTCACACTCATGACAAGCTACAACACTGCCAGAGAGTATCAAGACCAGTCTTAACATGAACCAGCTCAGAAAGAGACCTAAATAAACTTACTTGCACCGTTGAATAATAATGCAAGTTTATATTGGAAAATACAAATAATTCTATAGCCAGCAGACTATTTTTTCCCAAGTTCTTTTTGTACTCATGGGGAAACGCTAAAACCGTGAGGATCGTGAAGCCTCTGAGCCTAGGAAGAGTTAGGGGAAGATCAGGTTTGATCTTAGGAAGGAGAAGGTAGCTCCAGTTCTTTGGATCAAGAGCCATTTACCAGCATCACGACACTTGCATCCCCCCTCCCCGAACAAGGAAAGAAATCGTTCATTAACAACAGTTAAAACTACTGTTTATGAAAATAAAAGAAAATCGTACATGAATAATAATTAAAAAACTTGTTCACGAACAAGAAAAATATCGTTCATGAACAAGTATTAAAAAAAATATTCATGAACAAGGGTTTTCCAGAAGGAGAAGGATGGCCATAGGGTCGTAGGAGCCTCCATCAGTCACCATTGTAATATATCTAGTTTTCATTGTTTGCTGTTGTTGCTGTTATTATTATTATTATTGTCGTTATTTTTGGCGCTGTTGTTGTTGTTAATGTTAATAGTATTGTTGTTATTGTTATTATTATTATTATTATTATTATTATTATTATTATTATTATTATTATTATTATTATTTTATTATTATTATTTGTTATTATTTTAATTATTATTATTATTATTATTATTTTATTATTATTATTATTATTTGTTATTATTTATTTGTTATAATTATTATATTTATTATCCTAATATGTATTATGTTATTATTATTATTATTATTTTGTTGTTGTTGTTGTTGTTGCTAAAATAGAGTTAAGATTGTTGTTAGAGTGTGTAGTTATCATTCTGTTAATTTAATGAGTAAAACGGTATTAATTTAGGCATCCCTGAAGAGGGGCCTTTAATAGGTTGCATTAATTTTATTTTCTTCCTCCATATTTTCGAGTATATTTTGCTGATAACTCGAAAACGTCTCGTCTAATCTCCTGCAAGTTTCCGAGGACCAGATTCTTGGAACAATTGACATGTTCACGTGCTCTTTGACCAAGGTTCGTAAGTCGGTTCACGTGGGGCCAGCAGTAATAGCTTGGTTGATAAGGCCCTGATCCACCATGAGACCTGGTCACAGACCGGGCCGCGGGGGCGTTGACCCCCCCGAAACCCTCTCCAGGTATACTCCAGGTTCTTGACCCCAATTCCACCATCCTGGAATGGCTCCGATAACTTCCAAATCCTAAGTTCTTAATAATTCGGGTAGAATCGGAGGATTTCTATCTAGGACAGACTCCACCACACAAGTCTGTTCTAGTTTGTGCATGGAGGAAGGCAGGTTAACTCTTCCAAAGAAGTGTATCCATAGGGGCATTTGTGAAGACAGGACACAGGAGTCTTATGTGTCCAACACTGATTGCCAGAGTGGGCATCTCACAAATTCCCTCATATTTAATGGCATTAAAGGTGTCACACTTTTTTTTACACGTAAAAGGGGGCAAATATATACACACACACAACACACCAGGAGCTGAGTCTCGACTCCTGCAACCACAAATAGGTGAGTACACACACACACACCCGAACTTCACTCTCCACTACTGTCATCTATTTTGAATGTATGAAGCTATGCCACAAAGGATTTTGCAGTGTATTAGAGAGATTCTAGGATGCTGGAAGTGAGTTAAGCAACATTGGTCGAAGGGAACCTGCACATGACAAACTATTCCTATAATTTTTGATCTTGTTAACGTACACTAGTGTTAAAAATTGGAAGCCGATCGGATGAGGCCTTCTTCTGCTATGGGCGAAATAAAAGCGAAAAAGTAGAGGAAGAAAACAAGAAAAAAAATCCAGGCTAATCCGTCTGGACTTTCGTTTGGAAGTCTAGACGACACCTAGAGACACCTGATTCCTCTCTGAAGAGTACGAATTTTATATCTAAGTACATTTCTCACACCAGGTGTTAGCCGAATTGTGGGTCACATCCTAGTGATGATAAGATTTGTTTGGGTTTTTAACCCAGAATGTTTGTCATCCAGGATAACCCATGAAAGTGCATCATTGGAGACTATCTGTCTTATTTCAATTTGGGTCCTTCAGTCTTATCCCCCAGGATGCGATCTACACAAGACGATAGCACCCAGGTACCTACTTACTGCTAAGTGATCAGGTCAGCAGGTGTAAGGAATCATACCCAACGTTTTCACTTGTGCCGGGGACTGAACCATGGACATTTAGTGGGAGGCGAGAGCGTTGCCAACCGAGCAAGTAAGTTCATTCAGTTACATAGCACAAGTTTAGATTTTGCAATTGTCTTACATATTAACATTAACATTGTCTTACATAGTAACATAACAATCTTATTTATTTTCATAGGGGTAGCAGATATCAGAATAAATGGCTAAAGCTGGACATGAAGTGAGCTCCGGCACGATCAAGTTCTTTGCCTATAAATTAAACAGTGTGACAAAAAGGTCGCCCGAAATGCTGAATATTTTGTATATACAATAATATAAAATATTATAAAATATAAAATGGAAATAAGTCACTCTGACTTTTTTGGGTTATCCCAGGTTCTCTACACATATGCTGCTATGTATGATAATCTATACTCACCTAATTGTACTCACCTAATTGTGGTTGCAGGGGCCAAGATTCAGCTCCTGGCCCCGCCTCTTCACTGAACGATACTAGGGCTTCTCTCTCCCTGCTCCATGAGCTTTATCATACCTCGTCTTAAAGCTATGTATGGTTGATGCCTCCACTACATCACTCGCCAGACTGTTCCACTTCTTGACCACTCTGTGACTGAAGAAATACTTCCTAACATCCCTGTGACTTATCTGAGTCTGGTGGCCTGGTGGCTAAAGATCCCGCTTCACACACGGAGGGCCCGGGTTCGATTCCCGGCGGGTGGAAACATTTCGACACGTTTCCTTACACCTATTGTCCTGTTCACCTAGCAGCAAATAGGTACCTGGGTGTTAGTCGACTGGTGTGGGTCGCATCCTGGGGGACAAGATTAAGGACCCCAATGGAAATAAGTTAGACAGTCCTCGATGACGCACTGACTTTCTTGGGTTATCCTGGGTGGCTAACCCTCCGGGGTTAAAAATCCGAACGAAATCTTATCTTATCTTATCTTATCTTAAAAGTGACCCCTTGTTTCTGTGTACCCTCTCTGGAACATCCTATCTCTGTCCACCTTGTCTATTCCATGCAGTATTTTGTATGTCGTTATCATGTCTTCCCTAACCCTCCTGTCCTCCAGTGTCGTCAGGCCGATTTCCCTTAGCCTTTCTTCGTAGGACATTCCCCTTAGCTCTGAACCTAACCTGGTCGCAAACCTTTGCACTTTCTCTAATTACTTAACGTGCTTTACCCGGTGTGGGTTCCAAACTGGTGCTGCATACTCCAGTATGGGCCTGACGTACACGGTGTACAATGTCTTGAAAGATTCCTTATTAGGTATCGGAACGCCGATCTCAGCTTTGTATAACGGGCTTGTTTGGTATTCTGGTAGCGGGTGGTTAAATGATATACGTCTTCGGAGGCTTCTTTGTTTATTGTTAAGTCGTTGTGGGTACACAGGCTTGTGTGTTGTGCCCATGGCCCGAGAGGGCCATGCCCACGAGAGAGAGCTGGGAGGCCTTGTGTCTTGCTGCTAGGCCGCTGTGTGAGTGAGAGCGCGGCAAGGCCAGGCAGGCTGAAGTGGCCACCAGGCCTGGCTACAGAGGGCAGCATCTGAGTGGCGCGAAATATGAACTAAGCTGGCAGACAGCATGGGCTGTCTGTGCAGACAGTACAGGCTGTCTACATTTGCTGAAGCAGTTATCTGTTTGACGTATGCTTCTGGAGACCTGCTCAGTGTTATACTCACCCCAAGATCTTTCTCCTTGAGCGAGGTTTGCAATCGTTGGCCACCTAGCCTATACTCTGTCTGCGATCTTCTTTGCCCTCCTCCGATCTTCATGACTTTGTATTTGGCGGGGTTAAATTCGAGAAGCCAGTTGCTGGACCAGGTGTCCAGCCTGTCCAGGTCTCTTTGAAGGCCTGCCTGATCCTCATCTGATTTAATTCTCCTCATTAACTTCACATCATCTGCGAACAGGGACACCTCTGAATCTATCCCTTCCATCATGTCATTCACATATACCAAAAATAGCACTGGTCCTAGGACTGACCCCTGTGGGATCCCGCTCGTCACAGGTACCCACTGTGATACCTCATCGCGTACCATGACTCGTTGTTGCCTCCCTGTCAGGTATTCTCTGATCCATTTCAGTGCCCTTCCTGTTATATGTGCGTGATCCTCTAGTTTCTGAACTGATATCTTGTGAGGAACTGTGTCGAAGGCTTTCTTGCAGTCCAAAAAAATGCAATCAACCAACCCCTCTCTCTCGTGTCTTACTTCTGTTCCTTTGTCATAAAACTCCAGAAGGTTTATGACACAGGATTTGCCTTCCATGAATCCGTGCTGGTAATCATTTACACTCTTGTTCCATTCCAGGTGCTCCACCACTCTTCCCCTGATAATCTTCTCCATGACTTTGCATACTATACAAGTCAGTGACACTGGTCTGTAGTTTAGTGCCTCTTTTCAGTCTCCTTTTTTTAAAATGGGAACTACGTTTGCTGTCTTCCATACCTCAGGTAGTTGCCCAGTTTCAAGGGATGTATTGAAGATTGTGGTTAGTGGCACAATGTTTCTGCTCCCTTTCTAAGGGCCCACAGGGAGACATCTGGTCCCATTGCCTTTGAGGTATCAAGGTCACTTAGCAGCTTCACCTTTTCCTCGGTATTTATGTATACCTGAATAAACTCAATCTTACTGCGGTTTTATCTTATTTCCTAAAAAATAAAGTGTCCAATCTTTCCCATAAATGGATACTAACAATGTAACACTACATAGTTAATTACACCGAATAAGCTAAGTTTAACCTAATCCATAATTAACGTAAATTAGTAATAAATATGATCCAAATTCTGGTGATGATACTGAGTTTGAATTAATATAATGTGTTAAGAAAGCCACTGAAAATAACAAACAAACTTGGTTTGACTTGTTGGGTTATTAAACGATAATTTCTAAATAACACACTAATAGAACCATCGTAAAAAAATAACTGAAGTACGAAACCCTAAATAAGAACTTATTAAATAAGAAATTATTATTAAAATATTATTATTAAGGCAAGATTCTCCATACATGGTGCTGACTTGGACTGTGTAGTAAACACTGTGAAAGTTTGTGAGTCAGTGTACAACTTGGTGAGTTAAGTCATTATAATTTAAGTTGTTTGAAGTTCTCTCTTGTTAGTTGAATATATGGGTTAACCTGAGGTGTTGCCGCGGGCATAATAAGCCATATGGAGTGGAATATCCATCAATATATTGCTAAGGTGCTCAGCTGCACCCGGCATTAAGGATAATTGATGCTATTATTGTCAATCTCTATGTATATACTGTTTGCTATGGTTATATTTGTAGGTTATATTATTACTAATCTCTCTCTGTACCTACCCTGGGTCTAATGTGAACTAATATAACTTCATGTCTAAAAACTCGTCTCTACAAAATATTTAACACTTTAAATTTTGAACTGGTTAATGATCTGACTATTTTAGCGCTTTCCCTGACTAATATTAGTAATAATGGTGATAGGAATGGTAATAATAATATTTAAATCAGTATGATATTAGGGTGTAGATAGATAAATAAGCTAGTTAGCTTGTATTAACATTTTGTACATAAGTTTAAATTTTTAATTGTTCTTGTGTAGTAATCTTATATATACATTCATCAGATGCTTATCTGCATATATTTAAGGACCTTGTTGTCTTTAGTTGGGCTTAAGTTTGCCTGAAATGCGCCGCGTAACTATGGACTTTCTGCCTGAACGTTGTATTATGTGGAAATCAACTTTGACTTTCATTAAGCATATTGACAGCATTGACATACCGTAGCTCGATGGCTAGTGCACTCAGCTCACACATTAAGGTCCGTGGTTCGATCTCCGGTATGGGTAGAAATACAAGGACGTGTTTTCTTAAGGCACCTGCTATCCACGTTCACCTAGCAGTAAAATAGGTACCTGGGTGTTAGTCGACTGGTATGGGTCACATCCACAGGACTTTCTATATAGTAGTATGTCATTGATGTCATCTAGGCCTGTATACTTCGTACATGTACACTAGAACCTCTTTATCCACAGATTTGGTTTCTGTGGTTTCGTTTATCCTCAATTTACCATGACGCAAAATAACCTTTAATTTTGTTTAATAATGACATCAAAACACCAAAGTAGTGATGGTGGTAGTTCTTCAAAGCCTAAGAAGCAGTGAAGTGCTTCCCATCAGTGGAAAAGTGATAATTCTAAACTTATTGTGTATAATTTATCAATTAAACTTTATCATAGGTAGGTATGTACATAAATGAAAAATGACTTGTATGTAGAGTTTTCTACTGTCCATGGTTTCGGGTATCCACAATAGGTCTTGGAATTTATCCCCTACTGATACGAGGGGGACTACTGTACTTGTAGAAATAAAGATGAATGATTATTATATTATTATTATTATTATTATTATTATTATTATTATTATTATTATTATTATTATATTATTATTATTATTATTATTATTATTATTATTATTATTATTACTACTACTACTACTACTACTACTACTGCTACTTTATAGAAGCCCCTGGTTTTGCAAAGCAATTTGGGAAGTCTTAAAATAATCTTGTAACTACTTATAACTACTACTGTACTGTCATTTACTTATAACTACTACTGTACTGTCATTTATTGCAGTCACTTTGTTAGGTTTTTTAGTGAAACAATTTACTGTGACATTTGTGGTGGTTATTACGAATGTTGGCCAAATACAAACTACTGCTATAAATTTCAGTATTACTTTACAGGACATACAATAAACTGAAGGCCCATAGCATGCATAACATCTCGGGCAACACTCATTCTCATTCCATACTATTAAAATTTATTCAGTTACATGTAATTCAAAATATAAATCACAATAAGAAGATATAATTGCCAAGTTTAGCAGATTGAGTGATACTAGTTACTTGAATGAATGCAAAATAGGATGAGATAGTACATGCCTATCTAGTAATATATAATAGTTGAAGAAAAGCTGGAATGAGAAGAACAGGGACAGACTTGGATGATAACATAGGGTTTCAGGATTTGTCTGACAGAGATTTTTGTGTCTTGTATTATACCTATGAGTGCCGTTGCAGCTGTCAAGAAAGTGTTTCAGAACAGGGTTAATATTAAAACTGATTATCTTGTTATATTTTATTTTTTTTTATTAGCACACTGGCCAATTCCCACCAAGGCAGGGTGGCCCGAAAAAGAAACACTTTCACCATCATTCACTTCATCACTGTCTTGCCAGAAGGGTGCTTTGCATGACAGTTTTTAAAGTGCAACATTAACACCCCTCCTTCAGAGTGCAGGCACTGTACTTCCCATCTCCAGGACTCAAGTCCGGCCTGCCGGTTTCCCTGAATCCCTTCATAAATGTTACTTTGCTCACACTCCAACAGCACATCAAGTATTAAAAACCATTTGTCTCCATTCACTCCTATCAAACACGCTCACGCATGCCCGCTAGAAGTCCAAGCCCCTCGCACACAAAACCTCCTTTACCCCCTCCCTCCAACCTTTCCTAGGCCGACCCCTACACCACCTTCCTTCCACTACAGACTGATGCACTCTTGAAGTCATTCTGTTTCGCTCCATTCTCTCTACATGTCCGAACCACCTCAACAACCCTTCCTTAGTCCTCTGGACGACAGTTTTGGCAATCCCGCACCTCCTCCTAACTTCCAAACTATGAATTCTTTGCATTATATTCACACCACACATTGCCCGCAGACATGACAACTCCACTGCCTCCAGCCTTCTCGCTGCAACATTCATCACCCATGCTTCACACCCATATAAGAGCGTTGGTAAAACTATACTCTCGTACATTCCCCTCTTTGCCTCCAAGGACAAAGTTCTTTATCTCCACAGACTCATAAGTGCACCGCTCACGTTTTTCCCCTCATCAATTCTGTGATTCACCCCATCTTTCATAGACCTATCCGCTGACACGTCCACTCCAAAATATCTGAATACATTCACCTCCTCCATACTCTCTCCCTCCAATCTGAGGGATATATATACAGTGGACCCCCACATACCGTTGGCCTTACATAACGTTAAATCCGCATACCGATACATTTTATCGCTAAGATTTTGCCTCGCATACCGCTAAAAAACCCGCTCAACGCTGTTCGTCCGAGACACGTCTAATGTGCGGCCTGAGCTAGCCTCACATGTTCCACCGGTGGCATTGTTTACCAGCAAGCCTCCGGGGTAACATCCAAGCATACAATCGGAACATTTCGTATTATTACAGTGTTTTTAGTGATTTTATCTGCAAAATAAGTGACCATGGGCCCCAAGAAAGCTTCTAGTGCCAACCCTACAGCAATAAGGGTGAGAATTACTATAGAGATGAAGAAAGAGATCATTGATAAGTATGAAAGTGGAGTGCGTGTCTCCGAGCTGGCCAGGTTGTATAATAAACCCCAATCAACCATCGCTACTATTGTGGGCAACAAAACGGCAATCAAGGAAGCTGTTCTTGCCAAAGGTTCAACTGTGTTTTCGAAACAGAGATCGCAAGTGATGGAAGATGTTGAGAGACTCTTATTGGTATGGATAAATGAAAAACAGATAGCAGGAGATAGCATCTCTCAAGTGATCATAAGTGAAAAGGCTAGGAAGTTGCATGAGAATTTAATTAAAAAAATGCCTGCAACTAGTGATGATGTGAGTGAACTTAAGGCCAGCAAAGGTTGGTTTGAGAGATTTAAGAAGCGTAGTGGCATACATAGTGTGATAAGGCATGGTGAGGCTGCCAGTTCGGACCACAAAGCAGCTGAAAAATATGTGCAGTAATTCAAGGAGTACATAGACAGTGAAGGACTGAAACCTGAACAAGTGTTCAGTTGTGATGAAACAGGCCTGTTTTGGAAGAAAATGCCAAGCAGGACCTACATTACTCAGAAGGAAAAGGCACTCCCAGGACATAAGCCTATGAAAGACAGGCTTACTCTGTTGATGTGTTCCAATGCTAGTGGTGATTGCAAAGTGAAGCCTTTATTAGTGTATCACTCAGAAACTCCCAGAACGTTCAGGCAAAAGAATATCCTCAAGGCTAATTTGTGTGTGCTGTGGAGGGCAAACAGTAAGGCATGGGTCACTAGGGAATTTTTCTATGACTGGTTACACCATGCATTTGCCCTCAATGTGAAAGATTACCTAACTGAAAAGAAATTAGACCTTAAGTGCCTCCTGGTGTTAGACAATGCCCCTGGTCATCCTACAGACGTGGCAGAGTGACTTTATGGGGACATGAGGTTCATTAAGGTGAAGTTTTTGCCTCCTAATACCACTCCTCTCCTGCAGCCCATGGACCAGCAGGTTATTGCAAACTTCAAAAAACTGTACACAAAAGCTCTGTTTGAAAGGTGCTTTGTAGTGACCTCAGAAACTCAACTGACTCTAAGAGAGTTTTGGAGAGAGCACTTTAATATCCTCAATTGTGTAAACCTTATAGGTAAGGCTTGGGAGGGAGTGACTAAGAGGACCTTGAACTCTGCTTGGAAGAAACTGTGGCCAGAATGTGTAGACGAAAGGGATTTTGAAGGGTTTTCAGGCTAACCCTGAGAGGAGTATGCCAGTTGAGGAATCCATTGTGGCATTGGGAAAGTCCTTGGGTTGGAGGTTAGTGGGGATGATGTGGAAGAGTTGGTGGAGGAGGACAATGAAGAACTAACCACTGATGAGCTGCTAGATCAACTTCAACAGCAAGAGGCCAGACCTGAGGAAACTGGTTCGGAGGAGGGAGAGAGGAAATTGAAGAAGTTGCCTACTACAAAGATTAAGGAAATCTGTGCAATGTGGCTGAAAGTGCAAACCTTTATGGATGAAAATCACCCTCACACAGCTATTGCAAGCCGTGCTGGTGACTATTACACTGACAATGTTGTGAAACACTTTAGGGAAGTCATAAAGGAATGAGAGGTACAGGCCACTATGGACAGATATGTTGTGCGACAAAAGTCCAGTGACTCTGAAGCTGGTCCTAGTGGCATTAAAAGAAGAAGGGAAGTAACCCCAGAAAAGGACTTGACACCTCAAGTCTTAATGGAAGGGGGATTCCCCTTCTAAACACTAAGACTCTCTCCTCCTCCCATCCCATCAATCATCACCAGATCTTCAATAAAGGTAAGTGTCATGTAATTGTGCATGCCTTTTTCAGTTTGTGTGTATTAAAATTAATATTTCATGTGGTAAATTTTTTTTTTTTCATACTTTGGGGTGTCTTGCACGGATTAATTTGATTTCCATTATTTCTTATGGGGAAAATTCATTCGCATAACGATAATTTCGCATAACAATGAGCTCTCAGGAACGGATTAATATCGTTATGCGGAGGTCCACTGTATATATATATATATATATATATATTTATATATATTTATAATATATATATATATATATATATATATATATATATATATATATATATATATATATATATATATATATATATATATATATATATATATACATGTATATATATATATATATATATATATATATATATATATATATATATATATATATATATATATATATATATATAATATATACATGTATATATATATATATATATATATATATATATGTCGTGCCGAATAGGCAGAACTTGCGATCTTGGCTTAAAAAGCAACGTTCATCTTGCTATATAGGACAAGTGAAAATTTGTGTATGCAATAATTTCGCAAAAATCATTCTGAACCTAACGATAAAAAATATATTTCACTGTGTTTGTTTAGTATTAAATTATTGTAAACAAATCTAAAATATATTTAGTTGGGTTAGGCTAAAATAAATTGTTCATGTTATAATAAGGTTAGATAAGTTTTCTAAGATTTTTTTGGTGCAAAATTATAATTTTTTACATCAACATTAATGAAAAAATATATCTTTAAACGTATAAGAGAAATTTTTAGAAAGGACTTAATTTTAAATGAGTTCTTGCTAATTGACCAGTTTTACATATTTGGCACGACATATATATATACATGTGTGTATATATATATATATATATATATATATATATAATATATATATATATATATATATATATATATATATATATATATATATATATATATATATTATATATATAAACACACACACACACACACACACACACCACACACCACACACACACACACACACACACACACACACACACACACACACACACACACACACACACACACACACAAGACAGGATTTTCCAGGGAGGGGACACAGAAACAAGAGGCCACAATTGGAAGTTGAAGACACAAATGGTCAAGAGATGTGGGAAGTATTTCTTCAGTCAAGAGTTGAAGGCAGTGAATAGCCGGGAAAATGATGTAGGGGAGGGGAACCTAAAAAGTTTTAAGACAGGTTTGATAAAGCTCATGGAGGGGGGAGGAGGGGGCCCCAGTAGCAACCGGTGAAGAGGCGGGGCCAGACTAAGACTCGCCCCCTGAAACCACAAATAGGTGAGTACAAATAGGTGAGTACACCAACACCACACACACACAAACCACTAAGATCACATTTAAACAGGTGATTTTAAAACCCCTTTGGGGGCGACAGGCCCTCTCCGAAACTCTTCTCGGGGTCAGCCAAATTTAAAAAAAAAAAAAAATTATTTTCTCTTATAAAAAAAAGAGAATCTTTTCCCGATCATAAAGACACCAAAATTTTGGGGAAATTTAATAGAAGACTTACGGAATTAGCTCCGCAAATTTTCGGTCTCGGCGATTTTTTCCATGGGCGATTTCCCCATTTTTGGCCCCCCTTTTGGGCCCAAATTTTCACTGTAATTCGAAAAAAAAACATGAATTTTTTGCAAAAAACCTTTTTTTTCATCGAAGGGGTGCAAGAAACACCCATTTATGAAATTCAACTATCCAGTAAGGGGTCAAAAATTTTGGCAATTTTCCCAAATTTTACACAAATTTAAAAAGATCCCAAATTTTCCCAAAATGGGGCCCCCGAATAAACAAGAAAGACATTCCTGGCACTAAAAACTTTTCCTCTAGTCTTTAGTCAGCCCAAAGGGCCCCCCTCTTATATTCTTAGTTTTCCACTTTGAATTTTTATTCTCACAAAAAATATAAGATTTACTGTTATCAAAACTACTGCATTATGAAAAAAAATGGTATAAATATTTTTGGTGCACTTGTGAAAGATATTAGACTCACCAGTTGAGTGAAATTGCACGTTGGCACGTTTTTTTTTATTTTTGATTGGTAAAAATCGAACATTTCTGCTATTTTGAGCTAAATTTCAAGGCCCTTTCATTTAAAAACCATAAAAATCATCTCATTTCTGAAACATGTCTTCCTCAAAAATGAGACCAAAAAAACTAAATAAAAAAATAAATACCATAAAAAAAAATACACTGAAAAGTCCGATTTATTCCAAAAAAGGGTCAAATTTTTTTTTTTTTTCTCTTAATGCCTGTGTGCGCAGGATTTTTTTAGACGTGCACACTGCCACTAGACCCTTTTTTTCATATAAAGGCCCTACCACTTTCTCCCACAAATTTTGAGGCCGCTAGAATTTATGCTACTAAAAACGTAAAAAAACCCCTACGCTAAGATGTACTAGTACAACCAAAACCCTCAAAGGGTTTTAAAAATGAAAAACACCACTGGAAAGAGTGGGGAAAAATTTCCCAAGCATTTTAGAATTCAAAAGGCTTGGAATTTTACCCCTTTTTACATTGGTTTTTTGATCCAATTATTATAAATATATAAATATATTATATATATATATATAATAAATTATTTAAAAATTATTATATTTTAAAAATATAATATTAAAAATTTATATGTGGACCCCCGCATAACACACCTCCAATCGACCAATTATGAAAAGTGTATTTATTAAGTGGTTGTAGGTTTGTTTGGGGTCTGAAAGGGATAATCTATTTCCCCCAATATTCCTTAAGGGAAAAAAATTTGGGTCAGAACTGGCACCTGAAAACCCCGGAATGAAAAAATTCGTTAACCCGGGGGTCCACTGTATAATTTAAATAAATTTATATATTTATTTATATATATATTATATGAATATATATATTGTTATATAATAAATTATATAATGTAAATATTTATTTTTTATAATTAATATATATAAAAATATATTATAAAATTTTATATAATAATATATAAAAATATATTTAATTATATTATATATAAATATACTATATATATATATATATATATATAAAATATATTATATTTATTATATGTATAATATAATATTTTTATAAGTTTTTTATAAATATATACGTTATATATATTAAATAATAACGAATATATATATATATAATTTTTAATTATATATATATATAAATAATATACGTGGCCCCCCGCTAACGTTTACCCCCCGAATGCGCCCAATTTGTAATGTATTTATGTAAGTCGTTTGTACGGGTATTTTTGGGGCTGAAAGGGAAAAATCTACTTCACAATTTCCTTAGGGAACAAATTGGGTTAGAAACTGGCACCTGAACACACAAAGGAGTGAAAAAATAGTTAACCGGGGGTCCCTGTAAAAATTATATATATAATATATATATATATATAAATTATATATAATATAATATAATATATTATATATAAAAATTTTATATATACAGTGGCCCCCGGTTAACGATATTTTTTCACTCCATTTTTTTGGCGCCAGTACTGCCGAATTTGTTCCCATAAGGAATATTGTGAAGTAGATTTCCATTTCAGACCCCCAAACAACAAAAACAAACGCACTTCAAAAATCCCTTTAAATAATTGGTCGCATTCGGAGGTAATCGTTACGCGGGGGTCCACTGTATATTTTTAAAATAAAAATTATTATTTTATATTTTTTTTTTTTTTTTTTCAACAATCGGCCGTCCCCCCACGAGGCAGGGTATATATATACAGGGGACCCCCCATAGCGACCTTAATCCGTGCAAGAGGGCTGGCTGTTAGCGAAATGTTCGGTAGGGAATAATTTTTTCCCCCATAAGAAATAATGGAAATAAAATTAATCCGTGCAAGACACCCAAAAGTATGAAAAAATTTTTTTTTTTCCACAAAAAAAAAAAGTTAATTTTGTACACACAACTGAAAAAGGCATGACAATTACAGACACTTCTTTTTTTGAAAATCGGTGATGATTGATGGGATGGGAGGAGGGGGGAGAGAGGTTATTTTTAGAAGGGAAACCCCTTCCATTTAAAACTTGAGGGGGCAAGTCCTTTTCTGGGGGGTTTCTTCCCTTTTTCTTTAAGCACAGGACCAGCTTCAGAGTCATGGGCTTCTTTCGCACAACATTCTGTCCATAGTGGCCTGTATCTTTCCTTTTTGATTTGTCTAAAAATGGGCAAACCCCTTGTCAATTGAACAGTCCCAGCAGGCTTTCAAAGCTGTGTGAGGGTGATTTCATCAAAAAGGGGTTTTCACTTCAAACCATTTTGCAACATTTCCTTAATCTTTTAAGTAGGCAAAACCTTCAATTTCTCTCTCCCCTCCTTTTAACCCGTTTCCCCCGGTTGGCCTCTTGCTTTGAAGTTATCTATCGCTCGTCAGTGGTTAGTTCTTCATTGCCCCCCTCCCCCCAACTCTTTAAAAACTCCCACTAACCTCCAACCCAAGATTCCCCCAAACCAAATTGATTCCCCAACTGTATATCCCCCTAGGGTTAGCCCAAAACCCTCAAAATCCCTTTTGTCTACAAAATTCTGGGCCCCGTTTCTTTCCCAAACAAGTTTAAGGGTTTTCTTAGCACCCCTCCCCAACCTTACCTATAAGGTTTTCACAATTGAGGGTATTAAAGGGGATCCTTCCAAAACCTTTTAAATCAATCGAGTGTCTGTGGTCACTTTAAAGCACTTTTTAAACATAGCTTTTGTGTACAGTTTCTTTAAGTTGGGGAAAAGATCGGTCCATGGGCGCAGGGGAAGGGGGGTATTAGGGGGCAAAAAAAATTCACCTTAATAAAAAAACCATGTCCCCCCTAAAGTCGCTCTGCCACGTCTGAGGGACCAGGGGGGGATTGCTAAAACCAGGAGGGACTTAATTTTTAATTTCTTTTCAGTTAGGTAAACTTTTACATTTTTGGGGGAAAACATGGGAACCAGTTAAAGAAAAAAATCCCTAGTGACCCATGCCTTCTGTTTTTATCTCCCCAGCACACACAAATTATCCTTGAGGACATTCTTTGCCTGAACGCTTGGGGTTTCGAGTGATACCAAAAAAAAGGCTTAACTTTTCAATCACCAGGCTTGGCACCACAACAAAGTAACCTGTCTTTCATAGGCTTAGTCCCCGGGGGGTGCCTTTTCCTCCTGAGTAATGTAGGGCCTGCTTGGGATTTTTTTTCCGAAAAGGGGCCCGTTTCTCACAATTAACATGTTCAGGGGTTTTATCCTTCAGTTTCTATGTACCCTTTAATTCCTGACATATTTTTTAGCCCCTTTGTGGTCCGAACTGGCGCCTCACCATGCCGATCACACATGTATGCCACTACGCTTTCTTAAATCTCTCAAACCAACCTTTGCTGGCCTTAAATCCCACATCATCACTGTTGCAGGCCCTTTTTTTTTTTTAAATCCCCATGCAAAATTCCTAGCCTTTCACATATGACGCTTGAGAGACGCATCCCTGCTAGCTGTTTTTTTTTTTTTATCCCACACCAAAAAAGCTCCAACATTTCCATCACGCGTCTTTGTTTTCGAAAACACAGTTAAACCTTTGGCAAGAACAGTTTCCTTGATTGCCTTTTTTTGTTGCCCACAATTGAGATGGGTTTATTTGGGTTTCTGTACAACCTGACCAGGTCTGTGATACGCACCCCTTCATACTTATCAAGATCTCTTTCTTCATTTTTTTAAGGGAATTCTAACCCTTATTGCTGTAGGGGTTTGGGAAATAGGTTTCTTGGGCCCATGGTCACTTATTTTCCAGAAACGCCCGAAAACACTGTAATAATACGAAATATTCGATTGTATGCTTGAATGTTACCGCGGAGGCTGGCTGGTAAACAATGCCACCGGCGGAACATATGAGGCTGGCTCAGGCCGCACATTGGACGCGTCTCGGACGAAGGGCGGCTGAGTGGGTTTTTGGGCGGTATGCGGGGCAAAATTTTAGCGATCAAAGCGTCCGGTATGCGGATTGTCCGTTATGCAAGGCGTCCGTTATGCGGGGGTCCACTGTATATATATATATATATATATATATAAATATATATATATATAAATATATATATACAGTGGACCCCCGGTTACGATATTTTTTCATTCCAGAAGTATGTTCAGGTGCCAGTACTGACCGAATTTGTTCTCATAAGGAATATTGTGAAGTAGATTAGTCCATTTCAGACCCCCAAACATACACGTACAATACGCACTTACATAAATACACTTACATAATTGGTCGCATTGGAGGTGATCGGTAAGCGGGGTCCACTGTGTGTATATATATATATATATATATATATAATATATATATATATATATATATATATATATATATATATATATATATATATTTCAACAAGTCGGCCGTCTCCCACCGAGGCAGGGTGACCCAAAAAAGAAAGAAAATCCCCAAAAAGAAATACTTTCATCATCATTCAACACTTTCACCACACTCGCACATTATCACTGTTTTTGCAGAGGTGCTCAGAATACAACAGTCTAGAAGCATACACATATAAAGATACACAACATATCCCTCCAAACTGCCAATATCCTAAACCCCTCCTTTAAAGTGCAGGCATTGTACTTCCCATTTCCAGGACTCAAGTCCGACTATATGAAAATAACAGGTTTCCCTGAATCCCTTCACTAAATATTACCCTGCTCACACTCCAACAGATCGTCAGGTCCCAAGTACCATTCGTCTCCATTCACTCCTATCTAACACGCTCACGCATGCTTGCTGGAAGTCCAAGCCCCTTGCTTACAAAACCTCCTTTACCCCCTCTCTCCAACCCTTTCGAGGACGACCCCTACCCCGCCTTCCTTTCCCTATAGATTTATATGCTTTCCATGTCATTCTACTTTGATCCATTCTCTCTAAATGACCAAAGCACCTCAACAACACTCCGAATTTTCTGCATAATATTTACACCACACATTGCCCTTCAACAGGACATCTCCACTGCCTCCAACCGTCTCCTCGCTGCTGCATTTACCACCCAAGCTTCACACCCATATAAGAGTGTTGGTACTACTATACTTTCATACATTCCCTTCTTTGCCTCCATAGATAACGTTTTTTGACTCCACATATACCTCAACGCACCACTCACCTTTTTTTCCCTCATCAATTCTATGATTAACCCCATCCTTCATAAATCCATCCACCGACACGTCATCTCCCAAGTATCTGAAAACATTCACTTCTTCCATACTCCTCCTCCCCAATTTTATATCCAATTTTTCTTTATCTAAACATTTGACACCCTCATAAACCTTACTCTTTTCTATGTTACTTTCAACTTTCCCTACCTTTACACACTTTTCCCAAACCACCCACTAACCTTTACAATTTTTTCTTTTGAATCCCCATAAGCACAGTATCATCAGAAAAAAAATAACGTGTCAAATTTCCCATTTGAATTTGATTTCCCAAAATTTTAAACCCACCCCCTCCCGAACCCCTAGCATTTATTTCCCTTTTACACCCCATCTATAAATAATTAAACAACTATGGTGACATTACACCCCTGTCTAAGACCTACTTTTCCCCGGGAAGTATTTTCCCCTCTTTTACAAACCCAAACCTGAGCCTCACGTCCTCTAAAAACTCTTTAAAAGCATTTAATAACTTACCCCTTTTCCAAAAACTGCAACATCTGTCACTTTGCCCCTATCCCTCTAATAGCTTTTTCAAAATCCATAAAAGAAATAAAACTTCCCTGTCTTTTATCAAATATGTTCCATATATTTTCAAGTAAACACTTGTTACCACCCCCCTACCCACTCTAAAACCTCCGGGGCTCATCCGCAATCCTCATTCGTTTTACCTCAATTCTTTAAATTATAACTCTCCGTACCTTTTCCTGTAACTCAGTAAACCTTTTCCTCTATAATTTTTACAGTCTCTTTTGTCCCCTTTCCCTTTATATAAAGGGGACATACATGCTCTCCCCCAATCCCTAGTACCTTCCCCCCCTTTTCATACATTTTTAAAACAAAATCCCCCAACCCACTCCAACACAACCCCCCCCTGCTTTTAACTTTCTGCATACCCTCATTCCACTGCTTTACCCCCTTTCATTTTACGTAATCTACTCCCTCCCCCCATACTCTGCTTTTCTTCACCCAAAAAGATGGTATACCCCCCTGACCAGTGCATGAAATTACTGCCTCTTTTTTTCCCTTTAACTTTTTAAAAAGTTCCTAAAAATATTCCGCCATTAACAATACCTCCATCTCCCATCTACTAACTCCCCTACTCTGTTTTTTCTGAAAAATCCTACTTTTCCCTAGGCTTTTTTAACTTGTTTACTCCAAAATTTTTTCTTTTTTCATTAAAATTTTTTGACAGTGCCTCCCCCCACTCATCCTGCTCCTTTGCATCTCTCCCCACTCTCTTTACCTTTTTTTTCTTCCAATACTCTCCCTTTTCTTATAACACTTTGCTTTGAAAAAAACCTTCATAAGTCCTTTTTCTCTTTTATCAACCCTTTACTTCATCATTCCCCCCAATCCTCCTTTTCCCCTCCCCCCCCTCCAAAACCCAAACTTCTTCCCACTTTCTATAATGCATTTTAAAACTATTCCCCCTCTTCAACCCCCCCCACTCTCATCTTTCACTAGCCCACCTTTCTGCCAAAGCGCTATATCTCCCCCGAACTTCCCCTCCCTTATTTTACATTTTCACCTCCCTCTTACTTTTTTCCCCCTTCCCTCTTTTCCCTCACCTTTCCTAACTGTACTACAACTAAATAATGATCCGATATATCATTGCCCCCTATAAACAGGACATCCTGGAGCCACCCATAACCTTTTTATCCACCAATACAAAACTAATAAACTACTTTTATACGTCTACACATACCTTGTATATTTATTTACCCTCTTTTTCATAAAATATGTTTATTTTATTACCAAATTTCTTTCTACACTAGCTAAATTTAAAGCCCCCCCATTTACATTTCCCCCTGCCCCAAATTTACCTACTACTCCCCCCATAACATTTTCCCAATTTAGCTTTAAAATCCCCAACCACCATTACTCTCCATTTGATTCAAAACCCCCCACATTCATCAACATTTCCCAAACTCTCTCTCTCTCCTCTACATTCTCTCTTCTCCAGGGCATACTCCTTTTTAAAAACCCACTTTTCACACCCAAATCTTTTTTTTACCCCAATATCTTGAATTTTTCATTTAAGTCCCTCTTTTCCTGCCATAGTTTATCCTTACTTATTGCTACTCCTTCTTAGCTCAACTCTATTTGAAACCCCTGACCTAATCCCATTTTTTCTCCCACTGAAACTCCCCCACCCCCTTCAGTTTGTTTCACTTAAAGCCAGGACATCCGTTTCTTCTCTTCAAACATCCAAAATCATCTCTTTTTTACATCTGCACAAATCCCCCACATTCGACTTCCCACTTTGACAATTTCTTCTTCAATTCTTTTTGAATCTTTACGGGAAAAAGGGGGTTACTAGCCCATTTTTCCGGCATTTAGTTGACTTTTACAACACGCATGGCTTACGGAGGAAAGATTCTTATTCCATTTCCCCCATGGATAAAAAGGAAAAGTAATAAGACCAAAAACTATTAAGATAAAAAAAAGAAAATCGATAGTGTGAAAAATAAATGTGTACATTATTGATGGACCTAAGTGTAGTAAAGTAGAAAGACAGCTGTAACTTGCAATTTATGAACAGAAAAAACTCGCAATCCCCCATCTGTAAAACAATCACAGGGGTTTCGTTTTACGCTCACTTGGCAGGAAAGGCATACCTCCCCGGTGGTTTTTCGTCTACCAAAACCCACTATTAAATTTTAATATATATATTATATATATATATATATAATATATATATATATATATAATATATATATTATATATATAATTTTTAAAATTATTAATATATTATAATTATATAAATATATTATATATATATATATATAATATTACATTATATTTTTATTTTAATATATATTATATATATATATATTATATATAAAAAATATAAATATATAAATTATACTTTGGGAAACCCCAAAAAACGAACTGCTCCCAAAACAAAACCCAAAAGTAAGTGTATTTTTGTAAGGGGTTTTATAAGTGTATTTTTTTTAAGGGGCTAAAAGGACTAAATCAATTTCCCTTATTCCTAAAGGGAATAAATTCATTCGGAAAAAACACCGTACAGACTTCTGGACCAAGAAAGTTCAATTTTTAGGGTTCCCCGTATATATATACATTGGGTGTTGGGGTGTGTTATGTTATAAAATAATTTTTATTTATATATATATATATATTTATTTATATTTTATATATTTTTATAAATTTTATAAAATTTTATATTTTTAAAGTATAATATGTATTTATTTTATTATAATTTTATATATATATATTATATATAATTTAAAATTTATATATATAATATATATATTTATATATATATTTTTATATTTATAATAAATATATAAAAAATATTTATATATATATAATATTTATTTATAAAATAAAATTTTATAAAATATTTTTAAAAATATATATATTTTATATATATAAAATTATATATTATATATATTATTAAAAAATTATATAAATATTTTTATATTTAAATATTATTATATATTATATATATATTATTATATAAAATTAAAATTTTTATATATTATAATATGTAATATAATTATATAAATTAATATATATATATTATATATAGTATATAATATATATATATTTATATATATATATATATTTAAAAATAATTAATATTATTAAAATATGTATATATATATATATATTTTTATAAAAAAATATATATTAAAAATATTTAATTTTATAAATTATATATTATATTATATATTTAAAATAATATATATATATATAAAAAAATATATATTATATAATATAATTTAATAAAATAAATTTTAATTATATAAAAATTTAAAATTTAAAAAATTTAAAATATAAAATTTAAAAATTTAAATTTAAAATTTTCCTTTTTAAAAAAAGAATTAATTTTTGAAACCCCCTTCAAGGGGGAAAGGGAGCAATTTAGTGTTCCCAGAAGTTGAAAAAAGTTTTAATTTTCCCTTAAAAAGGGACAAGGGGTAATTTTAATAGTTTTACCAAAAAACACAATTTTTTTTTCCCATTTTTTGGGATCTCATTTAAACATACATACATTTTTTTTATTTACTTATTTATTTTGGCAACAATTATTTTAATACACTGAGTGTAATAGTGCATTGACTAGTTTTTTGGTTTAGTAGAAATAACATTTTGTGCAGTTCATGATGTGTCAAGATATATCTTATTATGAAAATAAGATACCAGAAATATTAAGCAAGTATCCTAAATATGCTTGCAACAGACAAGTTAGTTGTAGATATAAACCCAGATACATGCCAGTTAACCCTTTTGGCATCTACTTCCCAGGCCTTTTGTGAATCCATTTGTTCATGCTCTACCACCCACAGAATAGATATGGGGCACACAATAAACTAACTACTTCAGCAAGAAATTGAATCTGATCAGCCGAGCTGTCCTACCTACCTTGTACTGCATACAGCTAGCATCAACAAAAAGATTGATCAGGCCATCAATCAGATGGTCTGTATTGGACTGGGTAATGAGGGAGGTAACCCCTTCACTACCTTCAGCCTCCTCTTCCTCTCAGCAACATTGAAAGATTACCCAGATTACCCAACATGCACAGTCAGCTTGTGCCTCGGAACATCCAAGGTTAGGGGACACTTCCCCCATAGGGTGACTGTTATATAGTCAGTATTGTTGAAAGCAAAATATTAACAAAAGTGCTGTGGAGAGTTACCTGAAATTCATATCTATATGTATTTTGCTATAAAATGAAAGTACAGTACAGTATTAGCATTTTTTTTTAATAACAATATGCAGCCTCTCCTCACTTAACGACAGAGTTCCGTTCTGTTCTGAGTCGTTGGTAAACGAGTACGTCACTAAGTGAGGAGAGGCTGTATATCTGACTGTGGTCATGAACTTGGAAATTGATACTCTCAGGACTATAACAGTGTTGTTAATATGTCAAGAAAATACACATTACATTTAATCTATTGTGCTTTTAGGTTCTGGAAATTACCACCCTTATTAAAGCCCAGTTCCTGACGGGGCCTTTTCTCAAGAGCTAAGAGAACACAAATGTTTTAAGTACAGTATATAACTGCTATGTACAGTATTGGGAGGAATATTTTCTGAGAATAACGTGCTCATGGTGGAAACTTTCAAAGTAATAAGCAATCACATGGTCTGTATTTTACTGTGGTAATGTAATGTATTTTACTTTTTTTGGAAATTTCTGGTGTGAATAATGATGGATAATGACTTGCTCTTTGCTACTCAGCTTTGAGTTTAATTTTCTGTGTTTTATCTTTAAGGTCTCTATTCTCACAAAGGAAAGTGTTTATGGCAAAATTTTTAAAATTAGAGTGAATAAACTTTTGCAACTTTTGCATCTGCCTAACTTTATAAAAAACAGCATAATTATTTTTTTGAACACCAGCTGTTTCTGAATAAGGCTGGGTCACCCAAAGAAACAACAGATTCACTATCGCTCATTCTTTAGTATAAATTGGTTTCTAGAAATAGTTTTGATTGTGCAGCTTTTCCAACTTGACTACTATAAAAGTTTATTAAAAGTTTTATTTTCAGCAAATACAGCACATTTCATGATGTTCAGTATTGTAATTTTCATAATGTTCCAATTCAGCAGATATAATAATGGAAAATGGTGATGGAAAATTATGTTGGAAGCCCAAAGAGTATTACCACCCTTCTCCAGGATTACAATATGGAATTGTTCTGCTGAACGAAGCAGTGAACAAGACAAACGTGCATTATGTCAGCTTTCTTTGGCAGCATGGTAAGTTTATTTTTGTTTAATATAAAGTGGTATGTTTTTGTATTGTGCTTTCTTTATAAGTTCTTGAAGAGATTTTGTTGGAAAAATATACTAAATTGTTGGACAGAAAATCAGTGGATTATTTATATGTCTAGAGGTTTAGCTGTGGATACTAAAGCCTCTACAATTTTACTATTTTTTATTTTTTCATGTTATGACTACACATCTGCCAGTGTGATGTCATGGAGTGTGTACTCCTTTTGTTACAAGACGAAATTTAAAAATTTAAAATAGAGCATTGGAGGTGTTCATAAACCTACATCAAATTAAATACTGAAAAAACTTTCCTGCCAATTTCCAATCATGAAGGTTTAGAGCAAAATCACACTTAGAGCACAAGGTAGGCTCCAGAGAATTGGCACACCCCATAAAGTCACAGTATAGAAAAAGCTCCTTCAAGGGAGGTACTTGATGCTGGTGAATGGCTTGATCCAAAGAATTTGGATTGAATCTGATTGACTCTTATTCCCCAAGGCTCTGCATGACTCCTATGGGTTCAGCACTCCTCTTGACATAAATACAGATATAACACTGATTTTCCAGCAGCAGATGGTCCAGCACTTCACTTAGTCCAGACAAAATTACTAGGGCAGCCTCAGATGGCATTGTGTGTAGTTCACACACATTTATATTGGTTACACCGCAGTTGTTGATGGTGATCCATTGATTTTGTGTTATTCTTAGTGTATATTGCTAACATTTAATCCTGGCTATGCCAGTTAATTGAGCTGTCATGTGAATTAATCACAGATAGAATGTTCCTTTGTGATGGAACAAGAGCTAATTAATTTTTATTTGATGTATGGAAAATTACACTGGGGAAAGATTGAAGCAACTGAAACAACTTCACTTGTATGAAATGTTGAAGAAGACAGCCAAGTTGAATGTGTCATAGCTGTAGGCCTACATCTGAAAATCCTGCATCTTCAACTTCAAGTACCCGAGATGTCTTCCCTGCAGTATCATAGATCTGTGATGAAACCGTCATCTATGAAATATAGTTTTTCAGTGACACTAAGAGTAAGTAGTAGTTGAGCAGCTGGTTGAGTTCGTTAATGGATGCAAAATGGGTAATGTTTAAGAAAAGTATAATGGTGCCAACACTTTTGTGTAAGTGTAAGGCATTGTGTTGTGTATGCTGTGGTGTGAGATATTGTCTTAATATGGTTGTGTAGCATTATCTTTTGTTTAGTGTGAGGCATTGTCTTTTGTATGAATGTAAGACATTGTATTTTGCATGGGTCTGAGACATAGTCTTTGAATAATGCATCAAAAATTAGGCTGGAAGCAGTGGAGATGTCGTGAGTAAGATTAATTTTTGACATGAATATTATGCAGAAAATAAAGAGGGGACAAAATTAAAAGTGGGTGTGGTGGTATGAATTTAAAGCATAAGAGAGGTTGTTGAGATGATTTGGTCATTTCTAAAGGATGGAACAAGATAGATTGACCAAGATAGTGTATAGATCTGGGCTGGAGAGAAGGTGTAGGGGGCATCTCATGGAAGCTTTATGTGAATGGTTTAGAAAACTGACACACGTAGATGAGCGAGGCATATCTTCAATTGTTTTTCTCTGTATTGGATTGATAAAGTCACTGGTTGGTGATAGGTTTCCACAATAAAGATATCCAAGTATTGCACGAGTTGGAAGGTGGGTGAAAAGGGGAATTTGTGAAATAAGAACTTGAGCATGTTAAACCAAAGCAAGTTGATGAAAAAGTTTTTGGGATTTGATGTGCTGTTAGATTGTGATCAATGCAATATTTGTTGTGTTGAGGAAGTAAAGTGTCTTCACTTTGACAGATGGATTGTTATCAAAAATGTGTATAGCACTGTTATCAAAATGAAAACCACTCATTGAGAAGAATGAATCGACTTAATGTACGTACATTATTTTAGGCTCGACTGTGTTATAAGAAGTGGCTATTGATAATGTAAATAACTCTTAAGAAAAAACTTTATTTGAATCTCACACCTTATGGAAAAGAAAAAATCCTATACAGTAATCAGTATTATTATTATTATTATTATTATTATTATTATTATTATTATTATTATTAACGCATCAGTCATTTCCCACCAAGGCAGGGTTTACCTGGAGTTTACCTAGAGAGGGTTTCAGGGGTCATTTCCTCCGTGGCTCAGTCTGAGACCAGGCCTCATGGCGGATCAGGGTCGGATCAACCAGGCTGTTACTGCTGGCTGCACGCAAGCTGACATACGAACCACAGCCCGGTTGGTCAGGTACTGACTTTAGGTGCCTGTCCAGTGCCTTCTTGAAGACAGCCAGGTGTCTATTGGTAATCCCCCTTATGTATGCTGGGAGGCAACTGAACAGTCTTGGGCTCCGGACACTTATTGTGTTGTCTCTCATTGTACTCGTGGCACCCCTGCTTTTCATCGGGGAAATGTTGCATCTCCTGCCGAGTCTTTTGCTTTCATATGGAGTGATTTTCATGTGCAGGTTTGGCCTGAAAAAGAAAAGCTCTCATCATCATTCACTTCATCACTGTCTTGCCAGAGGCATGCATACACTACAGTTATAAAACTGCAACATTAACTCCCCTTCTTCAGAGTGCCGGCACTGTACTTCCCATTTCCAGGAATGAAGTCCTTTACTTTAATACTCAAATGATACAGTTACACCCAGCAGGCATGTGTGAAAGTGTTAGTGGAGGCAAATGGTTTTTATGACTTGTGCTGTTGGAGTGTGATCAAGGTGACATTTATGAAGGGAGCTAGGAAAACCAGTTAGCTGGACTTGAGTACTGGAGGCGCAAATTACAGTGCCTGCACTCTGAAGGAGGGGTAGGGATATTTGCAGTTTGGAGGGGCATCTGAACTGTAGTATCAGCATGCCTCTGGAAAGACAGTGATAGAGTGAGTGTTTACCTGGAGGTTACCTGGAGGTTATTCCGGGGATCAACGCCCCCACGGCCCGGTCCATGAACTGTTTCTTTTTTGGGTCATACCTTGGTGGGAGATGGCCTGTGTGTTAAAAAAAATAGTTTCAGTATTATAAAAATGCATTAAAAGTAATTATCGGTTTGTCAGTTGGCATTCATAAGGAGAATTCAGAAATAATGAAGTTCTGCACCAAGGCAACAAAATATATAGGATGATATCCAAGAACAGTTATGGTTGTGGTTTTTTCTCTCAAATTTATGAGCAAAATCAGGTTCTGCAGGCAGATTCATTTTGATTGTCATTGAATACGTACGTACAATACGAGTGAAAATTTGAACTCTTAAAAATTTAGTTGTGTAGTGCAGTGCCTAACATCAAGTGAAGGAGAGAAGAGAGTAGGGAGGGGAAATGATAGAGCTTTTTTTTTTTTTTTTTTTAGATTTCCTAAGAACCTTGTACTGTCAAGAATGCTGTACTTCCTGGTTTGACCAAGATACCTTACTCTGTACTCTAATGCGTTAAATGGTATTGCTTTTTTTTGTTTCAGCCTTGGCGTGTGTGTTGAGGGGGGCCATTAATGCCTACCAAAGCTTATGGGGTGCCAGAATACATCATTTGAGTCTCATGCAAAACAGGGTTTTTCCCAAGATTATTACGGTTTTTGACTCGGCCAAAACTGAACTTTTAAAAATTTTTACAGTACTTTTGGGTTTTAATGTTTTTCCAACACCCATCAGGGGAAACAATTTTAAAAAGGGCCCCATTCGAGTTTTGGGGAAATTTTACTGAAGAGAAAAGTTTGCGGAGAAAAACCCTTTGGAGGATTTTTTGTTTTTTCCCTGTTTTACCTTCTTAGTTTAGTGAACAGATAAGAAAAAAAAATTCGGGGTTGTCCTTTTTCTTTTGACTGAAGTTAAAAAAATAACATGAATGTAAAAAATATCCCAAGTTATCGGGCAGTTATTTGCATTAAAAAAAAAGTAGGAATTTATAAGGGGGAATGGAGGTATTGGTAAGGCGAGAATCTTTGGGGAACTTTTAAATGTCGACGAAAAAATGGGGGTGGTAATTTCATCACTACCTGAAAAAGGGGAGGGGGTAAGGCGGGGGGGTGCGTGAGGGGATTACGTGAAAGAAAGGGGGAAAGAGCGAATGACGGGATCATGACAGAATTTTAAAAAAGGGGGGAAAGTTTGGGGTGGTTGGTATTTTTGTTTAATAAAATTTTAAAGAGGGGGGGGTCCTAAGGATTGGGGAGAGCAGTTTTCCCTTATATAAAGGGAAGGGGGGCAAAAAGATTGTAAAAATTTTAAAAGGAATTGGTTTACTGGTAACCAGGAAAAGTTAGGAAGGGTTATTATTAAAGAACTAGAGGTAAACAGAAAGTAGGATTGCGGGGAAACAAAGGGGGTTTTAGAGTGGGGAGGGGGTGTGTAACAGGTATTTTTCATTTAACATTTTTTAACAGTATTTTGATAAAGGTAGGGGGAAATTTTTATTGCATTTATGGATTTTGAAAGGCAATGATAAGGAAGGGAAGCAAAGGGGCAGATGTTCAAGTATATGGAATAGGTGGGAAGTTACTAAACACGAAAGAGTTTTTAGAGGAAGTGAGGCTCAGATTAGGGGTGTGTAGAAGAGAGGGGGACTACTTTCCCGGAAAAAGTAGGGCCAGACAGGGGGTTAATTCACATGGGTTTTAAATTTTATAGAGGGGTTGTAAAAAAGTAAATGCTAGGGGGTTCGGGGGAGGGGGGGAAAATTTAAATTATGGGGAGTGAAATACCCAATGGAAATGACACAGTTACTTTTTTTGCTGATGATACTGTGCTAATAGGATTCTCAAGAAAAATTGCAGAGATTAGTGGACGAATTTGGAGATGTTGTAAGGTAGAAAGTTGAAAATGATACATAAAAAGAGTAAGGTGATAGGGGAAAAAAAAATCAAATGATTTAGATACAAGAAAAATTGGATATCAATTGGGGAGGAGAGTAATGGGAAGAAGTAATGTTTTCAGATATTTGGGAGTTGACGTATCAGCGGATGGATTTATGAAGATGAGGTTTAAATCATAGAATTGATGGAGAAAAAAGGTGAGTGGGTGCGTGAGGAATAATGTGAGGACAAAGAACGTTATCTATGGAGGCAAAGAAGGGAATGTAAGAAAGTATATAATACCAACACTGCTATATGATGTGAAGCTTGGGTGGTAAATGCAGCAGCGAGGAGAGGTTGGAGGCAGTGGAGATTCCTAGTCTAAGGGCAATGTGTGGTGTAAATATTATGCAGAAAATTCGGAGTGTGGAAAAAAAATTTAAGGGAAGAAAAGGTGTGGAGTTAATTTAAAGCATTAGTCCAAGTGCAAGAAGAGGGGTTGTTGAGTTAGTTTGGGTCATTTAGAGAGTATGGATCAAAGTAGAATGACATGGAACGCATATAAATCAAAAGGAAAGGAAGGAGGGTATAGGGATCGTCTTGAAAGGGTTGGAAAGAGGGGGGTAAAGGAGGTTTTGTGGGCGAGGGGCTTGGACTTCCACAAGCGTGTATGAGCGTGTTAGTTTAGGAGTGAATGGGACGAATGATACTTGGGACCTGACGATCTGTTGGAGTGTGAGCAGGGTAATATTTAGTAAAGGGATTCGGGAAACCGGTTATTTTCATATAGTCGGACTTGAGTCCTGGAAATGGGAAGTACAATGCCTGCACTTTAAAGGAGGGGTTTGGTATTGGCAGTTTGGAGGGATATGTTTTGTATCTTTATATGTATATGCTTCTAAACTGTTGTATTCTGGGCACCTCTGCAAAAGCAGTGATAATGTGGAGTGTGGTGAAGTGTTGAATTGATGATGAAAGTATTTTCTTTTTGGGGGTTTTCTTTTTTTTTTGGGTCACCCTGCCTCGGTGGGAGACAACCGACTTGTTGAAAAAAAAAAAAAAAAAAATTATATATATATATATATATATATATATATACATTATATATATATATATAATATTATATATATATAATTTATATTAAAATATTATATTATAATATATATATATATATATATATATAATCACAACACACACACCACACACAACACCCCCAACCACACCCCTTTGGTTTCCTCTATTTTCTTAATAGTTCTTGTTCTTGTTTATTTCTTTATCTCCAAAGGAAGTGAAACAGAATTTTCCTCCTAAACCAATCAAAATCATCTCTATTTCTGTAGTATATTTCCATTCTATAATGATCCCAAAAAATTGCAAATACAACTATAAGAAACATAAAAAAAACACCGCAAAGTCGCTGTTTTTAAATCGAAATTACGGTCTCAGTTTTTTTTCTCTCATTATGTACTGTGCACTGCGGGTTTTTTTATTGGTCCACTACCACATAATATATTCTCTTATTTAGGCCAAAATTTATGTCCAGCTAAAAAGGGGGTGGGCTGAGCTCATGGCGTAGATCTCATTTTGGGCCCCCTGAATGTAAACCCGTGATCTATGGCGGACCCTAAAAGGGTTTAAAGCTAGTGAAAAGGTCAGAGAAAATTATCATAAAATTTTTTTTTTTTTTTTTTTTTTTTTCCAAAACGGCTGTCCCCCCTTTGAGGCAGGTGACCCAAAAAAGAAAGAAATCCCCAAAAAAAAAATATTCCTATCTTTAACACTTTCCCACACTCCACATTATCACTGCTTTTGCAGAGGTGCTCAGAATACAACAGCTTAGAAAGCATATACGTATAAAGATACACAACATACCCGTCCAAACTCCCCAAAAAATTCCCAAACCCCTCCTTTAAAGTGCAGGCATTGTACTTCCCATTCCAGACTCAAGTCGACTAAATGAAATAACCGGTTTCCCTGAACCCCTTCACAAAATTATTCCCCCTGCTCACTCCAACGATCGTCAGGTCAAGTATCATTCGTCTCCATTCACTCCTATCTACACGCTCATACACGCTTGCTGGAAGTCCAAGCCCCTCCCCCACTAAACCTCCTTTACCCCTCTTTCCAACCCTTTCGAGGACGACCCTACCCTCCTTCCTTCCTCTATAGATTTATATGCTTTCCATGTCATTCTATTTTGATCCATTCTCTCTAATGACCAAACCACATCAACAACCCCTCTTCTGCCTTCTGACTAATGCTTTTTTAACTCCACACCTTCCCCTTTAATTTCCACACTCCGAATTTTCTGCATAATATTTACCCCACATTGCCCTTAGACAGGACATCTCCACTGCTCCAACCGTCTCCTCGCTGCGGGCATTTACCACCCAAGCTTCACATCCATAAAGATTTTTGGTACAAACTGTACCTTCATACATTCCCTTCTTTCCTCCATAGATAACGTTTTTTAAACTCCACATACACCTCATGCCCCACTCACCTTTTTTCCCTCATCAATTCTATGATTAACCTCATCCTTCATAAATTCCATCCGCCGACACGTCAACTCCCAGTATCTGAAAACATTCACTTTTTCCCATACTCCTCCTCCCCAATTTGATACCCAAATTTTTCTTTATCTAAATCTTTTGATTAACCCTCATCACCTTACTCTTTTCTATGTTCACTTTCCACTTTCTCCCTTTTTACCACATTCTCAAACTATCTACTAACCTTTGCAATTTTTCTTTAGAATCTCCCATAAGCACAGTATTCACAGCAAAAAGTAACTGTGTCAATTCCCATTTTGAATTTAAATTTCCCATAATTTAATCCCACCCTCTCCCAAAAAACACCTTAGCATTTACTTCTTTTACAACCCCATCTATAAATATATTAAACAACCATGGTGACATTACACCCTGTCTAAGACCTACTTTTACCGGGAAGTATTCTCCCTCTCTTCTACACACCCTAACCTGAGCCTCACTATCCTCATAAAAGCTCTTTACAGCATTTAGAAAATTTTCCACCTATTCCTTTTTAGTTGCAACATCTGCCACATTGCTCCTCTATCCACTCTTCATTTTCCTTTTCTAAATCCATAAATGCAATAAAAATTTCCCCTTTACCTTTATCTAAATACTGTTCACATTATGCTTAAATTTTAAAACACTTGATCTACACATCCCTACCCACTCTGAAGCCTCCCTGCTCTTCTGCAATCCTACATTCTGTCTTACCTCTAATTCTTTCAATTATAACCCTACCGTATATTTTTCCTGGTATACTCATTTAAACTTATTCCTCTATAATTTTTACAATCTCTTTTGCCCCCTTTTTCCCTTTATATAAAGGGACTATAATGTCTCTGCCAATCCCTAGGTACCTTCCCCTCTTTCTTTACTTTTTTAAACAAAAGTACCAACCACTCCAACACTATTTCCCCCTGCTTTTAAACATTTCTGTCTGATCCCATCAGTTCCACTGCTTTACCCCCTTTCATTCTACGTAATGCCTCACGTACCTCCCCACATTTACATTCTGCTCTTCTTCACTCCTAAAGATGGTTTATACCTCCCTGGCCAGTGCATGAAATTACCGCCTCCCTTTCTTCCTCAACATTTAAAAGTTCCTCAAAATATTCTCGCCATCTACCTAATCTCCCTCCCCCCATCTACTAACCCCCCTACTCTGTTTTTAACTGACAAATCCATACTTTCCCTAGGCTTTCTTAACTTGTTTAACTCCAAATTTTTTTTTTTTTTTTCATTAAAATTTCTTGACAGTGCCTCTCCACTCTTTCATCTGCTCTCCTTTTGCACTCTCTCACCACTCTCTTCACCTTTCTTTTACTCTCCATATACTCTGCTCTTCTTATAACACTTCTGCTTTGCAAAAACCTCTTGTAAGCTACCTTTTTCTCTTTTATCACCCCTTTACTTCATCATTCCACCAATCACTCCTCTTTCCTCCTGCCCCCACCCTCCTATAACCAACAACTTCTGCCCCACATTCTAATACTGCATTTTTAAAACTTTCCAACCCTCTCAACCCCCACTACTCTTCTTTGCACTAGCCCACCTTTCTGCCAATTTGTCGCTTATCTCACCCGAACTTCCTCCCCCCTTGTTTATACACTTTCACCTCCCTTTTTACTTGTTGTTGCCACCTTCTTCTTTTCCCATCTACCTCTTACTCTAACTGTAGCTAAAACTAATAATGATCTGATATATCAGTTGCCCCTCTATAAACATGTACATCCTGGGCCTACCCATCAACCTTTTATCCACCAATACATAATCTAACAAACTACTTTCATTAACGTGCTACTTCATACCTTGTATATTTATTTTATCCTCTTTTTCATAAAATATGTATTACTTATTACCAAATTTCTTTTTTACACATAGCTCAATTAAAGGCTCCCCATTTACATTTACCCCTGGCACCCCAAATTACCTACTACTTCTTCCCCCCCATAAACATTTTACCCCCTTTAGCATTGAAATCCCAACCACCATTACTCTCACACTTGATTTTAAAACTCCCCCGCATTCACTTTAACATTTCCCAGAATCTCTCTCTCTCCCTACAACTTCTCTCTTCTCCAGGTGCATACATGCTTACTATAACACTTTTCCCCATCAATCTTATTTACTCCCCATAATCCTTGAATTTATACATTTGTAGTCCTTTTTCCTGCCATAGCTTATCCTTCAACATTATTGCTACTCCTTCTTTAGCTCTAACTCTATTTGAAACCCCTGAAACCCAATCCCATTTATTCCTCTCCATTGAAACTCTCCCACCCTCTTCAGCTTTGTTTTTACTTAAAGCCAGGCATCCCGTTTCTTCTCATTCTAACATCCACAATCATCTACTTTCTTATCATTTGCACAACGTCCACGCACTTCAGACTTCCCATTTTGACAATTTTCTTTTTCTTATTCTTTTAGTAATCTTTTCAGGAAAAGGGGTTACTAGCCCATTGTTCCCGGCATTTTAGTTGACTTTTACAACACGCATGGCTTACGGAGGAAAGATTCTTATTCCACTTCCCCATGGATATAAAAGGAAAAGTAATAAGACCAAGAACTATTAAGATAAAATCAAAGAAAACTCAGATGAGTGTGTATAAATAAATGTGTACATGTATGTGTAGTGTGACCTAAGTGTAAGTAGAAGTAGCAAGACATGCCTGTAATCTTGCATATTTATGAGACAGACAAAAGACACCAGCAATCCTACCATCATGTAAAACAATTACAGGCTTTCGTTTTACACTCACTTGGCAGGACGGTAGTACCTCCCTGGGTGGTTGCTGTCTACCAACCTACTACCACTTATTAGTGTTTGCAAGTTATATCTGTGAGTGTGCAAGGTACAGTAAAAGTTGCACTTCCAAGGTCTTGGGACAAATTACCATAAAACCTTGTATTTTGGGATTTGAGTTACAATAGTTTTGAGGCACAATGTGTCTTCTGAAACAGACTAATAAGGAACCACTGTACCTGATATTAAAAATAAACATTATACATATATTCAGACATTACGATATTAAAATAAAATCTCGTTAAGTTGGGAACCAACATCTTTTTAAGTTAATCTTTTTCCTATATAAGGGGTGTTTCCCCCCCCGTCTTTACCATCTGTCACCTCGTTTAAAAGAGGGGGGAACTAGAATTTACTGGGTATGTTTGCCACAAAAGAAAAAACTATCATATTTTCTCTCTGCCACTCTAGTAATTTCCTTTTGGAGTAATGCCTTTTCCATAATTGTCTATTTCGTTTTTTTAAAATTTGTGATAACACAAATCCAGTGTGTTTTTTTTGGATGTTGCTTTTGTGTTTGGAAGATGTTTCCAAAAACAAGATTCTGTTAACTTTTTTGGGAATGTGTCTTCAATTTCTTATCAAAAATTTTCAAAATAAATTTGTCACAAACATGATTAGGTCGGACAACACCACCAGTTTTAATAAGCTGGAATTTTTGGATGTTTAATTTTGATTGTAATATTTTCCTTTTCAGATAGAGCATGTGACTGTGATTGCAGGGCTTCGCACTGAACGATTTGATCATGTAATAGCCAATATTGCAACTTTGTACAAGGTAAGAGACAGTAGGTATGTGGTCGTGTGTTATGTTTCTAGCTGACTTCCCCAAGTACTTGTGACTTACCTTCTAACACAGCAATGTGTACATCTTACCCAGATAACTTAATTACATAAATGGTCTGGGATTAAATATGAAGACTTTGGATTGATTTTGCATTGATGATTAGATATTTACCATGCATTTATTTTTAATTACATGGATTCTCATATAATAAGGATGAGAACCACTAAATGACAACATGCAGGATATTACATTAGGAAGCCAACTTGTGGTGTTCTTTACTCCACTTACTCTGCAAGTCAAGAGTTAGATTTTGGGATTCCTTCGGGGGCCACAGAGGTAGCATTAGAGGCACTCCTGAGTTATACACAAATAACCCACACATAGGGGAGAGATAAGCTTATGACAATGTTTTGGTCCGACTTGAACCACTTACTAGTCACACTAACACTTGAGAGTGAGGGAGTCAGTGTGTGTGTATTTTTTTTTTTTTATTATCACACTGGCCGATTCCCACCAAGGCAGGGTGGCCCGAAAAAGAAAAACTTTCACCATCATTCACCCCATCACTGTCTTGCCAGAAGGTTGCTTTACAGTACAGTTTTTAAACTGCAACATTAACACCCCTCCTTCAGAGTGCAGGCACTGTACTTCCCATTTCCAGGACTCAAGTCCGACTATAAGAAAATAACCGGTTTCCCTGAATCCTTTCACTAAATATTACCCTGCTCACACTCCAACAGATCGTCAGGTCCCAAGTATCATTCGTCTCCATTCACTCCTATCTAACACGCTCATGCACGCTTGCTGGAAGTCCAAGCCCCTCGCCCACAAAACCTCCTTTATCCCCTCTTTCCAACCCTTTCGAGGACGACCCCTACCCCTCTTTCCTTCCCCTATAGATTTATATGCTTTCCATGTCATTCTACTTTGATCCATTCTCTCTAAATGACCAAACCACCTCAACAACCCCTCTTCTGCCCTCTGACTAATGCTTTTATTAACTCCACACCTTCTCCTAATTTCCACACTCCGAATTTTCTGCATAATATTTACACCACACATTGCCCTTAGACAGGACATCTCCACTGCCTCCAACCGTCTCCTCGCTGCTGCATTTACCACCCAAGCTTCACATCCATATAAGAGTGTTGGTACTACTATACTTTCAACATTCCCTTCTTGCCTCCATAGATAACGTTTTTTGACTCCACATATACCTCAATGCACCACTCACCTTTTTTTTCCCTCATCAATTCTATGATTAACCTCATCCTTCATAAATCCATCCGCTGACACGCAACTCCCAAGTATCTGAAAACATTCACTTCTTCCATACTCCTCCTCCCCAATTTGATATCCAATTTTTTCTTTATCTAAATCATTTGATACCCTCATCACCTTACTCTTTTCTATGTTCACTTCAACTTTCTACCTTTACACACATTCCAAACTCATCCACTAACCTTTGCAATTTTTCTTTAGAATCTCCCATAAGCACAGTATCATCAGCAAAAAGTAACTGTGTCAATTCCCATTTTGAATTTGATTCCCCATAATTTAATCCCACCCCCTCTCCCGAACACCCTAGCATTTACTTCTTTTACAACCCCATCTATAATATATTAAACAACCATGGTGACATTACACATCCCTGTCTAAGACCTACTTTTACCGGGAAGTATTCTCCCTCACTTCTACACACCCTAACCTGAGCCTCACTATCCTCATAAAAGCTCTTTACAGCATTTAGTAACTTACCACCTATTCCATAAACTTGCAACATCTGCCACATTGCTCCTCTATCCACTCTATCATATGCCTTTCTAATCCATAAATGCAATAAAAACTTCCCTACCTTTATCTAAATACTGTTCACATATATGCTTCAATGTAAACACTTGATCTCACAATCCCTACCCACTCTGAAACCTCCTTGCTCATCCGCAATTCTACATTCTGTCTTACCTCTAATTCTTTCAATTATAACTCTACCATATACTTTCCTGGTATACTCAGAAAACTTATTCCTCTATAATTTTTACAATCTCTTTTGTCCCTTTCCCCTTTATATAAAGGGACTATACATGCTCTCTGCCAATCCCTAGGTACCTTCCCCTCTTTCATACATTTATTAAACAAAAGTACCAACCA
>NC_069410.1:20863108-20953108 GCF_026875155.1 Cherax quadricarinatus | reverse complement strand
CGTCAGGTCCCAAGTATCATTCGTCTCCATTCACTCCTATCTAACACGCTCATGCACGCTTGCTGGAAGTCCAAGCCCCTCGCCCACAAAACCTCCTTTACCCCCTCTTTCCAACCCTTTCGAGGATGACCCCTACCCTCCTTCCTTCCCCTATAGATTTATATGCTTTCCATGTCATTCTACTTTGATCCATTCTCTCTAAATGACCAAACCACCTCAACAACCCCTCTTCTGCCCTCTGACTAATGCTTTTATTAACTCCACACCTTCTCCTAATTTCCACACTCCGAATTTTCTGCATAATATTTACACCACACATTGCCCTTAGACAGGATATCTCCACTGCCTCCATTGGAGATATATATATATATATATATAATATATATATATATATATATATATATATATATATATATATATAAATATATATATATATATATATATATATATATATATATATATATATATATAAATATATATATATATATATATATATATATAATATATAATATATATGTATATATATATTTTTTTTTTTTTTTTTTTTTTTTCAACAAGTGGGCCGTCTCCCACCGGGGCAGGGTGACCCAAAAAAAAAAAAAAAGAAAGAAAATCCCCAAAAAGAAAATACTTTCATCATCATTCAACACTTTCACCACACTCACACATTATCACTGCTTTTGCAGAGGTGCTCAGAATACAACAGTTTAGAAGCATATACGTATAGAGATACACAACATATCCCTCCAAACTGCCAATATCCCAATATATATATAATATATATATATATATATATATATATATATATATATATAATATATATATATATATATATATATATAGTACATATATATATATACATATATATAGTACATATATATATATATATTATAGGTAGTAGGTTGGCAGACAGCAACCGCCCAGGGAGGTACTACCGTCCTGCCAAGTGAGTGTAAAACGAAAGCCTGTAATTGTTTACATGATGGTAGGATTGCTGGTGTCTTTTGTCTGTCTCATAAATATGCAAGATAACAGGTACGTCTTGCTA
This sequence comes from Cherax quadricarinatus, assembly GCF_026875155.1. NCBI lineage: Eukaryota > Metazoa > Arthropoda > Malacostraca > Decapoda > Parastacidae > Cherax > Cherax quadricarinatus. Next base: position 20,952,060 of record NC_069410.1, on the reverse strand, counting down.
CTTCTACTTACACTTAGGTCACACTACACATACATGTACACGTTAATTTATACACACTCATCTGAGTTTTCTTTGATTTTATCTTAATAGTTCTTGGTCTTATTACTTTTCCTTTTATATCCATGGGGAAGTGGAATAAGAATCTTTCCTCCGTAAGCCATGCGTGTTGTAAAAGTCAACTAAAATGCCGGGAACAATGGGCTAGTAACCCCTTTTCCTGTAAACATTACTAAAAAGAATAAGAAGAAGAAAATTTCTTTTTGGGGATTTTCTTTCTTTTTTTGGGTCACCCTGCCTCGGTGGGAGACGGCCGACTTGTTGAAAAAAAAAAAAAAAAAAAAAAAATATATATATATATACATATACAGTGGATCCCCGGTTAACGATATTTTTTCACTCCAGAAGTATGTTCAGGTGCCAGTACTGACCGAATTTTTTCCCATAAGAAATATTGTGAAGTAGATTAGTCCATTTCAGACCCCCAAACATACACGTACAAACGCACTTACATAAATACACTTACATAATTGGTCGCATTCGGAGGTAATCGTTATGCGGGGGGTCCACTGTATATATATACTCACCTACCATCCGACTTACGACCGAGTTCGGTTCCGAGAAACCGGTCGTAAGTCGAAATGGTCGTAAGTCAAACTTTATTACTGAATATCAACAAAACATTTTTGTAATGACTTTATTTTATTGTTTTATTTTGGTATTTCATGTTTTACTTTACTTTTTATGCTGTAAGTACTGTATTTTATACTGTAAGGTTTAGGATAAACACTGTGTACAACACAAATAGTTGTTTATTTCCCAGAAATTTGGCATAAAAAACACGGTCATAAGTCGAGTGGTCGTAAGTCGAGCAGGTCATAAGTCGGATGGTAGGTGTATATATATATTTTTAACAAGTCGGCCGTCTCCCACCGAGGAAGGGTGACCCAAAAAGAAAGAAAATCCCCAAAAGGAAAATACTTTCATCATCATTCAACACTTTTGCCTCACTCACAAATAATGACTGTTTTTGCAGAGGTGTTCAGAATACAACAGTTTAGAAGTATATACAGTAGGGCCCCACTTATACGGCGAGTTAGGTTCCAGGCTGTTGCCGGAAAGCAGACATCGCCAGAAGGCAGAACTCCATTTTTTCCATTTATAAATGCATATAAATGCCAGACAACAAGTTTACACTAAATTATATTAAGTTAGTAATAGAACTAGGCATTAAAAACACACAAAGTAAAATACAGTCACAGTAAATTCATTACTTATCTTAAAGTATTTGTAATTTTAATGTAGGGAGAGAGGTGAGTAGTGCTTATTTGTACGAAGTCAGGTGCAGGTAGCCCAGGTGTAGGTAGCATTGGCTCCCCATCTCATACTTAATATACAATATTTAAAACATCCCAGAGAGGTAAAATGCACATACAGTACAATCATTATTTACCATAAAATATGTGGTCTTAATATAGGAAGAGAGGTGAGTAGTATTTATTTGTATAAAGTCAGTGTAGGTAGCCGGTAGGTGTAGCCCGCCTGGGCTACACCTACCGGCTACCTACACTGTGGCCCAGAGCCATATTATTAACATCGACATGCCTTGTTCACTGAATTTAATCATTTCTAACGACTACCTTTAGATGCCATCATAAACGAAGGTAGAAGTAATGAATAATTCATGCAGAAAATTGTAAACAAAAGCGGAGTGAAGGAGTGGCTGGGCCAAACGCTGATTCATTCACGTTTTCTCTGATGGCTGGGCAGAGAAAACGTAATGTTGTCCCTCCACCCGGCTACGACACAGCTCCACAAGTATTATTATCAGAGCACACATAAAATATGCAATAAATGCCAGACAACAAGTTTACACTAACTTATATTAAGCTAGCAATAGAAATAGGCATTAAAAACACAATAAAAAGTAAGATACACACAGAGTACACTTATTACTTACCTTAAAATATTAATATTAATGTGTGAGAGGTGAGTGGCAGGGTGTTTATTGAATAAAATCAGAATGGCACACCATCATCCTCTAACTTGGCACTTAAAGCAAGAGGCTTGCGACTTCTCTTTTTATCACAGCTAACCTTAGACGCCATCGTCAATGAGAGCCAACTAGTTAACGAAAGAGTAAACGAGAGAGAGAACGAGATACAGAGTTGAGACAATGTAAGAATACAAACTGAACAGGTAGTGGACGATCACTAGGTCAGGCGAAATAAATGCGTATTAATATGTGTCTACTTTTAGTTCATTCACGTCCATTTGTAAGAGTTTGTAAAACATTTACCTCAATATTTTTTTATTTTAATAATAATTACCTCACAATACAAATACAGTGGACCCCCGGTTAACGATATTTTTTCACTCCAGAAGTATGTTCAGGTGCCAGTACTGATCGAATTTGTTCCCATAAGAAATATTGTGAAGTAGATTAGTCCATTTCAGACCCCCAAACATACACGTACAAACGCACTTACATAAATACACTTACATAATTGGTCACATTCGGAGGTAATCGTTATGCGGGGGTCCACTGTGTACAAGTTGTACAAGTTAGTTCAGAACAAACAAACAGCAACACACCATTTTTAGAGTGAATGAAGATAATAATAATAATAATAATAATAATAATAATAATAATAATATTATTATTATAATTATTATTATTATTATTATTAATATTATTACACCTACCATCCGACTTACGACCTGCTCGACATACGTCCACTCGACTTACGACCGTGCATCTGGCAGCTGGGCTGGGCCGGTTGATGCACACCGCTGTACAATATTTGACAATACTCGCGGCGGCAATGCGTCATGCAGGCAGCATCAGTTTGAGTAACCCTGTCCTATCAGCAGCATCATATTGTATTAACTGTACTAACTGGACAGTAAATTTCACCATGGCCCCTAAGATGAAGTCTGAATCTTGCACTGGAGATTGTGGCAAGAAAGGCTCTTACTCTCGAACTCTCTATTTGTGTTCACTGTTGCACATAAACCTGTCAGTATCTGTCTGCCTGTATATCTGTCTGTATCTCTGTGTGTCTTTATCTGTCTGTCTACTAGTGTGTCTGTCTACCTGTGTGTCTTTCTGTCTACCTGTGTGTCTGTCTTTCTGTGTGCCTGTCTTTCTGTCTACCTGTGTGTCTTTCTGTCTACCTGTGTCTGTCTTTCTGTCTACCTGTGTGTCTTTCTGTCTACCTGTGTGTCTGTCTACCTGTGTCTGTGTGTACCTGTACTCACCTATTTGTGGTTGCAGGGGTTGAGTCTTAGCTCCTGGCGTGTCTTTCTGTCTACCTGTGTGTGTCTACCTGTGTGTCTGTCTTTCTGTCTACCTGTGTATCTATCTTTGTCTGCTTGTCTGTCTCAGAGCCACTCATTAAGAGTGTACTTGGTCTTGAAGACGCCATATTAATAATGATAATAATAATAATCACTGAGGCGCATTAAATGTGTATAAAACGTTAATATAGACATTTTGCTTAATCCATCTATGATTTTTTTTCAAAATTATATAATAAACATGCTACATAACTTATAAATTAACAAATATGAGATGTTTTTCTGGTCGGCTTGACGGTGAACAGGAATCGTTCGTGTCTGGGCTGGTAACAACAACAACAACAACGTTTGTTTACATAACTCGTGAACATTCTACATTCTTATTCTCTCTCTCATTTATTCATTTAATCTTGTTTCCTCACCTCTCACTCTTCATTAAAACTACAGATATTTTAAGGTAATGAGTGGACACTATTATTATATTATAGCTTAATAATAATAATAATATTAATATTAGTACATATGTATTATTGTAATAATAATGATTATTAATATTATTAAATTTAGGGCACTGGGGCACAGATCCACTGTATAGCACTTTGTCTGGATTTTTTGGGTTATCCTAGGTAATTTATAATATGTATGATAACTTGACTTATGTGTACCAGTGAGAGAGAGAGATACAGAGAGAGAGATACTAAGAGACAGCCACATTCGGTTAGCCAGTCAGCCAACTACCCACCCACCCACCCATCCAGCCACCCATCCAGCCAGCCACCCACCCACCCATCCAGCCACCCCCCCCATCCAGCCACCACCATCCAGCCACCCACCCATCAAGCCACCCCCCCAGCCACCCCCCACCCAGCCACCCACCCAGCCACCCACCCACCCACCCACCCCAGGCCCCCAAACCAGCCACCCACCCAGCCACCCATCCAGCCACCCACCCAGCCACCATCCAGCCCCCCAAACCCAGCCACCCATCCAGCCACCCATCCGGGCCAGCCCCCACCCACCCGGCCAACCACAGACCCGGCCACCCAGCCGGATACGTATTACACACGCTCCAGAGTTACAAAATTTCCTCGTAAAGTTTACAATGTGTGGTTTACATGTTACAAAATATTAATTACAAAGGCCACTAGCATGCCTAGGCATTTCGGGCAAACTAATTTATTTATTTATTTATTTAGAAATTTTAGCATACATACAGAGGTACAAAAAAATACAGGTAAGAGCAGCATGAAAAAGCCACTTATATGCATAGCATTACGGGCTGGCTTAAAATTAACTTAAGATTACTACATTACTACATTACTACTACTACCACTACAGTGGTAGTAGTAGTAGTCTTTTGTGTTATTAAAACTACTCCCCTTACATTTTGCTACTCCTTCCACTACCATCATTGCCTCTACCACTCCTACTACTACACTTCCTTCTTTCTTCCTCTCTCTGTCCTGTCCCTGCCCCCCCTTCACCTGTGTATACAGTGGTACCCCGAGTTTCGTACAGCTTCCAACTTGAACAGTTATGTAAGTGCTTTTGTATGTGTGTTTTTGGGGGTCTGAAATGGACTGATCTTATTTACGTTATTCCTTATGGGAACAAATTCGTTTGGTAACGGCACTCAAACAGCCTTCTGGAACGATTTATGGCCAAAACTCGGGGTACCACTGTATACTGGCTCCCTCACTCTCGTGTGTTAGTGTGAGTTGTAAATGATCCACGTTGGACCGAAACATCATCATAAGCTTCTCTCTCCTATTTGTGGGTTATTTGTTTTTAATCTGTAAAAAATAAAAATTATTGCTGTATACAGTAGACCCTTATATTACACTGTAGTTACATTCCTGAAAAATGCCATGTTAGATAAATCCGTGTTACATAAACTGGAGAAGTTATGTGGAAAATAGGGTTACGTTCCTAGGACCCCTCAAAAAGCCAAGCAACTTTTTTTTAGACATCCAGATCATACAAAAATAAAAATGATAATGTTTTTGTTGCTTAAAACTACAAATGCAACAGAAATATTATTATTTACCTTAAATTGTGGTTGCTGGTGTATGTCAGTGATTGTGAAGAGAGTAGAGATGCATGGTGTGGCCCTACTGGGCTGAGGTGGATGGCTGTTGGTTGTTGGTAGAAGTGGACGGTTGAGGTTCTGGTACCGAAGTCAATGGTTGTATTGGAGTGTGTGTAAATTCTGTAATGGATTTCTGGCTTCTTTTACTCTTCAGTACATTATACAGCTGATGGTAAGGCATCATCAGCTGCTCTAGACCCTGTTTCAAAGCACTGCTTCTAGATTTGTCAAGGTCCTCTTTAATGAAAAAGTCTGCTAGTTTAGCAGCAACATGGAACTGCTCACGTAACTGCTGCAATGTTTACCGTTTTTCTTCAGGTTCTTCTTCATCATCTGTTATCTGGCTCTCTTGTATCTGTGCATTAAGCTCTGGCAACATTTCCTCTGGACTCCTGTCTTCATCATCATCTTCTAAGAGCTCATTCACATCTTCCTTCATATCTTCAAAGCCATCACCTGGTAATCTCGTTGCTAGCTGAACAATTTCCTGAACCTGACTTCATATTATAAATTGTTTACTGTAACTTTTACCATTTAGTCTGTTATAGCCTAATTAATCTTATTTTTAATTTTAATTTTGCCCATCATGCTCTGCATACAAGGGGCTTTTGGCTTGTACTACTATGTATCATGTTTAAATAAACTATATTATTATTATTATTATTATTATTATTATTATTATTATTATAATTATTATTATTATAAAGAATTAACTACAGAGGCCATAACTTTCCCAGCCTGCATTTAACTGTTTCAGGGTCGACAGGCCCTCTCAGAGACTTGTTCTCAGGGTCGGCCAAATTTAAAAAAAAAAAAAATATTTTTTCTTATGAAAAGATAGAGAATCTTTTCCCAATCATAATGACACCAAAAGTATGAAATTTGATGGAAAACTTACGGAATTATGCTCTCGCAAAGTTAGTGGTCTCGACGATGTTTACGCATCAGCGATTTTGCCCACTTTGAGCCCTAATTTCGTCCAATTCCAGTGTACTTGTTGACAAAAATCATAACTATTTCGCTAGAACTCCATTTTTTCTATTGAATGAGTACAAGAAACCACCCATTTACCGATTTCAACTAACCAATACAGTGGTCAGAATTTAGGAATTTTGCCAATTTCACACAAATTTCAAAAGATGCCAATTTCCAGATAGGGTCCAGAATAAACAGGAAAGACATTCCTGGCACTAAAATAACATTTCCTCTGTTCATTAGTCACGTCCCCAGGCCCCTCTTACATTCTTTTGCTTTCCACTTTGAATTTTTATTCTCACAAAAAAATAGAAGATTTACTGTTATGCAGTCTACTGCATTAGTGTAGAAATGGTATAAATAATATCAGCGCATTTGTGAAAGAATATTAGACTCACCAGTTGGACGCATAGCATGATTTGTTTACTTTTGAACTTTGGTAAAAATCAAACATTTCTGCTACTTTGAGCTCAGTTTCAAGGTACATGTACTTTTCTTTGTAAAACCAGTCAAAATCATCTCAATTTATGTAATATGTCATCCATTCTATAAAATGAGACCAGGAAAACTAGAATACAACAATAAATACCATTCGAAAATACAGTGCAAATTTGCTGTTTTAATCCAAAAACACGGTCAAAGTTTTTTTTTTCTCATTACGCACTGTGTGCTGCAGGATTTTTTTATACCGTGCACACTGGCCACATAGACCCATTCTTTCATATGTAGGCCTACCAGCTTTCTCTCACTAGATTTGAGGGTGCTAGAATTTAGGCGTACTAGTACATCAAAAACCCTGGTGCGTAAGCCGTACTAGTACGGCCGAAACCCTGAAAGGGTTAATGTTAATTGGGTCACTTCATTCCATGCACTTCTAGCATAGCTGATGGCATCTGCAATGTTAAATTTGTTCCAGAAGCTTGCTACTACCAGGTTGGAGTCAGAGTTAATCCAAATTTTTTCCCCTTCTGCAAACCGAACCGTGTTAAGTTAATTTTATGAAGTGTTGTATAAAATTGTGCCACAATTTTTCAAGTGTCATAACCAAAATGTGTCAGATATATCCGTGTAATATAAGGGTCCACTGTAATTTTTGAATGATATGCATGATTTCCTGTTTGTAATTCATAGGAAGGAATTTACAATTTAAGGCTTTGGAAGCATGTTAATCATACCTGAACATCCTTAACCCTTTCAGGGTCGGCAGGGCTTCTAAACTTGTTCTCAGGGTTGGAAATTTTTCGAAAAATAAATTATTTTTTCTTATGAAATGATAGAGAATCTTTTCCCGATCATAATGACACCAAAAGTATGAAATTTGATGGAAAACTTATGGAGTTATGCTCTCGTGAAGTTAGTGGTCTCGAATATGTTTATGTATTGGTGATTTCGCCCACTTTGAGCCCTATTTTCGGCCAATTCCAATGTACCAGTCGACAAAAATCATACCTATTTCACTAGAACTCCATTTTTTCTATCAAATGAGTACACGAAACCACCCATTTACCGATTTCCACTATCCAATAATGTGGTTAGAAATTGGCAATTTTGCCAATTTCACACAAATTTCAAAAGATGCCAATTTCCAAATAGGGTCCAGAATAAACAAGACAGACATTTCTGGCACTAAAATAACATTTTCTCTGTTCATTACTCATGTCCCCAGGCCTCTGTTACGTTTCTTTTGCTTTTCACTTTGAATTTTTATTCTCACAAAAAAATAGAAGATATATGTTGTGCAGACCACTGCATTTGTGTAGAAATGGCATAGAAATGGTATAAATAATATCAGGGCACTTGTGAAAGAATATTACACTCACCAGTTGACGTGTATTGGACGCGTGGCATGATTTGTTTACCTTTGAACTTTGGGAAAATCGAACATTTCTGCTACTTTGAGCTCAATTTCAAGGTACTTTTCATTGTAAAACCAATCAAAATTATCTCAATTCCCATATGTCTTCCATTCTATAAAATGAGACCAGGGAAAACTAGAATACAACCATAAATAGCATACGAAAATACACTGCAGCCGCTGTTTTAAACCAAAAACACAGTCGGAGTTTTTTTTTCTCATTATGCACTGTGTGCTGCAGGATTTTTTTTTTATACCGCACACACTGACCACATAGACCCATTCTTTCATATGTAGGCCTACCAGCTTTCTCTCATTAGATTTGAAGGTGCTAGAATTTATGTGTACTAGTACAGCACCAACCCTGGCGTGCAAGCCGTACTAGTACGGCACCAACCCTGAAAGGGTTAATGTATGATTTGTTATTAACGTTGCAGGTAGAGATGCTGATCTCGGTGCCTGTGGTTATTGTGTGTGGAGGAAGCATATATTGGCTACTAGCTGCTGGTGACCATAGTATACAGGTAGCTGAAGATATTATATTCAATCCTCAGTGCTCCTGGTGTGGCCTTGTACCAGTTGGTCAACCATCTACTGTCACTACTACTGGCTTAAAATGGAATTTAAGTAAGTAATAACCATAAAACCATACATAATTATAATAAAATTAAAGATGTAAAGATTTTATTTAGGTAGATGATGACAGGACCAGTGCTAGAAACTAGTACTGGAAATAGTTTTATTAAAAAATAAATAACTTTCACTGCCATGGAGGCAGCATGTTGACTGAGCTTTCACCTGGCATTTTTCTGTTATCTGTCTTATGATAAATAAGCAGAAATCAAGCAATTTGGATTTGTGTCCTGTTTTCACCTGGAATATATTACAGTAAAAGTCTGATAAAACATTAAAGTGCAGGCATTGTACTTCCCATTTCTAGGACCCAAGTCCAGCTAACCAGTTTCCCTGAATCCCTTCATAAAATATTACCCTGCACACACTCCAACAGCTTGTCAGGTCCCAAAAACCATTTGTTTCCATTCACTCCTATCTAACATGGTCACGTATGCTTGCTGGAAGTCCAAACCCCTCGCCCACAAAATCTCCTTTACCCCTTCCCTCCAACCTTTTTGGGGATGACCCCTACCCCGCCTTCCTTCCCGAACAGATTTATACACTCTCCAAATCATTCTACTTTGTTCCATTCTCTCTAAATGACCAAACCACCTCAACAGCCCCTCTTCAGCCCTCTGACAAATACTTTTAGTAACTCCACACCACCTCCTAATTTCCACACTATGAATTCTCTGCATAATATTTACACCACACATTGCCCTTAGACACGACATGTCTACTGCCTCCAGCCGCCATCTCACTACAGCATTTACAATCCATGCTTCACACCCTCATAAGAGTATTGGTACCACTATATTCTCATATATTCCCTTCTTTGCCTCCATGGATAATGTTCTTTGTTTCCACAGATACCTCAATGCACCACTCGCCTTTTTCCCTTCAATTCTGTGGTTTACCTCATCCTTCATAAAACCATCTGCTGACAGGTCAACTCCCAAATACCTGAAAACATTCACTTCTTCCATATTCCCTCCCTCCAATGTGATATCCAGTTTTTCTTTGTCTAAATTGTTTGATACCCACATCACCTTACTCTTATCTAAGTTCATTTTCAACCATGGTGACATTACACATCCCTGTCTAAGACCTACTTTTACTGGGAAGAAGTCTCCCTCTCTCCTACACACCCTAATCTGAGCCTCACTATCCTCAAGAATGCTTTACAGCATTTAGTAACTTACCTATTCCATACACTTGAAACATCTGCCACATTGCTCCCCTATCCACCCAATCATATGCCTTTTCTAAATCCATAAATGCAATGAAAACTTCCCTACCTTCATCTAAATACTGTTCACATATATGCTTCAATGTAAACACCTGATCTACACATCCCCTTCCCATTCTAAAGCTTCCTTTCTCATCTGCAGTACTGCTCTCCATCTTACCCTTAATTCTTTCAATAATAATTGTACCATACACTTTACCTAGTATACTCTGTAAACTTATTCCCCTATAATTTTTACAATCTCTTTTGTCCCCCTTCCCTTTATATATGCTCTTTGCCAATCCCTAGGTACCTTATCCTCTTTCATACATTTATTGAACAAAGGTACCAACCACTCCAAAATTATGTACACATGTGTGGGTATGTGTGTACGTGTATGTGTTTACGCGTGTCCATATGTGTACTGGCATGGGAGTGCATGTGTGTGCATGCGTGCATGTACATTTGTGCATATACATATATACGTACTCACCTAATTGTGGTTGCAGGGGAGGGAGTCATAGGTCCTGGCCCTGCCTATTCATTGGTCACTATAAGTTCCACTCTCTCCCTGCTCCACAAGCTTCATCATACCTCTTCTTAAAGCTATTTATGGATCCTGTTCCCACTACATCACTCTCCAGACTGTTCCACTTCCTGACAACTCTATGACTGAAGAAATACTTCCTAACATCCCTTTGACTCATCTGAGCTTTCATTTTCCAGTTGTGACCCCTTATTGCTGTGTCACATCTCTGAAACATTCTGTCCCTGTCCAACTTGTCAGTTTCTCTCAGTATATTATGTTATGTCCTCCCTATCCCTCCTGTCCTCCAGTGTTGTTACGTTGAGCTCCCTTAACCCTTTGACTGTCGCGGCCGTATATATACGTCTTACGAGGTACCGTGTTTGACGTATAAGAACATAAGAAAGGAGGAACACTGCAGCAGGCCTGTTGGCCCATACTAGGCAGGTCCTTTACAATTCATCCCACTAACAAAACATTTGCCCAACCCAATTTTCAATGCTACCCTTATGGTATAGTGCTCACCCCAAGATCATTTTCCCTGAGTTGAGTTTTGCAGCCTCTGGCCTCTTAGGCTGTACTCTGTCCGCAGTCTCCTTTGTCCTTCCCCAAGCTTCATAACCTTGCACTTTCTGGGGTTAAACTCCAGGAGCCATTTGTCGAACCAGGCTTGCAGCCTGTCTAGATCGTCTTGTAGTCTTACCTAATCCTCGTCCGCTTGTATTCTTCTCATTAGTTTCACATGGTCTGCGAACAGAGGCACCTCTGACTCTATCCCTTACATCATGTCATTCACACATACAAGAAAGAATACTGGCTCTAGGACTGACCCTTGTGGAACCCCACTTGACACATGCACAAACTCTTGCACCTCAGTTTGTACCAACATACGTTGTTTCCTTCCTGTCAGGTATTCTCTGATCCGTTGCAGTACTTTCCCTCCTATTCCTGCCAGCTCCTCTGGCTTTTTAAATAGTCTTTTGTGTGTGGTACTGTGTTGAAAGCCTTACAGTCCAAGAAGATGCAGTCTACCCATCCCTCTCTCTCCTGTCTGTACTTCTGTTACCTTGTGATGCAGGATTTCCCCTCCCAGAAACCATGCTGGTTGTCATGTGCAAGACCATTCCTTTCTAGGTGCTCCACCACTTTTCCTGATAATCTTCTCCATAGCTTTACATACATGTCAGCAACACTGGTCTGTAATTTAGTGCAGCCAGTCTATTTCCTTTCTTAAAAAATTGAGACTACATACGCTGTCTTCCACACCTCAAGCAGTTGCCCTGTTTCAACAGATTTATTAAAGAGTGTTGCGAGTGGCACACGCACAGAGTGCATCTGTTTCCACTCTCAGGACCCAAAGAGAGATATTATCTGGGCCCACTGCTTTCGAGGTATCTAGTTCCCCTAAAAGTTTCTTCACCTCCTCAGTTGTGTGCAGTGTGTCCAGCACCCTACCACCTTGGTTTGCTGGAAGCCTCTCTGTCTCCACTGTGAATACCTCCCTGAATTGCGAGCTGAGCCCTTCACATACTTCTTGGTCATACCCTGTGAGCTCCCCTCCTTCCTTCCTCAGCCTGATTATCTGTGTGTGTGTGTACTCACCTAATTGTGGTTGCAGGGGTCGAGACTCAGCTCCTGGCCCCATTTCTTCACTGGTTGCTACTGGGTCACTCTTCCTGCTCCATGCACTTTATCATACCTCTTCTTAAAGCTACATATGGATCCTGCCTCCACTACATCACTTCCCAGACTGTTCCACTTCCTGACAATTCTGTGAGTGAAGAAATACTTCCTAACATCCCTGTAATTCATCTGAGTCTTGAACTTCCAGTTGTGACCCCCTTGTGTGTGTGTGTTGGGGGGGGGGGTTGAGCAAGTGAATGAATGTTGCAGCAAGGAGGAGGTTGGAGATGCCATTTCTGTGGGCAGTGTGTGGTGTAAATATTGTGCAGAACATAAGAAAGAAAGAACACTGCAGCAGGCCTACTGGTCCATGCGAGGCAGGTCCATTTCTCCCACCAGCTTAGGCCAATGCCTTGACCTAGTCAGATCAGTCACATTCACTTAAGGGAGGAGCACAGCATCTGACCTAGTAGCACAAGCTAGTCAGGTTCAACTCACACCTGCCCACACCCACTCATGTATTTATCCAACCTATTTTTAAAACTACACAACGTCTTAGCTTCAATGACAGTACTTGGGAGTTTGTTCCACTCATCCACATCTCTGTTACCAAACCAGTGCTTTCCTATATCTTTCCTGAATCTGAATTTTTCCAATTTAAAACCATCGCTGCGAGTCCTGTCTATGCTAGATATTTTTAGCACGTATGCTATGCTTGATATTTTTGACATGTAGTTTGGAGATTAGGAGGTGTGAAGTTACTAAAAATATTATCCAGAGGGCTGAGGAGTGGTTTTTATGGTGATTTGGTCATTTAGAGAAGATGGAGCACAATAGGATAACTTGGAAGGTGTACAAATCTGTAGTGGATTGAAGGCAAGGTAGGGGGTTGTCCTAGGAAAGGATGTTGGGGGGGATAAAGAAGGTTTTGTGTGCAAAGGGCTTGGCCATACAGCAGGCTTGTGTGAGCGTGTAAGCTAGGAGTGAGTGGAGACAAATGATTTTTGGGGCCTGATCAGCTATTGGAGTGTGAGCAAGGTAATATTTTGTGAAGGGATTCGAGAAAACCGGTTAACAGGACTTGAGTCCTGGAGGTAAGAAGTACAGTACGTACCTACATTCTAAAGGAGGGGTTTGGGATATTTGCTGTTTGGAGGGGCATCTGAACTGTCGTATCTGTGTCCCACTGATAAGACAGTGATTGTGTGAATGATGGTGAAAGTGTTTCTTTTTTGGGACACCCTACCTCGGTGGGAGACGGCCTATCTAGTAGGGCAGGCCAGGGCAGATAGGGCAAGGAAGAGCAGGCAGGTAAGGCTGGGGCATGTAGAGCAAGGTAGAACAAGCAGGGCAAGACAGGGTTGGGCTGGAAGGTAGGACAGGTAGGATAGTGCAGGCAGAGAATGGTAAAGGAAAGTAGACTTAATATTTATACTCTTATTGTTACAGTCTCCTGCTACCCACATCTAGTACATATACAGTCTCCCTCCCTCCCTCACTGCTCCCCTCCAACACACCCTCAACCATCACCCCATTTAAGACCTTTTCATCACTCAGGGGACCACTGTTTAATTATGCAGTAGTAATTTGGTAATAGTAATGTTATCTTATTCAACAGACAATCAAGTATTGGCATTTGGACATGTGGTGAGCACTTCTAATACCTTTGATCCCATCTGCTATGGAGTTGTCACAGTGACAACTTCCCAGCCTCTCCTCTGGACCATGGGTTGGGATATAGAACATGCTCCCACACTGCAGGAAATAGAAGATCACACATCTTCCAGGTTTCCCAGTAAAGGAACCTCAGAAGTAAATTGTCTTGGTTGCCCCACTTCAACTCATGGCAATTAAAGCAACATTCAAGCAAGTCTCATCACGTAAATTCTTCAGCTGAAATTTAAAACACTTAAAGATTTGTGTAATTGTTGGCTAAGATTACAGATGTTTTCTTCAAATATTAATTACCTATTTGAGTTAGATGTATAGAGGAAATGTTAGCCATTTGGCCCACTTTTTTATTTCTGATGAATTGATGGGAATTAGTTCAATTGCACTGTAGTACATTTACTTTTGATTCACTGTGTTAAGTCTGCGTCTCCTGCCATTGTCTTGTTTGTGCCTGTATGGTTCTCATCTTTGCCAAGAATGATTTCAGAACTATTATTATCTTTATGTATATTTGCTTTTTACCTTTGGGAATGTCTCATCCTCAGCTGAGCAACAACATGCAGATTACAAGTGCATCCCCTTCCCATAATGCATCCATGTACCTAATGATACACAAATAACACGCACTTAGGAGAGAGAGAAAGTAATGACAAGGTTACGGTATGACTTGGACCATTGACAAGTCACACTGAAGCAAGAAAGGAAGGTCAGAATATATAAGAGGATGCAGGGGAAGAAGGAAGAGAGATATGGTAGTGATAACAGAAGTAGTAGTAATAGTAGTAGTATAAAAATAGTAGTGCCGCAGAGGTAGAAACAAGAAGGAAGCAGAGGTAGGATAAATGGAAAACTAGGAAAAATTATGGCAGATAGTGCAGTAGTAATAAAGAAATAGTAATAGAAGTATTGTATTTTCTGGCATACAAGGTGCATGAGCATATGAGACACATAAGATGATGTTTCCAAGCAATTGTAACCTAACATTGGTAAACAACTGCTGAAGAGTAACCCAAAGCCTGCCCTTGACTATGACCTTAAGTATATAAGATGCAGAATGATTTTTGAAGACTTTTTTGTGAAAAATGCACACCTTATATGCAGGAAAATACAGTGGTAGTAGTGGTGGTAGTATTTCATAAGAACAAGAGTACAAAGGAGCACTGCAGGAGAGATACTGGCCTATGGCCATAGGATAAAAACCCTGTGGGCAAAACCTTCAAAGGACAGAACCTACCAAGGCAGAAGACAAGAAAGCTAATGAAAATACAGGAAAAGTGAAGAGATGAGAGGAAGAGGCAAAGGTAAGGTTAAGTCATGAGTGTTCTGAAGTTTAGAGCATTTGGGAATGCAATGAGAAAGGCAGGCATCAACAAAGACAAAGCCAGGACTAAGATTCATGTTAGGAATGTTGTGTATAAGGGATGCTTCAACAAGATGGCATCTGTGAAGTCTAGAAGAAGGGTAGAAAGATTTTGGACCAAAGATCTCTAACATGACAGAAAAGAGCATTGTTAGTGTCAGCATGGTTAACACTTCTTTTTGTCGTCATTGCCCTCATTCTCCTCCTCCTCGTCCTCGTCCTCATTCTCCTCCTCCTCTCTCTCTTTCTCTTTCTCTTTCTCTTCTCTTCCTCCTCCTCCCCTGCCATTGCTTCTCCCTTATTCCCCTTTCTTATCTCCTATATGTATTCTGGCCTTCCTTCTCACTTTAGTGTGTCTTGTAAGTGGTCCAAGTTGTACCAGACTCATTAATTTTCCCTTTCCTTGGTACATGCTACTTGTATATTGTTCCAGACATGGCACTGTGACTTTTTATTCTATCTGATCCTAATGATAATTAAAAAATGCCACCCCATTATCCTGAAATAAAAATTCCTTAAGTGTTAAGAGACTAAGAAAAGCCTAAATGATTTGTCAGAGAATTCTACATACTGGTTTGACTTGTGTAAACAAGTGAGGGAGTCACTGCTTCTCTCAGTGACAAACACAAATACAGTGGACCCCTGGTTAACGTAATTAATTCATTCCAGAGAGCATGTCTTATACCAAATCTGACTTAATCCAAATTAATTTTCCCCATAAAAAATAATGGAAATCCAATTAATCTGTTCCAGACACTCTAAAGTATAAACAAATATTTTTTTTACATGAAATATACATTTCCCTACACAGAAAACAATGAGACATGCAGAGTAAAACATTACTAAAATGACACTTACCTTTATTGAAGACTTATTGATGAGTGATGAGATGGGAGGAGGGGAGAGGATGGAGGTGTACTAGTGTTTGGAAGGGGAATCCCCTTCCACAAGGACTTCAGGTACCAAGTTCTTTTCTGGGGTTACTCCCCTTCTTTGTTTTTCAATGCCACTAGGACCAGCTTGAGAGTCACTGGAACCCTGTCACACAAAATATCTGTCCAGAGAGCTCTGTTTCTGGCGTCTCTTTAAGATTTCCCTGAAATAGGACACAACATTGTCATTGTAGATGTTGCCAGCACGGCCTGCAGCAGCTGTGTCAGGGTGATGTTCATCCATAATTGTTTGCATGTAAGAAAGCAGGAACACTGCAGCAGGCCTGTTGGCCCATACTAGGCAGGTCCTTTGCAAACCATCCCACTAACAGAATCGTATTTGCCCAACCCAATTTGCAATGCTTCCCAAGCAATAAGCTTTGATAATTCTATTCACTCATGCGCAAGTCCCACTCAAATCAAATCATGTGTGTGGGGAAGTACCCTGTCTGGTGTGTGGGGAAGTACCCTGGCTGGTGTGTGTGGGGAAGTACCCTGGCTGGTGTGTGTGTAGGGAAGTACCCTGTCTGGTGTGTGGAGAAGTACCCTGGCTGGTGTGTGTGGGGAAGTACCCTGGCTGGTGTGGAGAAGTACCCTGGCTGGTGTGTGGGGAAGTACCCTGGCTGGTGTGTGTGGGGGAAGTACCCTGGCTGGTGTGTGTGGGGGAAGTACCCTGGCTGGTGTGTGGGGAAGTACCCTGGTTGGTCTACATAAGAAAGCAGGAACACTGCAACATACCTGTTGACCCTTACTACCACCCTCTATTACCATCACAACCACTACCATCATCACTACTAAACTCTACCACCACCACTATTGTATCTTTCTACAAACTTTTTCTTGAATTCTATAGTGTTTCTCACCCTCTTTATCAAAGGGCTGGCACTAGAAGCTTTCTTTGGGCCCATGGTAGCTTATTTAGCAGTTACAAGCACTAAAAACAATGGAATAATACAAAGTGTAACACATGTACACGTGGAATCGTCCTCACTGGCTTGTAAACAGTGGCACACTGGCTGTAAATGGAGTATCTGGGCCGCTCACACCGCACGGACACATTCGGGATGAATGACTTTAACCAGGTTCATTGTCATTAACCAAGCCAATATTTTGACACAAAAACGTTACTTAATCTGATTATTACTTAATCCAATGACATCTTAATCCGGGATCCACTGTATGTGTATAGAAGCAAGATTGCCTTTAACAAATGTAGTCACAGTTTAAAATTTCATTACATGCCTATTGAGTGCTGTTCTGGTGCCTGTGCAGGCAAGTAACAGGAGGTTCATTCATACAAGAAGGGAAGTAAGTAATGCTAATGAACAGGCACTGGGAAGAAATAGTGCTGCAGTATTTTTTGCCACACAGTTCATTTCCCTCCAAGGTTGGGTGACCCGAAGAAGGAAACACATTCAACGTCATTTGAGAGTTACCTTGCCAGATGCACACGGACATAATAATTCAAATGATCTGCTGAACTACAACATCCCCACCCATCAATCTTATTTGTTACTAACAAAATCTTATTGATTTAAACCTAAGATGATGCTTGGCTCTTTATTCATGGCCTGTATTTTACCTGGAGAGTGTTCCAGGGGTCAACACCCCCACAGCCCAGTTCATGACAGTAGTCTCCCAAGCTCATTCTATGTTCTCTCTCCACATTACATAGAGGTAACCCAGCTTCAGGAAGGATGAGAAGGGAATACAGTATGAATACCATTCAAGAATGATTGCCATCTTCAGTGAGCTCTTGTTGATCTACTAGAACTCACTTTTATAAGACTGTATATTAAGATATTTTGTGTGCAAGGGGCCTGGACATACAGCAGGCATGTGTGTGTGTGTTAGGAGTGAATGAAGACGAATGGTTTGTGGGACCTGACAAGCTGTTGGAGTTTGAGCAGGGTAATATTTTGTGAAGAGATTCTGGGAAACCAGTTTGTCAGACTTGGGTCCTGGAGATGGGAAGTGCAGTGCCTGCACTTTAAGGAGGGGCTAGGGATATCTGCTGTTTGGAGTGACATCTAAACTCATATCTTGGCACCTCTGCAAAGACAGCAATTTTGTGTGAATGATGGGGAAAGTGATTATTTCTTTTTAAAGTCACACTGCCTCGGTGGAAGACAGCCAACATGTTGAAAAAAATAATATGTACATGTAATTTGATATAATATAACTTTTATATTTTTTAACACGCTGGCCATCTCTATTTCTTTATACCTTTATGGACTGATAAAGTTCCGGTAGATGAAACATCTCGATAAGTGCCATAAAGTCCATTTTGTGTCAGTCACAAAAATGCACATGCATTATCACTTACAAAAGAATCAAGTCATATTGAAAAATTCTTGTAAATCTTTTTTTATACTGTATATACTCTTTTTTAACTCAGGCTGTCTCCTGCCAAGGCAGAGTGACCCAAAGAAGAAAACACATGCTCCATTATTCATTCAATTGCCATCTTTTCAGAAGCAGGCTTTATTTCAGTTTACTGTATATTCTTATTGGTATGTGTGTAAATTGCTTGATATTTGTGCTTATGCCTCAGTGCTTTGATTATGTAATTTTATATGTTTGACAGGTGTTTATTATATAAAAGCAGCTGAATATTTTAAAATAATTCAGTCTTTGTGTATCTGCTTTTGTAGTTTAAATATGCCTGTATCTTACTTCTCACTTCATCATCTGAGCCATTAACATCATTGTGCAGTGGTACATACACAACCATTCCTTAACACATTCAGGGTCAGTCCCATTGTATCACGGCTTTGAAGCCAGTGTCGATCCCGTAGTACAATGCCATGAGCTCAGCTCGCTCAGATAAGCTGTGAGTGGTAAATTTGGGCCTAGATATGAGAGAATGGGGTTATGTGGTAAGTGTGCACTGTATAAAAAAAATTCTGCAGCATGCAGTGCTGCAGAATTTAAACTATTTAAACTACCCAGTAGTTGGGTAGTTTAAATAGTTCAGTGGGCAGTTTCTTGTACTCAATCGATACAGTGGAGGACATACTAGCAAAATAGCCAAGAATTTGGTCAACTGGAACAATGGCATTGGCCTAAAGTCGGACTTTGATGAAATTGCTGATGCTTAATGTCGACACAGCAAAATTCGCGAACATGTAATTTTGCCAGTTGTCCATCAAATTTTGTACTTTTTGCTTATTATCTTCAGAAAAAGATTCTCTACCATTTCATAAGATTTTTTTTTTTTTTTTTTTTTTTTTAATTTTGCAACCCTGAGAGCAAGTTTAAGAGCAGGGGTCACAACCCTGAAAGGGTTAATACGTTTTGTATTTGGTTAGAAATGTTGCATCAGTATTGTATTGCCAACATATATTCAATAATAATAACATAGTTTATTGTACATGATTTGCAAATTCATTGTACAGTTATTCATTAAATGTAAGTGTGCATAGATGCTTTCCTGACTTGTTACCCATCAGGCATTTTTACAAAGCAGGAGGGTTAAAAAAGTCTCTGTAAGATATCCGGCTCATCAGCGGGTATAAAAGTGGTCTATACACAAAGCTCTTCCAGGGTATATACATGAGAGTTTAATTTAATCCCCATTTTTGGTGAATTATCTCTTTGTCCGTTGTGTAGTTAAAAAACCTTAAACCTAACACGCTAAGCAATCATGTAAATACTACCTGTTATCATAAGGAAGGTTAGGGAGTTAATTGTCTAGTGTCACCATAACGTTCATCATCAAGAAGTCCAAGATTAGGGAGATAGTTGCCATCTAATCAGGAAGAGAAAGCAGGATGGCTTAGATTTGAACTTGTGATTAGTTTAGTGGTTTGGATTTTTAGTCCCCCCCTCCCCAGGTGAGATTGATGCAGAAAATTGACATTGTGTAACTACAGTGTCTTCAAAACTATCATTTAACATTTCCACAAATCTAGCATCCATGTTAGAGGCCTGGGAAAGAATAAAAAAAAAAAATCAGATTGGTCAGGGCTGTTTTATAGGCAGACAAAATAAAGCTAACTGTTTTGACATGCAGATGAGTGATATTTCTGTTACAAGACATGAGGAATACATAGAGCACTATGTAACAACTCACTACTCCCACTGAGACTGAAGCATGGAGACTAGTCCCTCATGATTTATTGCTGTTATCTCCTATGTAATTCCTGCCAGGAATACTGGACTTTTTAATAGGTTAGTGTTGTGTAATTCACATAATTTCCTTTCTCTGGTTGTAGTGTCTGTTGCAAGGGCATACAGGTGGGTTTCAACTATATCTGAAGAACACCTCTGAGGCCACAGTCAGATGGCAAGTGCATGGAATGTTTTGTATATCAGTCTTGGCACCGGAAGTTTAGATATTTATGATATGTTCATTTTTGTATTCATTGGATTTTTATTTATAGTGCATTTTATCACTGATATATGGTATGCATACCATATTTTATCGTTTTTTTTTACACTGCATTATATTATTATTTTCACACACAGCCAGGCTTAAAGTAGGGAATGTATAGTATTGTTGTATGATACTGATTACAAGACAGTTTTGCTGGATTTATTTTAAACAAGAGATTTTGCTATAGGTTTTGGAAATATTTTTTTCTTTCTCCAAGTACTTAAGCCAGTTTTTCATTAGAGTTGGTAAATTTGTTCCCATACCCTCATTTGCTTTTTTTTCCCTCCACAGTTTTTTATTTTCTCTAAGAGGTTGATCAATCTGTTGAAAGGCTGCAAAAATATCAGGGTATGAATAAATATGAATAATATGTTTGTCAATAAGTGTAGCTGTTTTTGACTGCCTTTAACAATGATGTATTGAAAAGCATTCAGGTCTTACAGTGCAGTACATCATTTGTATTGAAAGGATATAAGAATATTGGAACACTGATGTAGGCCTAATGGTCCATGGTAAGCAGGTCCTGTTGATACACATGACAGCTTTCAACTGTTTTTATACATTATAGAACAAATTTTTTAATGACAACCTATTCTGCTAAGCTGTTGCAGCCACAGGTCAACATAGCTATCATGACCTGGCTGATCAGGCTTATGCAGGACTTCTGTTTCCCCATTGAAGCCTTCTACATATGTTCTGGCAATGATTTTTTCTTATATTTGTTGGTTGAAAAATTGTGAACCACAAATGTAGAATTATTATCATAATCATAACTAAGCGCTAAACTCACAAGGGTCGTACAGCACTACTCAAATGTAGAGACATTGTTCTCTGATAGTGTTTGTAGTTCCCCTATTATTTATTGTTTATTCTGCAATATCTCTTGTAGCTAGTTGCTATTTAAGTACATATGCATTTTTGTGGCTGGACCTTTGAGTACCGTAACTTTCTATACATATATTATAAGGCTCACGAAATCGTAATGACACGATTGCAAACAAACCATACCACGGGCGGGAATAGAACCCGTGATCAGAGAGTCTCAAAACTCCAGACCGTCGTGTTAGCCACTGGTATGGTTTGTTTGCAATCGTGTCATTACGATTTCGTGGGTCATATTAATGGCTTTGAGGGGACTTGAGCTAGAGTTCGTCACAGCCACGCCAGCTGGAGATTCGTCTGTAAAAACTTGCATTTGTGGTCAAAGTGGTGCCTATGCTAACCTTCCTATGGTGTAGAAATATACCTAGTTGGACGAATCTTATTGTGGTTAACTGGTCCAGTGGCTAACACGACGGTCTGGAGTTTTGAGACTCTGATCGCAGGTTCTATCCCTGCGATCATGATTTATGGATTATAAGATCTGTCTCATCTCTATTCTAGAGAGAACATTCCGAGTTTTGAGGTGGTCCCAGTACTGTAATTTAAGTATTTCATTAAATGCTTCCCTTTGTACTTTCTAGCATTGATATTTCTTTTGTTTTGAAAGGAGATAAGAGAATAGAACAGTTTACATTCCAAATGAGATAGTGTATGTGCTGTTACTGTTAAGAGTAGTATACCATTTCTTGTTTTTAAAGTTCTCAAAATCCCTGTTATCAACTTCCAAGCCTTGGCTACACTTGCTTTATTGTAATCTCTAAACATTAGGTTGTGTTATACTGTATTAATATTGATAGGTCTTGAGGTTTTTCTCTCTCTTCTGCAAGATCTGAAAGCATTTTTTTTTATCCGATATAGTATTTGTTGTTGAGTTAACTTTCATATCCAGTTGGTTGAAATCTGTCACCACTGAACATTGTATTTCCCATTGTTCATTGGAAGATTTTTTATATCTGATTAGTACAATTTTTGTCTTTTACTGAAGAAACTAATGCTTATTTTGGTTTGGTCTGTGTTCAGTGATGCACACCTCTCTTACTCTTGTGTTTGTTTAATCTAGTGTTAATATTGGCTTCATTGACCCCTTTTTTTGGGCAGTTCATTTTACTTGTCTGCAACTCTACTGCCAAACCAGCACTTTCCTATATGCTGTCTAAATCTAAATTTGTCCAGTATCAACCCATTATTGAAAGTTCTACCCTTGTTAGATATTTTCAATGCCCTTTCTTGTTTGTATAGTACTTCATTTCTGTTTTCTTCCTCATTTTATACCTTTCTATGAGGTGTAGGTTTGATGAAGACCCATATTAGTTCATAGGTACTGCACTAATTTGTTTTGTTAGGATTAGAACTTTATATTTATATTGACATTGACTGCATATGTCACAACAGATAATACTGAAGTTCCCAAGTGCATTCAGAATTTTCTGCTTATTTTTGTATTGTCAGGAAAGGATTGTGGTTTACTACATAATAAGAGCAAATTATTGTTGTTATTAATTTTTTCAATATGCTGGCCATCTCCTACCTAGAGTTGAAGTTACACCAGAATAAAAAACAAAACAAAATTTATATTTTGACAGGCTAAAAGAACCTTCAATGAAAGAAAAACTTGGCAGTAAGAAAATACTTTGCCAGAGAGCCTCTTTAATCTATGATGCAACACTACTATTGCCTTGTATTATCATGTACAGCTAATCTTCCAGCTTTGGAGTTAATACGTAGTCTAAGTGAAAAATGTCAGATTTTATTTTTAGATAAAATTGTCATGTTCATTGTGTAGATATTCATTCCATAACTTATTACTCAGTGAAGGGTTGTATTATTTGGTGATTGGTTGTATTTATTATTCAGTGAATGGTACTTAAGACTAGTCATTCTTTTTGTTCATCCCTCTATAGCTTGTTTTGCATTTTTTTATCATTTGTGATTGTTTCCATAGTGTGTGTATGTCTGTCTATCTCTTTTATACATATACATGAAAATATGTGGTTTGAACCCCTCCCATTCTGCGAGTTGTTTACACTCAGATTGTTATGATTTTGAGTGTCATTCACAGCAGCTTTGAAGGAACTTGATGTAAAACATGTTTCAGTAATGCTGGTACAAGATTCATCTGTAAAAAAGTGCATTTGTGGTCACAGTAGGTGGTGCCATGCTAACCTTCCTAGTGTACAGATATATACTGCTTTGGGCAAATCTTATTGTGCTGACATGGTTCAGGGGATAGCTCACTAGCCTGCCAGTTTTAGGAATGGCTTGCTACAAGTTCAACCTTCACCCATTCTGCAAGTGCAAAAAAAAAAAAAAAAAATATATAGATTGATCTCTCAGATCTTCAGCCATACAGGAAAGTTAAAAAAAAAAGGTATTGCTTGCGATATTCATGTAACCATTTCCAAGAGTTTTCCTACTCCACAATCCAGTCACGGGCCAGACTGTTGTTGGCAGCCTGCTGGCAGACTTGTTCTGCCCATATTTATTTCTGATACATTCTGGTGGAATGCTGAATAGTTTGTACTCACTAGGCACAGTAAGAGCATTTCCTCCCATTACTTTCTAACTCCAGTATGTTATGGTAGTGTGTAGTTTTGGGACTAGACCCTCGAGCATATTCCATGTGTAGTTTATTATCACAGATCCCTTCACCCCAGAGAATTCATGTTCAGCACTTTTAGACATTCCCAGTAGTTTAAATGATTGGCTTTATGCAGGGTGTAAACAGTCTCTGTTTCAGCTTCACTGTCTCCTGCTCTGAATAGTGTCATCAACACTGAACAGTACTCAGGAGAAAATAAATGGGCCACGTGTATGTTGACTGGGAGGGAAGCCACTAAATTTAATCAGACAATGAGCAAAGTAGCTGGACATTAGATAAAGCTGCATGCTCTAATGGTTTTGTCAGATGTAATTAAAAGCTGGTAGACACTTGTGTGTACACAGACCATGGGAATCTTCAAGTCTAGAACAGAGATTTAATTCAATGTGGTTGTAAATTTTTAAATCACTTCAGAAATTAATTATCCTTTTGAGGTATCGATTTTTTTTTTTCAATTAGGCCAGCTTTGATTTTCTCTTCTGGGTGTTTTTTGTTTTGCATTATACTTTGCTTTGTTCCCAGTTATCCTGTGTGATTTTTAAGGAGTTGGAACAAAGCAGAGCTCTCTTGGTCATAGTTCATGGACCTTTATTTTATACAATTGATGCCATCTGCCCAATGTATAGACAAAATTACACACTTGTCAGTTGATTTGATTACATTAGTATCTTATCATTTGTTTGTCTCATGATACTTGTATATTTTTTAAGGATATAGTTAGTGTTATATGTCAATGTGGAAGGGAATTATTAATTTGGTTGGTGTTTTCTTTGGGAGTTTTTGGAAGTATGTTATAATAGTTTTGATTAGCTTTGTGTAAGCATTCACAGATAAGTGGTCTGAATCACAACATTTTTAACTATTGTATTGTGGAAATTTCTTGATCTAACAAGCTTAGGCTTCAAATCTCTAATGTTTTTAAAAATTAACTGAACACCATCCTTTTCTTGATTTGTATAGAGTAGCTGCTAAAAAAAATGAACAATTTGGTGTGACTGTGGTAAGAGAAAGGGGCTGTGTATTGTAATAAACAGAATAGAGGAAATTGGCTCTAATATACACTATTTAGGTGTGCATGCTGGTCAGAGAGCCCGTCAGAAGTCCAAGTTGTTGGTAAACTAATACGTTGCTAAGTGAGGAGAGGCTGCACTGTACTTAGGAAATCATCTAATTTGTTATCCTAAGTTATTTTTTTCTACAAATTAAATTCATTCCATTAAATTTAAGGTAGTGTCAAGTCGGCAACAGTTTATATGCATACCTAGTTAATGGTTATCAGATTATTTTCAGTTTACAGAAAGCCTGTGAACTACTATACACAAGTCAAGCATTGTGGATTTGCTGCCCAATTTTAAATCTAGAAATTAACACCATACAAAAACAAGTTTAAAATATTGGGTTATAACCCCTGATTACTTCATTCAGGAAGGCTTACACAAATGGTATTTTATACCATTTATTTCCAAAACTATTGCAGAGTAACTCTGCCAACTCCCAAAGAAAATACTACCACACAGTGGCATACAAACCAAGTAAATTCACAGTGAAGAGATAGTCCTGTTCCAGAAGGAAGTTCATCACTGCCTGACCCCACACAGGAGCCTGCCAGCCTATAATTACATATCGTACAACTGGAAGTGCTGAGAAGATATTCTACCTGGTAACCAGTTATTTTATTTAAATTGTATACCCCTTCACTTAACACACATCTGATCCATATATTTGCTCATTATATATAAACCAAGCCTCTTCAAGGGGGGCTCCTTGGCGTGGTGAAGAGGCTCTTGGTCTGAGGAATTAGACCTATCGGTCTTCTTCCTCAGACCGAACCTAATTACCCCCCAATCTCCCCTCCCCTATCCCATCCTCCCCTTTTTCCTTTCCTCCTCCTCCTCCCCACCCCTCCCTTTTGCCCTTCCTCTTTTTGTCCTTTGGGATTTCTCCCACAGGCGGGCTAGTTCCTAGGTAGGGGAAAGGATACCGGGGCCCATCCCATTCCGTTGAGGTTCTTGCGGTGGGTAGTTTGCCGTGGAATCTGGATCGCCTGGGATGTCCCGATCCCTCTTGGTATCCGGAGTAGTTTGGGTGTCTTTCGGGCGACGAGTGTATCTCTGGAAGCCACCTTTCGGATTCGGGGGTGGTGGGCCCAAGGAGGTATGCTTTGTGGCGGATATCCGGCCGCCCCCTCTTTTGTCCACCCAGGTAGTCGGCAGTTTTGAGGTTGCTATCCGGATTGTTAGTTTTTCTAACATGATGGGTAGGGTATGGCAAGGGTTCCATGCTGCATCTGCGCTACTTGCGGTGCTGAGGTCCTCTTGGGGGCGGAGGGAGATTTCTGGCCCTTTCATTCCTCCCAGGAAAATATCCCTCCCCGGTCCCCCTTTTTTTATTCTTTTTTTTTTTTTATTTTTTTTTTTCTTTCTTTTTTTTTCTTAAAAACAAAAAGAAAGAAGTAAAACCCAACCATGGGAGCCCTAGTCCATGAACTGGTACCCCGGGCCCCTTCTTGATACCGCACCCCCTTTGACCCGCCTCGGTCTTTGGACCACTCTTCAGACATTTTCCCCATGGGGCCTCTGTACCCATTGCCCGGGGCTGTTTCCTCACCCACTTCAGGTACTGAGGCCTCGACTGACTCCTTCGATTTTTTCGGACCTTCGTCTCCTCTGACTATGCTTCCGGGCCTCTCCTCTACGGTGCGGCAATTTTCAAATCGCCGACCCGTTCCACGTCGGACCAACTCTGGTTTCCCCCGCCTAACGCCAACGACAATTACCTGCTGATGATATTCTCCAAACCCTTTTGTTCTTCTCAGAACGATCGACACGTCCTTCATTTCCTTTCCACGCTCAGTTTCAGATGAACAATGGACTAAATTCTTCACTTTACGACCAACTTCCCCTTTACCATAGTATTGGCAGGCACTCCTACGCCATGTTGGTAAAGATATTTCTTTTCTGCTCTTAAGAGCGGTTTCGCGCATCATTACCCTACAGAATGTACCAGGTCATGAGCTCTCTGTCTTTCCCATATCGATACTGTTCCTGTCACTCTTTAAAAACATCATTCCCTCAATTCTTGTAGTGGTACCGTTCATTCTGCCCATACCATAGTTCAAAAAATTTCCAGAATGTGGCACTGACATTCTTGAACAGCTGGAACTCCCAAAATCTCCCAATCCTCAAGGTAGACACTTACGTTCTTCCTGCCCATGGGCGGAGAGATACCTAGCAATGTGGCTCATTTAACTTTTGACAGCCGAGAACTCCCATCCTCAGTTTATATAGCAGGACATCGGTTACAAGTTCGAAAGGTGATCCCTAACACCACAACAGTGTAGGGAAATGCTGGCGATTTGGCATCCAGCAAAATTTTTGCAGATCTATCGCCGAATGCCCAGTCTGTGGTGCCCATTTACCATTCTAATACGTCTTGCAATCAATCTCCCTCTTGCCTTAACTGTCATGAGGCTCACCCCTTTGTTCTCTCTCCGTGTCAGGTCTATTTAACGGCGGGAAATCCGTTACCTCAAGAGACAGAGGTCTCCTTATGCCATGGGAGTTTTCATCTCCGCCTCCAAGGGAGACTCCTACGTGTTTCTTTTTCCCGTGTTTCAAAACGTCCCCCACTTCTGGTATCCCATCTTCTTCACCCCCCTCTGTGGTTACCTCTCTCATAATCATCCCGTATCTAAATCCTTTTGCTGGGCCCCGGCTCAGACGTCCCTACTTCAACGCCCCAGTCTAATTCGCTTCTTCGAGTTCTCTCTCACAAGCCTCAGTATCGACGAGACCTCGTACGACCCCCTCCTCCCAATCGTCCCTCTACTTCTCAAAAAGTCAAAAAAGGTCCATTAACACCTCCTACCATCTTCCACCTCCCCATTTTACCCCCCCTGTCTCTGTCCCTGGTTCTTCCCCCCTCACTGGCTCAGTTACAAGTGTAGAGGTTCACCCTCCTCGTACTGTACCTTCCCCCCTGTTCCCTCCCAAGTTTCTTCTCTTCTGCCACCTCCAGGTTCCTGCCTCTTCTGTCCCTGCCACGCTTCTCCAGTTCCCTCCACCCCTTTCGCCCCCCCTCCTTGGTACAGCCCAATACAGCCAATCTTTACTCATCCCCCCCCTACCTTCCCCAATATTGTCCCCCATACGACACCTTGTTTAAAAACACTTGAAGAAATCTCAATTATTGAGGACCAAACCATAATGGAACTGACCACCTTCCCGCTCTTTTCTTCCTCTGCTCCATCTGCGCAATCCTTTCTTCACAGCACCCTTTCCCTTGCTCCCTTGAACGTTTTCCCTCCCTACATGGGATTTTTTAACCCCTTCTAGTCCGTGGGAAAACCCTTCCCTGCGGATTTAAGTATCTTTTCATTGCCAATCATGGCCTATTTACAGGGGAAATACGCGGCCTCAGGGGTAATGGGGTGAGTTTAATGTTACTCCCCCAGTTTCCCCTGTTGGGTTTGCTTAAAAAACCAAATTACACTCTGCTGTTTTTTTCCCATCTCGGGCTATAATTTTTGTATTTTAGTCCTTTTTGAGGGGACCTTTAATGAAGGCCCCTTTTTCTCCGCACTGAATTCCGTCCCATCAGTTTTTGTTCATACTTCGCTGCATTCACGCAGCCCGTACCCATTTACTAGGTGGTATCCCTCTGTTTTTATTCCTCCCCTTCTCGGGCTTTTCTTTCCGGATTTTCCCTTCCTTTTTTGTATTCCGCCCCCGAT
This sequence comes from Cherax quadricarinatus, assembly GCF_026875155.1. Lineage (NCBI taxonomy): Eukaryota > Metazoa > Arthropoda > Malacostraca > Decapoda > Parastacidae > Cherax > Cherax quadricarinatus. The sequence continues at coordinate 20,923,298 of NC_069410.1, read as the reverse complement.
TCTGTTCTTGGTGTTTTATGCCCCCATTTCCCGGGGGGGGTCTCCTGTGATTCCCGGGGAAATTCAGTTAGAGGCTTTTCTTGCCACCCCCCCCCCCATGTTTTAAATACGGGGTACTAAACCCCTTTTTTGATCCTGGGACTATACTCTCTCTTGCTCGATCTTCAGTCTGCTCTTCTCCCCCGCATTAGATTCACTTGGTCTGTTCTCCGGACTTACATGCCATGATAATTTCCCAATCATTCTTTTTTCCCCCTTCATATTCGCCACTCTTCGCACCCCACGCGGGGCAATTTAATCGGGAAAATTTGGGGAACCCTTTACTCACACCAAACTGTTTTTAAAGGTTCCTTCTTCGTCCTCCTCGATGGCTTTTACACCTCTTTTCGCCTCCCTTTTCCCCCCAGTTTCATTCTATACCCCAAACTTCGGGCAGGATTCTCAGAATGCGTGCCTTGGGGGTCTCCCGCTTGTGCCGTGCAGTACGTTTGAACGCGTGCAGGGGCAGGGACCCGGGACAATAGAACCACAGAGCGATCCTTATTTTAAAAAGAAGCGTGCGACGCTCGCCGTGTCATCCCTGTGCTAAAGCATTGCTGGGGATTATGTTCCCCCATCCCCCTTTCTTCCTCTATGAGGCAGTCTGGAAAAAAAAGAAAAACGAGTGGTAAAATTTCCCGACCCGGTCCTGTTCTGGGGTTGCCGGGGGTTGATTAGCAAACCCATAGAGTTGCCAAAAGAAAATTTGGGAAACATCTGGTCCGTATTTTTCAGGGGTCCATCTTGCCCCCCATTTCTTTTTCCCCAAAGTCTGCCGAGAGTTAGCACCTTGGGTTTTTTCTCTAGAGAAGAACAGATAATGTGCCCTTTTTTACTTCAAGAAAATGGAGGAACATTCAGTTTTTCGATATCGGCGGGGCCCCAGAAAATTTTTTCGAAAGCTCAAATTTCATAGTCAGCCCTTGCAGTCCTATTACGCCTTTACATCTTATTTTGGGCAAAGGGGTTTTCCCAGCTGGGAAAACTGCCCTTGTTCTCCCTTTCCCCAAAAGGCATCGGACATGAAACTCCACTATCGTCCATTGCTCTTCCAGTGCAGTTTGCAAAAAATGGAAGCCCGTAAATAGACGTTTAGTGTGGGATTTTGAGAAAACAACAGTCTCTCCTGTCAATTGGCTTTCGTAAGGGGTTCTACCCTAGACCCCCTTTTACGCTTGGATACGTATGTTCGTAAAGCCTTTTGCGAAAAACCACTCAGTTATTGCCATATTTTTTGCCTTTAGAAGGGATATGCACAATTGGAGGGTTTAAAATTTAGCCCAAACCCACTCCTTAGGCCTTCGGGCATTACCCTCCTTTTTTAAAAACTTTTTAATGCAGGCATTTCCGTGTTGGGGTTAATAATGTGCTCCCTGGACTTTTTCCAAGCTGAAGGTGTCCCGGAATGTGTTTTGAGCACAAACTTTTTTTCCTTTCTTTAAAGATTTGGCCCCTAGCTTCCCTCAAATATTGGTATCCTTTGTTGAGACTTCGCTATTGCCCGTGCAGGCGCTGACTGTCACCCCATTTCGTTTCTCTCAACTTTCAGTCGACCGTTTTCAATGGGGCCCCCCACAGTGGGTTTAAAATTTTTCCCGCATAAAACCCACCAAAAACACTTTCACTGACGCTTGTCATCTCCCTAACCCTTTTTACCTCTATGGTCCCCTATCCCCAAAGGATACAGTCAAGTTTCGGGCCTCCTCTTTGATCGTAGGTTATCCTGGAAACCTCCATTACCTCTCTGAAGGCAACTTGTCACAGCCGGCTGAACCTTTTTAAAAACCCCTTGCTCATCTTTCATGGGGAGCTGATCATCAAAACCCTCCTTCGCTACATTCCCCCCTTTATTTTATCGAAACTTGATTATGGTGACCAGATCTATTCAGCGGCATCTCCTGCTACTCTCTCTAGCCTTAACCCCTTTTCATCACAAGGATTACGTTTATGCCTTGGTGCTTTTCGCTCTTCCCCTGTCGAGACCTCTATGCAAAAAGGAAAACGTTCCATCCTTATCCGATCGCCGTGATGCCCATTGCCTGCGCTATATGTAGCCTCTCATGATCTCCGCACCCTTTCCCAATTTATAGAATGGTCATGATATTAGTAGACATTCTTTATTTATTCGCCGCCCCTGTTTACTCCGCCCCTTCTCTCTTCCCCTTTCATTCGCTCTCGTCTTCTCTTCCAACTACCACCTTTCTATGTACATGTAGCATCTCACTTTTCCCTACCCCCCTGGGAAGTTCCAGCTGTTCGAGTCTGTTCTTTCTCCCTCCCTTGCTCGAAAGCCCAACTGTCTACGGTCGCTTCCCGCTCTCTTTTTTTTTGACCACTTTCACTCTCATTCTCATGCCATTGCTGTGTACACAGATGGCTCTAAGTCTTCTGACGGCGTAGGATTTGCAGCAGTGTTTCTGGACAGCATCGTACAAGGGCATTTACTATCTTGGCTGGGTATTTTTACTGCTGAATTATATGCATCCTTACAGCATTTATCCGTATTGCATCTATGCCTGTGTCTCATTTGTGGTTGTCTCAGATCCCTTAGTGCTTTACGGCTATACAAAAATTTGATAACCTCCCCCCTTGTCCTCCGTATCCAAATTTTTGGGTACGCCGCATCTTTACCAAGCATAAAGATATTGTTTTTTTTTGGGGCCCTGGTCATGTTGACGTACAGGGCAATGAACAGGCAGACACTGCTGCCGGTCAGCAGTACATGACCTACCCGTTTCTTATAGAGGTATTCCATTTACGGACTATTTTACTGCAAAATCTTCCCACCCGTTGGCAACACGTTGGTCTACTTTTTGCTCGGGAACAAACTTCAATCTATTAAACGAGTATAGGTTACTGGCCGTCTTCTTATCACCAGTGTCGAGGTTGGGGGACTTTCTCTCTCCCCTCTTCGCATTGGCCATACTCGTCTTGCTCATGGATATCTCATGGAGGGCGTCTTGCTCCCCTCTGTGAGAATTGCCAAGCTCCATTATCAGTCAGCACATTCTGTTGGACTGCCCACTTTATCACGAGCACGCAGAATTTACCTCTGCGTCGTCTTCACTCCGCTGCTTTCTCTTTACTTCCCTTCCGTGATGGACCCACCTTTCATCCGGACTCTCTCATTGACTTTTTGACAACAATGACTTACTTCCAAATTCTGATCCTTCAGCCCTTTCTACTTCAATCTCTTGCTACCCTCTACCCCCGTACTATCCTCTGCCCCGCTGTTTTCTGTAACCTGCTGATCATCCCCCCTCCCTTCTGCCATCCAATTCCCTTGCTTCCTTCCCTACCCTGCAGCGCTGTATAGCCCTTGTAGCTTAGCGCTTCTTTTTGATTATAATAATAATATATAAACCAAGATTTTTTTTCTTTTTGCTGTACTGCTGGAAAAGATCAGATGACATTGTGCTTCTGTCAACAGGTGGGTTTTTCTCAATTCATTGATGCATGTTCATTATCCTTTGATGTTTCACCATATTTATTTTTAATTTTACACACACATACACTCAGGTATATGTAATTTTTATATATATATAGTATTCTGATACTATACCTTAATTTATTTATCTTTGTGGCTTATAGGAAAAGCTTCTATGCATATAACTAATTGTAAAATTTTAACTATTTTTGTATTAATTGGTTATTTGGTGTACAGCATATAATAAAGATGGGTATATGTATCATGAAATATTAATTTCACCCTTTTGACAACTTTGTAATTATTTTGATGAATGTGCTAAACATACATAGGCTATACATCTCTAAAGAAACATGAAGGTCGACCTGTTGCTGCTGGTGATCCACATATCCATCACAGCCTGGTTGATCTGGCACCTGGTGAATATTGACCAATTTCCTGTTGAAGACTTCTACACTTGTCCCAGCAATGTTTGATATTTTTGGGTAAGGTGTTGATTATTATTATAATCAAGGGAAGTGCTAAACCCATATGATTATACAGTGCCTGGGGGGGGGGGATGTGGAAGGCATTCAGGTTTAATTCAGGGAACTGGAGCACAGATCCAATTCCCTAAATCAAGAGCCCCTCACCAACATCAAGGAACCTTCCCTGAGGGGAAGGTGTTGAATAGTCTGGGGCCAAGGATGTTGATATAGTGTTCCCTTATTGCCCACTGCACCCATGCTTTTCACTGGGTTTATTTTGCACTTCCGTATCTCACTCCAGTATGTTATGGCAACGTGCAGATTTGGGCAAAGGCCCTCAAGTACTTACCAGGTATATATATATATAGTCTCTCCTCCACTCCAGTGAGTACATATTTAAGACTAAGGCATTCCCATTTTGAATGCTTTATTGGCTCTATGGAGGCTGTAAGTGATCTCTATTTGTTCCATTTGTATTACATTTATAGCCATTTCCCGCTGTATAATCCTACGGGTTTAGGGCTTCCCCCTTGATTATAATAATAATAATAATATAGCCATTTCCAAACATTTGATAGTATGAAAATTATTATTATAATCAAGGGGGGAGCGCTAAACCCGGAGGATTATACAGCGCCTGGGGGGGGGGATGTGGAAGGCATTCAGGCTTAATTCGGGGAACTGGAGCACAGATCTAATTCCTTAAATCAAGAGCTCCTCACTAACATCAAGGAACCTTCCTTGAGGGGATAGTATGAAAAACTGATGGGCTATGCAGAAAAATTTAAGGTTGAAAAGTAAAGACCAAATAAAGGGTTATACAAGTCATGGAAAATATGAGGCAATTAGGCTGTTTCCTAATAAAAATAATAATAATAATATAAAAATAAAAAATAATAAAGGGGTGGGGCCTCCAATGCTATAGATAAAAATCCATCCACCAGCATCGACCTTCATTGAATTTTTTTTTTTTTTTCCAAAGGGATAAGTTTAATTTGCTAAGGGTGAAGAAAAACATTGGTACAGTCAAACAAAATACTTTATTGAAATTCTCTAGGTTAGCCATTACAGCATTCAACAAAACTTGCGCCATGAAAGACGATAAAATCTTTCTAAATATTTCTTCGTGAAGGAATATTAAGAATAAAAATAAAAAATTAAATAAAAAATCCTTAAGAGTATGATTTGGATAGCAGAATATGATCATTTCTTGGACAACAAAAATTCATGGGGCCATTCCAGTATATAAAATGACAACAAAGGTACAAATACTAAACCTGGTGAATCACAAAATGAAAGCTGATTCAGTTTGTCGTCTCAAATTGTTATAAATTCATTATATACTAGTGTAATTTTTTCCTTTAAACAATTTTAAACGAAATTAGCACAAATTTCCAAGCATAATTTTCTGCTGAGATTGCAAAACAAAAATTTTTTTTTTATCTTTCTTCAAGCATTTTAACGAGTTTTACATTTTTTAGAAATTTTAAAATGTTGTAATATACCCTAAGCTGAACATATGTTATTTGAACATTAAAAGCAAGAAAAGATAAATACAGTGTACAAGCTGGTAGAAGGATGGTGTTGAGATGGAGGGAAATGAGTGGGGATAAGGAAGGGGGGGGGGGAGAGTTTGGGTAAGGGTGAAATGTGGGGATAAGGAAGGGGGGGGGGGGGGAAGAGTTTGGGTAAGGGGTGAAATGTGGGGATAAAGGGAATATGCACACATACATAGGAGCATGCATGTGAGTGTGTGGTGTGGTGTGCATGTGTGAGTGGGGGGAATAGGATTGTGTGGGGGGAATAGGATTGTGGGGGGAATAGGATTGTGTGTGGGATAGCAGCAAATGGGGAACTTAGGGAGGACTGTGTGGGAAAGGAGGGTCAAAAGCTGTGGATTTGGTGAGGATATATGAGTGGGTGGGTGGGGGCTAAGGATATGGGGGAAGCTAAGATGTGTGGGGATGGGGGATGAATGACTACAAACTATATCAGCTTCCATTTATATAACTTATTACACATTTTTCAGATCTGTTTAGAAGTTTTGCTTAATCATCTTTGGTAATAAACTAAACATAGTGAAAGTGACCATAGTGTATGTACATACCCATAAGAACTAGGAGCAATAGAAACAGGGTAATGTCAATATATCCTATTAGAGACTTAAGAAATTTAGAAAAATAAACACTTAAAATTTGTACACACTCCCTACTTTGTGTATGCCATGTTTGTAGACCACAGAGATTCTAGGATCAATTCCTTAGCACTGGCCTAACTAACCAGCAACTCTTGGTATGAATATAAGAGACACCACTATCAATTAGCTTGGAATGGTCCCTTTACCAGCCTGCTTTGTTGGCAAGTAGAATTAATATATAATCAACAAAGGGCCAGCAGGTTAATTAACAGAAAAAAAATTACATTCGGCACCAATAATCTGGGATAGGGAACAAAGGTGGAATAAATATCTAAAGACCTAAACCCTACAGAGTTCTCCAGAAAAAATATATTATAAGTTTTGGGGTAATTCTTTAAAAATCAATTTGCTGAAAGGAGATTCAATTTGGTAACATTTGGACAGATATATTTCAGGGTATATATTTGCTAAATGAAAGGAGGGGTCAAGGAAAGGCATTGGATAGTTTCTTGTTGCTGAAGAGCAGCAATACAACTTCCTAAGACATGAGATTAAAAGTGATGGGAGCATAACGTAGGTGTTTCTGACGGTGCCAGGAGGACCGAGTGCCTCAACGCATCACCAAATAGTCCTGCAGCAAAGGTGCATCTTAACACATCAACAACGAAGGTGGGCCAGGGGGGACGCTATGTTCTTACTGATCTGGAGCTGGTGCTTCACTCTTCCCCAGCCAACATCTTGGAAGACCAACAAATCCAAGCAATTATTGCTTGGTCTCAGAGCACTTTAGGGTGCATTGTGGAGAGGACAGTTTATACCATATGGCATTTGACAAATATTAACAAAAAACAAACAAAAATATATAATTAAATATTAACTGCCAAAAACAATCTAGAATTAAGAACAGCTCACCCTACTGTGCTTTTACTATAGGTAAATTAACACTCCCCGTGGCCCACCTTACTACAATATTAGGTTAACAAGAGGTTAAAACAAGTCCAGTATTGATTCTGTAACAGCTCTCTTATACCAAAATAAAAGGAAAACTTTTTGAACAACTGACAGACATGGCATATTTTTTCTTGTGTTAGACATGGTTATATGAATATATAATGCATTTGCATACTACGGGACCATTAAGTGGGTAACATGAGTTATGTATGACTGTAATTGACACACTTGGACCTTAAACAATATCAACATGGTTACAAACACAGATCTCTACAAAGCTGCCATAAACACTGTACACAGTAGTTACTGGCACCGCCCTGGCCTGGTTCAGGGGTAGCAAAGTCAGGACGAGCACAGCAAACTTCCGGGATTATAATCAGCTCTGACTAAAGCCTCCCTGGCTTAGTGACCCACTTTTAAGTACACATTTTGATTAATGTAACACTTTTAAGAGGGGGACTTGCTCGTCCTGTCTCTGGGTTCTGGTCATGACACTTTGTTTCCTGATGCTTTGGACTAGGCACAATAATGATTAACTACTGCTTTGTGAACAGAAGAGGTTCATATAGCAAAAATAGCAACACACATCTGGTGGGCATGCAGGGGACTGGGCAGTGAGTAAAGTTACAGACAATAGCTTACACCCACGCCCAGCCCAGGGCCCAATCTACAAGCAGCGCTACTACAAAAGTAACATGATACAAACAGATAGAAAAACAGCAAAAATAGTGGAATGTTTCATCTCTTGGTAAGTAGTCAACGTGTCAACAGCAGAGAAATGGGTTATGATATTCTTAACGTTAGTAGAAAAGCAGAGGGGCGCAGGGCGGGTCAAGACGGTGCAAGGCATAATACTGGTGGCCGCCCTACCCCCTCCGTCTGGGCCCGCGGGCTCACCAACCCACCGCCCGCCCAAACACTACATATTCTTTTGGACTGTAGAAAGGTGAAAAAATAGACTTTGGAACTTTTTTTTAAGTAGATACGAACGAAGTCATGCTTCAGAAAGGCCAATGTAAGTGAAGAAATTATCAAACTTTGTTATAGTGTCCCAATTTATCACTGATGTATTGTGACTTAAGAGGTCACAGATGAAATGTGGCTCCAGGCATGGGCTGTGGCACTAAGGAAGGATAAACATTTCAAGAGTCAACAACTGGAATGTTGGCTGCAAAAATCAACAAATACCTTGTAGGTAATTTGCCAGGTAACTTTTGTGCATCTGCCAGAAGGACTGTGGCATTTCATCTGGACCGACAGGGACAGTCCGAGAGTGAAAGACGAAGGGGAAGCCCCCCTCAGTACTACACTAAGTCCGCCTTAACCTATGGGTTGTTGATCTACACAGCACAGCGAGCACTAACTATAAGTGGCAAGCAACTGCCCAACCACACATGGTCACACATCCTGGAAGTGTCTTCATGACAATCACTAAAAGTAGCTACCTACATATTCAAAGGTGGTACCAGCTCAGTCACCAGGACTGTGATGTGTAGAGGGCAACTACTAGCCCCGCACCATTGATGCCTTATGCCACCAGGACGGACCCAGCAAAACCAGACTGGTTGGTTAGCTGAGCCCTGACTAGTCTACTGAGGGACCCAGGTAGCTGGAGGGACCTGACAGCTCCACTAGTGTCTACACAGTAGTATCAACAAGAGATATGTATTGTCCAAGCCATTCAGTGCTCCCTTGCAACACAGTGATTGGCTACAAGAATTTGGAAGGTAACATTAAATGCTCATGTGCTACCTAACACAGATGTTGATCCATCAGTCACTGTATTGGGAAGCAAGCATTACCATAAAAGGCCGTGTATGTGCTGTCAACACCTCTTATTATGCCATACAGAGTGATGATGAACAATTAAGTACAAGCCGACATTTCACTAACAGCCCACGTCTAATATGCCAGGTGTAGGATAACAACCAGGTACAAAGCAAACTGCTTCCCGTTTGTGACAAAACAAGACAACAAATTATTTCCACTATACTACCCAGGAAGCTTTAACTTTTTAAATGTGAGTAAATGGCTAGTACATAAAAAAAAATATAACGCCAGTGAATGAAGAGTTTCAACAGTTAAACAAGCTTAGTTTTATCCAGCATAGTACTACCACTCCTTATGGCCAATTACTGAACACTGAAAATGAACAACCGTGTTTATATAACAAAATGTGATTCTGCGGTATCGTTCAGTCTACACATCAGACCTATCGGTTGCAGAATTCCACCAATTCTAAATTACACTTGTGCCCTTTAACGTGTTACCACAGTAACATTAAACAATAAGACTTTGTGCCAGGAACCTGCAACCTGTGGTCAGTATAGAAGCTCCATACCTGCCTGAAGCAGAGGTGTGTGTGGCACAATCACAACACAATCACGACCTTAAGAACTACAACACCGCACAACACTGGTAAGGCATGATCTTGGGAAAAGGTCACAAGTTGGTTTAGTTATTATCAGCCATCCTAGATAGGGTTACAACAGGTTGAGCTTTGTATTACACTACTTGAAAGCAGATACAAAAAAGGCAAGACAGGGAATAGATTACAACAATGGTACTCAACTTCTACCTAACATAGTGAGCTAGTCTAGATAAATATCAACAGGTAAGGGCAATAAGGGCATATTAATCCGGTTTACACCACAATGACAGGACCTACGAGTGCCGGCCAATGAAGCCAGACTCTTAGGATGTGGCTGGCAGGTACCTGTTGTGGCTGTAGTGCTTCATTACTACAAGGACAGAATTTGATTTCTGTTCTACATATGTGTTTCAAGAGTTCACACAGTTGTTAATTCATATTCTAACTTGTCAACTGTAGAAAACATCACCAAAGTTATAGTATCACCTGTAATTTAATTTGGCCCCCAGTTTTTTCTTATGTGTTTGTTGTTTCACAAAAGTTATCTTCCCTTGCAACTACAAAGATAAACATATCAGGCATTAGCTTCCTCTGACTTTGATTGTCACACTTGGGAAAAATTTATAAAAGAAAATCTGGTCAGGTTAAACATCTCTAGAAACACCAGTAACTAATTTTGATATATATTCCTAAGCAAACAGTGTGAAAAGGGTATAACAAGTGAATAGCAAACTTTTGGATGGCTCAACATGTAACGTGTCAATAATATTGACCTGCTTTAAAACAATGAATGTCTCCATTCTGACTAATGGAATACCTGTAAAAAGGAACAAATTTTCCAGCCTTCAATAAAATGAAACTAAAATCTTTCTCATATACATAAAAAGAAAAAAAAAACAGACTGATAAATAAAACTGTTGGCTCCGACTGAGCCATGGAATTGGCCAACAGGCCGGCTTCTATATGACTGTTTCCTGGCCACACTGTTTGTTACCGACCCCAAAGTATTGGGAGACTGGCTGACGGGTAGAGCTCCCGGTATCCACAAGCTTACCGGACTCCCTACTACCCGCCCCTCATGCACAACTTTTCTCTAGCTCTCATGCACAATTCCTTACAACTAACAAATGCAATAGAACAATAATGGGCGAGTTCAACTGCGGCTAAAAGGTACGGAGCCGCACCCGAGATAGACTACCACTACAGGGTAGAGGAGGGCCACTGGGTGCAGTTACTACTGCTTGTCTGTGCTGCTCCACTCCCAAATTTCAACATTAATAAATTACTGCACATAAATATGAAAAGCACATAAATATGAAAATAAAGGAAACTTAAACAAAACCAAAACAAGATACCATGAGCAGGTTATGCAAGGAACAAAACTTAAATCCTTAATGGCACAACTTAAGATTCTAAGAGCAACAAATAGACAATTTTGAAATAAACTCTTAAAACCAATTGAATAAGTTATGTACATGACTATTGGTAGTGAGAAAATTGAAAATAAAATAAGAAATACCTACATTTAACAAAAATTTAAAATAAATAAATGTAATAGCGACTTGTATTAACAGGTATCTAAGCCCATTATATGGTAACTGCCCGATACCCAAGTACACTGGTAACTGGCAACTAAGCCTACGGAAGAGGCCTCAGCCACTTTTTGACTAGGGGGGCAGATTTGGGCTTGGCATCTGCCCCTGGGAGTACAAATAACTGCAACCACGTATTAAAAATAGACTATATGAAGGAACAGTGACAACATGGGACCTTTCCTCCTACCCAGAATGTCAACACCTGATGCTGTGAGGAGGGAGGTGAGGTCTTTACAAGAGATTAGTGTCCTGTCACTTCTGTCACACTTGTCACAGTGCAAAACAAAATACAAGGTGCATCCCTTGTGGCAGTAACAGCACTTGTTCCACCATGTATGCTGTTCAAGTTCCCACATTACAACCAGACTGGAAAGTGCACCAGTGTGACTGTAGATGAGAAGTGGCACCGAGGATCTCACATGTGTGGAGGAGGCACCTGTAGATACCTGTATACGTATAAACGGTAATCTTTGGAGGCTAAGACAACTGAGCCATCATCCATCAATGCTACGTCAAAGCACTGGGCATGCTTCACCTTAGACTCATAGGCAGACACTAGCTGTCCATCTTGAGTAAAGAGCGTAAGGTTGAAGTTGTTGTGGTTGTCAGCAATAAGAACTTCGCCCTGGCTGTTAATGCCCACACCAATTGGGTAGTTGGTAATTCCTTCACCACCAATCTGCCGAAGGTATTGCCCCTCATAGTTGAAAACCTGTGAATAAGAGTGAAAGATTAGTGAAGATGTAACTGCAGTAGTATTAAAATGGGTTATAAAAACAGGAAGGTTCCAATGCACTGCAAAATGTCTATTTTCATGTGGTATATTATATATACATGTACTTCTTAATACAGCTTCTTGCTCCTGGCTTATAAAACAATGATTATTTTGCAAAACAAGTCACTGTTGCAATAACTGCAAAAATCAGTCTGAATATCATAATATTAAATTTATTTCCATATTAAACTTATAAAACTAAATTTTTGCTAACCAGAGATACATGGTTTAACTCTATAATATACAGCAGACCACCACATTTTGCACCTCCACCTGTTTACGAATAATTTTTTTTTTCCTCTTTCACTTCAAAGGTTCACCACCTTTCACAGTGGCTCTACCTTTTTCCACCTTGTGCTCTGACATGGCCAGCCATCGTGGTGGTACAGGCGAGAATTCCCCTCCCACATGCCTTAGGCTTCTTGTTTCATGGTAGATTTAGCTCTGTTTACACCAACAACCCTCCACCTCCCACCACCAATTGCCTGGTGGGCACATACCATACAAGTCATTCTTATTCTCTCTCTTGTTTTATCATTCCATTTCTGATCTTTTTATCATGCCATATCATTAAGAAAAAGAAATTAATGTTGGAGGTGCCAAGAAGTTAAATGTGAAAATATGCCTCTAGTGAAGGAAATAGAGGTAACATATGCTAAAAAGGTGGTGCACAGATGATGGATGTAGCCAGAGTCAATTCTGTGAAGGAATCAAAAATTCATTCAGTTCAAGATAATGTGATGAGTAGTTTAAAAATGAGTGTGCTGTAGCCATAAATGGTTTAATAATATTCAGGGTGTGCAGTAGGCTTCATAGAATAAAAGTTCAGCAGTTAGTGTGCCTCTGCTGACCACACTGCAGCAGAGACTATGTGCCGAGCTAGAAGAAATTATTTCCCAGGGTGGCTACTCACCTAGGCAAGTGTTTAATGCTGATGGGACAGGACTACTGAAAGATGCTCTCTAGTACTTACATCAACGAGCAAGAGAAAAGTCCTTCTCAACTTAATGTAGCAAAGGAACGTTTCAGCTTGCTGATGCATACCAACGGCAACAAGTGACTAAGCTCAGAATCAAACTTTTTTTTTTTTTAATTGCTCAAACAATCCCCATGATTTAAAACAAAGACAAAACTGCTGTACTGGTTATTTGGTGGCCAAATCAGTCAGTATGGATGACTGAAGCCTTGTTTGTTGATTGGTTCAAGCATTTTATTCCCAAAGCATAAGACCCTTGTATTCAAGATTCTCCTAACTCTTGATATTTTCTATGCTGTTGCAGGATTTGAACCCAAATGCAATGTTTTTTTAACCACCAAATACAACATTACTGATGCAACCACTGGATCAAGGTGTAATTATGATAGTTAACCCTTTGACTGTTTCGGCCGTATATATTACATCGCCAAGATCGCTAACTTCGTGGGAGCATAATTCCGTTAGTGTTCAATCAAATTTCGTACTTATGGTGTCATTACCATCGGGAAAAGATTCTATCCTTTCATAAGAATTTTTTTTTTTTTCCAAAAATTCTGCGACACCAGGAGACACTTCAGGATTTGGGGTTGCGACAGTCAAAGGGTTAAGAGTATCTACACACCAAGTGATGCAGAAACTCCTTGCAGTAATGAACGATAAGAGCTTGGAGTTCCGAGTTCTGGCACAGGTTTAACACTGCAAATATAATACCCCACATCAAAGTTACATGGGATAAGGTGCCCAAATCACCAATAAATGCAAGCTGGCAAAATTATGGCTTAGTGTGACGAATAGTTTTACAGGTTTTTCCCTCAGTCAAGAGTCAAGTCCAGACAATACAAGAGGATGACGAAGATCTAGAAGTTAAACGGTAAACACCAACAGTTACACAAGCAGGTCCCATGCTACCTTCGATATACTGAGGTGGACCCCTCACACATCAAGAAGCACTGCACTGAAGTAGACTCTGGACTAAGCAGTCAGCTGTATACCTTTGATGAGTTTCAAGTCTTTCTACTCTCAAGAGCCCAGCCATGGGCCGGACTCGTCTGGCATAAAGTTCTGCAGGGTAATACACAGCAGAAACATGTGATAATACTTGCGAACCCCCATGAGTAACAATTCTGCATCGACCCCAGCCACCCACCTCGGCCCACGAGCCCCAGCCACCCACCTCGGCCCACGAGCCCCAGCCACCCACCTCGGCCCACGAGCCCCAGCCACCCACCTCATCTGTGGCCCAGTAAAAATGTACGGACCCTGTCCACAGATGTCAAGCCACTTAACACTCTATATCCCTTACAAAGATCTACATTATTGATGCCAGGATCACTTACATAAACATTTTGAGCTCGGCTCACTCAGATAAGCTGTGAACAGTAAATGTTGGCCTACATACGAGAGAATGGGTCTGTGCAATGTATGCACAGTATAAAAAATCCTGCCCCCATGTAGTGTATGATGGGAAAAACAAAACTGACAGTGTATGGTTTAAAATAGTAACTTTGAGGCATTTACTTCAATGTTTTTATGGTTTTATTGGCGATTTCTTGGCACCATTTGACAGAATGGAAGACGATAGAGACAACTTTGATTTGCTTCAGGACTGGAAGTAACTTTAAATTGAGCTCAAATTAGTGGAAATATAACTCAAGAAATCGTAATGACACGATTTGCACGTTTGCAATCGTGTCATTACGATTTCTTGAGTCATGTTGACAGCAGTGAAGGGACTTGAGCTAGAGTTCGTTACGGCCACGCTAGCTGGAGATTCGTCTGTAAAAACTTGCATTTGTGGTCACAGTGGTGCCTGTGCTAACCTTCCTATGGTGTAGAAATATACCTAGTTGGATGAATCTTATTGTGGCTAGCTGGTCTAGTGGCTAACGCGACGGGCTGGAGTTTTGAGACTATGACCACGGGTTCAATCCCGGCCGGGGGTATGGTTAGTGGAAATATAAGTAAGGCCCCCTACACACCCCAATCTGTTTTGTTGGTTTTTAACTGGTCTGGTTCAATTACTGGGAGGACTTAAACCATGACCAATAGAGAAATAAGAATCTATTTTTGTGTGATTAAAAACTCAAAATAGAAGGCAAGTGTAATATAGGAGAAGTCTGGGGACATGACTAATGAACAGAGCTAGTAATGACTACAATGTTTATTATGAACTATTTTTAAACTAGTATTTTTCTGTGTAAAAGTGGTCAAATTACAGACTTCTGTGTACTTTATAGGGCAGCTTGAAATAGTTGAATAAGCAGTTTCTTGTGTTCAATCAATGGAATGAAAGGCATATTAATGAACTAGCTAAGAATTTGGTAAATGGAGCAATGGAATCGACTTAAAACAGAACTCAAATTGGGCGTAATCGCCAATACGTTAATTGTGAAGAGATCACTAACTTTGCGCCCATGTAATTCTGCAAGTTTTCTATGAAATTTCATACGTTTGACCTCATTACCTTCAGAAAAAGATTCCACTATTTCAGAAAAAATACATTTTTTTTTTAAAAAATGTGGACACAATAAAGGAGTTAAGCACCAACAACCAGAATTTAAAACAAGTACAGCAATACAGTTGGGCCCCCACTTTATTGCACTCCACTAATTCAGTGGTTGTCAATTATGTCCTTTGTTCATTATGTTTGGCACTTGTTCTGCTGTTTTAGCTTCACACACTCAACAGCTGAGTCAGGGAAGGGCATCTAGTGCCTGTTTATTGTTGGCGATTCATTCTATTTACAGCATTTGTGCACTCTGTCTTTATTCTGGCAACTTTGCCTATTACTTTAAATACAAAGTCAGAAATGATTAGACTCCATTAGCAAGGTATGGCTGTGACAGATAGGATTTAAGCTAGGTATGGATCACCAAAGTTAGTAAAATCGTGAACTCTAAGGGAAAAGGGTTGAAGGAAATTAAGTGCTACACCAGTGACATTAAAGTGAACACCACTAGCTATAAGCTAAGGACAAAAACATTGTAAGGCAATTAATGTGTGTACTGTACATTCATTTTACTTTTGTATCTTTTTCTTTTAGGCCTCATTCTATTCCACACTTAATATATGATAGTGCAAATATGTTATCAGGCTTTTATATTCATTTGAAAGTAAAAAAATGTTATGTTCCACTCTGGCAATTTTCACTTTTTGATGGGAGTCAAGAATCTAACCCACTAAATGTGGTACCCTACTGTACTGCATTTACACTGCTTAGCTTAATGTTATACTGTGTTAAATCACTAGAAATAGCATGGAATGTAACCCAAATTTTCCCCATAAGTATGTAGTTCACTCCACCTATTGCATTTTCACATTAAGTTCAGTTTTTGTGTAATGTAACCCACACAAAAGGTGGCTTTTTTTACTGAACTAATAGCATAAGCACACAAGAGTGCTTTTACTGAACTAATAGCATAAGCCTTCAAGAATGCAAACATAGCTCCTCTGCAGAAAGGAAGCAGTAGAACTAGAAAAAAAAAATTACAGACCAATAGCATACAGTATAGTCTTTGATAGGGTGATGAGATGGCAAATTACAGATTTTATGGAAAAGTATGAGCCCAACCTAGAACAAGAGGGTACCAACTTCAAAACACTCGGACAATGAAAATAAGCACAAATTAAGAGTGGGATGATCATGCTGTTTCTCATTCTAGCACCCATCCACTGAAGACACAGCAAATCTTCCAGCAGATATTAACAGTATTCCAGTGTGCCTCAGACTACAATCCAGTTTTTAACGAGGACAAGCTTCAATTGCTCCACTATGGAAGAATAGTGGAAATCAAGCTGCAACAGCGTACAGAAACTTGTGTCATTCAATAAAGCAAAAGTCCCATGTGCAAGATTTAAAAGTAATTAATGTCAGAAGATCTTGGATTAAAGGATCACAACAATGTTGATACTAAAGTAAAAGGACACAAGTGCAACTAATGTGACATTTTATTGTGGCAACGTTTCGCTCTCCAGGAGCTTTATCAAGCCATTACAAACAATACATGGACACAGAGGGTATATAAAGGCTCAGAGTGAGGTGCAATACTAGTGAGGTACCATTTCGATGTTCACTAGTAGTGGCAGTGGTAGTAGTAGTAGTTAGTAGTAGCAGTAGGTAGTAGTAGTAGGTGGTAGTAGTAGTAGGTGGTGGTGGTAGTAGTAGGTGGTGGTGGTGGTAGTAGTAGTAGTAGGTGGTAGTGGTAGTAGTAGGTGGTGGTGGTAGTAGTAGGTGGTAGTGGTAGTAGTAGGTGGTAGTGGTAGTAGTAGGTGGTAGTGGTAGTAGTAGGTGGTAGTAGTAGTAGTAGGTGGTAGTGGTAGTAGTAGGTGGTAGTGGTAGTAGTAGGTGGTAGTGGTAGTAGTAGGTGGTAGTAGTAGTAGTAGTTGGTGGTAGTAGTAGTAGTTGGTGGTAGTAGTAGTAGTTGGTGGTAGTAGTAGTAGTTGGTGGTAGTAGTAGTAGTAGGTGGTGGTAGTAGTAGTAGTTGGTGGTAGTAGTAGTAGTTGGTGGTAGTAGTAGTAGTTGGTGTAGTAGTAGTAGGGTAGTAGTAGTAGTTGGTGGTAGTAGTAGTAGTTGTGTAGAGTAAGGTAGTAGTATAGTATGGGTAGTAATAGTAGACAAAAGTAATACAATATGGTAGAGCAATTAATTCGTACATTGAGTAAAAGGATATAAAAGCTATTACTTGGGGTAGCATAAAATAGGTTGGACAAATATAGACTGGAAAGAGGCAGGTTGTTTCAGTGTTCACTCTCTGTAATGTGCTTTGTGTGATAACAGGAGAGACTATGTGATGGCAGGGTTTACTGTTCCAGGAGGATTCTTGCTAAGACTTCGGAATGTGAAACTACCGTTGTTTTGTTTAATTGTATTCGAAACAGCGATCAGTGCTGATTCGAGGCACTTGTGTCTGCGGAAATTAGCTTCTTTGATCACTAATTGAGCGTCTCTGAATTTCATGAGACGCCCAATTAGTGATCAAAGAAACTAATATCCGCAGACGCAAGTGCCTCGAATCAGCACTGATCACCGTTTCGAATACAATTAAACAAAACAACGGCAGCTTCACCATCTCCGAAGTCTTAGCAAGAATCCTCCTGAAAACAGTAAACCCTGCCATCACATAGTCTCTCCTGTTATACTACACAAAGCACATTACAGAGAGTGAACACTTAAACAGCCTGCCTCTTTCCAGTCTATATTCGTCCAACCTATTTTTATGTTACCCAAGTAATAGCTTTTATATCCTTTTACTCATGTACGAATTAATTGCTCTACCATATTGTATTACTTTTGTCACTACTACTACTACCACCACTAGTGAACATCGAAATGGTACCTCACTAGTATTGCACCTCACTCTGAGCCTTTATATACCCTCTGTGTCCATGTATTGTTTGTAATGGCTTGATAAAGCTCCTGGAGAGCGAAACGTTGCCACAATAAAATGTCACATTAGTTGCACTTGTGTCCTTTTACTTTACACATTGTCGGTAATTCTACCAACTTTATTACAATGTTGATACTGCCACCACAAGGAAAGTGACAGGCTGGATAACTAGAACTGTCAAGACAAGAGATGCCAAGCCAAAGATACTCTTCAAGAAAGTTGTTTTATCCAGGTTGGAATATTGCTGTACATTGACTGCTGAGCTGGAAAATGTACAGAGAACTTTCACTGCTTATATATACTCAATCAAGCTTCTGAACTACTGGAAATGCTTGAAGTTCCTTCCACTATATTCCTTGGAATATTGGCGAGAGGGTTACATAATAATAAACATTCGTAAAATCCGGAGGGACTGGTTTCAAACCTAAACCGAAATCACTCCATGTGACAACAACAGACTCGACAGATGGCACAAAATACCTAAGCTAAAAAGCAGGGGTGCAAAGACTACACTAGGAAAGAACACGAATGTCAAAGGTCCCCAACTAGCACTTTCACTATTCACACTGGGAATTATCAGCCTCTGGCAGTCTTCAAGAGGGAGCTGAACAAGTTCAAATCAGTAACTGATTAGCCAGGCTGTGGTTCATACATTGGACTACATGCTGCTAGCAGCAAGAGTCTGGTCGACCAATCCTTAACTGTCCAGGCAGCCTGGTCTGGGACACAGGGAAAACAGCTCCCAGAAATGTCCTTCAGTTATCCTTCAGGTATTTCTCTCGTACATCTCTTGCATTTGAAAAGATTTTTCTCTAGGAGGATACTAGGAACTATATTTATTTTAGGGGGTCTGGGGAATATAAGTCCTTTAAGTCATTTCTGATCAGCAGAACATAGTACATACACTGGTGTGTGCAGTTGGTACTAGAGACGGATCAATCAGGCCAGCTACTGGGAAGTCTGGTCTGGGACCAGGCAGTAGGGACAGCGTCCCAACATAATCTCAAGGTAAACTTGAGGTAATGTCTGGCCATGGGCCAGACATTTAGTGTCTTATAGAGAAGGAGCCTGGACACTTGTCATACCAAAGCCCTTGAAAAACCACTTATACTACTACACTTCACAGAGGAAGAAAAGCAATTGCAAAAAAAAAAAAAAACTATAAAACAGTCCTAACTTCATATACATATTATCAAAATCTTTGAATGGGTCCATCCTAAGAAGCGAGACTGCCAATCACATGGAATCACAACTGAACAATCCAGGGCAGCACGGTTTAAGGCAGGTCACTCCTGTCATTCGCAATTGCTAGATTGTTATGCTGTGATCCTGAATGCTTTGGAAGACAAGCTAAAAGTGCTCAACACATGCAATTATGATGTGATTATGCGCAAAAATCATGCAAAAGGAATAACTGTAAAAGAAGGCATATGGATATTTAACTTCTTAACAAATAGAACCCAGAATAGTAGTGGTAGTAAACAGAGTGAAGTTGGAGGTTGCCACAGTGAAAAGCTGTTCAAGGCACAGCGCTCGCCTTGCTTGTTTCTCATTCTTATATCAGACATTGACGATGTCATAAATCAGTGCTAACATCCTTTGCCAATGACACCAGAATCTCTATGAGTGGCATCCATCAAAGACAGTGAATCTCCACGAAGGGATATAAAGTCCTCCAGTTAGCTTCTGACATAATGTTTAACAAGGACAGGTTTCAACTGTTCTGCTATGCAGAATGGAGGAAATATAGACTAACAGAGAACAGGACAAACTCATATCATATAGTAGAGCAAAAAGTCCTATGTGTGAAACTTGGAAGTATTGATGTTGGAAGATCTCTCATTCAAGCTTCACAACAAAATTACCATCTACCACTGCAAGAAAAACGATAGGTGGATAACTAGAACTTCTAAAATGAGATGCTGAGCAAATGATACTCTTCAAGTCGCTTGTTCTCTCTAGGCTAGAATACTGCTGTTCACTAACAGCCTACTCCAAGGCAGATTACTGAGCTGGAAAACGTACCAAGAACTTTTACTGCTTTTATACATTCAAATCAAACATCAGAATTACTGGCAAAGTTTTAAATACTTTCAGCTGTATTTCTTGAAACACAGACAAGTACACAATTTAAACTTGAAAAATCCTTGAGGGACTGGTCCCAAACCTGAACACCAAAATCACATTATGAAAACAAGACTTGAAACGGTGCAAAATACCTCCACTAGCAATCAGGGGCGCAATGAGTACACTGAGATATTGAGACATCCCAGACTCTTCAGCACTCTCCCCCCATGCATAAGGGAAATCACTAACAAACCTCTCGTGCTCTTCAAGAGAGAACTGGACAAGTTCTTCAAATCACTGTCAGGCTGTGGTTCTTATGCTGGACTCCATGCAGCCAGCATTAACATTTTGGTTCATCAGGTCTTTTTTTTTTTTTTTTTTTTTTTTTTACCACTTTTGGGAATAACCTTTCTAACCCTTTCAGTGTTGAAACCCCTGCTTGCAAGCTTGCTCTCAGGGGTTGAAGAATTTAAAAAAAAAAAATTCTTATGAAATGGTAAGAGAATCCTTTTCCAAAAAGTAATGAAACCAAAGGTACGAAATTTGATGGAAAACTTGCGGAATTACACTAACAAAATTAGTGGTCTTGGCGATATTTATATACTGGCAATTTCGCCCACTGAGCCCTAGTTTGAGCCAATTCCATTGTTCAAGTCAACCAAACTTGTAGCTATTTTGCTAGTACTCCTTTTATTCTATCAACTGAGTACAAGAAACTGCACATTTACCTAATTGAACTACCTAATAAAGTGATCAGAAATTGGTAATTTGGCCAATTTCACAATTCCAGTAAGGTCAATTTCAAAATAGGGTCCAGAATAAACAATGCAAACATTCCTGGCACTAAAATAAAATTTTCTCTGTTCATTAGTCACATCTCCAGGCCCCTCTTGTATTATGCTTGCTTTCCATTTTTAATTTTTATTCATACAACATATTTACTGTTATGCAGAGTACTGCATTATTGTAATAATTATATAAATAATATCAGGGAATTTGTGAACACACATTAAACCCACCAGTTGACATGTATTGGATGCGTGGCATGATCCGTTTACTCTTGAACATCAGTTCAATTTCAAGCTCATTTCAGTCCCAAAACCAACCAAATTTATGTCTATTTCTGTAATATATCTAACATTCTATTAAATGAGATAAAGAAAACAAGAATACAACTATAAACACCCACACAAAATGTGCTGCAAAACGGATTTAAAACCAAAAATATGGTCTCCGTTTTTCTCTCATAATGCAATGCGTTCAGCAGGATTTTTTTTTTTATCTGGTGCACACATACCAGACCCATTTTCTCAATCTGGGCCCAAATTTACCGCTCGCAGCTTATTTGAGTGAGCTAAACTCATGGCATCACACTACAGAACCAACACTGGCTTCAAAGCCATGATATAATGGGACCAACACCAAAAGGGTTAAGTCCAATTTCATAAATGTTTATAGAATGCTTTGTATACATTCTTCATATCTGTCTCTTGTAACATTATGTTATTTATTTTTTTTAAAATGCTGCCTTAACCCTTTCACCATTTCCTACATCTCATGGACAGACCTACCAGGACTACCCACATGAGAACGGGGTCGTCATAGTGCACTGTGGGAATGCCCTATTAATGTATCATTGTTATGCTGCACAGATGCAAGGCTCTCACTCCCTGGAAAATCAACATGCATTATTCCCCAGTGATAGCTCCAATCGTGATGATATTGGATCCAAAGATGAATCCTAAGGGTTCAAACATTTAGTGACCAAAAGTGATGCTCGGGATGCTGGAAATAGCCCTGAAAACCCTGATGATGCACAGCCATTCATCACTGGGCTTAGTGTGTTCACAAAAGTCAGACAGAGAGACACAGACACACACAGACACAATGTCCCCACTGCTATCCCCGAAGAGACGTAGTACATCATGGGACTTAGAACCAAAGTTACTGATAGTGAAGACGGGGCTTCCATTTGCATAGGTAGTGAGCTAAGGGTAATGGCATCAGTGCATGCAGTAGTGGTTGGTGGGATAGAGGCAGGCTGCACCAGTGCTAACCTTGGCTGGGAGCCATGCCCCAAACCCCAACCACTCTAGACTGCATCGACAAAAACAACCAGCTGCAAATATTCAGCAACCACCACCAGACTGCATTTGGGATTAGCAGGATGCACAATTTGTGCCTAATCCACATCAATTTGACAACACACACAAACACACACACACACACACACACACACACACACACACACACACACACACACACACACACACACACACACACACACACACACACACACACACACACACACAGTCACTAAATCCAGCCCAACTGTACCCTCGGGAATAACACCACTGAGCTTTAAATTTTTTTTAAGCTATTTCGATGAACCCCTGATACAAATGATAGCGAGGAAAACCAACATATACTCTGAGTATATAATGGCAAATGCATTGAGACTGATATGTATCTCATCTTTACCAAAAGTGTATAGCACAACCCAAGTCGACTGACTACCTTGCATGTGTCCCAGTGGTCAGTGATCTCGTACCATCAACAATTTATCCGGCTGTATGTATGCTACACTTCACAGACAGGATGAGACCTGATAGACATGATATGCTACACAAGGTTTATTTTTATGTATCTTAGACATAAGTTTGAATAAGTTACTGCAAATCTCCAGTGATGTGGTAAAGGGTCATATGTTATACACGGATAACTGTACACAAGACTCTTACTCAGTGATTTTCTGAAGGTGAACATGACAGACAAGTATGGTGTGGTGCACGAACACAAACAGATGCCAGTTTCAACGAAGGCATTGATATTGGTGAGGTGTAGGCATTTCACACCAATAACATTTGACATCGATCCACCAGCACAAAATAAAAGAAAGATGAAAAGATACCCCAATGAACCCACTGTGCAACTAGATGCTGTTATGGTTTATACCACTAATATGAATTTCATGGACAATTGTGACATGCAGATTGGATTAGTCGATTGTGTCCAAGAGTGTTACACATGGTACGTGAAACTCCTCTTCTATCTTGATACTGCCATGCTGAATGCATATAATAGGTACCAGATCAAGACTGGTAACAGATTGCCATGTACACACTTCTGTGTTGACATTATTAGTGCAGGAATTGTGTTGCATACAATGGCTAGCCTTATGTACACTATCCATGATTTGTATGTTACAGACCAAACAGTTACTGGAAGATGTTAAAAATTAGAAAAGTGAAGAAAAACAAAAAAAAAAGGAGAATCAGCATATGCAGAAACTACATATGTTGGTAACTGTGGGTTACCAACCTTCAACTTCACTCCTACACTGTCAGCATTTAATTCTGGGGGTCATGACAGTGAAAGCATTAAAGAATGTATTTTCCTTCCATGGGAGTGATCATGTCGGAGGATCTCGCCTTCAAGGACCATAACATTGTATCAATCGCATCTGCTAGAAAAAATGACAGGATGGATAATGAGAACCTTCAAAACTAGGGAGGCCAAGCCCATGATGACACTCTTCAGGTCACTTGTTCTATCTAGGCTGGAATATTGCTGCACACTAACAGCACCTTTCAAGGCAGGTGAAATTGCCGACCTAGAAAATGTACAGAGAACTTTCACGGCGCGCATAACGGAGATAAAACACCTCAATTATTGGGAGCGCTTGAGGTTCCTAAACCTGTATTCCCTGGAACGCAGGAGGGAGAGATACATGATTATATACACCTGGAAAATCCTAGAGGGACTAGTACCGAACTTGCACACGAGAATCACTCACTACGAAAGCAAAAGACTTGGCAGACGATGCACCATCCCCCCAATGAAAAGCAGGGGTGTCACTAGCACGTTAAGAGACCATACAATAAGTGTCAGGGCCCGAGACTGTTCAACTGCCTCCCAGCACACATAAGGGGGATTACCAACAGACCCCTGGCAGTCTTCAAGCTGGCACTGGACAAGCACCTAAAGTCAGTTCCGGATCAGCCGGGCTGTGGCTCGTACGTTGGTTTGCGTGCAGCAGCAGCAACAGCCTGGTTGATCAGCTCTGATCCACCAGGAGGCCTGGTCACAGACCGGGCCGCGGGGGCGTTGACCCCCGGAACTCTCTCCAGGTAAACTCCAGGTAAACACTGGCCGATTCCCACCAAGGCAGGGTGGCCCGAAAAAGAAAAACTTTCACCATCATTCACTCCATCACTGTCTTGCCAGAAGGGTGCTTTACACTACAGTTTTTAAACTGCAACATTAACACCCTCCTTCAGAGTGCAGGCACTGTACTTCCCATCTCCAGGACTCAAGTCTGGCCTGCCGGTTTCCCTGAAACCCCTTCATAAATGTTACTTTGCTCACACTCCAACCAGCACGTCAAGTATTAAAAACCATTTGTCTCCATTCACTCCTATCAAACACGCTCACGCATGCTGCTGGAAGTCCAAGCCCCTCGCACACAAAACCTCCTTTACCCCCTCCCTCCAACCTTTCCTAGGCCGACCCCTCCCCCGCCTTCCTTCCACTACAGACTGATACACTCTTGAAGTCACTCTGTTTCACTCCATTCTCTCTACATGTCCGAACCACCTCAACAACCCTTCCTCAGCCCTCTGGACAACAGTTTTGGTAATCCCGCACCTCCTCCTAACTTCCAAACTACGAATTCTCTGCATTATATTCACACCACAAAATTGCCCTCAGACATAACATCTTCACTGCCTCCAGCCTTCTCCTCGCTGCAACATTCATCACCCATGCTTCACACCCATATACGAGCGTTGGTAAAACTATACTCTCATACATTCCCCTCTTTGCCTCCAAGGACAAAGTTCTTTGTTTCCACAGACTCCTAAGTGCACCACTCACTCTTTTCCCCTCATCAATTCTATGATTCACCTCATCTTTCATAGACCCATCCGCTGACACGTCCACTCCCAAATATCTGAATACATTCACCACCTCCATACTCTCTCCCTCCAATCTGATATCCAATCTTTCATCACCTAATCTTTTTGTTATCCTCATAACCTTACTCTTTCCTGTATTCACTTTTAATTTTCTTCTTTTGCACACCCTACCAAATTCATCCACCAATCTCTGCAACTTCTCTTCAGAATCTCCCAAGAGCACAGTGTCATCATATAATCGTATTATTCCTGCTTGTGAGTTTATTTCTCCTTTTCAAGTCATATTTAACAGAATGTGCAATTTCAAACAGAACACAACCACTCTTTCCAAACTGAAATGGGTAGTGGTATGGTCACCGAGAAATCCTACACTTTTTTCAATTATCTCCCTGTGCAGAACCACCACCAGGATCTTGTGTGAGGGAGTCTCAGATTACTCCAACTAGCTAGCTAGCTTCTTCAATTAGTACTATGGGCTTGTATTGTGCCCATGCCACTAGGTCTGTTTTTTTTTTTTTTTTCAACAAGTCTGCCGTCTCCCACCGAGGCAGGGTGACCCAAAAAAGAAAGAAAATCCCCAAAAAGAAAATACTTTCATCATCATTCAACACTTTCACCACTCACACACATTATCACTGCTTTTGCAGAGGTGCTCAGAATACAACAGCTTAGAAGCATATACGTATAAAGATACACAACATATCCCTCCAAACTGCCAATATCCCAAACCCCTCCTTTAAAGTGCAGGCATTGTACTTCCCATTTCCAGGACTCAAGTCCGACTATATGAACATAACCGGTTTCCCTGAATCCCTTCACTAAATATTACCCTGCTCACACTCCAACAGATCGTCAGGTCATTTACCTTTCATATAATAAACCTATTTAACAATCTGGGTAAATTTTGTATCTTGTATTTTGTACTGCTATCCCTACAATAAAGTAGCACTTATTTCTATATATATAGTACCTTTCACTGTTTCTTATGTAGATATATGTTTTAGGCACAGCATGCAAATACAGTGGACCCCCGCTTGACGATCACCTCCCAATGCGACCAATTATGTAAGTGTATTTATGTAAGTGCGCTTGTACGTGTATGTTTGGGGGTCTGAAATGGACTAATCTACTTCACAATATTCCTTATGAGAACAAATTCGGTCAGTACTGGCACCTGAACATACTTCTGGAATGAAAAAATATCGTTAACCGGGGATCCACTGTATACTGCGAGTGGTAAATTTTGACCCAGGTATGACAAAATGGGTCTGTGCAGAGAGTGAGTGTGAGTGTGTGTGTGTCTCAGTAGTAGTAACCAGTTACCAGTAACCAGTGTACCAGTAGATGACTCACTACCAACCGTCTCTGCCTGAGGCACTGTCTGTATTCATATTGCCGCTGACCTCAGCAGTATTTCAAAGACCCCCACATATGGGTACTGTGGGCGGTCAGTTATTCGAGAATGAGCAAGGAGGTAGGTCACGGCTGTTTGGGCGCTTCCCATATTATCCGTACTACCAGCCTACGTGAGTATTACTTTACCCTATCCACGTGTTCGAACCCCACATGATAAATGGTGGCAACGGTGTGGAGCGTGGATTTAAGCTTTTTACGGGTATTTCAAGACGTTAGAAGACTGTTTGTGAGTAGCCGGCGGGTCAAAGGTGAACCATCTCACCCACTCCAGCTACTCGCTCCCCTCACAACCTCCACCCTGTAGCCTGCAAGCCTGTTGCAGCCGTTTCAAGCTTCCTGGCTTAGTTCGTGTGCTAATTGCTTCAATCTCCGAGGGGTTGACCCGGATTTTGCAATTAAGCCATTTCAGTAAGCCGGGACTGTGGAAGTGAACGCCAGTCAGCCTATCATCCAGCCTGTCTCCTGTCATCCACCTGCTCCTTCATGCTGTGTGCATCGTTACACGTCTTCCAGTCAGCCATTCTCGTGAGTTAAGCCAGTCAGCCAACCCAGCTTCTAACCCAGCTGAGAGAGAGAAGTAAGCCACGCAAGTTCCTCTGAAGTATTTTCATATCGCTTTGTGCTCCCTGTTGGATGCTAAGAGTGAATTTCACCATTCCTGTGGCATAGAGTGGCTTATCAAGCCACCTTCATGAGTGGTAAGAGTGCGTGCCAGTGAGTGAGTCACACCTCCACCACCACCACCACTCTACTCACACCACCACCAGCCACCCACCTCATCTACCTGTGGTTGTTTGCACCCTTGTACCGGGTCCTAATACTGTTTTGGCTCACATAATTGGTCAAGAAATTGTAGCTGAGCGCCGACGATAAAGTCAATTATGTGAGTTCACCGAGAAAGCGCATTTCTTCCGACAACAGTGAGTGTAGGAGGCGTCAGTCATCACCGCGCAGGACAACCCGACAACCTACCCTCGTCACCATCACCGTCGACCACTCCAGACTTCTTTGATAATTTTCTGTTTAGAGACATTTAAAGACATTTGCGTGTGTGAGACATTTATAGTGAATTTCTTGTGTACTCTAAGCCTTGTGTTTTCAGTGTAGACTCTGTTTCTTTGACTCATTATTTTTTGCAATATTTTTCAGTGTTATCGCTCATCTTCTATTTTTTTTCTGTGTTTTTTTTTATGCTACTCTCTGTCTGTAGTAAGTATTATTGTGTAGTGTACCAGTCAGTCACTCTGTGTGAAGTGATTCATTTTTTTTATTGTATTCTTTCAGCATTGTATTCTCCAGTAATTGTCACTGTAGTTCATGCAGTGATATTCACCCCAGTATACCAAATTATCCATTTATTTCTATGTGTGTCTTTTTTCGTATGCCAGCAGTGTCTCATTCCTCTAATTTTTTCGCAGACTTGTGTACCATTATTTTTGCCAGCAAATTTTTGTCGTATCAGTCACAGCAAGATTTTGTTGTAAGAATATACTAAAATAATGAATACGTGATTAAGTGTTTGTGCCCCGCCACTTGTAAGTGTTACACTTCCCGTTTTGTTCCTTTATTTTTATTCATATTGTTCATATTTCTTTGAACAAATTCACTCTTGATGTACTTTCAATTACTTTTAACGTAAAGTGTTTTCTTTACTCTGAGTAAATTGTTTTGTCTAATTTACAATTAAGAGTTAAAGTGTTCAATCAGTTTTTCTTCATATTTTTATTTTATTATTTAATCTGAATTTTCCCAGTGAGACTTTATTATTGCAGTGATTATTTCTACACCTTATTTTGTTGCACTTGTTCTGCAGTGAATTATTTTCTTTTATTGATATTTTTATGCATTATTATTCTCAGTTCATTATTGTTTGAGTCTTGTTTTTCATTTTATTAATTTTCCTGATGTTATCTTTGCATTATATTTTAATTTTGTTTATGCATTCTTAGAAAATATTTAAATTTCCCAGTTATCTCTGTTTGCATACAATTTAGTAATTTTATTTTATACTTTTTACATTGATTTAAAATTTTCTTAATTAATTTCTTTATTAGCAAGAGTAAAGACAGCTCATTTTGCATTTAATTCAGTCTCCAGTAATATTTTTACTTGTATATTTCAATGTAATTTTTTTTCTTGGCATATTTCCTTTACAATTGAGTTGTCCTTCCTCTTGCAGTGTATCTTAGACATTTTTTTTATTACTTCTGCAGAATTAGTTGCATCTCTTTTATTTCAATTCTAGCTTTTTGTATCATTTTTATTGTTCATTATTTTCGCCTTATTTGTTCTCGTGCAATTTCCTTGCCATTATGTCTCACATGCCGTCAAGTGATACTTTAGTGAATGTTGACACTCAGACCTCTCAGGCTACTGTTGCCCCTGTCATCAGTCCTCACAGTTCATTACCGACTGACAGACCGACCCAGACACTGAGATACTATAGTTATACTCGTGATTCCCTTGATGCGTTACCTTTATTCAATGGCCATGTACATAGTCTTGAAGCATGGTTTACTGCTATTCGTTCTCGTGCTAATGCTCTAGTTGAAGGTTCTCCTTCAGAGGAAAGTCTTATCAGACTTGCTAAAGCTCTTCATCGATCCCCTGCTGCTGTTCACGTTGTTGATCTTGATATGCGTGACTCAGGAATTTTACTAAGTGGTCACAATATGAGAAACTGATTCGTTCTTTCCTTGTCCCAGTAAAAACAGCTGATCCATATATCGTTCTTAGGGAACTAGTGAATGCTACACCAATGAGTAATGAATCGTTGAGTGCATTTGCTGTTAGATTAGACAAACTTTTATCATCATTTATCAATGCTGTCCAGTCATCAGCTTTTCTCCCTGAAGAGGCTAAACCATTTACAGAATCGCTTGCTAAAATAGCAGCTTTTGGAGCAATCAAAGAACTAATGCCGCCTGCTTCCGTGTGTGCTTATGAGGCTCATCCTCCAACTGTGACGATGGAACCACTTACAGCCTTAAATCATGTACGTTCCTTGTGCCCCCAGGGTGTTTTCCCCATGTATCAAAAGAAATTTCACACATATGCCTCAGTCTGCACCACCTCTTGTTTGCGCCACAGAGACAAATTGTGGTCGTCAACCATCTCAGCAATCACCAAGGACCAGTTATAAACCTCGTAGTATTCATAGTACATTCAGTAACCATAGTCGGCGGACTTGTTATAACTGTGGTCTCCGTGGGCATATTGCAATTAATTGTCCTGATAGTTACCCTAAGAGACGTCGTACTGATGATGAGTATCCAGATCTTCCCTACTGTACTCATCATAGAATACATGGACATGACACATCTGAGTGCAATGCTCTCTAAAACCCTTTCCCGTACTCTAGGTCTTTCCGTGGCCGTTCCAACCGCAGAACCCGTAGAGGAAACAGATATCGTGGTTCTCAAAATAACCAAAACCAGGCTTATTCTTCCAATTCTCAAACTAACCAGAACCAGGCTCATTCTTCCAATTCGGGGGAATTCGAGCGCCCCAGTCAAACCGTCCCATGGTGACAGTAGGTGATAATGAGTACACCATCCCCGTTCACAATTCCTTTGAAGCCTTAAGCAATCTCGAGAATGATAATCCTGCTGATGATGTTGCTTCACATGTCTCTGACGTAGATGATTTTGGGGATGAAGTGGAACAAGTCTTTTCTGATGACAATCCACCTTTTTGTTTGCACATAACTTCCAATGCAACCATAGGCCCTATAGTGCAAGCATCTGTTCATAATGCGCCCGTTCATTTGTTCATGGACTCTGGTGCGCAAGTCAATATTATTAGGTCTAGTTTGTTTAAGGATAAGCAGTTACGACATGTCCTTCTCGTAGAACCGACTCATGTGTCCTCCTCGTAGAACCGACTCATGTGTCCTCCTCGTAGAACCGACTCATGTGTCCTCCCTTAGTGGAGTAGCTGGTTCTCACCTGCATGTCCGAGGTCGGACTTCCCTCACCTTTTCTATCCAAGGTAGAGACCTCACTGCTTCCTTCCTTGTTGTCGACCAGATTACTTTCCCTGGTGACCTTCTACTGGGCTTTGCTTCCATGCGAGACTTACGCATTGTGCTCGACCCTTATCGATGGCATGCCCAAATTGATGACTTGATCGTACCATTTTGGGGTTACCAGCTTGGATCCGAGATCTGCCATACTGCCGCAGAGTATGAGACTCTGATTAAGTCCTTACAAGCCAATGCATTCTCCAGTAGCGTACCCAAGCGGTCAGGCACTGGTAATTCTGTCACTCCCGTCTGTGTTCCACCTATACCTTCAGACTTGCAGGATAGTGTGTTGCCTCAAGTGTCCGAGGACACTCAGACTGCCTTGAGTGCACAACCTATCCCTGCAATGACTCCTAGTTCGAGTAGTAGTTTCTCCACAGGGGATGCCTTGTCAGAAAACGATTACTTGAAACTAGTAATGCCATCTCTTGTTGATGTCACATGCCGTTGCGGCTAGTGCTCTCACTAGAGTGTCTGTTGTTGTTCCTAGTGTTCCAGATGGTGATAACGTCCTAGTTGACAGTGATTCCTGCAAAGTAAAAGGTCTATTTGTTGAACCATCCTTACATGTTGTAAGAGATAGTAAGATCCATTTCTTCCTACCGGGGAGACCTCATCCACTTCACTGGATCAATCTGTTCCACCAGTTGAGGAGAAAGACTTAGCTCCCACTGACTTCCCAGGTGAAGTCAAACGTTTGTTGACTCTGTTGAACAAACGTCGTAAAGCCATTGCCTTACCAGGTGAGAAGATGGGTATAACGAACTTATTGTCCCATCATATTCCACTTGAACCTGGTACTAGACCTATCTACATACCTGCGTACAGAATGCCTCATTCACAAGTTGCTGTCGCAGAAGAATTGATCAATCAAATGCTCGATGATGGGGTTATTGCACCCCAGCAATTCACCTTGGAATGTACCCTTGATCCTAGTACCTAAGAAGGATGGTACTTGGCGACCAGTGATTGACTTTAGGGAAATTAAATGCGAAAAACCATTTCCATATCGCTTCCCACTTCCTGTACTGGGTGATTTTTTACGTAACATCGGAGATAAAGTCTTTTCAACCCTGGATTTGTTACAAGGGTTTTGGCAAGTCCCTCTTCACGAGGACAGCCAAGGCTAACTGCATTCTCCACTCCTACAGGTCATTATCCTTTTCCCCCGTTTTATGGCGTTTGGATTACGATCCTCCCTATCACGTTCTCAAGGCTCATGGGCTAAAATTCTTTAGAGGTCTCATAGGTAATGCACTTATGGTGTACTTAGATGACGTAATCGTCATGTCTAAAGACGTGGATACACACTTGAAAAGACTTGATGTAGTACTTGGTAAGCTTTAAGAAGCCAATTTAAAGTCAAACTGTCTAAATGTTTAATTTTTCAGATCAGAAATTAAGTTTCTTGGTCACGTAGTCACTCCTAGAGGGGTTACGACTGACCAAAGTAAAGTAACTGCAGTACTAAATTTTTTCCCAAAACCCAAAACTGCTGATGCCGTAAGATCCTTTTTGGGCTTAGCAGGTTTTTTTTAGATCTTCATTGCCAATTTTTCTTCCATAGCTTTCTCCTCTATGAGTTGCTTAAGAAAGATGCTCCTTTTGTTTGGACCTTCCGTCAAGAAAAAGCATTCCAAACTCTAAAAAAAGCTAACATTGCTCCAATTTTGAAATTTCCAGATTTTTTTTTAAGCCCTTCTATCTGACAACTGATGCTAGTTTATTGGCTAGGTGCCGTACTAGCTCAGAAGACCGATGGCAAGTACAACGCAGTTGCATTTGCTAGCCGAGTCCTTACAAAGGCTGAACGTAATTATACAGTAACTGAGCAAGAAGCTTTAGCAATAGTATAGTCTTTAAAGCACTTCCGAGACATTATTTATCAGTACTCTGTTCATGTCTTGACAGACCATGCTCCACTGATACCTTTATTCCAGAACAAACAACCTACTGGAAGGTTAGCCAGATGGACCTTGACTATCCAAGAGTTCAATCCCACTGCTGCCACCATTTATCATGTGGGGTTCGAACACGTGGATAGGGTGCCTCTCAGTAGTAGTAACCAGTTACCAGTAACCAGTGTATCAGTAGATGACTCACTACCAACCGTCTCTGCCTGAGGCACTGTCTGTATTCATATTGCCGCTGACCTCAGCAGTATTTCAAAGACCCCCACATATGGGTACTGTGGGCGGTCAGTTATTCGAGAGTGAGCAAGGAGGTAGGTCACGGCTGTTTGGGCGCTTCCCACATTATCCGTAATTATACGTACTACCAGCCTACGTGAGTATTACTTTACCCTATCCACGTGTTCGAACCCCACATGATATGTGAGTGTGTGTGCACACATGTGAGTGTGTGTGTGTGTGTGTGTGTGTGTGTGTGTGTGTACTCACCTATTTGTGGTTGCAGGGGTCGAGTCACAGCTCCTGGCCCCGCCTCTTCGCTGATTGCTTCTAGGTCCTCTCTCTCCCTGCCCCATGAGCTCCATCATACCTCGCCTTAAAACTATGTATGGTTCCCGCCTCCACTACGTCACTTTCTAGGCTATTCCACGGCCTGACTACTCTGACTGAAGAAATACTTCCTAACATCCCTTTGATTCATCCGAGTCTTCAACTTCCAATTGTGACCTCTTGTGTCTGTGTCCCTTTTCTGGAACATCCCGTCTTTGTCCACCTTGTCTATTCCCCGCAGTATTTTATATGTCGTTATCTGTCTCCCGACCCTCCTGTCCTCCAGTGTCATCAGGCCGATTTCCCTCAACCTTTCTTCGTAGGACAATCCACGTAGCTCTGGGACTAGTCTTGTTGCAAACCTTTGCACTTTCTCTAATTTCTTTACGTGCTTGACTAGGTGTGGATTCCAAACTGGTGCTGCATACTCCAGTATGGGCCTGACGTAAATGGTATACAGAGTCTTAAACGAATCCTTACTGAGGTATCGGAACGCTATCCGTAGGTTTGCCAGGCGCCGTATGCTGCAGCAGTTATCTGATTGATGTGCGCCTCAGGAGATATGCTCGGTGTTATTCTCACCCCAGATCTTTTTCCTTGAGTGAGGTTTGCAGTCTTTGGCCATCTAAACTATATTGTGTCTGCGGTCTTCTTTGCCCTTCCCCAATCTTCATGACTTTGCATTTGGCAGGGTTAAATTCAAGGAGCCAGTTGCTGGACCAGGCTTGTAGCCTGTCCAGGTCTCTTTGTAGTCCTGCCTGATCCTCATCCGATTTGATTTTCTCATAACTTCGCATCATCTGCAAACAAGGACACTTCTGAGTCTATCCCTTCCGTTAAGTCGTTCACATATACCAAGAACAGCACAGGTCCTAGGACTGACCCCTGTGGAACCCGCTTGTCACAGGCGCCCACTCTGACACCTCATCGCGTACCATGACTCGTTGTTGCCTCCCTGTCAGGTATTCTCTGATCCATTGCAGTGCCTTTCCTGTTATGTGTGCCTGATCCTCTAGCTTTTGCAGTAACCTCTTGTGAGGAACTGTGTCGAAGGCCTTCTTGCAGTCCAAAAATATGCAGTCGATCCACCCCTCTCTCTCTTGTCTTACTTCTGTCACCTTGTCATAAAACTCTAGTAGGTTTGTGACACAGGATTTTCCTTCCCTGAAACCGTGCTGGTTGTCAATTATACACTTGTTTCTTTCCAGGTGCCCCACCACTCTCCTCCTGATGATCTTCTCCATGACCTTGCATACTATACACGTTAGTGATACAGGTCTGTAGTTTAGTGCCTCATGTCTGTCTCCCTTTTTAAAAATTGGGACTACATTTGCCATTTTCCATACCTCAGGAGTTGCCCACTTTCAAATGATGTGTTGAAGATCTTTGTTAATGGCTCACACAATATCTCTGCTCCCTCTTTAAGGACCCATGGAGAGATGTTGTCTGGTCCCACCACCTTTGAGGTGTTCAAATTCGCATAGCAGCTTCTTCACCTCCTCCTTGGTTATATGTACCTCATCCAGCACTTGCTGGTGTGCCCCCCTGTTCTGATTTCCTGGAGTCCTACTGGTTTCCACTGTAAATTACCTCTTTAAATCTTGTGTTGAGCTCCTGACATCCCTCTTGGTCGTTTCTTGTAAATTTCCCCCACCCCCTTCCCTCAGTCTGATTCCCGGTCCTTGCTGTTTTTTTCCTCCTGGGGGCGTACAACAGCTTCGGGT
Source organism: Cherax quadricarinatus (assembly GCF_026875155.1). Taxonomy (NCBI): domain Eukaryota; kingdom Metazoa; phylum Arthropoda; class Malacostraca; order Decapoda; family Parastacidae; genus Cherax; species Cherax quadricarinatus. Next base: position 20,888,567 of record NC_069410.1, on the reverse strand, counting down.
CAGTTTTTTACTTTTGATGCTATGTCATTTCTATTGTCTCGGGCCCCCTTCTTATCTGTGCATATTGTTTCTGGCTCTTCAGTGATTTCTTTTTTTCCTGGTTCTCTGTCTTCTGCCTTTTCTTCTCTAGTCCCTAGTTTTTCCTCCCTACACCTTTGGGTAAAACCAAGGACCGTTTGTTTTTCCCTTTTTTTTCTTTTTCCCCTTGGGGAAAAAACCCTCCCCTCTGCCTCCTTGCATTTTGTTGCTAATAGCCCATCTTTCTTGTACGGTTTTCCTGTCAGTTCCTCTCCCCCTGAATTCTTGAAGGAAATTCCCCATGCCCGAGTAGTTCCCCCCCTTTTTTATTTGTTTTCCCACCCTATTCCTGCTATCTCTCCCTTGGAGCTCAACTAGTAGTCGAAGCACAGAACCCATGTACTAGCTCCCAGGGGCCTTTATACTGATTCCCCTGTCCGAAATCTCATGGTGAATACAAAAGGGCCAGCCTTTCTGGTTATCCTCTCCTCTTTTTCCCGGAGTGTCTTAACATGCTGATTCATGGGTTTTCCCGTACCTTTTTCCTCATCTTGGGTTCCCTGTTTGGGATCCCCATGGGGCTCCAGGTTTTCCCAGTCAATCTCCTTGTGATTGAAATTCACCCATAACTAGTAACTTTGCTCCCCCCATGTGTGCTCTCTGGCCACCTCGGCTAGTGTGTCAATCATTGCTCTGTTGCTCTCATTGTATTCTTCTCTTGGCCTCCTGCAGTTCTGTGGTGGGTTGTACATTACTGCAATTATCACCTTATGTCCCTCAGATGGATTGTTCCTACTAAGTCCCTTTCGCCCATGCCATCCATTCCTTCCATTTTCTCAAAATCCCACTGGTTTTTAATGAGCAGTGCAACTCCTCCTCCCCCTCTCCTCCCTCTGTCTTTCTGAGGATTAGGTATCGGATGGAAAGATTGAATCTGTTATTATTCTGGTGAGTTTTGTTTCTGTGAGTGCTATTATGTCTGGGGATGTTCTTTGATTCTTTTGTGCCACTCCTCATACTTGTTGTTATTCCATCTGCATTTGTATACCACACCTTCAACTTCTTTTCTAAGACTGTGGTCTGGGAGGTATATTGGGGTTGGGGAAGTGGGAGACCTGTAAGGAACTATGGGTTGTTGCTGTGGGGGTGGAGTTTGTAATGTAGTGGGTGGGGGCATTGGATGTGGCATGGGTGTTTTGATTTAGAGTGTTTGGTTGCACTGGGGTTGACCTGGTTGGGAGGCTTCTATAGGAAGTTGTGAGGGAGGCTGTATTGATCTTCTTCCTGGGTCTGGGATCTCCTGTCTGTCTTCTCCATCCCCTCTCTTTCCTCCTTTCACCTTTGTACCATCTCTCTCAGTTTCTGCCTTTCTTCTTGTGTTCTGTCGCGGTCGAGATACACCTTCCTGTATGCCGGCATGTCCCTTAATCGTGCTTTCTCCTGCAGGATCCTTGTCCGAGTCGCTTCTGCCTTGAAGGTCACTTTCACTGGCCGGGTTCTTTTTTTTACAAACCCCCCTATTCTCCGAAAATTTTCCAGCTGGGTCATGTCGTCTTCTCCTATTGCTTTCATGATGCTTTCAATTGCTTTTTTTCCCCCTTGTTTTCTTGCTTCATATGTTTCCCCTTCAACTTCCTGGAGCCCATACACAAAGACTGACCTCACCCTTTCATTCTCCCAACTGCGTATCCCTGTGTATCCCTCATTTAATTTGGTTTCTGCACTGCAGCTTTCCTTTCTTCAGTTTCACTGGCTAATGTACTTGGGCTCAGTGGCCTGTCATTTTCCCTTCTCGGCTTTCCTTGGGCTCTGTTGTTGTCTGTTAGGGCCTCCACATAAAGCTTAGCTCTTTCATTTACTACAGTCTCCTCTGATAGAGCTTCCCCATGCAGTTGTGCCCCTTCTTTCCCTACAGTCCCCTTATTTGTGACTGAGTAGCAGTCTCTGTTGTCAATCCCAAAATGTTCTTTAGTTCTTTAGGCTGTTTCAGATTTTTCAGTTCCTCTTCTAAACTCTGTATCCTAGCCTCTGCTGCTTTGACATGCACCTCCCACTTCCTGCTTTCCATATCTATCCTCTCTTCCATTCTCATGCTAAGTTCTTCTAGTTTCTTTTCCATTCATGATCTCTTTTTATGAGCTCTGCTGCCAATCTTCTTTGGAGCTTCCTCCTCCTGTCCCTTGGTTTTTCTTGTTGCTCTCTGACAACCCATTTTTGTTTTATCCTGATTGCCTCAGAGTGGGAAACCTATTAATTCTGTATGTTAGGTTAGTAGTGTGTATGTCAGAGTGTGGGGGGGAGGAGGTTAGTGGAGGAACTGTGGCTATGTGGGAGAGGGGGTGGGGGAGGGGAGGGTGAATGGGGGAGGGGAGGGATCAGGGCAAGAAGTGGGATGTCGGTGGTGAAGGGGGGGGGAGTGTATGTGTGAGTCTGGATAATGTGTGTGTGTGCGCGCACGCACACGTGTGAGAGAGTGAGAGAGAGTGGGGTGTGTGTGTGTGTGTGTGGTGTGTGTGTGTGTGTGTGTGTGTGTGTTGTGTGTACTGTGTGTGTACGTGTTGTGTACGTGTGGTGTACGTGTGTGTACGTGTGTGTGTACGTGTGTGTGTACGTGTGTGTGTACGTGTGTGTGTACGTCGTGTGTGTGTACGTGTGTGTGTACGTGTGTGTGTACGTGTGTGTGTACGTGTGTGTGTACGTGTGTGTGTACGTGTACGTGTACGTGTACGTGTGTGTGTGTGTGTGTGTGTGTGTGTGTGTGTGTGTGTGTGTGTGTGTGTGTGTGTGTGTGTGTGTGTGTGTGTGTGTGTGTGTGTGTGTACGCACGTGCATGCAGTATAAAAAAATTCCTGCCCCCACACAGTGCATAATGTGAAAAGCAAACCTTGTGTCTGGCTTAAATCAGCAAGCTTAGGTCTTTTCTAGGATGGTTTTTATGGTTTACTGCAGACATAAAAGCTTCCAAATCCCAAGTCATCATGGAGTGACTGCTGGAGACATCAGAGGGAAACCATGCTCTAGTAATTAAGGGTTTTTTCTCCTTCACTTCCCATGCTGTGATGGAAGCATTTCCCTTTACTCGACGATCAATCACTTTAGAGCCATTGGGGTCATTAATTTAGGCCTGGAATGTGGATCTCTCATGGGTGACAAATGTTTGAAGATATACTGCGCTGAACACAATTTCAGTCGCAATTCAGCAGAAATAGTGTGTACCATGGCCTCTTATGTAAGGCAACCACAGGTGATATATCCTCCTTATTTGCACCTCTGGTTATCACAAGAGGGGTGTGATGTGAGTAAAAGAAAAACTCAATAGCCACAAGGTTACAGAGTGAATTTCATGATGTATGCCACACTGCCAAGTATTTGTACAGCATAGCCAAACAAACATTTTGCAATCCACAAGGCCCACAAGTGTATTATGAAAAAATTATGTCAAAAGTTGTCAGCCCACTAGCGTGACAATTTCATGCAAACTGTATATTCCAAGGAGAACAGTTACAGGAACTTTAAGCATTCCCAGCAGCTCAGATGTTTGATCATATGTACAGTAAACAGGCAGTAAAAGTTCTCCGTACATTTTCTAGCACACCTGCCTTGAAAGAGTCCATTAGTATACAGCAATATTTCAACCTGGAGAGAACATGTTATTAACCCTTTCAGGGTTTCGGCCGTACTAGTACAGCTTACGAGCCAGGGTTTTTGACGTACTAGTACGCCTAAATTCTAGCGCGCTCAAATCTAGTGAGAAAGCTGGTAGGCCTACATATGAAATGTTCGATTTTTACCAAAGTTCAAAAGTAAACATATCATGCTATGCGTCCAATACACGTCAACTGGTGAGTCTAATATTCTTTCACAAGTGTGCTGATATTATTTATACCATTTCTACACCAATGCGGTAGTCTGCATAACAGTAAATCTTTATTTTTTTTGTGAGAATAAAAATTCAAAGTGGAAAGCAAAAGAATGTAAGAGGGGCATGGGGACGTGACTAATGAACAGAGGAAATGTTATTTTAGTGCCAGGAATGTTTTCTTGTTTATTCTGGACCCTATTCGGAAATTGGCATCTTTTGAAATTTGTGTGAAATTGGCAAAATTGCTAAATTCTGACCACTGTATTGGATAGTTGAAATCAGTAAATGGGTGGTTTCTTGTACTCATTCTATAGAAAAAATGGAGTTCTAGTGAAATAGTTATGATTTTTGTCGACAAGTACACTGGAATTGGCCGAAAATAGGGCTCAAAGTGGGCAAAAATCGCCGATGCGTAAACATCGTCGAGACTGCTAACTTCGCGAGAGCATAACTCTGCAATTTTTCCTTCAAATTTCATACTTTTGGTGTCATTATGATCGGGAAAAGATTCTTTATCTTTTCATAAGAAAAAATTTTTTTTTTTTTTTTTTTTGAAATTTGGCCGACCCTGAGAACAAGTCTCTGAGAGGGCCTGTCAACCCTGAAAGGGTTAAGTGCATCAGTGACTCAGCATCTCATCTTGAACATTCTAGTTATCCAACATATCATTTTCCTTATGGTAGCAATAGCCACATAGTTGAGCCTTGAAAGTGAGATGATCTGACATCATTTCCAAGTCTTGAACATGCAACTTTCATTCTATGTAATGATTCGAGTTTGTCCTGCAAAAGTAGGAAGACTCAAAACCCATCAAAGGTAAAAGTATTTTTTCAGTATTTCCTCCATTCTTCCATAATGAAGACACCAAAACCCGTTCTTACTGAATATTACATTGTTGTACATAGCCCAATGGAAGACCATATCTTCTTTATTTGTCATCTTCCATGGATGCCACTTCCACAGAATTTCTGGCATTATCAACAAAGGATGCTACAGTGCTATGATACATATTCTTGTCTATGTCAAACAGAAGAATGAGAAACAAGTGGGGAGAATACTGTCCCTTCAGGAACAGAGCTTTTCACTGTGGCAGCATCTGCCTTCATTCTGTTCACAACTTTAAAATGAGTACAATGGTTAATGGTATGTCACATGTTACACAAGAGGGTGACATGCACACCTCACTTGGATGAAGCGAGTGCCTGATCCTCAACCGACATATTCATTAGAAAAATTATTATCCCTAATGGAAGAAAAAGGATAAATATGTACATCCTGCTGAACCCTGAATAACTTGGTACCAGTCTGAAGGGCCCACCGGGCCTGCCACTTCAAGGATATACCTGTGGATATGGCCCACAAGTTCACTATGGCATAAGTCTTCTATAAAGTGGGCTCACTGTAGCAGCCTTTGCCTTGGCTTCTGCCCATTCAGTTCCCAGGCAGAAACATATCCCGGACCATGGCTGGGCTCAGAGGTATATCCTTGTGCAACACACTGAGATGGGCTAACCACTCTAATCTCTTGAACCACAGAATGAACAGAGAAACTGGGCCAGAGCAGGGAGAGCACAATGGAAATCAGAGTGCACAATGAACTGAAAACCAGTTAAGCTAACTATCAAGACAAAAGCAATGAGGACTGTATGCAATCAGTACACTGAAAGACATCTTGAGTATAGAGGAACCAAGACAAACCTTAAATTTTCATATTTAAGATTACCAACAGACCCCGTGGAAACTTCACAAGTTCTTTAGCTCCAAATCAGCCACGCTGTGGTGCTTACATTGAATTCTGTACTGCTAGCACTAGAAGCCCAATTAATCAGGCCATCAGACAGGTCAGATCTGGGACTGGCCCACAAAGGCAACAACTCAAGAAAAGAGTGCAGCTAGATGCAATGAACAATTATACACTGTTCAAAGACTAAAGAGGGCAAGAGAAAAACTCTTTGATATAATACAAACTGGTTAAAATTAAAACATGGGAGTACGACACCCTGGTCCTACCAAGCCTCCTGGATGATGACCTTATAAATCAGGCTGTTGATGAATGCACCAACAAACTGGATGTCAGGAACTAACTTCAACTTATCAAGCTTCCTCTTGAAGGTGGTAATTACCCATATGTATAGAGAGGTGGCAAAAAGTCTGGGTACCTTCGTACATATTGAGTTCTCTCTCTCAGGTGTACTTGGTCTTGGAGTGCCACTGCCCTTCAATAAGGGTACAGTATTTAGCACCAAATGCCAAGCATTTTTTGTAGGGAGCTATTTCAACATGCAAATTCCAGGCCAATCCTTCTGGATTTTCCTGTGTATATTATGATGCATCATTCTTTCCTACATTCCAGGGAATACAGGAAAAGTGAGCTTCAGGCTTCCTTAATAATTTAGGTGCTTGACTGAATTTATACAAACTATGATGGTTCTCTGTATCTTCTCCAGATCCAAGATATCACTTGCAGAAGTAAGAGGTAAATTCAATGTGCAGTAAATGGGGTTAAAGTAGTTTCAGAGGCAGGAACAAAACCAAAGATTCTAACCCCCTGAAAAAATTGTGTGTACACATTTAGTTGTTAGAATAATTAACAAGCCTACTTTAAAAATATGAACAGGAAATGCAGAAATAACTTGGCAACATGTCCCAATCAACTAAAACTTAATAATATACATTTAGCTTAATCCTACCAAACTTATCTAAGGTAAGCCTAAGTTACATACAGTACTTCAGTATTATTCAATAAATTAAATAGTATAATAATTTTGTGATGTTCAGACTGAATTTTGCAGATACTGTATAACAAAATTGAATACACACTACAATTTATTATACAGAGGACCCCCGGATTGCGTCATCGTCGGATTTCACATGTGGAATAAGTGACGTTTTTTCATCAAAATATTGGCTCAGTGATCGTCACTGAACTCAGTATTACTCATTCGTCCCGAACGTGTCCGCACAACCCGACACACCATTTACAGCCAGTGTCGTTGTTTATCACCCAGCGAGGACAATCCCACATGTTCATATGATATATTTTGTATTATTCCATTCTTTTTAGTGCTTGCAACTGCTAAATATGCCACCATGGGCCCAAAGAAAGTTCCTAGTGCCAGCCAGCCCTTTGGTAAAGGACAGAGAGAGGGGAGAATGTGCCTTTTTCAGTGATTCTGCAATTATGTACGATACTAAAGCAGCAGGAGTCAAAGGCTAGAGCCCAGCCAGCGATAAAGTATAGCATTAACAGTGTAGCAAGTTAAGCGATTAATCGATAGAAATGGGGCAGCACGAAACTGATTCCTCCATTGTTGTTGGAGGTATATTGGGCTACTGACTAACACCGCCACCTCTGCTGCCTCTTGCTGCCGCCTTCACCGCCATTATGTAAGGCTCATCTTTCAGTGGCCCTTATACACCCAACAACAAACAAACCACCACTTGTGACATTCTTAATGCCATATTTTATTTATTCTAGAGCATATATCATGTTTCTATGTTAATATCATTGTTTATTATGTCATACTAGATGAATTGTGCTAGATAAATAAGCCATAGAGCTGATATTAGTGTTATATGGAAGGACTATCTTGTCCTGTCTCCCAACACAATTCCTAACATACGCTAGAAACAGACATCTTTGGAACACTTTTTTGAGCAACATGGGTTCAGTGACTCAAGCTGGTCCTAGTGGCATTAAAAAACAAAAGGGAAGTAACCCAGGATAAGAACTTGGTACCCGAAGTCTTTATGGAAAGGGATTCCCCTTCCAAACAATTGTAAACTCCTCCATCTTCTCCCCTTCTCCGGTCTTCCATACATCACCATGTCTTCAATAAAGGTAACTGTGATGTTGTTATTATTCTATTCTTCATGTATCAATGTTTTCTGAGTAGGTAAATGTATATTTCATGTAGAAAACATTTTATTAATACTTTTGGGTGTTAAACAGATTAATTAGATTTCCAGAGGGCTGAGGAAGGGTTGTCAAGGTGGTTCAGACATGTAGAGAGAATGAAATGAAACAATGACTTCGACAGTGTATAAATCTGTAGTGGAGGAAGGTGGGGTAAGGGTCGGCCTAGGAAAGGTTGGAAGGAGGGGGTAAAGGAGGTTTTGTGTGCAAGGGGCTTTAACTTCCAGCAAGAATGCGCGAGTGTATTTGATAGGAGTGAATGGAGACAAATGGTTTTTAATACTTGACGTACTGTTAGAGTGTGAGCCCAAGTAACATTTATGAAGGGATTCAGGGAAACCAGCAGGCTGGCCTTGAGTCCTGGAGATGGGAAGTAGTGTCTGCACTCTGAAGGAGGGGTGTTAATATTGCAGTTTTATAAACTGGCAAGACAGTGATGGAGTGAATGATGAAGAAAGTTTTTCTTTTTCAGGCCACCCTGCCTTGGTGGGAATCGGCTGATGTGTTAATTAAAAAAAAATTCTTACGGAGAAAATTAATTAGGAATTCGTCAGATTCAGGTTTAGTCACTCTCTCTGGAATGGATTAATTATGAAAACCAGGGGTCCACTGTATTAATTAACATATCAGCCATTTCCCACCAAGGTAGGGTGGACTGAAAAAGAAAAACTTTCACCATCATTCACTCCATCACTGTCTTGCCATAAGTGTACTTACACTACAGTTATAAAATGGTAACATCAACACCCCTCCTCCAGAATGCAGGCACCGTACTTCCCATCTCCAGGACTCGAGTCCGGCCTGCCAGTTTCCCTGAATCCCTTTATAAACATTACCTTGCTCACACACTAACAGCACGTCGACTCCTAAAAATCATTTGTCTCCATTTGCTCCTATCTAACACACTCATGCATGCTTGCTGGAAATCCAAACCCCTTGCACACAAAACCTCCTTTACCCCCTCCCTCCAATCTTTCTTAGGCTGACCTCTACTCTGCCTTCCCATCACTACATATTTATACTCTCTATGTCATTCCATTTTGTTCCATCCTCTCTACATATTCAAATCACCTCAACAACCCCTCCTTAGCCCTCTGGATAATAGTTTTGGTAATCTCGCACCTCCTAATTTCCAAACTGTGAATTTTCTGCATTATATTCACACCACACATTGCCCTCAGACACTAACTCCACTGCCTCTAGTCTTCTCCTTGTTGCAATATTCACCACCCATGCTTCACACCCATACAAAAGAGTTGGTATAACTATACTCTCATACATTCCCCTCTTTGCTTACCTAGACAAAGTTCTGTCCCCACAGACTCCTCAGTGCACCACTCACCTTTTTCCCCTTGTCAATTCTATGATTCACCTCATGTTCCATAGACCCATCTGCTGACACATCCACTCCTAAATATCTAAATACATTCACCTCCTCCATACTCTCTCCCTCCAACCTGATATCCAATCTTTCATCACCTAATTTTTTTATCCTCATCACCTTAGTCTTTCCCATATTCACTTTTAATTTTCTTCTTGTACATTATATATTTTTTATTAACACATCGGCCATTTCCCACCAAGGCAGGGTGGCCCGAAAAAAACTCTCATCATCATTCACCCCATCACTGTCTTGCCAGAGACATGCTTACACTACAGTTATAAAACTGCAACATTAACACCCCTCCTTCAGAGTGCTGGTACTGTACTCCCCATCTCCAGGAATCAAGTCCAACCCTACCAAACTAATCCACCAACCTCTGCAACTCCTCTTCAGAATCTCCCAAAAGCACATTATCATCAGCAAAGAGCAACTGACAATTCCCACCTTGTGTTAGATTCTTTATCTTTTAACCCCAAACCTCTTGCCAACACCTGAGCATTCACTTCTCTGACAACCCCATCTATAAATCTATTGAACAATCATGGTGAGATCACGCATCCTTGTCTAAGGCCTACTTTTACTGGGAAATAATCTCCCTCTCTCCTACATGCTCTAACCTGAGCCTCAATATCCTTGTAAAAACTTTTCACTGCTTTCAATAACCTTCCTCCTATTCCATACATTTGCAACATCTGCCACATTGCCCCCCCTATCCACCTTGTTATACACCATTTCCAAATCCATAAATGGCACAAAAACCTCTTCACCTAAGGGTGAAGAGGGTCACCTATATGTTTCACTGTAAACACTTGGGTCTACACACCCTCTACCCTTCCCAAAGCCTCATTGTTCATCTTCAATCCTACTCTCCATCTTACTCTTAATTCTTTCAATAATAACTCTCCTATACACTTAACCAGGTACAGTGGACCCTCCATTTTCGTTGGGCTCTGTTTTCACTCATTTCCGTTATCGCCGATTTTTTCCATAAAATTACTGGCTTCGTTTTCGTTGCTTTCATCCGTTCTCGTCAGTGGTACAGTATATGTCCAAGTGTGCCGTGCACACAAGCTTCCACACACGTATTCTGAGGAGGCAATGTTGCTTTGTTTATGGGCGAGTGAACATTATCCAGTGAGGCCATTGAAAACATTTCATAATCATTCATTGCTTTTTGCACTTGTTTATTCTGTGTGACTGCTAAATAAGCCACCAAGGGCTCAAAGAAAGTTACTAGTGCCAGCCTGTTGATAAAGAAGGTGAGAAACACGATAGAATTCAAGAAAAAACTCGTGGCAAAGTACCAAAGTGGAGGAGGAAGAGAGAGGGGAGAATGTGCCTTCTTCAGTGATTCAACAATACGTACGATACTAAAGGAGCAGGAGTCAATAAAGGGTATAGTGCCAGCCAGCGATAAAGTGTAGCATTAACAGTGTAGCAAGTAAGTTAAGCGATTAAGCAATAGAAAAAGGATGACACGAAACTGACTACTCCAATGTTATTGGAGGTATATAGGGCCACTGACAAACACACACTGCCCTGTCTATATTCCACCACCCTAAACCAATGCCAGCATCTCCAAGGTACAGTAAGTGTAAATATTTCTTATTTATAAATTACGTACATTGTTTGTGTGAATAGTGCTGGTGGCTTCTGCTGCCGCCTACACTACACTAATATGTAAGGCTTCTCTCAGCAGCCCTTATAAACCCAACACCACCCCCACTACTTACTCCTCACATACGTAATGACACATTTTATTCATTCTAGAGTACATATCATGTTTCTATGTTATTAACATTGTTTATTATGTCATATCAGATGAAATGTGATAGATAAATAAGCCGTGGAATATAGTTCTTTCCCCTAAAATGTATTTTTTGTTTATACTTTCAGATGTCTGAAACGGATTAATTGGATTTACATTATTTCTTATGGGGAAATTGGCTTCAGTTTTAGTCAATTTCACATTTCGTTGGACTCTATGGAAAGAATTAAAGACGAAAAGGGAGGGTCCACTGTATACTCAACAGACTTATTCCCTTATGTAATTTCTGCATTCTCTTTTGTCCCCTTTGCCTTTATACAAAGGAACTATGCATGCTCTCTGCCAATCCCTAGGTACCTTACATTTATTATATAAAAGCACCAACCACTCCAAAACTATAACCCCAACTGTTTTAACATTTCTATCTTTATCCTATCAATCCTGGGTGTTTTACTCCCTTTCATTCTACCCACTGCCTCAGGAACAAATAACCAGCACACAGGAGAAACTAATGATGATATTTCTGTTGGACTTGAACCATTAACTAGTAAGAGTTCGTCAGACAGAGCCATTGTCACAAGTTTCAGTCTCCTATGTTCAGGTTATTTGAGTACTGTTCCAGCCACTGTATTGGGCCTTTTTATTCTCTCTTTTTTTTCAACGTCAGCCATCTCCCACCTAGGCAGGGTGACCCAAAAGGAAAAAATCCCCCAAACAAAAATACTTTCATCATTCAACACTTTCACCTCACTCATACATAATCACTGTTTTTGCAGAGGTGCCCAGTTACAACAGTTTAGAAGCATATATAAAGATACAGTATAAAAAGTGACCTGAAATAATAAACTCCATACAGAATATAATATCAGGGCCCCAATTATATATATACCATCCTATTACACATCCCTCCGAACTGCCAATATCTCAAACCCTTCCTCTAAAGTGCAGGCATTGTACTTCCCATTTCCAGGACTCAAGTCCGGCTATGTAAAATAACCAGTTTCCCTGAATCCCTTCACTAAATATTACCCTGCTCACACTCCAACAGCTCATCAGGTCCCAAATACCATTCATCTCCATTCACTCCTATCTAACATGCTCGCGCATGCTTGCTGGAAGTCCAAGCCCCTTGCCCACAAACCTCCTTTACCCCCTCCCTCTAACCTTTTCGAGGATGACCCCTACCCTGCCTTCCTTCCCCTACAGATTTATATGCTCTACATACCATTCTACTTTGATCCATTCTCTCTAAATGACCAAACCACCTCAACAACCCCTCTTCAGCCCTCTGACTAATACTTTTATTAACTCCACACCTTCTCCTAATTTCCACACTTAGAATTCTCTGCTATTATGATAAAAATAATCATTACAAAATATACCAAAGTAAGTGTAAATGCAGCTTAAAACCTATATGTAATAAATACTGGGAACCTATTCTCCAACACCTCTGAAAAACTCACTGCTATGAACAAAAAAAATTTTACCACCAGATAATGACTGGAATTTTATATATGGTACCCAGATAAATTACAGGACTGAAGAATATCCAATGTCACAAAGTCTTAGCAGTCATAGTAAAAATTTTTGTCTATCACTTGACCATAAGTAAGTAGATTTATAGTGAATGATCAATGGATAAAGGTAAGGTCAAACTTACAACACTTACCTTGACACAATGAGCACGGTTGTCAGAGATGAAGATCTCTTGCTTATCGTTTACCACCACTCCATTAGGAAACTCCAGATGATTGGGACAGTTAAACTGATGAAGAACTGTCCCAAACTGATCAAAGATAATGACCCTCATTACTTTGCACTCGACAACAATGATGCGACCTTTGTGGTCTACAGTAACACCTCTAGGATAGCACAACGTATTTGCTCCAAACTTCCGTACAAACTGTCCATATTGATTGTATATTTGGATTTGGTGTGTAGGAGAGCGTTCAGTTACAATGATGTCTCCACTTGTGCGTACTACAGCCACACGGTTAGGATAGAGTAGCTGACCATCACGTTTGCCACATTCGCCAAACTGAAACTTGAAACGGCCTTCCTTATCAAAGATCTGAATCCTGTGGTTGTTAGTATCTGCAACAATTATGTCATTTTGGGCATTGACAGCCACACCACTAGGTTCAGTGAACTGACCTTCCAAAACACCAAATTCTCCAAACTTGCAGTGATAAATCATCTTTTGGCGTTTTATCTGTGAGCGAGGTGGGAAGATGGAGCACGAGAGCAGCTTGTGAGAGAGGTCATGAAGCACAGGATCTGGAGCACTCACACCATTCACCTGCTCATGGCTAAACATGCCTTCACCTCCACAACTCCATTTCTCATAGGAACTCAAACCATTCATGTTCATATCCCCCAAGCTAGTTGAAAATGGTCCCATGGACTGTGATGAGCTAAATCTCTTTGACAATAATGTAGAAAGCTGACTATTACTATATGGACGTTCAAGCATTCCATTTAGGTTACCATTCATGCTATTGTTCAATCCACTTGTGAGTCCATTAGTCAGCCCATTGGTCAAACCATTAGCCAATCCATTACTGAGACTAGTGGATAATCCTGAACTTAAACTAGTGGTCAGATTTGTTGAAATACCAGTGGTCATTTGGCCATTTGATACACTTTGGCTGGTAGTCATTTGTTGGGGCACTCCATTCAGGCCATTTGAGTATGTGTTTAGCCCAGATAATCCATTTAAACAACTGTTAATACTATTCATACTGTTCACAGAGTTGGACGAATTTGGTCTTGCTATTGGGGGCAGTTTGGAGGGTCCCACCTGGATATCTGAAGATGAGCGGATGTATCCAAATGTGTTCCTTACTCCTACTTGAATGGCAGGGAAGTTGCTTACAAACTCTAGGTCACTCACATTCTGCATTCCAAGATCAAAATTTTTTCCCATTTGCTCTGACAGCTTTCCTTCTATGAGCTTGCGAAACATTAGGACCTCTGTAGTATTGGCATATTTCCTCATCTTATCGACAAAGTCACAAGTTGATAGCAGCTTGTCCACACATTCTTGGGCCTTTTGAGCAAATACAGAGAGAGAGACCTGCTTGGCATGATACAAAGAATCAAGCTCACGTAATAGCTCAGTCTTACGTTCTTCCACCATAGTTGTGTAGAAGGTGAAAGTATCATGGATCTCTGACTGGGCCTTCTCGTATTGCTGCTGAAGACGTGTACAGGAGCCTTCAACTGACTTTACACACGTGCGCAGATCTGCAGCTCTGGATCTTCCACCTTCCATTGCATGGCAGATCTGATCTAGGTGACGGGGAGCAGCATCGTTTAGCACCTCATACTCGTGCAAACCCTTGGGGTGATCTAACACAGTACAATCAAGACAGATGGGTGCACTACACGTTACACAAAAGTACTTAAGGGGTTCCCCTTTATGCCGTAAGCAGGTCACGGGCCTTTCATCTCTTTGGGCAAGCTCAGCCAGTGTCACAACACGATGTCCTTCAAAACAATGCATGAACTGATGAGCCATAACACAATGGGGGCAGAGAAGCTTGGCACAGTCCAAGCAGCGGGCAACTGCAGCCACGTCTCGACTCTTGCAGGCAGTACAGGATGCAGGCTCATCCACTGGAGTCTCCAAGAGTCTATGTAGAGCGTAGTCTGGCAACAACAGTGGGGGTGGAGCAGTTGTTACAGCCTGGCACTGGGGACACACGAGTCTGTCTCCACCGTCACACACTTTTTCTAGGCACCCCAAGCAGAACACATGTAGGCAGGATAGCACACGAGGCAGCACGTATGTGTCATTACACAGTCCACATACTGTAGCAACAGGAGAGTTGCGTCCAACTGTGGAACCTGCAAGAGACAATACACATTAATTTTATACTGTACTATATCACAATACATAAAACAGCAGTAAAAAAATAAGAAGGCACATTAAAAACAAATCTTCTATTAAAAAATAGAGATTACATGTTTATTTCTGTATTTTAATACAAAAGTGCCAGATTTTTGTAAAGCCCATATATATGTTTAGCATATTGGACAAGAGGGATGAGGGAGAGTAGATGATGGGTAGGTAAGATGAAGTGGAGATATGCAATAAAAAGAGTCTTTTGTGGTAGAGAAATTATGCAAGTCAAATTAACATGGCAATGGACACGATAAGTATTGAACTGCATGATAAGGTGTTTGGTAGGTTATCTTTTAGTAGTTCTAGAGTTATCTTCCCCATTGTCCAGTCTCAGGCAAGGTCCAGTCAGTTTTGGACCAGAAGTGGCCTGAAAGACTTCAAAATGGTTAACCCTTTCAGGGTCTGTCCCGTAGATCTACGGCTTTGCGTTCAGTGTCCAAACCGTAGATCTACGTCATGAGCTCAGCTCACTCTGATAAACTGTGAGTGGTACACTTGGGCCTAGATATGAGAGAATACATCTATGTGGTATGTGTGCACCACATAAAACAAATCCTGCAGCACACTGTGTATAATGAGAGAAAAAAAAAAAACCAAGATTTTCGATTAAAACAGCAACTTTGCAGTGTTTTTTCGTATGTTTTTTATAGTTGTATTTGCAATTTCTTGGTCTCATTTGATAGAATGGAAGACATATTACAGAAATAGAGATGATTTTCATTGGTTTTAGCACTGGAAATGGCTTGAAACTGAGCTCAAAGTAGCGGAAATGTTAAATTTTTGTCGATGTTCAAGAGTAAACAAACGACCTCACACGTCTAATACACGCCAGCTGGTGGATCTAATACACATTCACAAATGTGGTGATGATATTTATACAATTACAATATTGCATAACAGTAAATCTTCTAATTTTTGGTGTGAATAAAAATTCATTATGTAAATAAAAAATAAAAATGGGATTTACTTGTAAAGCCTCAAAACGTAACTAATGAACCGAGGAAATGTTAGTTTAGTGCCAGGAATGCCTACATTGTTTATTCTGGATGCTATTTTGAAATTGGAATATTTTGAACTTGGTGTTAAATTGGCCAAATTACCAATTTCCGATCACTTTATTTTGTAGTTGAAACAGTTGACTTGGTGATTTCTTGTGCTCAATCGATAGAATAGAAGTAATACTAGTAAAATAGCTAAGAATTTGGTTGACTGGAATGATGTAATTGGCCTAAAATGGAAGTCAAAGTAGGCAAAATCGCCGATTCGTAAACATCGCTGACACATCAAAATTCGCGAGAGCATAATTTCGTCAGTTTTCCATCAAATTTCGTACTTTTTGTTTTATTACCTTCGCAAAAAGATTCTCTATCATTTCATAAGAAAAAATAACATTTTTTTTTTTTAAATTCTTGGACACTGGGGCACCACTTCAGTTTTGGGGGGCCTTGACCCTAAGGGGTTAAAAAGGTGTTTCGGAAATTTTCCTGGTTCTCTACCTCCCTTTCCCCCTCCCCTCCCCACAAGCTGTTTTAGGGGATTTTGCAGGGTCTTCAATTTTGGAGGGTCTAAACCAACCGAGCATTTTTTTTTTTTTTTTTTTTTTTTTTTTTTTTTATCACACCGGCCGATTCCACCAAGGCAGGTGCCCGAAAAAGAAAAACTTCCCATCTTTCACTCCATCACTGTCTTGCAAAGGGGGGCTTTAACAACTACAGTTTTTGAACTGCAACTTTAAACCCCTCCTTTCAAGTGCAGGCACTGTACTTCCCATCTCCAGGACTCAAGTCCCCCTGCCGGTTTCCCTGAATCCCTTCATAAATGTTACTGTGCTCACACTCCAACAGCACTCAAGTATTAAAAACCATTTGTCTCCATTCACTCCTATCAAACACGCTCACGCATGCCTGCTGGAAGTCCAAGCCCCTCGCACACAAACCTCCTTTACCCCCTCCCTCCAACCCTTCCTAGGCCGACCCCTACCCCGCCTTCCTTCCACTACAGACTGATACACTCTTGAAGTCATTCTGTTTCGCTCCATTCTCTCTACATGTCCGAACCACCTCAAAAACCCTTCCTCAGCCCTCTGGACAACAGTTTTGGTAATCCCGCACCTCCTCCTAACTTCCAAACTACGAATTCTCTGCATTATATTCACACCACACATTCCCTCAGACATGACATCTCCACTGCTCCAGCCTTCTCCTTGCTGCAACATTCATTCACCCACGCTTCACACCCATATAAGAGCGTTGGTAAAAACTATACTCTCATACATTCCCCTCTTTGCCTCCAAGGACAAAGTTCTTTGTCTCCACAGACTCCTAAGTGCACCACTCACTCTTTTTCCCTCATCAATTCTATGATTCACCTCATCTTTCATAGACCCATCCGCTGACACGTCCACTCCCAAATATCTGAATACGTTCACCTCCTCCATACTCTCTCCCTCCAATCTGATATTCAATCTTTCATCACCTAATCTTTTTGTTATCCTCATAACCTTACTCTTCCTGTATTCACCTTTAATTTTCTTCTTTTGCACACCCTACCAAATTCATCCACCAATCTCTGCAACTTCTCTTCAGAATCTCCCAAGAGCACAGTGTCATCAGCAAAGAGCAGCTGTGACAACTCCCACTTTGTGTGTGATTCTTTTATCTTTTAACTCCACGCCTCTTGCCAAGACCCTCGCATTTACTTCTCTTACAACCCCATCTATAAATATATTAAACAACCACGGTGACATCACACATCCTTGTCTAAGGCCTACTTTTACTGGGAAAAAATTTCCCTCTTTCCTACATACTCTAACTTGAGCCTCACTATCCTCGTAAAAACTCTTCACTGCTTTCAGTAACCTACCTCCTACACCATACACTTGCAACATCTGCCACATTGCCCCCCTATCCACCCTGTCATACGCCTTTTCCAAATCCATAAATGCCACAAAGAACCTCTTTAGCCTTATCTAAATAACTGTTCACTTATATGTTTCAACTGTAAACAACCTGGTCCACACACACCCCTACCTTTCCTAAAGCCTCCTTGTTCATCTGCTATCCTATTTCTCCGTCTTACTCTTAATTCTTTCAATTATAACTCTACCATACACTTTACCAGGTACACTCAACAGAACTTATCCCCCTATAATTTTTGCACTCTCTTTTATCCCCTTTGCCTTTATACAAAGAACTATGCATGCTCTCCTTTCCAATCCCTAGGTACCTTAACCCTCTTCCATACATTTATTAAATAATTGCACCAACCACTCCAAAACTATATCCCCACCTGCTTTTAACATTTCTATCTTTATCCCATCAATCCCGGCTGCCTTACCCCTCTTTATTTACTACTGCCACGAACTTCCCCCACATGCACAACTGCTCTTCTCACTCCTACAAGATGTTATTCCGTCTTGCCCTATACACAAATCACAGCTTCCTATCTCTCCAACATTAAAAATTCCTCAAAATATTCCTTCCATCTCCCAACCTCTAACTCTCCATTTAATAACTCTCCTCTCCTATTTTAACTGAGCAAATCCATTTGTTCTCTAGCTTTCTTAATTGTTAATCTCCTCCAAACTTTTTCTTATTTCAACAAATTGTTGATAACATCTCACCCACTCTCTCATTTGCTCTCTTTTACATTGCCCCAAACCACTCTCTATACTTGCTCTCTTTTTCTCCAAATACTCTTCCCTCCATTCATCACTTCACTTTGTGTAAAAACTTTCATACAACTTTTTCTCCCTACTACTCTTTAACATCAGCCATTCACCAACGCTCCTCTTCCCATGCACCCACTTTCCTGTAACCACAAACTTCTGCTGAACTCTAACAACTACATTTTTAAACCTCCCCCATACCTTCACCCATTGCCTATGCTCTCATTAGCCCATCTATCCTCCAATACTGTTTATATCTTACCCTAACTGCCTCCTCTTTTAGTTTATAAACCTTCACGTCTCATTTCCCTGATGCTTCTATTCTCCTTGATCCCACTACCTTTTACTCTCAAGTGTTACAACTGGAAGTTGATTGATATTCTGTGGCCCCTCTATAACAGTCTCCTGAGTCAAACTCACAGTCTTTATCTACCAAATGCATAACAAACACTGTCATTTCGCCCTACATCATATCGTGTATACTTATTATCCTCTTTTTCTTAAAATAGTATACTATAACTAAACCACTTCTATACAAAGTTCAATCAAAGGGCTCCATTGCATTTACATCTGGCAACCCTCAGATTACCTACCACAACCTCTCTAAAAGTTTCTCCTACATTTAGCATTCAAGTCCCCTACCACATTTACTCATCACTTGGTTCAAAGGCTCCTATACTTCACTTAAATTCTCCCAAAATCTCTCTCTCTCCTCTGCATTCCTCTCTTCTCCAGGTGCATACACGCTTATTATGACCCACTTCTCGCATCCAACCTTTACTTTAATCCACATAATTCTTGAATTTACACATTCATATTCTCTTTTCTCCTTCCATAACTGATCATTTAACATTACTGCTACCCCTTCCTTTTCTCTAACTCTCTCAGATACTCCAGATTTAATCCCATTTATTTCCCCCCACTGAAACTCTCCTACCCCCTTCAGCTTTTGTTTCGCTTAGGGCCAGGACAAACCAACTTCTTTTCATTCATAACATCAGCAATCATCTGTTTCTTGTCATCCGCACTACATCCACGCACATTTAAGCAACCCAGTTTTATAAAGTTTTTCTTCTTCTCTTTTTTAGTAAAATTTTATACAGGAGAAGGGGTTACTAGCCCATTGCTCCCGGCATTTTAGTCGCCTCATACGACACGCATGGCTTACGGGGGAAAGATTCTTTTCCACTTCCCCATGGACAATAGAAGAAATTAAAAAAGAACAAGAGCTATTTAGAAAAAGGAGAAAAACCTAGATGTATGTATATATATATATGCATGTGCGTGTCTGTGAAGTGTGACCAAAGTGTAAGTAGGAGTAGCAAGATATCCCTGTTATCTTAGCGTGTTTATGAGACAGAAAAAGAAACCAGCAATCCTACCATCATGCAAAACAGTTACAGGTTTTTGTTTCACAGTCATCTGGCAGGACGGTAGTACTTCCCTGGGTGGTTGCTGTCTACCAACCTACTACCTATTTCCACAAATAAATTTTACAGGTTAAGAGCAAATATCCTACTTGAGCTTATTTCAAAGCTTGGCCCTATCTAAGGTATACTACCACCCCACTTTCCCAGGATATTACCCACAACAGTCAACTAACACCGAGGTACCTACTTTCTGCTAGGTGAACAGGGAAAGCACGTGTAAGGAAACATGCCCAACATTTCCACCTGTCCCAGGGATGGTTATGGATAATTAGCAAAGAAACCTTTTTTTTTTTTGACGATGTATTCGAAGTGGAGAGCAAGTGTTATATAGAAGAGGCCTGAGAATGTGATTAATGAATAAAGGGAAGGTTGCTTTAGTGGCTGGAATTTCTAGTCTGCTTTGGACTTTTAATACAAAGGGAAACAGTAAGTAAAAATGAACTAGTACAGTATATTTGTGAATTAAGTGACACTGACAACTGATATACCTTTGATGGATTTTGAGTTTTCCTACTCCTGGGTCAGGCTTCTCTGGCGTTTTCCTGGTCAACCAGGACACTAGGTCATCACACGAGGGGCCTAGGGTGATCAGAGATGACAAACATTGGGTCCAGTCATCTGCACCCAACCCACCCGACTACCTGGAGCGTTTTCCAAGGGTCAATGCCACCATGATCTGGTCCCAGACCAGGCCACCCAGTGGATGACCTTATTAACCAGGTTGCTTGTGCTACCCACACTAAATCCAATGTATGCACCACAGCCTGACCGATAACGAACCGACTTGAGAAACTTGTTACATTCTCTCTTGAAGACAGCCAGGGGACTGTTGGTAATTCCCCCTATGAATGTGTAAGGCTGTTAAAGTCTTGTTCCTCTTATACTTATTATCTCGTAGTACATTCGTGCTTCTCATTCAGGTATACAGAGTAAGAATCAAACATGCAAGCCCATAAGTATGCTTTTAGCAGACTATTGGCTTGACAGATTCAAGGTGTACCAGGGCAGCTGTTGCATGGAAGTTTATGCCTCTTGCCATACTGCCAAAGACAAAGAATTTGCTATATTACTGTGACTTCCTTATTTTAATGATTTGCCTGAAAACTCAATGGACTTTAATCTGACAGAGAATGTTTGGAAACTTAATAAGAATAACTTCAATATGTGGAAATATCCTTTAAGTCCTTTCAATCAATCAAGTTTATTCTCTATAAGGATTACAATGCAGGGTTTACAGATTTTGGATATTGTGTGGTTTACATGTTATAAAATACTAATTACAGAGGGGGCTACTAGGACACCTAGCATGGCTAGGCATTTCGGGCAGACTTAGATTAATTCTTAACTCTAAATTATTACAAATTATGGATTAAGCTGGTATTATGGCTAAGTGACTAAATGATAGTTTGTGAGTTTAGCAATGTGAATGCTTTTGTTTTGGCACAATACATAGTTTCTATATCGGAGTATCACAGGCAAACTTATGACTAGTTAGGATTCATTTTTTTAAGATTAAGATTCGTATTTCTGTGTTTATAGTCAAATGGGCGAGTGAGTAAGTGTGAACCACCAGGTGGTTTTCATGTAGTTAGTTGACAGGGTGTATCAGGGAGATAAGATGTTTTCTAATGGTAGTTTTGAAGGTGATGAATGTGTCTGCAGTTCTAGAGTTTTCAAGTAGGGTGTTCCAGATTTTAGGGCCTTTGACATACACTGAATTTTTGTAAAGGTTTAGTCGGACACAGTGAATGTCAGATGTTTGTGTGTGGTGTTATGCCTGTGGGTCCTGTCACAACTATCAAGAAAGCATTTTAGGTCAAGGTTAATATTTACCCCCCCCTCCACAAATGCAAAAATTGGGGGCTTTTATGAAAAAAAGACACCTTTCGATTGTAAAACATTCGCTGTTGAATGTTTGTGAAAATCTTTTCAATCCGTTCATTATTAATAGCATATCAATGGCAAATAGGTAAATAACTTACTTTCCAGATGTTCAAGACAATACGTCTAGGTCTATTACCTCTGATATCACATCAAATGTTATAGTTACTATAATTCACTGTAGAAACATCACACAAAGATGGGATTTACACCAAAATGTTGCCAAACTTTAGAACTATTATTCAGGAAGCTTAACATTACTGATTTTTCTTTTTTTTTTATTTTTATGTATGCACCCTCCAACCATGGGTTTACAACCCCTTAACACCAAAATCTCAAGTGCCATTAAGCAGGTGTGGGAGGGTATTTACTTTTCTGACCTCCATAAGTCAAGCCTTATCAGTATCTAAAACTTGAGGGTAATCCTATGAAATACTAGTTTAAGTGAGGAACAAGTACATATTTCAGTAATTTATATTTAAAACTATAGGTTATTGTGAGTACTCTCATTTTGTGATTTGTTTATGCACTTGCATATATATGACACCTACTTTACAATAAAAGCTCCACATAATGAACTTCCAAAATACAGAACAAAATCCACTAGGTCAATCAATTTGGAAACAATGGGTGAAGTTCATTGGTTACAGAAATGTTCATTATTGTTACCATCATGGCAAAGTGATCTCTCTATCTACCACACATGCCATTACCTGCCACATGCTTTCTCCAATTAATTTATTATATAAAGGGTTTACTGTATATTGCACCATCTGCTGAACCTCTTGCTTTTGTAGGGAATGATTTATGTGTTGATTTAAGACCAACTCTGAATTTTCTTGCTTGCATTCTAGGGAGTACAGGTCAAGGGACTCCATGATCCCAGTAATTTAGCGGCTTACCTGAATTTAAATATACAATGAAGATTCTTTGTACAATCTAAGTCTGCAGTGTTGCCCACCTTAAAAGGGTACTGCTAATGTACAGCAGTATTCCAGCCTAGAGAGAACAAGTGACTTAAAGAACACCATCGGCTTGGCATCACTGGATTGAAGGTTCTTGCTATCCATCCTATAATTTTCCTCAGTTATGATAATGACACTGTCGTGATAATTGAACATGAGATCCTCCAACATTATCACTACAAAGTCTCTCACTTCAGTCTGTTATAATTTTATGGTCTGTTCTAGTTTTATTTAACTCAATTTTCCCATAACGCAACATAACACATGCTTTTTGTGGCCCACTGGAAGGCTCAATTTATATTAATTTGGAGATTTACGTTGCCCTTCACTGATGCCACTCATACATATTGTAGGACAGTCTGCAAAGGATGTCCCTGTCTCTATCAGCTATAAGGAAAAGGAAAAGGGTGAATACTGTGCCTTGAGGAGCCGATCTTTTCACTGTGGCAGCCTCTGACCTAACTATTTACTATTATTTTGTCTTCTATTAGAAAGCTAAAATAGTAAAATAACTAACCGCATTTCAGTTCCTGCATGATCCAAGGAGGTATGCCTATATTCTATAATCCCAGTATCTCAAGTCTCAATGTACATGACTGCAATAGTGCAGAGGGCAGCACATATTAATGATGCAGTCAAATTGTAAATTAAAGACACATACAGTCCGAATCTAATTCGAACCTTTCAAAGGAACCAATATCTTAGAATACACAAACTCATTATGAGCATGGAAGGCCAATTCCATTGTTCAACTCAACCAAATTCTTATTTCATTAGTATGCCTTCTGTTCTATTGACTGAACACCAGAAACCTCCAATTTAACCATTAGAACTACCCTAAAAAGTGTACAGAAATCAGTAATGTAGCCAATTTTACATAAAATTAAAAAATTAAAGACTTGCCCTATTTCTCAGATAATAAAATATAACCAGGAATGATTGGTCATGGTTTACTGCATCCCAATAATTGAATCAGACCTATTAAAAGCCCATAAAAAAAAAAAGATCATGGGGGGGGGGGGGGATTCTATTACCCCTCTCTCACATCTACCTCTGGGAGACTCAGTAAATGGAGCAAACAACAATACATTAAGATAACTATAGTATAATATAGGTAGTAAGTTGGTAGACAGCAGCCACCCAAGGAGGTACTACCGTCCTGCCAAGCGAGTGTAAAACAGAAACCTGCAATTGTTTTACACGATGGTAGGATTGCTGGTGTCCTTTTTTCCGTCTCATAAACATGCAAGATTTCAGGTAAATCTTGCTACTTCTACTTACACTTAGGTCACACTACACATACATGTACAAGCATATATATACACACACCCCTCTGGGTTTTCTGCTATTTTCTTTCTAGTTCTTGTTCTTGTTTATTTCCTCTTATCTCCATGGGGAAGTGGAACAGAATTCTTCCTAAGCCATGCGTGTTGCACGAGGCAACTAAAATGCCGGGAGCAAGGGGCCAGTAACCCCCTTCTCCTGTATAAATTACTAAATTTAAAAAGAGAAACTTTTGTTTTTCTTTTTGGGCCACCATGCCTCGGTGGGATAAGGCCGGTTTGATATGGAAAAAAAAAAACTATAGTATAAACTTTAAGGCTGCCAAGAAGCATCAATACTATCATTTCAAATATAAAGAAAATTAACAAGACATCAGTCAAGAAAGAACAGTTTACTGTGATCAGATGGACTGTGATTCAGAGGCTAAACTGCAGGCACCAGCAGTCTGGCTAAACACACCACTGAAGGGAGTTGCATATGAAGTTAGAGAAAGCTAATAAAGTTTGGAAACAATGATGAAACCAAGAAAAATAAGCATAAAGGTAAAACTGCCAGTGAAGAGAATCTAAGCAGAGGAAAGGATTGGAATATACAATATTACAAAATTTCGAAGTAATGCCTGAAAATCGAATATTAAATCTACTGATGAACTGGCAAGGGAGAATATTTTAACCTTAAACTAATTCACTCATTAACTCTTGCCCAAAATGTTACTGAACATTTCTTACATGTGTTTTGATCAAAATATTAATCCAGGAAGAAACCTGCCTTTTCCATTAATACAATAGTTGCAATAACACTGTATAATGTGGCTAGGCATAGGTATATAAAAATGCAGCATTAGACTAGCAGTGGTTTTTAATTATATTTAAATGCCTTTATAAGTTCAGGTCAGCTCCTGACCAGCCAGGCTATGGTACACATGTTGACCTGCATGCAGCTGGCACCAACAGCATGGTCACTGACCATCAATCTGGAGGCCTGGTCTGGAAACCATGATATGGGGGGGGGTGACCCCTGAAACAGTATAATTTCAGCACACTATACAGAGCCGATGATGTTATCAATGGTCAATAATGGTGACAACACTAATTCACTCAGTTATTTGAAAATTGTTCAGGAAAGTTAATTTAAAAGCTTCATATTAAACAAAAAAGTTAAGTCCCCAATTGTCAGCAAACTCTTTTATGCATACTAACAATGTGGTTGCCTACCTCATCTTGAGCTTCCAAAGCCATATGTACCACAAAATTTGAACCCTATAATTTATTTGCAACTCTTATTTAAAGGAAAATTAAATAAGGAAAGTTACTCAACAGCATCCATGAAACATTTATACTGTATATAGGTTGCAAACGGCAGGGGTGAAATTTTTAA
>NC_069410.1:20845616-20862608 GCF_026875155.1 Cherax quadricarinatus | reverse complement strand
ATTAATACTGAAGTTGTGCACCTGGGGGTTTGCGAATTAATACTGAATTTGTGCACCTATGGTGTTTTAGCAACAAAAAACGAATTTTGTCCCCACCTAGTTTTTGGTAGCAATTTAAATACGAATTTGTGACCTAGTGGTGTGTAGAAACTTAATACGAATTTGTGCATCTAGTGGTGTGTAGCAACTTAAACGAAGTTGTGC
Source organism: Cherax quadricarinatus (assembly GCF_026875155.1). Classification (NCBI taxonomy): domain Eukaryota; kingdom Metazoa; phylum Arthropoda; class Malacostraca; order Decapoda; family Parastacidae; genus Cherax; species Cherax quadricarinatus. Next base: position 20,862,404 of record NC_069410.1, on the reverse strand, counting down.
CCTTGTATGTAGCAATTTAATATGAAGTTGTGCACCAGTGGTGTGTAGCAACTTAATACTGATTGTGCCCCTAGTGGTGTGTAGCAACTTAATACTGGAAGTTGTGCCCCTAGTGGTGTGTAGCAACTTAATACTGAAGTTGTGCACCTAGGGGGTTGTAGCAACTTAATACTGAAGTTGTGCACTAGGGGGTGTGTAGCAACTTAATACTGAAGTTGTGCACCTAGTGGTGGTACAACTTAATACTGAATTGTGCACCTAGGGGGTGTGTAGCAATTTAAATACTGAAGTTGTGCACCAAAGTGGTGTGTAGCAACTTAATACTGAAGTTGGCACCTAGTGGTGTGTAGCAACTTAATACTGAAGTTGTGCACCTAGTGGTGTGTTGCAACTAAACTGAAGTTGTTGCACCTAGGGGTTGTGTAGAAACTTAATACTGAAGTTGTGCACCTAGTGGTGTGAAAGCAACTTAATACTGAAGTTGTGCATCTAGTGGGTGTAGCAATTTAAATACTGAAGTTGTGCACCTAGTGGGTGTGTAGCACTTAAACTGAAGTTGTGCACCTAGTGGTGTGTAGCAACTTAATACTGAAGTTGTGCACCTAGTGGTGTGTAGGAACTAAATTCCGGCATCATTATTTTTATGTGAATATATTGTTAAACTCTAGGCACCGTTTTTAGTCCATTAAAGTGCTTAGACTTTTAATAGTAGTTTTTCAGCTCTTCCATTTGTAATTTAATTCCTAGTCCTGCTAATAAAATAAATAGCTTGCTTTCATTTTTAACTTAACCAGTAAGAAAAAAACACTGTTCAAATATAAGTATGGTACAGGAAAATTTGGGTCTAGAATTGTTACTGAAAAAAACTGTTACAAAGCCAGAAATTGTCTAGATACTAGATGAGTATTAATAAGTTGACACTCTTGTATTCTTTGGTGGATGTCTATGCTAATAGATAACACATTTGTAAATGTATGTATTTTTGGCAAGTACCGGTGGAAGTCATCAGTGAGGGAGTGAAGGTGCTCTGTGAGCTGTCATGAGCACCTGGCTGATGGCATCTTCTCTGATGACTGCAGGAAGTCGGTGGAATTGGGTCGCATTTCCATTTTGAAGCTTTCTTACTGGTAGCCACAGTTTTGCAATGAATGCATTGCTGTTGTCTGCAAGGTGAATAATGTTGCTCCGATGACCATATAGTTCAAAGATGGTGCCATGCATGCCAAATGAGTCTGAAATGCTGGCATGCTTATCTTGATGAGTAACTTGCTGTATGATTTGGGCAGGAAGTCTAAAAATGTATCCCTTTAACTCATAGAACCGAGGGGAGCATGTCGCCCCCTTTGGGCAACCAGCGGACTTGTGCATGAGACAACAAAGCTTAGTGCTCAGCATCCGTGTTTTAACACAGTTTAAAAGGTAAGACGCGTGCTCGGCTGATTCTTTGATGAAGCGGCCGTTTTTTATGATGGTCCCCTAAGTGATCAAGCAGGGCTGCTGTTAATGTATTGGAAGCAAGTGTTTTTCATTGAATCATGCAGAGCTGAAGTTACCATTGAGGATTACCATCTCTTAGAATGGCTTATGAGGCTGATTCTGGGAGAATAAGGTACGTAAAATATTGCTGGAAACTGGAACCTCAAGGGTTTCCTTGGCTAGCCGCTGAGTAAACCAGTCTCTACCATTAACACCCGCATGAGTAACGTACCAGCAACACATGATAAATACCAACAGCACATAACTAGACAATAGCAACCCAGCAACACAAAACAAGGTACCAGCCCAATACAAGGTATTTAAGTACCACACAAGGTGCCAGGAGCACATAATAAGATACCAGTAACACAAGAAGATACCAACTACAAAACACAAGACACCACACACACAATGAATACCAGCAAACAAAAGATACTACAAAAGGGAAAAAGGGAAAAGTAACAAAATTAAAAAGTACCAACAATACATAAAAAGGTGCACAACCATAAAAAAGGGGGAAACCAAAAACCCAAAGCGCCTTTTAGTTTTGCAAATTACCAGCAATCCATAAAAAAGGTTTACCAGCAATCCATAAGGAAAAACAGAAACCCATAACAAGTTTACTAGAAACCCATAGTTAGGTGCCAGCAACCCCAACAAAGTCCCCTGGGAATAACAAAAATTTTAAAATCGTGGTAAAAAAAAGCATCACGGGGGTTTTTTAAAGGGGACGCCATAACGTTTTCCACGAACAAGATAAAAAACAGGGGGAACTGAAAGTAACAAGATAAAGACAAAAACCTTAAGTGAAAGAGGAACCCCGAATGGAGAGGGGGAACCCCCTGAATTAAGGGGGGGTTTGGGAAAGGGGGCAGCCAGGCCTTTTGGATTTTTAAAGTAAAGCAGAAAAATTACCCCCTAGCCCAATTACAAAAGAAAAAGGGTTGGGGACCTGGTGGAAGAAACCTGACTTTTTTGAGGGGTTTGTATTTAAGGAATTTTATTTTTAAGCGTTTATTTAGTTTGGGTCACCTAATTGTACCCCATATCTAAATTTATCTGGGAAATTTTCCCAGCTTTTTTAGACCCAATCCCTTTCTCTTTTATAAAGCTTATTGTTTGAAAAAAATAAAAACAATGTAAAATAGGGAAAAAAAGTAAAAAAACCTCACTTTTAATTTGTTTTTCGAAAAAAGATCTACAATCAAATAACATATGGCAAAGGGGACAGCCCCCAAGGGGGGGAACTTTTCCCAACATGTTTCCATAAATATTTTTTTTTTTTTGGGTTTTAGTAAAACAATGTTGAGATACATGGGGTTTAAATTTTATTATACATAAAAAAAAAGTCACAGCATTAAATGAGAAAATTTGGAACAAACAACGAAACGAGTTCCCTGGGGGTTTTTAAAGGGGTTGAAGCAGCCCGACGGCTACCCTCGCAAGTAAGAAACGGGAACCCCCTCTCGGGGAAACACAGCCTAGTTCCCCAACTACCACCAGACGTGAACGGGCACTCACCAAGGACCACCACCCCCCCAAAATTTTGGGTTGAAACGGGAAAACCCACCTAGGACCCACCACTACCAATTTATGTACGGTTTCCCATTTTATTTACCCCCAAACCACCAGTTTGTCAAATTTTGGCCCAACCTATTTCCCCACCCCCCACCACCACCACCACCAGGTTGTGTACTGGCAATAAAACCCTAGTGACCACCAACCACCGGGTTTCGGTCTCCGGATACTAGCGGCGTGTGTCCCGTTTCCACACATATATAAAAACACTTCACTAATAAAACAACATTTTTACCCCCAAAGGGGTAGTTTACTCCTAATTTTGAAAAGGCTGGGCCCGTAACCCCCCCAGAAAGTCTTTGTTAAAAGCAACCAAAAGGGAAAAGCTCACTTTGCGCGCCAAATTGTGGTTATGATCCCCCTCTCAATGAAAAGTTTTTATTTCCCTGTACATGTTGGAATAACACGTCAGGTCGGTCAAATAACTTCATTTAATTTTTTTTTCCTTTCCCCAAAACAGTTTTTCCGAATACATTCAAAGTTACCCTCGGGGGACAGCCGGTGTGACCCTTGTGGGTTTTGCCCCTTAGGTTAAAATTACAATAATTTTATATTCTGGGGAAAAAAACTGGTATTGAATTATAATTAAAGTGAAGAGGGAAATGCCCCCCAAATTTAAATTTCCTTTCCCCAAATGGTAAGTGGGGCCCTTTCGGGTTTTTGCGCTTGGCTAAAGCTTAAAAATCTCCCTAGCTGTAGTAACGAATTTTCCAAGCTATGACTCTATGCAAATCCCGAGTTTTGTACCACAACATAGCAACCTAAATCCACCCAGCCAAAATTTAAAGTAAAAATTTTTGAAGCTTTAAACCCCATTTTTACTATTTAAGGCCCTAAATAAACGGGCCAATTTAAACGTTAAAAAAAGAAAATAGAATTTTTTAATGTTTAAATGAATTTTCTCTTGGTTTTTTTTCAGTGAAGAAAAATATACTCATTGTTTGGGGCCCAAACCCATGGTTTTTCGGAATGAGCAAAACTGACCAGCGACCAAAAACCCCCACAACTCGCCTCTTACAAAAACAAAGATACAGACCCGCACAAAACACGCACAGATTTCCCCCAGACACGCGACAAAGCCCCAGAGGGAAAGAGACGCAAAAGGGGGAAAGAGAGGGAATGATGAAGGGTTGAGCAGGACCCCGACACAGGAGGAAGGGGGAAACCCCACCCCGCAGAAACTCCCCCAAAGGAAAACCCCAAACCCAACAATCCCAAAAGCAACTGAGCAATCAAAAACCAGAAACCCCCACACTGTTCCCTCTGTCCACCAACCCCCCCACACAAACTTCACCCCAAAAGCTGCCCCTAAAGGGCCCTTCCCGAAACCCCCCCCCCCCCTTTATCACAAACCCCCCCCCACAACCCCCGACTTTCCCATAGGCCCCCCCACCAAGGGGTCTCACCTTTCCCCCAACCCCCCAAAATTTTACCCCGGGCCCCAGTGATAGAAAAGAAGCCCAAGGTTGGTTAAAACCCAAAAGCGGGCGGAAAACAAAAAAATATGAGGAGTGGGACGAAAAATCAGCAGAAAAAAACCCCCGACATCATAGCACCACAAAAACGAAACTCCCCTGGGGACAATAACAATGGGAATCTTCCCACCGGATATCAGAACCCCGAGGAAAGAAAAGGAAATAGACGGGGGGAGGGGGCACTGCCCCAAAAAAAAAACCGATTTGGGGTTTTAGGGAAAGGGAAAGGGAAAGGACATTTTTGGAAAAAAGGGACAAAAACGGAAAGGGACAATTCATCTTTGGGGAACATAAAGTACATTGGGGTGATTTAAAAACCCCCCACAAAAAACGCAGGGGGCCAAGAAGGAAATACGAAGAAAACAACAAGCGATGGGGACACACTGGCGAGGTGGCAAAAAAAAGCCACTCGAGCAAGCAAAGTTACTGGTAAGGGGGAATTTTAACCACAGGAGTCGACTGGGAAAAAACCCGGAGCCACATGGGGGTCCCGAAAAAATGGAAAAGCCCCAAAATGAAGGAAGGGTACTTTAAAACCCATGCAAACACATGTCAGGGGCACTACCAGAGAGAGAGGGGGGGATGAGCCAAACCCCCTGGAACTTGTGTTTTACCCGGGCAGTTTTAGACATTGAGGACATCAATTACGAGAGGCCCCTTGGAGCTAGCGATCACGTGGTTCTGAGTTTTGCTTATATAGCAGAGCTACAAGCGGAGAAGGTAACAGGAATTGAATGGGAAAAGCCAAACTACAAAAAGGGTGACTACACAGGTATGAGGAATTTCCTGCAGGAGGTTCAGTGGGACAGAAAACTGGTAGGAAAATCAGTAAACGAGATGATGGAATATGTCACAACAAAGTGCAAGGAGGCAGAGGAAAGGTTTGTTCCCAAGGGAAATAGAAATAATAGGAAGACCAAAGTGAGTCCTTGGTTTACCCGAAGGTGTAGGGAAGCAAAAACTAAGTGCACCAGAGAATGGAAAAGGTACAGGAGACAAAGAACTCAGGAAAATAAGGAGATTAGTAAAAAGAGCCAGAAACGAGTATGCACAGATAAGGAGGAGGCCCAGCGACAGTACGAGAATGACATAGCATCGAAAGTCAAGTCTGACCCGAAACTGCTGTATAGCCACATTAGGAGGAAGACAACAGTCAAAGGCCAGGTGATAAGGCTGAGGAAAGAAGATGGAGAACTCACAAGAAACGATCAAGAAGTATGTGAGGAGCTCAATATGAGCTTTAAGGAAGTATTTACAGTGGAGACGGGAAGTCCTCTGGGGGACAGAACAGAGGTGGACACCAGCAAGGAATATACCAACAAGTGTTGGATGACATACATACAAACGAGGAAGAGGTGAAGAAGCTGCTAAGGAGCATCGATACCTCAAAGGCGATGGGACCGGACAACATCTCCCCATGGGTCCTTAGAGAGGGAGCGGATATGCTGTGTGTGCCACTTACCACAATCTTCAGCACATCCCTGGAAGCTGGGCAACTACCGGAGGTATGGAAGACGGGCAAATGTAGTTCCCATTTTTAAAAAAGGAGACAGAAAAGAGGCACTAAACTATAGACCTGTTTCACTGACGTGTATAGTATGTAAAGTTATGGAGGAGATTATCAGGAGGAGAGTGGTGGAGCACCTGGAATGGAACAGGAGTATAAACGCCAACCAGCACTGATTCATGGAAGGCAAATCCTGTGTCACAAACCTCTGGAGTTTTGTGATAAAGTAACAGAAGTAAGACACGAGAGAGAGGGGTGGGTTGGTTGCATCTTCTTGGACTGCAAGCAGGTCTTTGACACAAGAGATTAGTGCAGAAGCTAGTGGATCAGGCGCATATAACAGGAAGGGCACTGCAATGGATCAGAGAATACCTGACAGGGAGGTAACAATGAGTCATGGTACGTGATGAGGTATCACAGTGGGCACCTGTGACGAGCGGGGTCCCACAGGGGTCGGTCCTAGGACCAGTGCTATTTTTGGTATATGTGAACGACATGATGGAAGGATTAGACTCAGAAGTGTCCCTGTTCGCAGATGATGTGAAGTTAATGAGGAGAATTAAATCAGATGAGGATCAGGCAGGACTTCAAAGAGACCTGGACAGACTGGACACCTGGTCCAGCAACTGGCTTCTCGAATTTAACCCCGCCAAATGCAAAGTCATGAAGATCGGGGAAGGGCACAGAAGACCGCTGACAGAGTATAGGCTAGGTGGCCAAAGACTGCAAACCTCGCTCAAAGAGAAAGATCTTGGGGTGAGTATAACACCGAGCATGTCTCCGGAAGCACACATCAACCAGATAACTGCTGCGTCATATGGGCGCCTGGCAAACCTGAGAACAGCGTTCCGATACCTTAGTAAGGAATTATTGAAGACACTGTACACCGTGTACGTCAGGCCCATACTGGAGTATGCAGCACCTGTTTGGAACCCGCACTTGATCAAGCACATCAAGAAATTAGAAAAAGTGCAAAGGTTTGCGACAAGGTTAGTTCCAGAGCTAAGGGAAATGTCCTATAAAGAAAGGATAAGGGAAATCGGCCTGACGACACTGGAGGAGAGGAGGGTCAGGGGAGACATGATAACGACATATAAAATACTGCGCGGAATAGACAAGGTGGACAAAGACAGGATGTTTCAGGGAGGGGACACAGAAACAAGAGGTCACAATTGGAAGTTGAAGACTCAGATGAGTCAAAGGGATGTTAGGAAGTATTTCTTCAGTCATAGAGTTGTCAGGCAGTGGAATAGCCTAGAAAGTGACGTAGTGGAGGTGGGAACCATACATAGTTTTAAGACGAGGTTTGATAAAGCTCATGGAGCAGGAAGAGAGAGGACCCAGTAGCAACCAGTGAAGAGGCGGGGGCCAGGAGCTAAGACTCGACCCCTGCAACCACAAATAGGTGAGTACAAATAGGTGAGTACAGACACGCATACGCACGCAAACACACACACACACACACCTACTTGCCACAAAACATACACCGAGGTGTGTGTGTGTGTCTCTCTCTCTTTCTCAGTGTATATACCTCATTCTACTTTAATCCTTACTTTAGGATTTAAGGTATTCTTGACTGGTAACATTACCGTCTTAATAACCCTTTGAATAGTCGATAGAATTTAAGCCCAGCTAATTACCCAATTGCTTGTGGAGTTCGATTAAATTTCCAGCTAGTTTGTTCACCGTTTTCTAAACCACAAGTAATTAATGGTGCATCTTGGTGCACAATAATCACATTCTTCAGCACTGCCGTTCAGAGTACAAACTGCTTTATAGACAAATGCCGCGAACTCGCGTGAAACATTGCGTTTCCATGTAGCTCGTTTTTTCTTCTGAATCGTTGCAACTGTTCCAAACGAGGGATCAATTTCCGGCCGATTGCACCACAGTTCCACCAGGGAGTACTTTCTGACTCTCTGCAACACTGTTTTGCTAGGGAACGATTTCTGGTTCACTGCAACACTGCTCCCCTATAGGAGCACTTTCTGGCTCTCTACAACACTGCTCCACCATGGGAACACTTTCTGGCTCTGCAACACTGTTCTATCATAGGAACACTTTCTGGCTCTCTGCAACACTGCTCCATCATAGGAACACTTTCTGGCTCTGCAGCACTGCTCCACCATGGGAACACTTTCTGGCTCTGCAACACTCTTCTTTCATAGGAACACTTTTTGGCTCTCTGCAACACTGCTCCACCATAGGAACACTTTTTAGCTCTCTGCAACACTGTTCCACCATAGGAACACTTTCTGGCTCTCTGCAACACTGCTCCATCATGGGAACACTTTCTAACTCGCTGTTCCACAAAGGAACGCTTGCACTTATTATTTATGAACCCACTTTTCTCCAAGTGGTCTATGACTCTCCTTCAGATTACCTTACATGGTATACAAGTAAAACTGGACTGTAGTTCAACACTTCCTGCATGTCTCCTTAAATATACATGCATGGGCTACATTTCGCTGTCTTTCAGATCTCCGGCAACTGTTTCGTGTCCATTGACTTATCGTGGATCTTAGCTAGCTTTTCAGACAGTGCATCTGCTCGCTCTCGTGGAATTCATGGGGACACATTTTCAAGTCCACATTGCCCTTGATGTATCCTGAATGGTATCTAGTACCTGTCGGTTGTATCTTTATCTTCGGACTGTCTGATACAGCGGCTGTATCCACTGAAAACATGTCTTACACATGGTTTGTACAACACCTTACAGATTTTGTCATTTCTCTTAAGCTCTTTCCCCCTCAACAGCATCAAGGATGCTGGTGAGGGGCCCTTGATCTTGGAAATTGGATCTGTGCTCCAGCTCCCTGGCTGTATGACCCTTGTGGATTTAGCGCTTAGTTATTACCTGGAGAGAGTTTACCTGGAGAGAGTTTCGGGGGTCAATGCCCCCGCGGCCCGGTCTGTGACCGGGTTCCTTTAATTGAGCCTGAATGCTTTCCATCCCCTCCCCTACCCACAGGCGCTGTATAATCCCTACGGCTTTAGCGCTCCTTCATTTTTTTACTCCTCTCAGTATCTTTAGTTGAACCATAACCTCTTCGTCTGGTTTTGAAGTTCTGCTCCGCCACCCCCAGGCACTTTCCAGCTAGGTATTCTATTACGCCATTCATTGAATTTCATTCCCTTTTCCCAGTGCACTGCATTCAGTTGTTAGTCGCGTCGCGTGAGTGGCTAGTTTATTGTGCACCAGCAGCTCATGCTGTGAGTGCTAGCACAAAAAAAAAACCACGATTACAGAGGTCACAATGGGTCTTTATCAGACCCCACTAGGCATAGTTACATCACGAAAAACCATATTAGTCAATTTATATACTGCAGTTTCTTTATATAACTAATGAACACAATACATTATGGAGTTACAATCTCAAAAATCGTTTATCTTAATACCATTAAAAACATTAGCCATTATTGGCTGCAGTCTCTTAAAAAAAAACAATTCATTCGTCTAGAAGATATACTAGTGGATATACTCTCAAGATTTCAGATATCTTATTATTAACAATAAAATATTTTGCTATATCTTGAGGAGTTTGTATGGAGGTATCTCTGAAAGGCTGGATGTTTGTACATTCAAAGACCTACTGTTCCAATGTAATGTCCCTGTCTCTGTCCATACACTTCGGATATGATATCATTGGCATCTCTATTCAAACCGTACTGCCAGAGATACTTATAGCCTAGCCTCAGTCAAGCAGTAACATCTTGTAATCTGCTGGCCTTGCTATTTTCTCCATTTGATACGGTATGTTTAACTTGACACATCTCATTATGATGGTCATTTAATCTGCATGTTCCTATTTGTACTGTTCAACTTTCTTCAGATTCCTTTGCTAGTGCCTTTCTGACAATTTTTTTTTTTAAATTTTGCATTACATTTAGGATTTCTTTTATCTCTTCAGATTTCCCTCTTCTGAATTCAGGTTCCTTGCGCCCTCCACCTCCTGTTCTTCTCCTCTCAATATTTAGGTCCAAAAGAAATTCGAAAATCAGTACTGTATGGTAGCTAGCGACCAGGAGACTCTTCGTATTCTACTTCGTCTGTCACATGTATTTTTGTTAAATGCCAAATCCAGCCTTGCTTTCTCATCTCTCTCTCTCTCTCTCTTTTGTTGTGTCCTTAACATGCTGACACAAAAAGTTTTCCCCGACCACATCCATCATCTTGGTTCTCCACACCTCCAGCCCCCCAAGTCGGTCCCAGTTCTCCCAGTTTAACTCATTCTGGTTCAGATCTCCCATGATTATTAACACTGCTTTACCCCGGTTAGCTTTCCTTGTTGCTTTAGCTATGATGTCAACTATTGTCTCCAAAAACCTGTCTTGGCTTCCTACTGTTAGGTGATGGGTTGTAGATCACTGTTACTACTTTGGATCCCCCAATCCTGATTGTGTCCACTGTGTTGTCATTTGACTCCTCATTGTTTATCCTGTGTGTGTCTTAGTTACCATTTGTCAAAGGTACATGTCACTAAGACACTTGTCGTGTGTGTGTGTGTGTGTGTGTGTGTGAGAGAGAGAGAGAGAGAGAGTGTATATCTGTTTCAGATATAATGATCATGGAAAAATAAATGTAAAATATCACCGTCGCTACACTTATGTGTTTCTTGTACTAGTGTGGCTCTCACCGTCGCTACATCTGGCAGTACACATTTCTGTTGGCTGCCTCTGGATTTCCTGGAACTAGATGTGCAAAATCACTCGTGTTGGTATCGTTCATTTCATTCCACGTTCCGTTACTAGACAAAGATTTCTTCGAGTTGTGTGAATGAAAGTTTTATTAGGCACAGATTTACTATAGCGACGAGAATGGACGAGCAGGTGCATGAAACACTATCTGCGAGGCTTTCACGAAGCCGAAGTCGAGTCTATTTAAGGGTTGCGAATACGGTGTTCGCGGATAAACAAACTGTTGCTGGAGTATTGATGCCAGGTGATGATTACCCTCATTTAAACACCTAAATATGGGCTTATCTTTTAAAAATGTTGTCGATACTGCAAGGCATAAGGTAATATTTTAGGAAGAGAATCCGATGTGGCAGAAAATATGCGATGGCATTCTATGTGGAACTAGTGAAACGAAAATATAATCTGGCGGTTTGTGAGGTTAGGCAACTGGTAGCGGGCGGTGGCGGCGGCGGTGACGGCGGCGGCGGGGACTTGACGAACCGGTCAAAAGGGCAAGGTGAGGGGAACTCCCTCTCGTTACCTCAGAAAGAACAACTTATTCACGTTCATCTTCAGCTTTCCTGTTTATTATCTTAAATCCTCAGCTGCTCCAACGCTGTGAGATAAACTAGACAGTTACTAGGCCAGAACGACGCCAGTTCGTCGAGTGTGAGGTGAGGTAAGATGAGTGCAGACGCCAGGCTCGCCAGCCTCCGACGTACACAACGTGCTGACGCTGCTAGGTGGGAGGCTGGAGTGAACCTAATGGCACCAGCATTGTGCAAAGGGAAGGGTGAAAGTGGGTGCTTCTAATGCCAAAATCAATGTGCCTGGGGATGAGACGAGAAGTGCCCTTAGTAGCACCAACATTGTGCAAGAGGAAGTGGTGAGGAGTGTCTCTTACGTCGTAACAAAAAACTGAGATTGGGGAAGGGGCTCATTGGGAGGAAATTTGGGTTAACATCACATTGCTGATGTATCCAAGTCTGACAAAAAATTCAGGGGGGGGGAGAGACTATTTAGTTCCAAACATCAGGAAAGGGAAGCAACGGGAGTAGTTAGAAGGAAAGAGTGTGTCCCTAACACCGTAAATACATTGACTGGAAAGTAGGAGGGGAAGCGGGTTCCTCTAGAGTCTAGAGTCATGTCCTGTGCTAGGGGAAGTAGGCTTCTTCATCCTTACAATGGGGAAAGAGGCGGACAGCTAAGAAAGGAAAGGGGTTCCTCTATCGTCCTACACTGAGGTAGGGGAAGGGGGCGTGCTCATCGTCCTACACTGAGGTAGGGGAAGGGAGCGTGCTCATCGTCCTACACTGAGGTAGGGGAAGGGGGCGTGCTCATCGTCCTACACTGAGGTAGGGGAAGGGGGCGTGCCCATCGTCCTACTCTGAGGTAGGGGAAGGGGGCGTGCTCATCGTCCTACACTGAGGTAGGGGAAGGGGGCGTGCTCATCGTCATCAACTCAGGTAAGGGGAAGGGGCGGACAAGTATGAAGGGAAGGGGGGAATGGGGTGCTCCTAACGTCACACAAACTTCCTCAGCATATTGATTTCTATCGGCGTTTGCTGCCATTCCACAGTGGCCTGCCTCTCCCTCATCCTCTCTCCCTCATCCTCTCTCCTTCATCCCCTCTTCCTCATCCCCACTCCTCCACAATACGCCCAAACAGACTCCCCCCTCCACTCCCTCTCCCATTCTTCTCTCTCCATCTACCTACCTGAGAGATCTCTCTCCCGTTCCTCTCCCCCACTCACACTCCTCTGCCTCTCTCCCTTTCTACCTGTCTGACAAACTACGCACTTCCCACACGCCGCCCTGGACCTGTGGACATACCTTCTTGCAGTCTGCTGTAGTTTGCTCCTTTTGGCGACGTTATAATAATGAAAATAAGTCACAGTGTTTGATTTTATTGTGTTATCTTAGGTCACCTCATCATCAAGTATCGTTTGTTCCATGAGTATAACATCTGTACACCGTCACAACCATTGTATACAATGGTACTATTGTTTGTTAAATATTTGTTGATTTAACTGAAGATTATTATTACTATTATTATATTAATTTATTATTATTATATTTATTTTCATTATTATAATTATTATAATGAAAATAATTTTATTATTATTATTATTATTATTATTATTATTATTATTATTATTATTATTATTATTATTATATTATTATTATCGTTGTTATTAATGTTTCTAGTTGATAACAAAATAATCCTGAGTTGCCTAAGCTTATTATGTTTCTCTTATAAGTTATAAATGTGAAAAAAAGTTACTGGGGTGGTTGTGGAGGACTCATGCCCCTGTACCCGCCTTGTCAGGAGGTGGAAGTGGGGGACTCACACCCCGGCACATGCATAATGAGGAAGCAAGTGTGGGGGAGATAGACCCCAACACCAGACTTGTCAGGAAACGACAGTGGGGGTATTCACAACCCCCCATCCCCACACCCACTTGTCAGGAGGCAGGTGGTGGGGGAGACAGATCTACACACCCGGCTTATCAGGAGATGGGGAATGGAGGACTAGCAACCCCAGGATACACCTTGTCAGGAGGTGGGTATGATAGAGATGCACCACGTTACCAGGAGGCAGGTGTGTGAGACTAATATCCTTACACCTGCATTGTCAGGAGGCAGGTGATGAGACTACCATCCTACATCTGTATTGTCAGGAGGCAGGTGTGGGGGAGATAGACCCCCACACCAGACTTGTCAGGAAACGAAAGTGGGACATTCACAACCCCCCTCCCCACACTCACCCTATCAGGAGGCAGGTGGTGGGGGACTCACACCTACCTTGTCAGGAGGCAGGTGTGGGGGACTCACACCTTTACACTTACCTTGTCAGGAGGCAGGTGTGGGGGACTCACACCCCTTACACCTACCTTGTCAGGAAGCAGGTGTAGTGACTCACACCCTTACACCTACCTTGTCAGGAGGCAGGTGTGGGGGACTCACATCTCTACACCTGCCTTGTCAGGAGGCAGGTGTGGGGGGCTCACACTTCAGTACCCACCTGGTGAGGAAGCAGGTGGATGTATCTTAATTTTCGGTTTTATGGTATAACAGGATCAATTTCAACTGGGCTGAATTAGTGTAGCAAAAATTTATCAGCTTGGGTTGAAACATTAGTGTTCCTGAATCATTATAAAGAGTGATGTGTCACTGTACATGGTGAAAATAAAAAAAATCTCATTTCCCAAGGGGCGCCGCCCCCATTTTAAAATATTTAAACGCCATATAGTCTCAAATCTGCTCCTGGGTATAAGGAAGCCTGGGATAAAATTTGATTGTATTGGCTTTCATGGACTCTGCGTTAACGAAAAGCACACACACAAACAAGCAAACAAAAAGAATACAAACAAACAAACAATTAAAGAGACAAACTTTAATAACTATATTATTATTATTGCTATTATTATTATTGTTGCTGCTATTACTACTACAACTATTACTACGGCTACGACTACAACAACTACTGCTACTACAACTACTATTATTACAACTACTACTACTACTACTACGACATAGACTACTACTACTACTACTACCACCACTATTATTATTGCAATATTGCTGGCCACACCCGAAGGTGCTTAATCTGGTAAGGAAGCAAAAAACACAGCAACTGTTTCGCCTCAGTGTCTCTCAGTACACACACACACATACAAACAAACACACACACACAAACAAACACACACACAAACACACTGGGTACTGTCATTATATCTTAACCTGTTACAGAGTGAATGGTGTTAGAATATGAACCCAGGGCAGCACCTGACAGTCTCTCAGCCACCTGACATAAGAACAAAAGAATATAAGAAAGAAGGAACACTGCAACAGGCCTACTGGCTTATGCGGATGAAGACCACAGGTAGATCATAGAACTTGTCTGTGTGGAACTAACTGGAAAAGAAAATAAATTAAGAGAAGAGTAAAGAATGGGGAGCAGAGGGAAGAGAATGCAGGTGTCAATACCATGATATGATAATAGCTGGTCTGGAGAGCAAATTGGTTAATGAGTGGAACACAGAGTTCAATATTTTCTGGGATAATACTGTGGAAATTTGAAAGAAAAAAAGATGGAAAGAATAGCATGGAACAGGAGAAAAGGGCACTAATTGATCAAAGACATAAAAAAGAACGTAAGAAAAACTGGAGACTATGTAGAAAATGAGGCAGGGGCAAGGAAAGGAGGTAATAATGAAGAAAAAAAGCACAAGCAAAGGAATCAGGAAGATACAAAGGAGAATATTCATTAATATAGATACTCTCAGGAGATGAAGAGGTACAGGAGACGTTAAGAGAGTTAGCGAGGACACTAGTGACAACAGATAAGGCAATCTAGAGGGAAAGATTATGCGAGGAAGAAAGAGGGAAGTCGCTGATGATCGATGGATTTCAGGAGACTGATGGCAGGAAGGAAGATATGGGGAAGGAGGAGGAACATAAAATTATATCGATCACCTAGTGTATAGAAGGAGAATAAGAACTAGAGAAGATAAAAAGCTCTCAGAGGACTGGAACGAACTCCCAGGGCAAGCAGCACCCAGTCATACTAACCTTGTGATCACAGTTTGCTTGAACTAGGATTTTGGAAACAGAAAACCCCTCACGGAAGGTTCCTTGATGTTGGTGAGGGGCTCTTGATTTAGGGAATTGGATCTGTGCTCCAGTTCCCCGAATTAAGCCTGAATGCCTTCCACATCCCCCCCAGGCGCTGTATAATCCTCCGGGTTTAGCGCTTCCCCCTTGATTATAATAATAATAATAATGGAAACAGAAAACGTTTTTGAAGAATACAGGATATCACGGTATTGAAATAGAGAAGGAATATTTGATGGAGAGCATAAGAAGTCCTCAGAAACTGGAAAGTGAGGGGAGAACATGTAGCAAAGTGAATGAACACTGGGGTTCAAGAAATTTCTCAAGGCTCACCCACTACTCATCTCATAGCAGGGTCAGTTCAAGACGATCTACAACCCATAATCAAATAGTAGGAAACTATGGCAGAAACATGAAGACAGCAAAGCAATGACTGACAGTATAATATAAACAGCAAGAATAACCTATGTGGCAAAAGCAAAGCTAATAATAAAAAAAAAATAGATTTTGAGAATTGGGACCTATGTAGAGGGCCTGAAACAAGAAGAGCTGGGATGGTGGAGGTGGTGATGGAAAATTTTATGTGTCAGCATGTCAAGAACTCAACAAGAGAGAGAGAGAAGGAGAGAGAGTGAGGAGGGGATGAGGCAACAAGAATGACTCTGGTATTTACCATCAATTTACTTGATATAATAGCTTTCATGATGAATAAGACATATGTGCAACACTTAAGAATATTTCTTATACCAATGCTTACAAACACACACACGCGCGCGCGTGTGTGGAATAGATAAAATGGACAGAGACAGGATGTTCCAGAGATGGGACACAGAAACAAGGGGTCACAACTGGAAGTTGAAGACTCAGGCGAATCGAAGGGATGTTAGGAAGTACTGCTTCAGTCATAGAGTTGTCAGGAAGTGGAATAGTTTGGGAAGCGATGTAGTGGAGGCAGGATCCATACATAGCTTTAAGCAGAATTATGATAAAGCTCATGGTTCAGGGAGAGTGACCTAGTGGCGACCAGTGAAGAGGCGGGGCCAGGAGCTTGGACTCGACACCTGCAACCTCAACTAGGTGAGAACTAGGTGAGTGCACACACACACACACACACACACACACACACACACACACACACACACACACACACACACACACACACACACAACACACACACACACACACACACAAAACACACACACACACACCACACACACACACACACACACACACACACACACACACCCCACACACACACACACACACACACAAAACACACATCTCAGTAGTAGTAACCAGTTACCAGTAACCAGTGTACCGTTGACTCAACGACCAACCGTCTCTGCCTGAGTCACTGTCTATTCATATTGCGCTGACCTGGCATTATTCAAAGACCCTCTATGGGTACGTGGGCGGCAGTCAGTTAGTTGACGAGAGTGAGCGAGGAGACAAGGTAAC
>NC_069410.1:20828387-20845116 GCF_026875155.1 Cherax quadricarinatus | reverse complement strand
GGCTTAATTGCAAAATCCGGTCAACCCCTCGGAGTTGAAGAAAATTAGCCACGAAACTAACCCAGGAAGCTTGAAAGGGCTGCAACGGCTTGCGGTGGGGGGAGGTTGTGAGGGGAGCGAGTAGCGGGAGTGGGGGGGGACGGTTCACCTTACCCGCCGGCTACTCACAAACAGTCTTCTATCGTCTTGAAATACCCTTAAAAAGCTTAATTTCCACGCTCCACACCGGTGCCACCATTTATCATGTGGGATTCGAACACGTGGATAGGGTAAAGTAATACTCACGTAGGCTGGAAGTACGTATAATTACGGATAATGTGGGGAGCGCCCAAACAGCTGTGACCTTGCCTCCTTGCTCACTCTCGTATGACTGATCGCCCACAGTACCCATATGTGAGGGGGTCTTTGAATACTGCTGTGGTCAGCACAATATGAATACAGACAGTGACTCAGGCAGAGACGGTTGGTAGTGAGTCATCTACTGGTACACTGGTTACTGGTAACTGGTTACTACTACTGAGAAACGAAGGTATATCAAAGGTAAGCCAGTATATGTTAAGTAAAAAGGACACATGTGCAACTAATGTGACGTATTATTGTGGCAACATTTCTCTCTCTCCAGGAGCCATGTGAAGCTCCTGGAGAGCGAAACGTTGCCTTAATAAAACGTAACATTAGCTGCGCATCCCTTTCACTTAACATATTGTCGGCAAATTCGACCTTTATTACTAGCCAGTGTATGTTTAAACACTCGTACCCCCACACAGCCGTGTTATAAGTGGTGATATCCCTTGTGTTAATGTGATGGTGGTCATATGTGGGGGAAATAGTGGTTATGTGAGGTGGTGTCAGTCTCACATAGGTAGAGGAAATTTCACATCGCAACATAGATGGGGGCTCTCAATGAGACTGCGCTGGAGAACAGAGGAATTGGCGTTGTGAAACAGGAACGGGTGTGAGAACAGAGAAGTGGGTGTGGGAACACGAGGGTGAGTGTGAGAACACCGAAGAGTGGGCGTGAGAACACAGAAGCGGGCGTGAGAACACAGAAGCGGGCGTGAGAACACAAGAGTGGTAACGAGAAAACGGGAGTTAGTGGGGAAACACAAGCGTGGGCCGCGAGAACACGAAAGTGGCGTAGAAACACGGAATAGGTGTGAAAACAAGTGGGCGCCAGAACACAGTAGTGGGCGCCAGAACATAGGTGAGGGCATGGGAACACAGGAGTGGGAGTTCGAACACAAGAAAGGGCATGAGGGGCACAGGAATGGTGCAGGGAACACTAAAGTGGGTTGTGAGAACACGTGAGTGGGCGTGAGAACACTGGAGTCTCCGCAGTCGCGTGTGATATCCATCTAGTATAAACTCTAACTAGTCGCTAATATCCTGCAAGACCCGACAAGACGACGTCACCAACATCAAATGAATCACGACGTCCTTCGTTTTCACCGGGGTGAAAAAAACATGTCCCTCCTCTCAGGACCATTGACTCTCACACTCCCACAGTGTGCACTAAGTCACACCAAGGTCCTGGCTCGTCAGCTTCTTTTGCTCTGATCCCAGCTACCAATGATCAAAACACATTCTTCATCTATATCCTTTTCATCTTCTCTTGCTCACTTGCTCGAGCGCGGTGAATTTCATCTCTGGAAACTTTAATGCAGACAATAAAATTGATACATCGAGGGTGCTTGTGGCTTTAGTGTTAGATGTTTCTTTTTCGTTTACGTAGTGGAAGGCAAATGGCGACCAAAAAAAAAAACTAGAGGGAAAAGAACTCGAATACGTATACTCAGGATACCATACTAAAGACATTTCAGTCCTGGGGGGCTTGGACGCTTTCGTGTATTTGAAGGATCAGGTCCCAGGACCGAAACGTTTTAATATGGTGTCCTAAGTGTAGGCATTCGTTTCCGATTCCCAACTTGGCTTGTCTCGCTCTAGCACAGGACGAAGATAAACCAAAATATAGTCAGCGTTAAATAATAATTTGCAGCTAGTTACCAGAGGTGAAATATCTTTGACCCCGCAATTGACCAGCGATGCTAATTGATCGGGCTTCAGTTTTATGTATGAGGGAAAATGAGTCTCGAAGACGGTCAGTCTCCTCAAAGTCTGTCTAAGTTTTACTCTCGTGTTTTTTTGGGTTTCCTTTGGGGGAATTTTATTAAATTCTGGAAAAAATTTTTTTAGCATTAAAGGTTAAACGTGATGATTTTCGTACAAGTCAGCGTTATTATTAATTATGGGTGGGGAGTCTGATTTATAATAATAACCAGGTGTTTTGTTTTTCTTTCCCAGGTTACAATTAAAAAAGGAAATAAAACCGTTTGGTTGATATCAGTCATGTCTAACACAGGGCACACTGACACAAACACAGACCCAGACACACACACAACACACACACACACACACACACACACACACACACACACACACACACACACACCACACACACACATACACACACACACACACATACCTCCATTCGTCACAGTGAGCCAAAAATACACCAAACTGCTCCCGGTGCACATCAAAAATTTGAGACCATCACCTTCACCACCACGATTGTCCTCACCCCTGGATGATGTCTCTCGTGGGAAAGATGGATGAGACAGTCACTAGAAAAGTGGTCCTCTATAACTTATGCTGTGGTTCACTATAACTTAATGCTGTGACTCACTGTAATTTACTACTGTGGTTCACTATAAATTACTACTGTGTTCACTATAACTTACTAATATTAAAATCACTGTATCTTTCTAATGTGACTTACTATAACTTTCTACTGTAGTTCAATATAACTTACTACTGTGATCACATAACTTCCTGCTGTGACTCACTATAACTTATATGTGACTCACTATAACTTACTACTGTGACTCACTATAACTTCCTGCTGCGACTCACTATAACTTACTACTGTGACTCACTATAACTTACTACTGTGGTTCATAAACTTATTACTGTGACTCACTATAAAATTCCTGCTGTGACTCACTATAACTTACTACTGTGACTCACTATAACTTATTACTGTGACCACTATAACTTACTACTGTGGTTCACTATAACCCTTTCTACTGTTGATGTTCACTATAACTTACTACTGTGACTCACTATACTTACTACTGTGGTCACTATAACTTATACTGTGACTCACTATAACTTACTACTGTGGTTCACTATAACTTACTACAGTGGGTCACTATAACTTACTACTGTGACTCACTATAACTTGCTACTGTGGTTCACTATAACTTACTACTGTGACTCACTATAATTACCACTGTGGTTCACTATAACTTACTACTGTGGTTCACTATAACTTATTACTGTTTACTCCCCTATAACTTCCCGCTGTGACTCACTATAACTTACTACTGTGACTCACTTTTAACTTACTACTGGACTCACTATAAACTTACTATGTGGTTCACTATAAACCCATACTGTGGTTCACTATAACTTATACTGTGACCACTATAACTTACTTACTGTGGGTTCACTATAACTTACTACTGTGGTTCACTATAACTTACTACTGTGGACTCACTATAACTTACTACTGTGGTTTTACTATAACTACTTTCTGTGGTTCACTATAACTCACTAATGTGACTCACTATAACTTACTACTGTGGTTCACTATAATTTACTAGTGTGACTCATATAACTTACTACTGTGGTTTCACTATAACTACTACTGGACTCCCCTATAAAATTAGTACTGTGGTTCACTATAACTTATACTGTGGTTCACTATAACTTACACTGTGGTTCACTATAACTCACTACTGTGACTCACATAACTTACTACTGTGGTTCACTATAACTTACTACTGTGGTTCACTATAACTTACTACTGTGGTTCACTAAACTTACTACTGTGGTTCCCCTTTAATTTACTACTGTGCCATTTTAATTAATTTATTTACTGGGGATTCTTTCTATTGGGTTAAAAAAATTTACTACTTTTTTTTTACTTATAACTTACTAGTTTTATAAACCCGGGTTCCTTTAAAACCCCTTTGGGTTACCCTAAAATTTAACTACCGGTGGCCAAAAACCCTTATGGGCTTTTTAAAATATGTGGGCCCCCACTAAAACCGTGACTAAAAACCTTGGTCTTGATTTAAACAAATTTACGGGGTTAACTTTAACTTAAATTGGGGTTTTACAAAACCTACTGGACTCCGAAACTAAATATGTTTTCACAAATTACAATTTTCAATTTTAAGTGGCATAAAACCTTGGGTTTTCTTTTTAAAGCAAAGGGGTAAAGCCACACAAAAACTTATAGGTTACCATAATTTGAACTTGGGAATAAAAAACTTACTTTTAACTAATAACCTTTTAAATGTAAACCCAGGTTCCCTTTCCAATTAAACTCAAACAAATAAACAAGGGGGCTCCCAACCCCCTTGGGGGTTTTTAAAATTTTGATAAAACCCCAAAAATTTTGACCCGAAGGGACGGTTTATGTAACTGGTTCTGAAAGGTTTATACAAAAAAAGGGTGGGTTTAAACCCAGGGAAAACAATTTCCGGTGGCAGAAAGTTTTAGGGTTTTTATCAATGAAAAGGTAAAAACATGAAACAAAAAAATAAAACTTGGGAAATGAAAGTTATTCTGAAAGGAAATTAAGAAAAAGGGTATTTTAAATTTAAAACCAAAAAATCCGTGGGGGAAATTGGAAAAAGTGATAAAAAAAAATTTATGGGGAGGAGACATTTTAAACGGTTTCCGGGAAAGGAAAAAAAAGGGGGGGGGGCCAGAAAAGGAAAGTTTTGGGTTTGGGGGAACAGATTTTAACCGGGGGGAATGCGGGGGGGGGCCTGCCCTTTTTGAAAAACTGTTTTTTAAATTTAATTTTTCATTTTCCCCCCAAGGTTTTTTCCCCTTAAATCCCAACCTCTATTTTTGAATTTTCCTTTTCGAAAGGGTTCATTTTTTTCATTGGGGCCCTTTCTGTAGCTTTGGCAAAATCTGCTGTTTTTTGAGGAAAAATCGGGAATTGGGAAAATTAACAAATGTATTTGGGAAGGATTTCTCAAAACCTGTCGTGAAACGTAGGGAATAACGACATTCAGGTTGATATCTGACTAAAGTATCAGGGGAAGAGAGTACAGGATCAGGAGGATTGTCAGGTCCGTACATTAGCGGGGTTTTGGAACTTTCTTTAAAATTTTCACATAAAATTCATATGATCCAAATGCGATTTTTTATACTGACCATCCCTAATTTTTCTAACCTTATACTTATTCAGTGATATGTTCAACTAGCGATAAGGCCCAACAAACTTTTAAATCAAGTTTTGGGCTTTGAAAACGTTTTTTTTAAATTTTTTAGTCAGCATAACTCTCGAACCTATTTTTGTTTTTAAATTGGCTTTACCGAGTATTTGCGACTTTTGGGAAAATTCAGCTGTTGATTTAAAGGGGTTTCAGGGATTCTTCTAAAAACACTTTGAGCTAAGCGGTACGATTTGCTACGAAACCCATCGGGGTTGTTTTTTGGTTTCGGTTTAAAAAAATTAAAAAACTCATAAGGCAAACTTTTTTATCTACCCCATACAAGGCATAATGTGGAGTGTCCCCTATAAAAACATTGTAAGAGAATTTTTTGGACACTGCAATCGGGTTTTAAATTTTCACCCCAAAATTTTCACTATTGGGATTGAAAAATTTGGCTTCAAAAACACCCAAGTACTTTCTTTTTGGGTTTCGTCCGCTAACCCATTGGGGGTCCCGGGGGATGATGGGGGAACAATGGTGGGATTTAAAGAGATCTTGTACAAGGTACACAAATTTTCAAGAATTTCAATTCAGAAAATTTACCTCCATTATCTGTTACTAGGGACTTAGGGGTGGTATGCTGCAGGGAAAAGCGTTTTTTTTAAACGCTTTAAACTACTTCTCCGGGAGTCTTTTTCTGCAATTGGAACCCAATCGCAATAAACTGGTGGAAATTTCTTCCATAAAACACAGATGATTTTTTTACCCTTTGGGGGGAACATTGGGAAAATTAAGTTAACAAATCTAGGCAAATCTTTCCCAAAGGGTTTGTTTAAAATAGTCGGATACACTTGGGGTTGGATTTAGGGACCATTAGCATTGCCTTTTGGGTTTCATGCAACACTACATTTCTTAACATTTCTCCAAAAAATATCATTTCCATTCGAGGGGCCCAAAAATATTTTAATTTTGGGGGGTTTTTTTTACTGAAGTTTCCCTTTCCCGGGGTGTGCAAAAAACCTTGGGCATCGGGAACTAGCTGTTTAAAGGGTACATTTAAATAGTGACTGTTTGGGAAATTTCTAACTGGTATACTCTTCTTTCTAGGATACCCAAATCGGCTGTTCGATTTTTGTAAAATTTTTGGTTCAGAGGAAAAGCACCCGATGGGAGCTGGTTTGGGTTCACATTCAGAAAAGATCTTCCTGGGCAGGAATCGAATCACACCAGACCCCCAAGGGATCGGTTTTTTTTATGGGAATGAACAAACTCGGTGGAAGGGGGTTGGGGGCCCCCCCCCGGTTGAAAAAAATTAAACCCCTATAACCCAAATAGCAAGGGAAACGAATCTTTTTTTTCCAAACTGCAAGCACAGGAGAAAAAAAATTTAACAAAGGTGAACAAAAGTGATATTTGAGTCGCACCCCCGTGGGAAAGAGGTATAAAATATAAAAAAACTACAATTTCAAAAAATTAAAAAACGTGGAATTTTCTCGGAAATAACTTCTTACAATGCAATGATTTTCTGTCAACTAGGGTGGGATCACAAAACTGAAAAACAAGGGGCAAACAAAAACTCCCAAATGGAAAACTAGCCCCAGAAAAAATCTTTTTGGGGAAAGGTTGTGGCATTTTGAAGAAAATTTGGGTAACTCGTTGCAAGAAAAATTTTTTTTCTCCCAAAACGGCCCCTGGGAAAAAAACGAATACTTTAAAAAAAGTCGCCTTTGCAAGGATAGTGCATATCCCGGTGATTATTTGTGGCTGGAGTCCAGACAGGGGGTGACAGTATTTTTAGTCCAAACCCCTCGGCCCAAAAGGGAATAAATAATTCACGGGTCTATAGGAATTAATCTGAACTTCACATTTTTGCCCGCACTTTAACAAATTTTCAGATTCCAGCTGTGGGAACAAACCATTGCTCAGGGCTAGGTATTGTCCCGTCAGTCGTAAGGGAAATTAGGATGATGGACAGGAGCAGCAAAAAAAGCCCCGGAGGTCTGAGTGCGACATTCATAAAGTATACTTGGGCGGTATTTTAAAACATAATGGCAAAGGAACAAAGAGAACAAATAAAGCAAAAAAAAATGAAAAAAAAAAAATTTATAAAAATTTCCCAGAAAGAAAAAAAAAGGTATACCCAAATAAATTTTTTAGAATAATGTCTAAATTTCACGCAAGAGGAAGGAAAAAATCAATTTAAAGGGGCTATTGAACCCCCGAAAAAAAAAATTTACATTGAAATATACAAGTAAAAATATTTTCTGGGGTCTGAATTTTAAAACAAAATGAGCTGTCTTTACCCTTCTAATAAAAAAATTTAAATTTAAATTTAAAATTTTTTTAAAACAATGTGGAAAATGAAAAAAAATTATTAAATTGTTAACTGGGAAATTTTAAATATTTTTAAGAATGCATAGACCCAAAAATTTAAAATTTTAAAACATAAAAATAGCCAAAAAAGAAAATAATTCACTGCAAAACAGTTTAACAAAATAATTCACTTCAGAACAAGTGAAAAAAAAAAAGGGTAGAAACAATCAAATGCGTAAAAAAGGTCACTGGGAAAAAAAATCAGGAAAAAAAATGAATTAAAATTAAGAAAAAAAAAAAAAATTTAAAATGATTGAGCAAATTTTAAAACCCTTTAAATTTTAAAAAAGACAAAAAAAATTTACTCAAACAAATTTAAAAAAATCACTTTACGTTAAAAGTAATTGAAAATTTCATTTAAGAAATGAATTTTTTCAAAATTTAAAAAAAAAAAACAGGAACAAAACAGGGGAAAATAACCCTTCGTGGCGAGCACCCAAAAGATTAAAAATTTTTTCTTACAACAATTCCTGGTGACTGATACAAAAAAAAATCTTGCTGTGGGCTGATACGCAAAAAAAACTTGCTGGATGAAAACACAAAAATTTGCTGGGAAAAAAAAAAGGGACAAAAGTCTGCGAAAAATTAGAGGAATGAGACACGTTTGGGAAAACGAAAAAAGGGGAACCCCATTTAAAAATAATTGATTTAAATTTTTTTTTCGAAAGAATACAAAAAAAAAATGAATTTTACTTCCAAACAAGTGACTGACTGGTACACTAAAACATAATATTTTTTTTAAGACGAGTAGCAAAAGAAAACCCCCAGAAAAAAAATCATAAGATAAATGAAACACTGAAAAATATTGTAAAAAATATTTAGTCAAAGAATACTGCGTTTACACTGAAAAACACAAGGTTTAGAGTAAAAAAACAATTTTACTATTAAAAGTCTCAAAACCGAAAAAGTCTTTAAAAGCAAAAAAATTTTCTCAAGAAAAATTTTCACTGAAGTTTGAGAGTAGGGGATGGGCCCGGGGGTACTGGTGGTGGGGGGGGGGGGAAGGTTTCCCCGGGGGGTTTAGGGTGACGTCACCTACACTACTGTTTTTCGGGAAGGAAAAAGTGGGGTTTTTAGGCGAACTCACATAACTGGTTTCTGGTAACTGGTTACTACTACAATCTCTTGACCAATTATGTGAGCCGAAACAGTACTAGGACCCGATACAAGGGTACAAACAACCACAGGTAGATGAGTGGATGGCTGGTGGTGGTGGTGGGGTGGTTGCTTCTGCCGCACACCCCGGGTAGTGGGAGAGAGTGGTGGGGGGGACGCTGGGGGTCTGCCGCGCACCCCACTCACCCACGAAGGTGGCTTGAAAAACCCACTCTATGCCACAGGAATGGTAAAAAACCACTCTTAGCATCCAACAGGGAGCACAAAGCGATATAGACAATACCTCAGAGGAGCTTGGCTTACTTCTTACTGCGTGGCTTACTTCTCTCTCGCAGCTGGGTTAGAAGCTGGGTTGGCTGACTGGCTTACCCCACGAGAATGGATGACTGGAAGACGTGTAACGATGCACAAAGCACGGAGGAGCAGTTGGATGACAGGAGACAGGCTGGATGATAGGCTGACTGGCATTCACTTCCACAGTCTGCCTTACTAACTGGCTTAATTGCAAAATCCGGGTCAACCCCTCGGAGATTGAAGCAATTAGCACACGAACTAAGCCAGGAAGCTTAAAACGGCTGCAACAGGCTTGCAGGCAATAGGTTTGAGGGGAGTAGGCGACTGCTGGCTGGTGGTGCGCGAGGGTAGAGCTGGTGGAGTTCGATACGTGGATTAGGGTAGAAATACTCACGTAGGCTGTTATTACGTATAATCGTAGATATGTGGAGAGAACCCGCAGCCGTTACCTGTCTCCTTGGTTACACTCGTCAAACTGCCTAGCCGGCTGGCCAGTACCCCGTAGTGGGTCTTTTGAAAATAGTGTCAGCTCAGCACAGACCGTGACTCAAGACGGTTGGTCGTTGAGTCAACGGACAGGTTACTGGTAACTGGTTACTACTACTGAGACTGGTAACTGGTTACTACTACTGAGAGCTCGGCGACGCTAACGTATGTCGTCCCGACATACAACTAATACAAACTAGAGATGGCAGGTATACGGCTTGGGCTGATTCTATACAATGTCAAAGTACACAACATGAAACATTATAGATACATAAGTAGAACATTGGAATGAAAGCTTACGTAACTGAAACTGTAATGTAATACAAGGTATACTATAGTACAACTTAAAACTCAACAAATGAACAACGAACTCAACATTGAGATTACAAGTGATAAAAACAAAAATTTTGATCGATCGATCTGTATTCATGTGATCTACGGATTCTGAGGAAGGAATATATACAAAGAAAGAGTGTTTAACAGAAAGGCAGATTCGGTGCACGCAAATCTAGACTGTTAACTCTCAGAATGCGGAGAGAACACGAACACAAAAAAAAAATTCTTGAATACTGATATAGTTGATACTGTAACTATTCATCTATACAGGTTATTTACATTTAACCCCAACTCTGCTAGGGTAAGATTGGCATATGCAGAATGGGTGTCATCTCTGGGAGGATCAAACTCTGTAGCATTGGCTAACTCATGCTGTATTTGAGGCAAATCTGAATTGGAAGTTACAAATGATACTTGAGGATTTCTCAATACCTGTCGTGTACGTAGGGAATAACGACATTCAGGTTGATCATCTGACTGAGTATCAGAGGAAGAGAGTACAGGATCAGGAGGATTGTCAGAGTCTGTCACATTAGTCTGGGTTGGAACATCATTATCATCACATACTAACTTCATATGATCCAAATGCGATTCTTTATACTGACCAGTACTAATCTCTCTAACCTTATACTTATTACCAGTGATATGTTCAACTACGCGATAAGGACCAACAAACTTTTGATCAAGCTTTGGCATTGCAGACGTTTTGTTAAAATTAGTCAGCATAACTCTCGAACCTACTTTGATTTTGGATGGCTTTACTCGAGTATTTGCGACTCTTGTAAATTCAGCTGTTGATTTATGAAGTGTTTCACGGATTCTTCTAAAAACACTTTGAGCTAAGCTGGTACGAGTTGCTACGAAATCATCAGGGTTGTAATTTGGTTTCGGATTAGAATATAACAACTCATAAGGCAAACGTTTATCTACACCATACAATGCATAATGTGGAGTGTCACCTATAGAAACATTGTAAGCAGAATTTATAGCACACTGCACATCAGGTATAACTTCATCCCAAGTTTCACTATTGGGATTGATAGTGGCTCTCAATACATCAAGTACTTTCTTATTGGTTCACTATAACTTACTACTGTGGTTCACTATAACTTACTACTGTGGTTCACTATAACTTACTACTGTGGTTCACTATAACTTACTACTGTGGTTCACTATAACTTACTACTGTGGTTCACTATAACTTACTACTGTGGTTCACTATAACTTACTACTGTGGTTCACTATAACTTACTACTGTGGTTCATTATAACTTACTATTGTGGTTCACTATAACTTACTACTGTGACTCACTATAACTTACTACTGTGGTTCACTATAACTTACTACTGTGGTTCACTATAACTTACTACTGTGACTCACTATAACTTACTACTGTGGTTCACTATAACTTACTACTGTGGTTCACTATAACTTACTACTGTGGTTCACTATAACTTACTACTGTGGTTCACTATAACTTACTACTGTGGTTCACTATAACTTACTACTGTGGTTCACTATAACTTACTACTGTGGTTCACTATAACTTACTACTGTGGTTCATTATAACTTACTACTGTGGTTCACTATAACTTACTACTGTGGTTCATTATAACTTACTACTGTGGTTCACTATAACTTACTACTGTGGTTCTCTATAACTTACTACTGTGACTCACTATAACTTACTACTGTGACTCACTATAACTTACTACTGTGGTTCACTATAACTTACTACTGTGGTTCACTATAACTTACTACTGTGGTTCACTATAACTTACTACTGTGGTTCACTATAACTTACTACTGTGGTTCACTATAACTTACTACTGTGGTTCATTATAACTTACTACTGTGGTTCACTATAACTTACTACTGTGGTTCACTATAACTTACTACTGTGGTTCACTATAACTCACTATTGTGGTTCACTATAACTTACTACTGTGGTTCACTATAACTCACTACTGTGACTCACTATAACTTACTACTCTGACTTTTCATCACTCTTAGGGACGATATTCACAATCTTATGGTTGTTTATAATAAGTTTTTACGTCTTGCTGCTGTCATTAGAGTTTTAATTTGTGTGAATGTTGAACAGCACACAGGTGAGGCTATGAAGGAGTGTGTACCCTCTCAGTACTACCTGTGAGGGTCATGCACTTCACCTGCCTCACCTTACGTACGTCACCTCTTTCACCTTACCATGTTTTATTTATCTCACTTTATGTGTCTCCCCTACTTCACATTACATGACATATATCTTACTTTATTTTCCTAATTTACATCGCCTTACATGCTTTAACTGAAAATCTTAATGACTAAATGACTGGCTTATCTCTACGCCATCACCCGAGTCCATCATAGGTAAGCCAGTGGTCGCTTCTGCTGTTATAGTCTACCATAGTGCCGACGTGAACCCCACCTTCACGTGTTTTAAACAGCACTATCTTGCCGCGCCCCTGCCATAGTTCACGCACCAGTGAACGGGGTCACCTTATGACAAATATCCATGTCAAGGTTTATCCCCTGATGAATAAACTAGAAACTCATCACCTACATAGTCAATCCTCCAGTGATGACGGCGTCGGACGAAGCCAGTTTGCCTCTAGTTATGAGAGTGAGTGTTACAATATCCTGGGGGATACAAAGTGGGAGCATCTAACAAGGGGGTCGAGGAATACCATTATCTGAAACTCAGAACTAGGAGGACGGGAGAGCCCAGCTGACACTCTTACGTTATGGATAGATACCTGAAGGATGTTTCCATGAGTCAACGTTCCCGCGGCTGTCTTAGACCAGGCCATCTGGTGGATCAACACCTGATCAACCAAGCTGCTTGTCGCATGCAGTCCAACGTATGGCCCACAGCCAGACTGATAATGAAAGGACATGGGGAAGTTATCAAGTTCCCTTTGGAAGACAGAAAAGGGTTTTTTAGGGAGTGATGTCTGCATGCAGATTCGGGATTAGTCTCTCATAGATTTTCCAAGTGTAAATTATGATATATCTTTCCTGCCTACGTTCCACGGAGCACAAGTCAAAGGACCTCAAATCTACCCGGGAATTTAGGTGGTTGACTGAATATAAACGAGCTGTAATGGGCGAAGTGTGAAGATAAATTAAAAATGTTCTAGTATCCTGCGAAACTGTGAGGTGATCCTCTGTTTTTAATGGGGTGGAACAATCTAGCTCCTGTAGGCTAGCGAATGTTTAAGGGTAGGAATATAGCACTGGTAATAAAACCGGTGCTTCATCACTGATAGTCATCACTGATAGCCATCATTAGAAAGCCAGCGGCTGCATGATCATTAAGTGCCATACAGCACTGATGTGTTGCTATCTTGCTGTCACCACTCCCCGATGTGGCACTTCTCTCCCCCTTTCCATCTGACCCTCACCAGTGACACGCGATGTATTTTGTATTGCAGAGCGAGAAAAACATTCTCCATTCCTTCATATGCCATAATTTCGACTTTCCCTTGAATCCCATGGTCCAATACCCGTGTTTTAAACTGATGATTCCCGTGGTCCCATACAAGTGTTCCCAACGATCATTCCCATGGTCCCATACAAGTGTTCTTACTGATGATTCTCATGGTACCATACTAGGATTCTCCTGATCCCGTGTGGGTCATTCATTTCAAGGAGTGCTGGAGGCTCGATACTCCGTCTGCTGCTACTGAGAACTCGCAAGCAAGTTTGGCCAGAGACTGGTTGTGTGGCCAGAGACTGGTTGTGTGGTCAGAGACTGGTGGTGTGGCAAGAGACTGGTTGTGGCCAGAGACTGGTGGTATGGCAAGAGACTGGTTGTGTGGCCAGAGACTGGTAGTGTGGCCAAAGACTGGATGTGTAGCCAGAGACTGGTGGTGTGGCCAGACTGATGGTGTGGCCAGAGACTGATGGTGTGGCCAGAGACTAATGGTGTAGTGTCTCTGGTCACCTCTCCCTACCATCCAATTTAAAACAGAAAATATTGACTTAGGATGAGGTGTGGTACCTGCTCTGTCATATCTTCTTTTGAACCCCCAGCATGTGTGTGTGTGGGGGGGGGCGACCTGTCGTGTTATTCTCCAATTCTTTTAGCTTTTTTTCTACGATTTTTATGATGAGGAAACAGACACTTTCCTGAGAACTGTGTGTTTCATTGTTGTGGAGAAATTTTCTCCAGGAGGGGGGTATCAGCCCTTCAGCCCCTTCAGTCCCTTCAGCCCCTTTCAGCCCTGAGGGGCCCAGCCCTCTCAGAAGGGGCAAACGTCTTGTTTACTGCTACAGTGAGTAATTGATCACAGATGCCGTATGAGTATGCGACGTGTGGTCAAGTGACCGTTGCTCCTTGCAGTCCAGTGTTGCAGAGTGTATTTTAATAAGAGACAGTACATCTCTTACTTTAGCAGGACAATTAAGGAAAATCCTGCTCCCACTTCATTACCATAGTAAAGATAGTGGACATTGTTGTCTATGCTTAAGACAGCAAGAATCAAACCTTCTGCTTTGCTTCATCGAGGAAGTGGCAAGGAAGCAAAAAGTACTAGGTCAGCTTTTTTTTGTGCAAGGGGCAGTGACGGCATGGGGCGCTGTGGCATCTTCAGATTACTTTTGACTCTACTGAGAGTGACACTGACGCCAGGATAACCAACAAAGAACAACGAACTGTGCGTTAGTGTGAACAAAGTGTCTCATAAAACACAATAAACACTTAAGAGAAGTGTGATCAGCTTCTTCAGTGATAACATTGTGAACAATAAAGACAAATCTTGTGGAACATAGTGTACCAGTGTGCGTTTCCTAGACAATGGAAGACGTGGACATCCAAGGACACTTCAGCTTCTATCAAGTCACTGATACCTGTCGAAGGTGTGAAGAACACCATAGCTCACGCTACGAGAGCAAGGTATGTTACGAATTTCTTGTAGAACGGGGGACTGCGCAGTTCTTGAGTCACAAGGAGTTTGTAATCAACCTAT
Organism: Cherax quadricarinatus; assembly: GCF_026875155.1. Classification (NCBI taxonomy): domain Eukaryota; kingdom Metazoa; phylum Arthropoda; class Malacostraca; order Decapoda; family Parastacidae; genus Cherax; species Cherax quadricarinatus. The sequence continues at coordinate 20,830,304 of NC_069410.1, read as the reverse complement.
AGTCGGCAGTAAGGTGTGGACCTTTGAGTCCAAACAAGTAAGTTGTCAGCCATCAGTGAATGAAATGCTGACATAACACCCCCTAGGGGTAATTTATAATCTTACAAAATTATATTTCTTGACAGCCCGTTGTGAGATGGTTTCGACAGCTTCTAGACCTCGTCTGCAGGGGCGGCTGTGCAGGCGATGAGTTGTCCTTAAGTTAAGTTTTCACTGTTTAAACTTAGCTGGTAATGCCATTTCTCAACAATTGTCAACTTTCTGAGGAATATAGAAATAGACAAATATCCTAAATTTGTTTGTAAAAGATAAGAGCTAATCTGTATATATATATATATATATATATTATATATATATATATATTATATATATATTTATATATATATAAGACAAGCCACGGGGGGTTAGAAATCTTTAGCTCAAGTGCTTTCACACTTCTCAGTGCATCATCAGGAGCTGTGCGATGTTGCAAAGGCAGCAACAGGAGACAGAGGACTGGCTGGTGCCACACTACCACTCTCACTACCATACTCTGAAAACTTACCCTACTTCTCCTGTTGCTGCGTTTTGCAACATTGCACAGCTCCTGATGACGCACTGAGAAGTGTGAAAGCACTTGAGCTAAAGATTTCTACCCCCGTGGCTTGTCTTATATATATATATATATATATATATTATATATATATATATATATATATATATATATATATATATGTGTGTGTGTGTGTGTGTGTGTGTGTGTGTGTGGTGTGTGTCGTGCCGAATAGGCAGAAACTTGCGATCTTGGCTTAAATAGCAACGCTCATCTTGCCATATAGGACAAGTGAAAATTTGTATATGCAATAATTTCGCCAAAATCATTCTGAACCTAACGAAAAATATATATTTCACCGTGTTTGTTTAGTATTAAATTATTGTAAACAAATCTAAAATATATTTAGTTGGGTTAGGCTAAAATAAATTGCGCTTGTTATAATAAGGTTAGGTAAGTTTTCTAAGTTCCTTTTGGTGCAAAATTATAAAATTTTACATCAACATTAATGAAAAAAAATATATCTTTAAACGCATAAGAGAAAATTTTAGAAAGGACTTAATTTTAAATGAGTTCTTCCTAATTGACCAGTTTTACATATTCGGCACAACATATATATATATATATATATATATATATATATAATATATATATATATATATAATATATATATATATATATATATATATATATATATATATATCGAAAACATATCTCGATTCCCGTTAAAAATATTCATCATTATATTTACGTTAAATAAAGGAAGTAATTTGCGAAATAAATTCTGTTATTTTCCTGACGTTGTGGTCAGTGTTTCTTCATTAGAAATTAATTATTAACTGAGAGGGGATACACCAAGCAAAATCTAATTTTCACCAGTCGCAAATTTTAAATATTTTTAGACAATGAACATATGTTGTTTGCGCCTACATAATGTGGTGAGGAGGGTGGGGGAGCGTTTGGGGCCCCTCGCACACTCGTACTCTCCTAGTTGTGGTTGTTAGGGGTTGAGTCACAGCTCCTGGTCCCGCTGCACCTGGACAGTAATATAAAAAAAGGACATATGTGATCCGTTTGTTTGTCTTAAGCAGCGACCTGTCCAAGTGGTGACTCCTAGTGGGGACTACAAGTAGCCTAGACTCTTGTTACAAACTGTTATGCCCCTTGAATGGGGCCCAATGTATATAATGTGCATTTAATGTATATATCTTTCATATAATTGTATATTGCTGATATTTTCAGTATTAGCTAAACTGAAAATACCTTGATTTATATTATTATTTGACTTAGTTTATGTCATCAGGTAGAATGTAACATTTACACTGTGCTTGCTGTTTGAGAGTTGTGGTTGGCTGCCCGCATTGGCAACTACCTTGCTAACTACC
>NC_069410.1:20745301-20827887 GCF_026875155.1 Cherax quadricarinatus | reverse complement strand
ATCTAATATTTGCCTTCCATTCCTTTCCTCATTTACTTTCTTGAAAACGTTATCTCCCATATCCCACCTACTATTCTTCCCTTGATGGTTACTTCCGCAAGGTGCTTGAAATTCAGCATTGTATGGCAGCTATCATATCAAACACCATACCACCGAGTTCATGGATAAGACACATGTGCAAATTGTAGTAGGCTGTATCACTCTAACACAGAGGCACCGATAATACTGGAGATAGTATTAAAGTCGTCACTGTATTCGATTAATAAAGTCTGCTGCAAAAGTGAAACATTTCGGCAAACACGATACATGTGTCTTATTTATCAGGTTGTCAGTTCTGTAAACCATTGCTGAATGATATTTGTCTGACAACAACACCAAGGCATGATCTACTTTGTCTAAAAGATTTATTCTACCTGTGATAACTGCTGGACCTCCACTTTGGCACCAAAATATGTCTCTGTTCTCATGCCTCTATTTTAGATCAAGGCACTGTGGCTTGCGCAGAGTACATTACAATATATTACACGTTCATCACACCCATTGTCATGCTCTCTCGACCAGTCCCAACTGGCACTTAGACTGGAGCAGGTTATTTAGGGGCCCAGCTGCTCTGGTGTGCTGTCCAGCTCAAGTAAACCTATTGGGTGAGAGTCTGACCCGAGTCAAGTTGAGGTTATGCTATACCATCCAGCCGGGCAGCAGATGCTCACTAACATTGGTTGTATACACTCACCTACTGGTCTATTTTGAGGTGTAAAACAGACCGTAATCAGTGGCTCTGTTGTCTTTCTCATTATTTCTTTTCTGCTGATTGTGTAACACTGTAAATAATGTAAATATTTTGGTGAAAGGAATATAAATGTAAAGAAAAAACTAACGTATTGTGTTGTCTTTGCCTTTAATAGCTTGGGTTGACCTTTGTTATCAGACTTGAGTTACAGTCACGCACAACAGTCTTTAGAATTGCGTACCTGTGTTTATAATAAGGACTGAACTTCTTTAATCCCCTCAAGGGAGGTTCCTTGATGCTGGTGAGGGGCTCTTAATCTAGGGAATTGGATCTGTGCTCCGGTTCCCTGAATTGAGCTTGAATACCTTCCACCCCACTCCCCTGATGCGCTGTATAATCCTACGGGTTGAGCGCTCCCCATAATGAAGGTTAAAGGACAGAACATCTAACAACTTTTCAAGACTAAAGGACTGAATATCATTATATTACCTCATCACTTCTTCCACTGTCTCCAATTTAATACTGTATTCGAGTGACAAAGCCTGTTGCACAGTCAGTGTGTGTGTGTGTGTTTTGTGTGTGTGTGTGTGTGTGTGTGTGTGTGTGTGTGTGTGTGTGTGTGTGTGTGTGTGTTTTTGTGTGTGTGTGTGTGTGTGGGGTGTTGTGTGTGTTGTGTGTTTTTGTGTGTGTGTGTGTGTGTGTGTGTGTGGTGTGTGTGTGTTTTTTGTGTTGTGTGTGTGTGTGTGTGTGTGTGTGTGTGTTTTGGTGTGTTTTGTGTGTGTGGTGTTGTGTGTGTGTGTGTGTGTGTGTGTTGTGTGTGTGTGTGTGTGTGTGTGTTTTTGTGTGTGTGTGTTGTGTGTGTGTGTTTTGTGTGGTGTTGTGTGTGTGTGTGTGTTTTGTGTGTGTGTGTGTGTGTTGTTGTGTTGTTGTGGTGTGTGTAGTGTGTGTGTGTTTTGTGTGTGTGTTTTGGGGTGTGTGTGTGTGTGTGTGTGTGTGTGCATGTGTGGGGTTTTGGGTGTGGGTGTTGTGGTGTGTGTGTGTATTTTGTGTGTGTGTGTGTGTGTGGTGTGGTGGTGTGTGTGGTGTGTGTGTGGTGTGTGTGTGTGTTTTGGTGTGTGTGTGTGTGTGTGTTGTGTGTGTGTGTGTGTGGTGTGTGTGTGTGTGTGTGTGTGTGTATCATGTGGGATTCGACACTGGAATTAGGTATAGAAATACTCACGTAGGCTGGTAGTACGTATAATTACAGATATGTGGAGAGAGCCCTGACAGCCGTTACCTTGTCTCCTCGCTCACTCTCATCAACTAACTGACTGGCCGCCCACGTACCCATAGAGGGTCTTTGAATAATGCCAGGTCAGCGCAATATGAATAGACAGTGACTCAGGCAGAGACGGTTGGTCGTTGAGTCAATGGTACACTGGTTACTGGTAACTGGTTACTACTACTGAGAGCTCGGCGACGCTAACGTATGTCGTCCCGACATACAACTAATACAAACTAGAGATGGCAGGTATACGGCTTGGGCTGATTCTATACAATGTCAAAGTACACAACAATTAAACATTATAACATACATAAGTAGAACATTGGAATGGAAGCTTACGTAACTGAAACTGTAATGCATACAAGGTATAATATAGTACAACTTAAAACTCAACAAATGAACATCGAACTCAACGTTGAGATTACAAGTGATAAAAAAAAATTTGATCGATCGATCTGTATTCAAGTGATCTACGGATTCTGAGGAAGGAATATATACAAAGAAAGAGTGTTTAACAGAAAGGCAGATTCGGTGCACTCAAATCTAGACTGTTAACTCTCAGAATGCGGAGAGAACATGAACACAAAAAAAAAATTCTTGAATACTGATAAGTTGATACTGTAATTATTCATCTATACAGGTTATTTACATTTAATCCCCCAACTCTGCTAGGGTGAGATTGACATATGCAGAATGGGTGTCATCTCTGGGAGGATCAAACTCTGTAGCATTCTCTAACTCATGCTGTATTTGAGGCAAATCTGAATTAGAAGTTACAAATGATACTTGAGGATTTCTCAATACCTGTCGTGTACGTAGGGAATAACGACATTCAGGTTGATCGTCTGACTGAGTATCAGAGGAAGAGAGTACAGGATCAGGAGGATTGTCAGAGTCTGTCACATTAGTCTGGGTTGGAACATCATTATCATCACATACTAACTTCATATGATCCAAATGCGATTCTTTATACTGACCAGTACTAATCTCTCTAACCTTATGTTCAACTACTCGATAAGGACCAACAAACTTTTGATCAAGCTTTGGCATTGCAGACGTTTTGTTAAAGTTAATCAGCATAACTCTCGAACCTACTTTGATTTTGGATGGCTTTGCTCGAGTGTTTGCGACTCTTGTAAATTCAGCTGTTGATTTATGAAGTGTTTCACGGATTCTTCTAAAAACACTTTGAGCTAAGCTGGTACGAGTTGCTATGAAATCATCAGGGTTGTAATTTGGTTTTGGATTAGAATATAACAACTCATAAGGCAAACGTTTGTCTACACCATACAATGCATAATGTGGAGTATCACCTATAGAAATGTTGTAAGCAGAATTTATAGCACACTGCACATCAGGTATAACTTCATCCCAAGTTTCACTGTTGGGATTGATAGTGGCTCTCAAGACATCAAGTACTTTCTTATTGGTTCGTTCCGCTAACCCATTGCTGGCAGGATGATGAGGAACAATGGTGGATTTAGAGATCTTGTACAAGGTACACAATTTTTCAAGAATCTCATTACAGAATTCACCTCCATTATCTGTTACTAGGGACTTAGGGGTGGTATGCCTGCAGATAATGCGTTCTTTAAACGCTTTAGCTACTGTCTCGGCAGTCTTATCTGCAATAGGAGCTAACTCACAATATCTGGTGAAATATGGTCTACCATAACACAACAGATGTTTGTTGCCTTGGAGGGAACATTGGAAATTAGTTAACAAATCTAGCGCAACTCTTTCCCACGGTTCGCTAGTAGTTGGATATACTTGGATTGGATTAGGACCATTAGCATTGCCTTTATGTTGCATGCAGACACTACATTTCTTAACATACTCAGAAATATCAGTTGCCATACGAGGCCAAAAGTATTTCAATCTGGCTTGTTTTACTGAACGATCCATACCAGGGTGTGCAACACCTGGTAAATCGTGAACTAGCTGTAAGGCTACATTCACTAGTGACTGTGGAATTACTAACTGGTATACTCTTCTGCCAGGAGTACCCAACTCGGCTGTTCGATACAGTAATTCTTGGTTCATGACAAAGTCACTGATGGGTACTGGTGGCTTCACAGTCAGAATAAGATCTTCCTGGAGCAGGAATCGAAATCACACCAGACCACATGGGATCTGTTCGTTGAGCATTCTTTACATCTTCAGCACTAAATGGAGGGTCTGCAGTTACATACTAACATTCGCGATAAGGCATCTGCGACTACATTTGACTTGCCAGGTAAATGCTCAAAGGTGGGATTGAACTCTTGGATAGTCAAGGTCCATCTGGCTAACCTTCCAGTAGGTTGTTTGTTCTGGAATAAGGGTATCAGTGGAGCATGGTCTGTCAAGACATGAACAGAGTACTGATAAATAATGTCTCGTGAAGTGCTTTAAAGACCAACTATTGCTAAAGCTTCTTGCTCAGTTACTGTATAATTACGTTCAGCCTTCGTAAGGACTCGGCTAGCAAATGCAACTGCGTTGTACTTGCCATCGGTCTTCTGAGCTAGTACGGCACCTATGCCAATTGAACTAGCATCAGTTGTCAGATAGAAGGGCTTAGAAAAATCTGTAAATTTCAAAATTGGAGCAGATGGTACTTTTCTTTTAGAGTTTGGAATGCTCTTTCTTGACGGAAGGTCCAAACAAAAGGAGCATCTTTCTTAAGCAACTCAGTTAGAGAGCAGCTATAGAAGAAAAATTGGCAATGAAGGATCTATAAAAACCTGCTAAGCCCACAAAGGATCTTACGGCATCAGCAGTTTTGGGAGTTGGAAAATTTAGTACTGCAGTTACTCTACTTTGGTCAGTCGTAACCCCTCTAGGAGTGACTACGTGACCAAGAAACTTAATTTCTGATCTGAAAAATTGACATTTAGACAGTTTGATCTTTAAATTGGCTTCTTCAAGCTTACCAAGTACTACATCAAGTCTTTTCAAGTGTGTATCCACGTCTTTAGACATGACGATTACATCATCTAAGTACACCATAAGTGCATTACCTATGAGACCTCTAAAGATATTAGTCCATGAGCCTTGAGAACGTGATAGGGAAGATCGTAATCCAAACGCCATACGGAGGAAGTGATAATGACCTGTAGGAGTGGAGAATGCAGTTAGCTCTTGGGCTGTCCTCGTGAAGAGGGACTTGCCAAAACCCTTGTAACAAATCTAGGTTGAAAAGACTTTGTTATCTCCGATATTACGTAAAAGATCACCCAGTACAGGGAGTGGAAAGCGATCTGGAATGGTTTTTGCGTTTAACTCCTAAAGTCAATCACGGGCGCCAAGTACCATCCTTCTTAGGTACTAGTATCAAGGGTGCATTCCAAGGGGAATTGCTAGGTGCAATAACTCCATCATCAAGCATTTGATTGATCAATTCTTCTGCGACAGCAACTTGTGAATGAGGCATTCTGTACGCAGGTATGTAGATAGGTCTAGTACCAGGTTCAAGTGGAATACGATGGGACAATAAGTTCGTTATACCCATCTTCTCACCTGGTAAAGCAATGGCTTTACGACGTTTGTTCAACAGAGTCAACAAACGCTTGACTTCATCTGGGAAGTCAGTGGGAGCTAAGTCTTTCTCCTCAACTGGTGGAACAGATTGATCCAGTGAAGTGGATGAGGTCTCCCCGGCAGAAATAGCACCGACCCACTGGTCAGGTGACAACTCATCCTCTACCTGAACAGGGTAAGGATAGTGAACAAGGTCAACAAGATTGGTATTTGCTCTGAGGCGAACACTGTGACCAGAAGTGTTGGCCAGGAAGAAATGGATCTTACTATCTCTTACAACATGTAAGGATGGTTCAACAAATAGACCTTTTACTTTGCAGGAATCACTGTCAACTAGGACGTTATCACTATCTGGAACACTAGGAACAACAACAGACACTCTAGTGAGAGCACTAGCCACAACAGAGACGTCTTTCTGCAGACGGCATGTGACATCAACAAGAGATGGCATTACTAGTTTCAAGTAATCGTTTTCCGACAAGGCGTCCCCTGTGGAGAAACTACTACTCGAACTAGCAGTCATTGCAGGGATAGGTTGTGCACTCAAGGCAATCTGGGTGTCCTCGGACACTTGAGACATCGGACTATCCTGCAAGTCTGAAGGTATAGGTGGAACACTGATGGGAGTGACAGAATTACCAGTGCCTGACCGCTTGGGTACGCTACTGGAGAATGCATTAGCTTGTAAGGACTTAATCCGTACATCATATTCTGCAGCAGTATAACAGATTTCTGATCCAAGCTGGTAACCCCAGAATGGAACGATCAAGTCGTCAATTTGTGCATGCCATCGATAAGGGTCGAGCACAATGCGTAAGTCTCGCATGGAAGCAAAGCCCAGTAGAAGGTCACCAGGGAAAGTAATCTGGTCGACAACAAGGAAGGAAGCAGTGAAGTCTCTACCTTGGATAGAAAAGGTTAGGGAAGTCCGACCTCGGACACGCAGGTGAGAACCAGCTACTCCACTAAGGGAGGACACATGAGTCGGTTCTACGAGAAGGACATGTCGTAACTGCTTATCCTTAAACAAACTAGACCTAATAATATTGACTTGCGCACCAGAGTCCATGAACAAATGAACGGTCGCATTATAAACAGATGCTTGCACTATAGGGCCTATGGTTGCATTGGAAGTTATGTGCAAACAAAAAGGTGGATTGTCATCAGAAAAGACTTGTTCTACTTCATCCCCAAAATCATCTATGTCAGAAACATGTGAAGCAACATCGTCAGCAGGATTGTCATTCTCGAGACTGCTTAAGGCTTCAAAGGAATTGTGAACGGGGATGGTGTACTCATTATCACCTACTGTCACCATGGGACGGTTTGACTGGGGCGCTCGAATTCCCCCGAATTGGAAGAACGAGCCTGTTTCTGGTTAGTTTGAGAATTGGAAGAATGAGCCTGGTTCTGGTCATTTTGAGAACCACGATATCTGTTTCCTCGACGGGTTCTGCGGTTGGAACGGCCACGGAAAGACCTAGAGTACTGAAGGTTATAGAGAGCATTGCACTCAGATGTGTCATGTCCATGTATTCTATGATAAGTACAGTAGGGAAGGTCTGGGTCCTCATCATCAGTACGACGTCTCTTAGGGTAACTATCAGGACAATTAATTGCAATATGGCCACGGAAACCACAGTTGTAACAATTCCGCCGACTATGGTTACTGAATGTACTATGAATACTACGAGGTGTATAACGACTCTGTACACTGGTTCTTGGTGATCTCTGAGATGGTTGACGACCACGATTTGTCTCTGTGGCGCAAACAAGAGGTGGTGCAGACTGAGGCATATGTGTGACATTACTTTTGATACAAGGGAAAGTACCCTGGGGGCACAAGGAACGTACATGATTTAAGGCTGTAAGTGGTTCCATCGTCACAGTTGGAGGATGAGCCTCATAAGCACACACGGAAGCAGGCGGCATTAGTTTCTTTGATTCTCCAAAAGCTGCTATTTTAGCAAGTGATTCTGTAAATGGTTTAGCCTCTTCAGGGAGAAAAGATGATGATTGGACAGCATTGATAAATGATGATAAAAGTTTGTCTAATCTAACAGCAAATGCACTCAACGATTCATTACTCATGGGTGTAGCATTCACTAGTTCCCTAAGAACGACATATGGATCAGCTGTTTTTTCTGGGACAAGGAAAGAACGAATCAGTTCCTCATATTGTGACCACTTAGTAAGATTCCTGAAGTCTCGCATATTAAGGAGATCTACAACGTGAACAGCAGCAGGGGATCGATAAAGAGCTTCTTTAGCAAGTCTGATAAGACTTTCCTCTGAAGGAGGACCTTCAACTAGAGCACTAGCACGAGAACGAATAGCTGCAAACCATGCTTCAAGACTATGTACATGGCCATTAAATAAAGGTAACGCATCAAGGGAATCACGAGTATAACTATAGTATCTCGGTATCTGGGTCGGTCTGTCAGTCGCTAAGGAACTGTGAGGTCTGATGACAGGGGCAACAGTAGCCTGAGAGGTCGGAGTGTCGACATTCACTAAAGTATCACTTGACGGTATGTGAGACATAATGGCAAAGTAGCATGAGAACAAATAAGGCAAAAATAATGAACAATAAAAATGATATAAAATTCTAGAATTTAAATAAAAGATATGCAACTAATTCTGCAGAAGTAAAAAAAAATATCTAAGATACACTGCAAGAGGAAGGACAACTCAAGGTCAAGAAAAATTTACATTGAAATATACAAGTAAAAATATTACTGGAGACTGAATTAAATGCAAAATGAGCTGTCTTTACTCTTGCTAATAAAGAAATTAATTAATTAAATTTTAAATCAATGTAAAAGTATAAAATAAAATAATTAAATTGTTAACTGGGAAATTTAAGTATTTTCTAAGAATGCATAAACGAGATTAAAATATAATTCATAAAAATATTAATAAAAGAAAATAATTCACTGCAGAACAAGTGCAACAAAAGAATTCACTGCAGAACAAGTGCAACAAAATAATTCACTGCAGAACAAGTGCAACAAGATAAGGTGTAGAATTAATCACTGCAGTAATAAAGTGTCACTGGGAAAACTCAGGTTAAATGATAAAATTAAAATATGAAGAAAAAAAATAAACTGATTGAACACTTTAACTCTTAATTGTAAATTAGACAAAACAATTTACTCAAGCAGAGTAAAGAAAACACTTTACATTAAAAGTAATTAAAATTTCATCAAGAGTGAATTTGTTCAAAGAAATATAAAAATATGAATAAAATAAAACAAAGGAACAAAACGGGTAGTGTTACACTTACAGTGGCAGGGCACACTTCATTATTATAATATATTCTTACAACAAAATCCTGCTGTGACTGATACGACAATACAACAAAATCTTGCTGTGACTGATACGACAAAAATTTGCTGGCAAAAATAATGGTACACAGTCTGCGAAAAAATTAGAGGAATGAGACACTGCTGGCATACGAAAAAAAGACACACATAGAAATAAATGGATAATTTGGTATACTGGGGTGAATATCACTGCGTGAAATACAATGACAATTACTGGAGAATACAACGCTGAAAGAATACAATAAAAAAAAATGAATCACTTCACACAGAGTGACTGACTGGTACACTACACAATAATACTTACTAGAGACAGGAGTAGCATAAAGAAAAAAAAACACAGAATAAAAAAATATAAGATGAGTGAAAACACTGAAAGGTGATTGACTGATGCCTCCTATACTCACTGTAGTCGGAAGAAATGCGCTCTCTCTCGGTGAACTCCCATAATTGGGTTTTATCGTTGGCGCTCACTACATCTCTTGACCAATTATGTGAGCCAAAACAGTATTAGGACCCGGTACAAGGGTACAAACAACCACAGGTAGATGAGGTGGGTGTCTGGTGGTGGGTGGCTGGTGGTGGGTGGCTGAGAGTATGGTGGGTGAGAGACTCTCGCTGGGGCACTGCCGCGCACCCCACTCTACCCACGAAGGTGGCTTGATAAGCCACTCTATGCCACAGGAATGGTGAAAACCACTCTTAGCATCCAACAGGGAGCACAAAGCGATATAGACAATACTTCAGAGGAACTTGGCTTACTTCTTACTGCGTGGCTTACTTCTCTCTCTCAGCTGGGTTAGAAGCTGGGTTGGCTGACTGGCTTACCCCACGAGAATGGCTGACTGGAAGACGTGTAACGATGCACAAAGCACGGAGGAGCAGTTGGATGACAGGAGACAGGCTGGATGATAGGCTGACTGGCGTTCCTTCCACATCTGGCTTACTGACTGGCTTAATTGCAAAATCCGGGTCAACCCCTCGGAGATTGAAGCAATTAGCACACGAACTAAGCCAGGAAGCTTGAAACGGCTGCAACAGGCTTGCAGGCTGAAGGTTGTGAGGGGAGTAAGACGGCTGGCTGGAGGTTCACCTTTGACCCTGCCGGCTACTCACAACAGTCTTGTAATGTCCTGAATTACCCGTAAAAACTAAATCCACGCTCCACACCGGTGCCACCATTTATCATGTGGGAGTTCGACACGTGGAATTAGGTATAGAAATACTCACGTAGGCTGGTAGTACGTATAATTACAGATATGTGGAGAGAGCCCTGACAGCCGTTACCTTGTCTCCTCGCTCACTCTCGTCAACTAACTGACTGGCCGCCCACGTACCCATAGAGGGTCTTTGAATAATGCCAGGTCAGCGCAATATGAATAGACAGTGACTCAGGCAGAGACGGTTGGTCGTTGAGTCAACGGTACACTGGTTACTGGTAACTGGTTACTACTACTGAGATGTGTGTTTGTTGGTGTGTGTGGTGTGTGTGTGTGTGTTGTGTGTGTGTGTGTGTGTGTGTGTGTGTGGTGTGTGTGTGTGTGTGTGTTTTGTGTGTGTGTGTGTGTGTGTGTGTGTGTGTGTGTGTGTGTGTGTGTGTGTGTGTGTGTGTGTGTGTGTGTGTGGTGTGTGTGTGTGTGTGTGTGCACTCACCTAGTTCTCACCTAGTTGAGGTTGCAGGTGTCGAGTCCAAGCTCCTGGCCCCGCCTCTTCACTGGTCGCCACTAGGTCACTCTCCCTGAACCATGAGCTTTATCATAATTCTGCTTAAAGCTATGTATGGATCCTGCCTCCACTACATCGCTTCCCAAACTATTCCACTTCCTGACAACTCTATGACTGAAGCAGTACTTCCTAACATCCCTTCGATTCGCCTGAGTCTTCAACTTCCAGTTGTGACCCCTTGTTTCTGTGTCCCATCTCTGGAACATCCTGTCTCTGTCCATTTTATCTATTCCACACACGCGCGCGCGTGTGTGTGTTTGTAAGCATTGGTATAAGAAATATTCTTAAGTGTTGCACATATGTCTTATTCATCATGAAAGCTATTATATCAAGTAAATTGATGGTAAATACCAGAGTCATTCTTGTTGCCTCATCCCCTCCTCACTCTCTCTCCTTCTCTCTCTCTCTTGTTGAGTTCTTGACATGCTGACACATAAAATTTTCCATCACCACCTCCACCATCCCAGCTCTTCTTGTTTCAGGCCCTCTACATAGGTCCCAATTCTCAAAATCTATTTTTTTTTTATTATTAGCTTTGCTTTTGCCACATAGGTTATTCTTGCTGTTTATATTATACTGTCAGTCATTGCTTTGCTGTCTTCATGTTTCTGCCATAGTTTCCTACTATTTGATTATGGGTTGTAGATCGTCTTGAACTGACCCTGCTATGAGATGAGTAGTGGGTGAGCCTTGAGAAATTTCTTGAACCCCAGTGTTCATTCACTTTGCTACATGTTCTCTCTCACTTTCCAGTTTCTGAGGACTTCTTATGCTCTCCATCAAATATTCCTTCTCTATTTCAATACCGTGATATCCTGTATTCTTCAAAAACTTTTCTGTTTCCATTATTATTATTATTATAATCAAGGGGGAAGCGCTAAACCCGGAGGATTATACAGCGCCTGGGGGGGATGTGGAAGGCATTCAGGCTTAATTCGGGGAACTGGAGCACAGATCCAATTCCCTAAATCAAGAGCCCCTCACCAACATCAAGGAACCTTCCGTGAGGGGTTTTCTGTTTCCAAAATCCTAGTTCAAGCAAACTGTGATCACAAGGTTAGTATGACTGGGTGCTGCTTGCCCTGGGAGGTTCGTTCCAGTCCTCTGAGAGCTTTTTATCTTCTCTAGTTCTTATTCTCCTTCTATACACTAGGTGATCGATATAATTTTATGTTCCTCCTCCTTCCCCATATCTTCCTTCCTGCCATCAGTCTCCTGAAATCCATCGATCATCAGCGACTTCCCTCTTTCTTCCTCGCATAATCTTTCCCTCTAGATTGCCTTATCTGTTGTCACTAGTGTCCTCGCTAACTCTCTTAACGTCTCCTGTACCTCTTCATCTCCTGAGAGTATCTATATTAATGAATATTCTCCTTTGTATCTTCCTGATTCCTTTGCTTGTGCTTTTTTTCTTCATTATTACCTCCTTTCCTTGCCCCTGCCTCATTTTCTACATAGTCTCCAGTTTTTCTTACGTTCTTTTTTATGTCTTTGATCAATTAGTGCCCTTTTCTCCTGTTCCATGCTATTCTTTCCATCTTTTTTTCTTTCAAATTTCCACAGTATTATCCCAGAAAATATTGAACTCTGTGTTCCACTCATTAACCAATTTGCTCTCCAGACCAGCTATTATCATATCATGGTATTGACACCTGCATTCTCTTCCCTCTGCTCCCCATTTTTACTCTTCCTTAATTTATTTTCTTTTCCAGTTAGTTCCACACAGACAAGTTCTATGATCTACCTGTGGTCTTCATCCGCATAAGCCAGTAGGCCTGTTGCAGTGTTCCTTCTTTCTTATATTCTTTTGTTCTTATGTCAGGTGGCTGAGAGACTGTCAGGTGCTGCCCTGGGTTCATATTCTAACACCATTCACTCTGTAACAGGTTAAGATATAATGACAGTACCCAGTGTGTTTGTGTGTGTGTTTGTTTGTGTGTGTGTGTTTGTTTGTATGTGTGTGTGTGTACTGAGAGACACTGAGGCGAAACAGTTGCTGTGTTTTTTTTGCTTCCTCTTACCAGATTAAGCACCTTCGGGTGTGTGCCAGCAATATTGCAATAATAATTAAGTGGTTGTAGTAGTAGTAGTAGTAGTCTATGTCGTAGTAGTAGTAGTAGTAGTTGTAATAATAGTAGTTGTAGTAGCAGTAGTGTTGTAGTCGTAGCCGTAGTAATAGTTGTAGTAGTAATAGCAGCAACAATAATAATAATAGCAATAATAATAATATAGTTATTAAGTTTGTCTCTTTAATTGTTTGTTTGTTTGTATTCTTTTTGTTTGCTTGGTTTGTGTGTGTGCTTTTCGTTAACGCAGAGTCCATGAAAGCCAATACAATCAAATTTTATCCCAGGCTTCCTTATACCCAGGAGCAGATTTGAGACTATATGGCGTTTAAATATTTTAAAATGGGGGCGGCGCCCCTTGGGAAATGAGATTTTTTTTATTTTCACCATGTACAGTGACACATCACTCTTTATAATGATTCAGGAACACTAATGTTTCAACCCAAGCTGATAAATTTTTGCTACACTAATTCAGCCCAGTTGAAATTGATCCTGTTATACCATAAAACCGAAAATTAAGATACATCCACCTGCTTCCTCACCAGGTGGGTACTGAAGTGTGAGCCCCCCACACCTGCCTCCTGACAAGGCAGGTGTAGAGATGTGAGTCCCCACACACCTGCCTCCTGACAAGGTAGGTGTAAGGGTGTGAGTCACTACACCTGCTTCCTGACAAGGTAGGTGTAGGGGTGTGAGTCCCCCACACCTGCCTCCTGACAAGGTAAGTGTAAAGGTGTGAGTCCCCCACACCTGCCTCCTGACAAGGTAGGTGTGAGTCCCCCACCACCTGCCTCCTGATAGGGTGAGTGTGGGGAGGGGGGTTGTGAATGTCCCACTTTCGTTTCCTGACAAGTCTGGTGTGGGGGTCTATCTCCCCCACACCTGCCTCCTGACAATACAGATGTAGGGATGGTAGTCTCATACACCTGCCTCCTGACAATGCAGGTGTAAGGATATTAGTCTCACACACCTGCCTCCTGGTAACGTGGGTGCATCTCTCTCATACCCACCTCCTGACAAGGTGTATCCTGGGGTTGCTAGTCCTCCATTCCCCATCTCCTGATAAGCCGGGTGTGTAGATCTGTCTCCCCCACCACCTGCCTCCTGACAAAGTGGGTGTGGGGATGGGGGGTTGTGAATACCCCCACTGTCGTTTCCTGACAAGTCTGGTGTTGGGGTCTATCTCCCCCACACTTGCTTCCTCATTATGCATGTGCCGGGGTGTGAGTCCCCCACTTCCACCTCCTGACAAGGCGGGTACAGGGGCATGAGTCCTCCACAACCACCCCAGTAACTTTTTTTCACATTTATAACTTATAAGAGAAACATAATAAGCTTAGGCAACTCAGGATTATTTTGTTATCAACTAGAAACATTAATAACAACGATAATAATAATAATAATAATAATAATAATAATAATAATAATAATAATAATAATAATAATAATAATAATAATAAAATTATTTTCATAATAATTATAATAATGAAAATAAATATAATAATAATAATTAATATAATAATAGTAATAATAATCTTCAGTTAAATCAACAAATATTTAACAAACAATAGTACCATTGTATACAATGGTTGTGACGGTGTACAGATGTTATACTCATGGAACAACGATACTTGATGATGAGGTGACCTAAGATAACACAATAAAATCAAACACTGTGACTTATTTTCATTATTATAACGTCGCCAAAAGGAGCAAACTACAGCAGACTGCAAGAAGGTATGTCCACAGGTCCAGGGCGGCGTGTGGGAAGTGCGTAGTTTGTCAGACAGGTAGAAAGGGAGAGAGGCAGAGGAGTGTGAGTGGGGGAGAGGAACGGGAGAGAGATCTCTCAGGTAGGTAGATGGAGAGAGGAAGAATGGGAGAGGGAGTGGAGGGGGGAGTCTGTTTGGGCGTATTGTGGAGGAGTGGGGATGAGGAAGAGGGGATGAAGGAGAGAGGATGAGGGAGAGAGGATGAGGGAGAGGCAGGCCACTGTGGAATGGCAGCAAACGCCGATAGAAAATCAATATGCTGAGGAAGTTTGTGTGACGTTAGGAGCACCCCATTCCCCCCTTCCCTTCATACTTGTCCGCCCCTTCCCCTTACCTGAGTTGATGACGATGAGCACGCCCCCTTCCCCTACCTCAGTGTAGGACGATGAGCACGCCCCCTTCCCCTACCTCAGAGTAGGACGATGGGCACGCCCCCTTCCCCTACCTCAGTGTAGGACGATGAGCACGCCCCCTTCCCCTACCTCAGTGTAGGACGATGAGCACGCTCCCTTCCCCTACCTCAGTGTAGGACGATGAGCACGCCCCCTTCCCCTACCTCAGTGTAGGACGATAGAGGAACCCCTTTCCTTTCTTAGCTGTCCGCCTCTTTCCCCATTGTAAGGATGAAGAAGCCTACTTCCCCTAGCACAGGACATGACTCTAGACTCTAGAGGAACCCGCTTCCCCTCCTACTTTCCAGTCAATGTATTTACGGTGTTAGGGACACACTCTTTCCTTCTAACTACTCCCGTTGCTTCCCTTTCCTGATGTTTGGAACTAAATAGTCTCTCCCCCCCCCTGAATTTTTGTCAGACTTGGATACATCAGCAATGTGATGTTAACCCAAATTTCCTCCCAATGAGCCCCTTCCCCAATCTCAGTTTTTTGTTACGACGTAAGAGACACTCCTCACCACTTCCTCTTGCACAATGTTGGTGCTACTAAGGGCACTTCTCGTCTCATCCCCAGGCACATTGATTTTGGCATTAGAAGCACCCACTTTCACCCTTCCCTTTGCACAATGCTGGTGCCATTAGGTTCACTCCAGCCTCCCACCTAGCAGCGTCAGCACGTTGTGTACGTCGGAGGCTGGCGAGCCTGGCGTCTGCACTCATCTTACCTCACCTCACACTCGACGAACTGGCGTCGTTCTGGCCTAGTAACTGTCTAGTTTATCTCACAGCGTTGGAGCAGCTGAGGATTTAAGATAATAAACAGGAAAGCTGAAGATGAACGTGAATAAGTTGTTCTTTCTGAGGTAACGAGAGGGAGTTCCCCTCACCTTGCCCTTTTGACCGGTTCGTCAAGTCCCCGCCGCCGCCGTCACCGCCGCCGCCACCGCCCGCTACCAGTTGCCTAACCTCACAAACCGCCAGATTATATTTTCGTTTCCACTAGTTCCACATAGAATGCCATCGCATATTTTCTGCCACATCGGATTCTCTTCCTAAAATATTACCTTATGCCTTGCAGTATCGACAACATTTTTAAAAGATAAGCCCATATTTAGGTGTTTAAAATGAGGGTAATCATCACCTGGCATCAATACTCCAGCAACAGTTTGTTTATCCGCGAACACCGTATTCGCAACCCTTAAATAGACTCGACTTCGGCTTCGTGAAAGCCTCGCAGATAGTGTTTCATGCACCTGCTCGTCCATTCTCGTCGCTATAGTAAATCTGTGCCTAATAAAACTTTCATTCACACAACTCGAAGAAATCTTTGTCTAGTAACGGAACGTGGAATGAAATGAACGATACCAACACGAGTGATTTTGCACATCTAGTTCCAGGAAATCCAGAGGCAGCCAACAGAAATGTGTACTGCCAGATGTAGCGACGGTGAGAGCCACACTAGTACACAAGAAACACATAAGTGTAGCGACGGTGATATTTTACATTTATTTTTCCATGATCATTATATCTGAAACAGATATACACACTCTCTCTCTCTCTCTCTCTCTCACACACACACACACACACACACGACAAGTGTCTTAGTGACATGTACCTTTGACAAATGGTAACTAAGACACACACAGGATAAACAATGAGGAGTCAAATGACAACACAGTGGACACAATCAGGATTGGGGGATCCAAAGTAGTAACAGTGATCTACAACCCATCACCTAACAGTAGGAAGCCAAGACAGGTTTTTGGAGACAATAGTTGACATCATAGCTAAAGCAACAAGGAAAGCTAACCGGGGTAAAGCAGTGTTAATAATCATGGGAGATCTGAACCAGAATGAGTTAAACTGGGAGAACTGGGACCGACTTGGGGGCTGGAGGTGTGGAAACCAAGATGATGGATGTGGTCGGGGAAAACTTTTTGTGTCAGCATGTTAAGGACACAACAAAAGAGAGAGAGAGAGAGAGATGAGAAAGCAAGGCTGGATTTGGCATTTAACAAAAATACATGTGACAGACGAAGTAGAATACGAAGAGTCTCCTGGTCGCTAGCTACCATACAGTACTGATTTTCGAATTTCTTTTGGACCTAAATATTGAGAGGAGAAGAACAGAGGTGGAGGGCGCAAGGAACCTGAATTCAGAAGAGGGAAATCTGAAGAGATAAAAGAAATCCTAAATGTAATGCAAAATTTAAAAAAAAAAATTGTCAGAAAGGCACTAGCAAAGGAATCTGAAGAAAGTTGAACAGTACAAATAGGAACATGCAGATTAAATGACCATCATAATGAGATGTGTCAAGTTAAACATACCGTATCAAATGGAGAAAATAGCAAGGCCAGCAGATTACAAGATGTTACTGCTTGACTGAGGCTAGGCTATAAGTATCTCTGGCAGTACGGTTTGAATAGAGATGCCAATGATATCATATCCGAAGTGTATGGACAGAGACAGGGACATTACATTGGAACAGTAGGTCTTTGAATGTACAAACATCCAGCCTTTCAGAGATACCTCCATACAAACTCCTCAAGATATAGCAAAATATTTTATTGTTAATAATAAGATATCTGAAATCTTGAGAGTATATCCACTAGTATATCTTCTAGACGAATGAATTGTTTTTTTTTAAGAGACTGCAGCCAATAATGGCTAATGTTTTTAATGGTATTAAGATAAACGATTTTTGAGATTGTAACTCCATAATGTATTGTGTTCATTAGTTATATAAAGAAACTGCAGTATATAAATTGACTAATATGGTTTTTCGTGATGTAACTATGCCTAGTGGGGTCTGATAAAGACCCATTGTGACCTCTGTAATCGTGGTTTTTTTTTTGTGCTAGCACTCACAGCATGAGCTGCTGGTGCACAATAAACTAGCCACTCACGCGACGCGACTAACAACTGAATGCAGTGCACTGGGAAAAGGGAATGAAATTCAATGAATGGCGTAATAGAATACCTAGCTGGAAAGTGCCTGGGGGTGGCGGAGCAGAACTTCAAACCAGACGAAGAGGTTATGGTTCAACTAAAGATACTGAGAGGAGTAAAAAATGAAGGAGCGCTAAAGCCGTAGGGATTATACAGCGCCTGTGGGTAGGGGAGGGGATGGAAAGCATTCAGGCTCAATTAAAGGAACCCGGTCACAGACCGGGCCGCGGGGGCATTGACCCCCGAAACTCTCTCCAGGTAAACTCTCCAGGTAATAACTAAGCGCTAAATCCACAAGGGTCATACAGCCAGGGAGCTGGAGCACAGATCCAATTTCCAAGATCAAGGGCCCCTCACCAGCATCCTTGATGCTGTTGAGGGGGAAAGAGCTTAAGAGAAATGACAAAATCTGTAAGGTGTTGTACAAACCATGTGTAAGACATGTTTTCAGTGGATACAGCCGCTGTATCAGACAGTCCGAAGATAAAGATACAACCGACAGGTACTAGATACCATTCAGGATACATCAAGGGCAATGTGGACTTGAAAATGTGTCCCCATGAATTCCACGAGAGCGAGCAGATGCACTGTCTGAAAAGCTAGCTAAGATCCACGATAAGTCAATGGACACGAAACAGTTGCCGGAGATCTGAAAGACAGCGAAATGTAGCCCATGCATGTATATTTAAGGAGACATGCAGGAAGTGTTGAACTACAGTCCAGTTTTACTTGTATACCATGTAAGGTAATCTGAAGGAGAGTCATAGACCACTTGGAGAAAAGTGGGTTCATAAATAATAAGTGCAAGCGTTCCTTTGTGGAACAGCGAGTTAGAAAGTGTTCCCATGATGGAGCAGTGTTGCAGAGAGCCAGAAAGTTTTCCCTATGGTGGAACAGTGTTGCAGAGAGCTAAAAAGTGTTCCTATGGTGGAGCAGTGTTGCAGAGAGCCAAAAAAGTGTTCCTATGAAAGAAGAGTGTTGCAGAGCCAGAAAGTGTTCCCATGGTGGAGCAGTGCTGCAGAGCCAGAAAGTGTTCCTATGATGGAGCAGTGTTGCAGAGAGCCAGAAAGTGTTCCTATGATAGAACAGTGTTGCAGAGCCAGAAAGTGTTCCCATGGTGGAGCAGTGTTGTAGAGAGCCAGAAAGTGCTCCTATAGGGGAGCAGTGTTGCAGTGAACCAGAAATCGTTCCCTAGCAAAACAGTGTTGCAGAGAGTCAGAAAGTACTCCCTGGTGGAACTGTGGTGCAATCGGCCGGAAATTGATCCCTCGTTTGGAACAGTTGCAACGATTCAGAAGAAAAAACGAGCTACATGGAAACGCAATGTTTCACGCGAGTTCGCGGCATTTGTCTATAAAGCAGTTTGTACTCTGAACGGCAGTGCTGAAGAATGTGATTATTGTGCACCAAGATGCACCATTAATTACTTGTGGTTTAGAAAAACGGTGAACAAACTAGCTGGAAATTTAATCGAACTCCACAAGCAATTGGGTAATTAGCTGGGCTTAAATTCTATCGACTATTCAAAGGGTTATTAAGACGGTAATGTTACCAGTCAAGAATACCTTAAATCCTAAAGTAAGGATTAAAGTAGAATGAGGTATATACACTGAGAAAGAGAGAGAGACACACACACACACCTCGGTGTATGTTTTGTGGCAAGTAGGTGTGTGTGTGTGTGTGTTTGCGTGCGTATGCGTGTCTGTACTCCCCTATTTGTACTCACCTATTTGTGGTTGCAGGGGTCGAGTCTTAGCTCCTGGCCCCCGCCTCTTCACTGGTTGCTACTGGGTCCTCTCTCTTCCTGCTCCATGAGCTTTATCAAACCTCGTCTTAAAACTATGTATGGTTCCCACCTCCACTACGTCACTTTCTAGGCTATTCCACTGCCTGACAACTCTATGACTGAAGAAATACTTCCTAACATCCCTTTGACTCATCTGAGTCTTCAACTTCCAATTGTGACCTCTTGTTTCTGTGTCCCCTCCCTGAAACATCCTGTCTTTGTCCACCTTGTCTATTCCGCGCAGTATTTTATATGTCGTTATCATGTCTCCCCTGACCCTCCTCTCCTCCAGTGTCGTCAGGCCGATTTCCCTTATCCTTTCTTTATAGGACATTTCCCTTAGCTCTGGAACTAACCTTGTCGCAAACCTTTGCACTTTTTCTAATTTCTTGATGTGCTTGATCAAGTGCGGGTTCCAAACAGGTGCTGCATACTCCAGTATGGGCCTGACGTACACGGTGTACAGTGTCTTCAATAATTCCTTACTAAGGTATCGGAACGCTGTTCTCAGGTTTGCCAGGCGCCCATATGACGCAGCAGTTATCTGGTTGATGTGTGCTTCCGGAGACATGCTCGGTGTTATACTCACCCCAAGATCTTTCTCTTTGAGCGAGGTTTGCAGTCTTTGGCCACCTAGCCTATACTCTGTCAGCGGTCTTCTGTGCCCTTCCCCGATCTTCATGACTTTGCATTTGGCGGGGTTAAATTCGAGAAGCCAGTTGCTGGACCAGGTGTCCAGTCTGTCCAGGTCTCTTTGAAGTCCTGCCTGATCCTCATCTGATTTAATTCTCCTCATTAACTTCACATCATCTGCGAACAGGGACACTTCTGAGTCTAATCCTTCCATCATGTCGTTCACATATACCAAAAATAGCACTGGTCCTAGGACCGACCCCTGTGGGACCCCGCTCGTCACAGGTGCCCACTGTGATACCTCATCACGTACCATGACTCATTGTTACCTCCCTGTCAGGTATTCTCTGATCCATTGCAGTGCCCTTCCTGTTATATGCGCCTGATCCACTAGCTTCTGCACTAATCTCTTGTGTCAAAGACCTGCTTGCAGTCCAAGAAGATGCAACCAACCCACCCCTCTCTCTCGTGTCTTACTTCTGTTACTTTATCACAAAACTCCAGAAGGTTTGTGACACAGGATTTGCCTTCCATGAATCAGTGCTGGTTGGCGTTTATACTCCTGTTCCATTCCAGGTGCTCCACCACTCTCCTCCTGATAATCTCCTCCATAACTTTACATACTATACACGTCAGTGAAACAGGTCTATAGTTTAGTGCCTCTTTTCTGTCTCCTTTTTTAAAAATGGGAACTACATTTGCCGTCTTCCATACCTCCGGTAGTTGCCCAGCTTCCAGGGATGTGCTGAAGATTGTGGTAAGTGGCACACACAGCATATCCGCTCCCTCTCTAAGGACCCATGGGGAGATGTTGTCCGGTCCCATCGCCTTTGAGGTATCGATGCTCCTTAGCAGCTTCTTCACCTCTTCCTCGTTTGTATGTATGTCATCCAACACTTGTTGGTATATTCCTTGCTGGTGTCCACCTCTGTTCTGTCCCCCCAGAGGACTTCCTGTCTCCACTGTAAATACTTCCTTAAAGCTCATATTGAGCTCCTCACATACTTCTTGATCGTTTCTTGTGAGTTCTCCATCTTCTTTCCTCAGCCTTATCACCTGGCCTTTGACTGTTGTCTTCCTCCTAATGTGGCTATACAGCAGTTTCGGGTCAGACTTGACTTTCGATGCTATGTCATTCTCGTACTGTCGCTGGGCCTCCCTCCTTATCTGTGCATACTCGTTTCTGGCTCTTCTACTAATCTCCTTATTTTCCTGAGTTCTTTGTCTCCTGTACCTTTTCCATTCTCTGGTGCACTTAGTTTTTGCTTCCCTACACCTTCGGGTAAACCAAGGACTCACTTTGGTCTTCCTATTATTTCTATTTCCCTTGGGAACAAACCTTTCCTCTGCCTCCTTGCACTTTGTTGTGACATATTCCATCATCTCGTTTACTGATTTTCCTACCAGTTTTCTGTCCCACTGAACCTCCTGCAGGAAATTCCTCATACCTGTGTAGTCACCCTTTTTGTAGTTTGGCTTTTCCCATTCAATTCCTGTTACCTTCTCCGCTTGTAGCTCTGCTATATAAGCAAAACTCAGAACCACGTGATCGCTAGCTCCAAGGGGCCTCTCGTAATTGATGTCCTCAATGTCTGAACTGCTCAGGGTGAACACAAGTTCCAGTCTTGCTGGCTCATCCTCCCCTCTCTCTCTGGTAGTGTCCCTGACATGTTGATGCATGAGGTTTTCAAGTACCACATCCATCATCTTGGCTCTCCATGTTTCGGGACCCCCATGTGGCTCCAGGTTTTCCCAGTCGATCTCCCTGTGGTTGAAATCGCCCATTACCAGTAACTTTGCTCTGCTCGAGTGAGCTTTTCTTGCCACCTCAGCCAGTGTGTCCACCATCGCTCTGTTGTTTTCTTCGTACTCCTCTCTTGGCCTCCTGCAGTTCTGTGGTGGGTTATACATCACTCCAATGACTACTTTATGTTCTCCAGACTGAATTGTACCTACTGTGTTGTCCCTTTCTCCAATAATGTCCATGCCTTCCATTTCCTCAAATCCCCATCGGTTTTTTATGAGCAGTGCAACCCCTCCTCCCCGTCTACTCCTTCTATCTTTCCTCAGGATCTGATATCCCGGTGGGAAGATTGCATCTGTTATTGTCTCAGCGAGTTTCGTTTTTGTGGCTGCTATGATGTCTGGGGTTTTCTAGCTGATTCTTTCGTGCCACTCCTCATATTTATTTGTTATTCCGTCCGCGTTTGTGTACCAAACCTTCAGCTTCTTTTCTATCACTGTGGTCCTGGTAGAATATTGGGGTTGGGGGAGTGAGAGCCTTGGTAGGGGCCTATGGGAGTCTGTGGTGTGGGTGGGGTTTGTGATGAGGGGGGTGGGGTCAGAATGCCCATAGGGGCAGCTGTTGGGGTGAAGTTTGTGATGTGGGGGTTGGTGACAGAGGGAACAGTGTGTGGGTTCTGGTTTAGATTGCTCAGTTGCGTTGGGATTGTTGCGGTTGGAGTCCTTCTGCGGGAGTTTCTGCGGGGTGTGTTTGCCCTTCCTCCTGTGTCTGGGTCCTGCTCATCTTCATCATTGCCTCTCTTTCCTCCTTGCGTCTCTTTACCCTCTGTGCGTGTCTGCGTGTCTGTGCGTATCTGTGCGTGTCTGTGCGTGTCTGTATCTCTTGCTTTGTAAGAGGCTGAGCTTGTCAGCTTGTCAGCTGGTCAGCTTGCATCATTCCGCAACCATCGTTTGGCCCAACAATCCGAGTATATATTCTTCACTGCATAAACTCAAGAGTAAATCATTCTGAACATTCAAAAATCTATATACTTTATTAACGTTTAAACTTGGTCAGTATATTTAGGGTCCTTGAATAGTCAAAATAGGATTAAGCTTCTAAAAATGTTACGTTAATTTTGGCTAGGCTGGAGTAGGTTGCTATGTTGTGGTACAAAACTCAGGATTTGCATAGAGTCATAGCTTCGGAAAATCAGTTACTACAGCTAGGGAGATTATAAGCGTAGCCAAGCGCTAAACCCGTAAGGGCCACACATACCACTAGGAAAGGAATAAACTGTGGGCATTTACCTCTTCACATAGATTATAATCTAATACCACGTTAATTCACATGAATATAAAATTATTGTAATCATAACTAAGCGCTAAACCCACAAGGGTCACACCGCTGCTCACGCGAGTGTAACTTTGAATGTATTCGGTAACTGTTTTGAGGAAGAAAAAAAAATAAATGAAGCTTATTTGACCGACCTGACGTGTTATTCCAGACATGTACAGGAGAAATATAACAGTTCATTGAGATGCGGATCATAACCACAAGATGGCGCGCAAAGTGAGCTCTTTCCTTGTTGTCATTTAACGAAGACTTTCTGGTGGGTTACTGGTCCAGCCTGTACAAAATTAGGAGTGACTAGCCCTTGGTGAAAATGTTGTCTGATTAGTGAAACGTGATATTATATATGTGTGGAAACCAGAGACACACTGCACGCTAGTATCCGGAGACCGAGCCTGGTGGTGGTGGTCACTAGGTTGATTGCCAGTACACAACCTGGTGGTGGTGGTGGTGGTGGTGGTCACTAGGTTGGGCACCAGTAGACAATCTGGTGGTGGTGGTCACTAAGCTGGGTACCAGTACATAACTTGGTAGTGGTGGTCACTAGGCTGGGTGCCAGTACACAATCTGGTGGTGGTGGTGGTCACTAGGCTGAGTGCCAGTACACAGTCTGGTGGTAGTGGTAACTAGGCTGTGATACCCTGAGACTGGGTCTCCAGTTTCTCTACTTGCGAGGATAGCCGTCTGGACTGCTTCACACCTTAACTCCGCCAGGGAACTCGTCTCGTTGTTTGTTCCAAATGCTCATGAATGCTAGTGACTTTCTTTATGTATAATAATATGTTACCACATGTATACTACACATTGTATACTAAGCAAAGAAAAAAAAATATTTATGGAAGCCATGTGGTAAATGTTCCCCATGGGAGCTGTCCTCTAGCCATATGTTATAGATTGTAGATCTTATACAGAACAACAAATTAAAAGTGAGTTTAAATACATTATTCCACTATTTTACATTGTAATATTTTTTACAAACAATATGCTTGATAAAAGAGAAAGGGATCTGATACTAAAATAGCTGGGAAGATACGAGATAATTGAGATATGGGAGTACAATTAGGTGACGAAACTAAATAAACGCTTAAAGTATAGATTCCTTAGTAAATCACTCTCAAAAGACCAGTCAGATTTCTACCACCAGGTCCCAACATTGTTCTTATGTAACTTGACTATGGATGTACATTAACTGCTATACTTTAACTCCAACGGCTGGACTGCCCCTTCCCCAACCCCCTCTTAATTCAGGGCTTCCCCCCTCTCCATTCAGGGCTTCCTCTCTTCACTTAAGGTTTCGTCTTTATCTTGTTACTTTCAGTTCCTCCTGTTGTGTATCTTGTTCGTGGAATCAGTTATGGCGTCCCATAACAAACCAACGTGATCGCCTTATTTTACACACGATTTTAATCTTCGTTATTCCCAGGGAGACTTTGTTGTGTTGCTGGCACCTAACTATGTGTTTCTAGTATCTTGTTATGGGTTGCTGTTATCTTCTTATGGATTGCTGGTACCTTGTTATGGATTGCTGGTACTTTGCAATTCTCAGAGGCGCTTTGTTACCGGTGCCTTGTTATGTGTTGCTAGCACCTTATTATGTATTGTTGGTACTTTGTAATGTGTTACTTTACCTTGTTACGTGTTGCTAGTATCTTATGTTTGCTGGTACTTCATTGTGTGCTGCTGGTGTCTTGTGTGTGTAGTTGGTATCTTCTTGTGTTACTGGTATCTTATTATGTGCTCCTGGCACCTTGTGTGGTACTTATACCTTGTATTGCTGGTACCTTGTTTTGTGTTGCTGGGTTGCTATTGTCTAGTTATGTGCTGTTGGTATTTTATCATGTGTTGCTGGTACGTTACTCATGCGGGTGTTAATGGTAGAGAGCTGGTTTACTCAGCGGCTAGCCAAGGAAGCCTTGAGGTTCCAGTTTCCAGCAATATTTTACGCTACCTTATTCTCCCAGAATCAGCCTCATAAGCCATTCTAAGAGATGGTAATCCTCAATGGTAACTTCAGCTCTGCATGATTCAATGAAAAACACTTGCTTCCAATACATTAACAGCAGCCCTGCTTGATCACTTAGAGACCATCATCAAAACGGCCAGCTTCATCAAAGAATCAGCCCAGAGCACGCGTCTTACCTGTAAACTGTGTTAAAACACGGATGCTGAGCACTAAGCTTTGTTGTCTCATGCACAAGTCCGCTGGTTGTCCAAGGGCGACATGCTCACTCGGTTCTATGAGTTAAATGATACATTATAGACTTCCCTGACCAATCATACAGCAAGTTACTCATCAAGATAAGCATGCCAGCATTTCAGACTCATTTGGCATGCATGGCACCATCTTTGAACTATATGGTCATCGGAGCAACATTATTCACCTTGCAGACAACAGCAATGCATTCATTGCAAAACTGTGGCTACCAGTAAGAAAGCTTCAAAATGGAAATGCGACCCAATTCCACCGACTTCCTGCAGTCATCAGAGAAGATGCCATCAGCCAGGTGCTCATGACAGCTCACAGAGCACCTTCACTCCCTCACTGATGACTTCCACCGGTACTTGCCAAAAATACATACATTTACAAATGTGTTATCTATTAGCATAGACATCCACCAAAGAATACAAGAGTGTCAACTTATTAATACTCATCTAGTATCTAGACAATTTCTGGCTTTGTAACAGTTTTTTTCAGTAACAATTCTAGACCAATTATCCTGTACCATACTTATATTTGAACAGTGTTTTTTCTTACTGGGTTAAGTATAATGAAAGACAAGCTATTTATTTTATTAGCAGGACTAGGAATTAAATTACAACTGGAAGAGCTGAAATCTACTATTAAAAGTCTAAGCACTTTAATGGACTAAAAACGGTGCCTAGAGTTAACAATATATTCACATAAAAATAATGATGCCGGAATTTAGTTCCTACACACCACTAGGTGCACAACTTCAGTATTAAGTTGCTACACACCACTAGGTGCACAAATCAGTTTAAGTTGTACACACCACTAGGTGCACAACTTCAGTATTAAGTTGCTTACACACCACTAGATGCACAACTTCAGTTTAAGTTGCTACACACCACTAGGTGCACAACTTCAGTATTAAGTTGCTACACACCACTAGGTGCACAACTTCAGTATTAAGTTGCTACACACCACTAGGTGCACAACTTCAGTATTAAGTTGCTACACACCACTAGGTGCACAACTTCAGTATTAAGTTGGGTACACACCACTAGGTGCACAACTTCAGTATTTAAATTGCTACACACCATGGTGCACAACTTCAGTATTAGTTGCTACCACCACTAGGTGCACAACTTCAGTATTAAGTTGCTACACACCCACTAGATGCACAACTTCAGTATTAAGTTGCTACACACCACTAGGTGCACAACTTCAGTATTAAGTTGCTACACACCACTAGGTGCACAACTTCAGTATTAAGTTGCTACACACCACTAGTGCACAAACTTCAGTATTAAGTTGCTACACACCACTAGGTTTCACAACTTCAGTATTAAGTTGTACAAAACCACTAGGTGCACAACTTCAGTATTAAGTTGCTAAACACCACTAGATGCACAACTTCAGTATTAAGTTGCTACACACCACTAGGTGCACAACTTCAGTATTAAGTTGCTACCACACTAGGTGGGACAAAATTCAGTTTTAAGTTGCTAACACCACTAGGTGCACAACTTCAGTATTAAGTTGCTGACACCACTAGTGCACAATTCAGTATTAATTACTACAAACCACTAGGTGCACAACTTCAGTATTAAGTTATACACACCAACTAGGTGCACAACTTCAGTATTAAGTTGCTACACACCACTAGGTGCACAACTTCAGTATTAAGTTGCTACACACCACGGTGCACAACTTCAGTATTAAGTTGCACACACACCCTAGGGTGCACAACTTCAGTATTAAATTGCTACACACCAACTAGGTGCACAACTTCAGTATTAAGTTGCTACCCCACCATAGGTGCACAATTCTATTTTGTTGCTCCACCCCGGTGCACAACTCGTATTAAGTTGCTAACCCCCATAGGTGCACAATTTAGTATTAGTTACTACACACCATAGGTGCACACTTCATTTTAAGTTGCTCACACCCTAGGGGCACAAAATTCAGTATTAAGTTGCTACACCCCCTAGGTGCACAACTTCAGTATTAAGTTGCTACACCCACTAGGTGCACAACTTCGTATTAAGTTACTACACACCACTAGGTGCACAACTTCAGTATTAATTTGCTAACGCCACTAGGTGCACAATTTCCCAGTATTAAGTTGCTACACACCACTAGGTGCACAACTTCAGTATTAAGTTGCTACACACCACTAGGTGCACAACTTCAGTATTAAGTTGCTACACACCACTAGGTGCACAACTTCAGTATTCAGAGTGTTCAATATCCCTCTACAACTTATTTAAACTATGCTTTCAGCACTTCACTTAATATACTGTACAATTTTATACTCAAACCATAAACTGTACCATCTGGTACATTACTGTACCATCTGGTACATTACTGTACCATCTGGTACATTACTGTACCATCTGGTACATTACTGTACCATCTGGTACATTACTGTACCTCATTGTACTCGAAAGTACTACGATAAGTAATGTGTGATTTATTATTGTGCGACAGAGTCAGCTTAGAGTTTACCTGGAGAGAGTTCCAGGGGTCAACGCCCCCGCGCCCCGGTCTGTGACCAGGCCTCCTGGTGGATCAGAGCCTGATCAACCAGGCTGTTGCTGCTGGCTGCACGCAAACCACGTACGAGCCACAGCCCGGCTGGTCAGGAACCGACTTTAGGTGCTTGTCCAGTGCCAGCTTGAAGACTGCCAGGGGTCTGTTGGTAATCCCCCTTATGTATGCTGGGAGGCAGTTGAACAGTCTCGGGCCCCTGACACTTATTGTATGGTCTCTTAACGTGCTAGTGACCCCCTGCTTTTCATTGGGGGGATGTTGCATCGTCTGCCAAGTCTTTTGTTTTTTCGTAGTGAGTGATTTTCGTGTGCAAGTTCGGTACTAGTCCCTCTAGGATTTTCCAGGTGTATATAATCATGTATCTCTCTCTCCCTGCGTTCCGGGAATACAGGTTTAGGAACCTCAAGCGCTCCCGTAATTGAGGTGTTTTATCCCGTTATGCATGCCGTGAAGGTTCTCTGTACATTTTTTAAGTCAGCAATTTCACCTGCCTTGAAAGGTGCTGTTAGTGTGCAGCAATATTCCAGCCTAGATAGAACAAGTGACCTGAAGGTGGGCATCATGGGCTTGGCATCCTAGTTTTGAAGGTTCTCATTATCCCTCCTGTCATTTTTCTAGCAGATGCGATTGATACAATGTTTGGTCCTTGAAGGTGAGATCCCCCGATATGATCACTCCCAGGTCTTTGACGTTAGTGTTTCGCTCTTTTTGTGGCCAGAATTTGTTTTGTACTCTGATGAAGATTTAATTTCCTTTTTGTTACCATATCTGAGTAATTGAAATTTCTCATCGTTGAACTTCATATTGTTTTCTGCAGCCCACTGAAAGATTCGGTTGATGTCCGCCTGGAGCCTTGCAGTGTCTGCAATGGAAGACACTGTCATGCAGATTCGGGTGTCATCTGCAAAGGAAGACACGGTGCTGTGGCTGACATCCTTGTCTATGTCGGATATGAGAATGAGGAACAAGATGGGAGCGAGTACTGTGCCTTGTGGAACAGAGCTTTTCACCGTAGCTGCCTCGGACATTTACTCTGTTGACGACTACTCTCTGTGTTCTGTTAGTGAGGAAATTATAGATCCATCGACCGACTTTTCCTGTTATTCCTTTAGCACGCATTTTGTGTGCTATTACGACATGGTCACACTTGTCGAAGGCTTTTGCAAAGTCTGTATATATTACATCTGCATTCTTTTTATCTTCTAGTGCATTTAGGACCTTGTCGTAGTGATCCAATAGTTGAGACAGACAGGAACGACCTGTTCTAAACCCATGTTGCCCTGGGTTGTGTAACTGATGGGTTTCTAGATGGGTGGTGATCTTGCTTCTTAGGACCCTTTCAAAGATTTTTATGATATGGGATGTTAGTGCTATCGGTCTGTAGTTCTCTGCTGTTGCTTTACTGCAGTTCTTGATGAACACGGAGTTCCATGAGTCTGGCCCTGGGGCAGAGTGCATGGGCATGTCATTTATCGCCTGTTCGAAGTCATTTGGCGTCAGGATAACATCGGATAGGCTTGTGTTAATCAAATTTTGTGGCTCTCTCATAAAAAAATCATTTTGATCTTCGACTCTCAGTCTGGTTAGCGGCTTGCTAAAAACTGAGTCATATTGGGACTTGAGTAGCTCACTCATTTCCTTGCTGTCATCTGTGTAGGACCCATCTTGTTTAAGTAGGGGCCCAATACTGGACGTTGTTCTCGACTTTGATTTGGCATAGGAGAAGAAATACTTTGGGTTTCTTTGATTTCATTTATGGCTTTTAGTTCTTCCCACGATTCCTGACTCCTATAAGATTCCTTTAGCTTGACTTCGATGCTTGCTATTTCTCTGACCAGTGTCTCCTTACGCATTTCAGATATATTGACCTCTTTTAGCCACTCTGTTATTCTTTTCCGTCGCCTGTAAAGGGAGCGCCTGTCTCTTTCTATTTTACATCTACTCCTCCTTTTTCTTAGAGGAATAAGCCTTGTGCATACATCGAGTGCCACCAAGTTAATCTGCTCTAGGCATAAGTTGGGGTCTGTGTTGCTTAGTATATCTTCCCAGCTTATATCGGTTAGGACTTGGTTTACTTGGTCCCACTTTATGTTTTTGTTATTGAAGTTGAATTTGGTGAATGCTCCCTCGTGACTAGTCTCATTATGTCGGTCTGGGGCTCCACGCATACATGTCTGAACCTCAATTATGTTGTGATCTGAGTATATTGTTTTTGATATGGTGACATTTCTTATCAGATCATCATTGTTAGTGAAGATGAGGTCTAGTGTATTCTCCAGTCTAGTAGGCTCTATTATTTGCTGGTTTAAATTGAATTTTGTGCAGAGATTTAAAAGCTCGTGTGAGTGTGAGTTTTCATCAGAGCTGCCTCCTGGCGTTATTACTGCAACAATATTATTTGCTATATTCCTCCATTTTAGGTGCCTTAAGTTGAAATCCCCCAGGAGCAAGATGCTGGGTGCAGGAGCTGGAAGATTTTCCAGACAGTGGTCAATTTTTAACAGCTGTTCCTGGAATTGCTGGGATGTTGCATCCGGAGGCTTGTAGACTACCACAATGACTAGGTTTTGGTTCTCGACCTTTACTGCTAAAACTTCCACTACATCATTTGAGGCATTTAGCAGTTCTGTGCAAACAAGTGACTCTGCAATGTACAGGCCAACCCCCCCCCCCTTTTGCCTGTTCACTCTGTCACATCTGTATAGGTTGTAACCTGGGATCCATATTTCGTTGTCCAAGTGATCCTTTATGTGGGTCTCAGTGAAAGCCGCGAACATTGCCTTTGCCTCTGCAAGCAGTCCACGGATGAAAGGCATTTTGTTGTTTGTTGCTGGCTTTAGACCCTGTATATTTGCAAAAAAGAATGTCATCGGACTGGTGGTATTGTTGGTACTGGGGGGGGGGATTTTTTTTCCGGCATTAGTATCTGTATCTGTTGGTTTGGAGTGGAGGCCATCGACTGTGGTTCCACTCCAGGAATGACTGGGTTTGGTGTACGATTTCTGCCATTTCCTGCCAGTTTTTTTTTCCTTCCTGGCACTAAAAAAACCTCTCCCTTTGAGTGGGTGTGGCTACCAGGTTTTCCCATTTGGCCTGGATGCTTTGTATCTTTTTGTACCCTTTAGATGGTGTGCCTGGCAATTTAAGTTATAGCACAGTCTTTCCTGTACTGAAGAGGTACACATTTCAGGGTGAAAAAGCTTACAGGAAGGGAGTTTGCATTTTCCTGTTGTCATATGGGCATGGCATTTTCTAGGGTGGTCATAGTTGCACGTCCCATCTGTTTTTCCAGATTTCCCATGTCTGCAGATACCAAGTGCATAGTATGTGCACAGGCTTGGTTTCCGTTTGCCTTGGGTTTCTGTGATTGTATTCCCTGTTGGTGCATGTTTCCCTGTCTTATTCCTATCCTCCCTAGCACCAACAATGGAGCTCCCACCAGTTGTTTTTGGTAATATATCCTCACTATTGCTAGTGGAGTCCTCTTGTTTGCTATTTCCTGTGGTATTTCTAGTTTGCAATATTGGTTTTATCTTATCTTTGACTACACTTGTTTCCCCACTACGGCTCCTGTCCCCCATGAGGTCATTTATATGTATTCCTTCCTGTGTATAATTCCCGACTACCTGGACAAAATCTCCAGTTTCCCCTTTACTGTCTCCCAGGACAGCCTCCAGTTTCCCC
The DNA here is from genome assembly GCF_026875155.1 of Cherax quadricarinatus. Taxonomy (NCBI): domain Eukaryota; kingdom Metazoa; phylum Arthropoda; class Malacostraca; order Decapoda; family Parastacidae; genus Cherax; species Cherax quadricarinatus. The sequence goes on along the minus strand of NC_069410.1, from coordinate 20,796,226 downwards.
ATTACGTCCCCCAGGCGCCCCTCCAGTTTCACCATTACTGTCCCCCGGACAGCACCCCCAGCCACCTTACTGTCTCCCCGACAGCACTATCACCCCCACTTTTACTGCTACCGGGACATCCCTCCACCCTTACAGTTTTTTACCATGGCCAGTATAAAGGCAGTACCTTCAGCCCAATTTTTTAGTTCCCTCGTTGTAGAAAGCTTCCGGGTGTCTATGAAAGCAGCTTTGATGTTATCCTTTTTTAATCCCCTTTGATTTTACCCACAAAATTTCCCATTTGGGCTCCCAAAAACACTTCCCTTTTTTTAATATGCTTGTAGCTAGTTCTTGGAATCTGCACAAGGGGCGTGCACCAATTTCTACAAAAATGACAATTTACCATGTGGAAGCCCTTTTTGTTTGATTGACTGCAGACTATACAGAGCTTCAAATGATTTGAAGGTTGTTTTACGAAATTTCTCAGCAACCTCTTGAATCCCTTTTTTAAATAACCCCTTAAATGAAGCTTTCTTTTTGTATTTCTTTTTTAAAAAAAAACTTACTTTTATATTGGACAGCTTCCAGACTTTTCCTGATTTAATTTATTGTTTGTGTTTGATAAGGGCGCCTAAAACCCCATCCTTTTACAGTTGCTTTTTGTCCAACAATCCGTTTAAAAACCAGTCAAGGTTCGGACCACAGGGTTGGGACCATCGGGGTTTTCGGTCGACAAATCTGATCAGGGGGTCACTTTTTTAAAACATACTAGTGGTGTTTTGGGGCTAACCTTAAAGGATCTACTTGAAATTACTCCCCGAGTAATATGTGATTTGATTTACAAAAGTATAATTTGCGTGTTAAAGACCCGGTATTCTGGCAGTCCCACAGTGACAAAGGCGAGCCTCAAACCCTGTTTAAAAACGCTTACTGCTTTTCAGTTTTTTTTTCGTCTCCACCAAAAAAGCAATAAAACATATAGTTGATAGTGGAAAATTTGGAGGAAGGATGTTTTTTCTGTATAATAATTCTTTCGTTTGTTTTGCGACCGCTGGTAACTACAGGTTATATAAAATTCCCAGTATACGTCTGGTATTCAAGAAAAAAAAAACTAATGAAAGTCACTCCACTCACTAAGTCCATTATAAAAAAGGTTAGTTTACTACAACCTGTATTCTGCTATTACGGGTATCACTGTTTATGCGAGTACCTAGCGGGCCCGGAAAGATTATTAAAACAGCTGCCAGTGGAAGATTTGGCGACTTCTGGCACCGCCTCTATGGGCTTATACTTCTTTTACAAATTCCCCTGTTTTCAAATGCACTTAGCCTTTATTTCCTATTATTAGGGAGCCACTGTAGTAACACTATCACTTGTATACACAATTTATCTGGAGATTTTCTTTCCTCTGACAAAGAAAAGTTTTTTTATTTTTTTGCACGGAAACGGCTAGTTTCCCCTCTGGCAGAAACTTGCTAGTTCTGCCATAATTCTCCTTTTTTGCTAGATATAATGTTTTCCCCCCAAACTTGGTTCGGCGCTAGAGGGAGTATCGTATGGGTTTGATAGCAAAATTTAAAGTTCTAGCAGTAAGAGGGGACTGTGAAAAACCGGGAAAAACCCCGGGCCAATGGGCACACGGCAGCCCCACACTTCTCTCAAAAAGGCCAACAAAACCTCGAGTTTTAAATATACAAAATATATAAAGCCTGCCAAAGAAGAGAGAAATTTAAGCTTAAATTTATAGAGACCAGTCACCAAAAAAACCAAAATACAAAAAGGACCGTGAGCAGCACAGATCAGGCTAGGAAGGACACACAAAAAAAAAAGGCCCCCTTATTTTTCAGTCAACTACCCTTCAAAAAAAGGTAAAAAAAAAAAAATTACAGAGACCGTCGTTTAACACGTTTACTTTCCTGAAAACCCCGTGTTGGGGCAAAACATGTTAAACGATAAAAACATATGGGAAAATAGGGTTACGTTCCAGGGACCCCCCAGAAAGCAAAAAACTTTTTTAAGCCCAGCAGATCTTAAAAAAATAAAAGAGAATATTGATTGTGTTCATTGCGTGAGTTTTGTTTTTTTTTATGCAAATATTACAAATAAACAGAAATAAAAGTATTTTTTCCCTTAAGTTGTGGATGGGGTTTTTGTGGTGATTGTAAGAGAGTGGAGATTATGCTGGGCCCACTGGGCTGGGGTGGATGGTAGATTTTTGGGTACAAACGATGGATTGTACTGGAGGTGTTTAAATTCTATAAGGGATTTTGTTCTTTTTTCCCTTACTACATTTACAATTGCGAAAAGGCATTAGCTGCTCTTGACACGTTTCAAGGTCCTTTTCAGTGAAAAAAGTCAATTAAAGTCGTTCAGAAAAGTCAGTAAGTCTTCAGTCAAAAAGCCATTCAGTCAAGTCGGTAAGTCGTAAGTTGTCATGGGGGTTTTTCGATTACGGGTTGGGGTAAAAAATACTCAAAGGGGTAGTACGTATAATATAAAGGGAAAAGTAGGGGAAGCCCCAAAACAGCCGACCTGCCTTCTCTCTCCCTATCTTAGACTAATCAAAAGTCCCTAGGGGGTTTAAGGCATTCAAAAATTGCTTGGCAGCAGCAACATGAATAAACAGTCAGTGATTCACACAGAGGGTTGGTAGTGGTCATTACTGGTACACTGGTTACTCGTAACTGGTTCTGGGAATGGACTATAAGGCTCAGCGACGCTAACGATGTCATCCCAACAACGATATAAAACTAGAGTGGCGGGTGTACGGCTTTGGGCTGTTTCTATAAAATGTCAAAGTCACAACAATTGAACATTAAAACATACATAAAAAGAAAAGGGAAAAGGGAAAGCTTACATAACTGAAACGTAAAAAAACGAAATGCAATAAAAGGTTTTAAAATATAGCACAACTCATAAATGAGACTCAACTTTGGGATTCCCAATAAAAGTGAAAAAAATTTGATCAATCGATCTGTATTCATGTGATCTACAGATTCGAGGAAGAAATATATAAAAAAAGAAAGAATGTTTAACAGAAAGGCTTTCGAGTGCACTCAAATCTGACTGTTAAAATCTAAAATTCGAGAGAACGTGAACAAAAAAAAAAAAAAATTTTAAATACGATGATTGATACTGCAATTACTTTATACGGGTTATTTACTTTTAAACCTAACCTACTGGGGGTGAGATTGACATATGCAGAAGGGGTGTCATCTCTGGGAGGATAAAAACTTGTTCATGGCTAACTCTGCTGTATTGGGGCAAATCTGAATGGGTTTACAAATGATACTTGAGGATTTCTCAATCGTCATTTTACGTAAATAACGACTTAGTTGACGTTACTGAGTACAGAGAGAAGTACAGGATCAGGAGGTTGTCGGTCTGTCACATTATTGGGTTGGAAAATCATTAACATACAAACTTCTTATGATCAAAAATGCGTTTTTTATACGGGGACATACAAATTTTCTCTAACCTTATTTTATTACCAGGATATTTTTCAACTACCGAAAAGTTAGTACATAACCTCAAACCACTTTGATTTTGGAGGCTTTGTGGGTGTTAGCTACTCTTGAAAATTTGCTTTTGATTTTGAAGTGTTTCACGGTTCTTCTAAAGAGCTTTGGCTAGGCTGGTACGGTTGTAAAATCTCGGGGTTGTAATTTGTTTCGGGTTAAAATATAGCAACTCATAAGGCAACGTTTACTAAAAACATACAATGCATAATGTGGAGTGTCCCCTATGGAAAATTGTAACAAAATTTTTAGCACACTGCACATAGGTATAATTCTCCCAATTTTCCTGTTGGGATTGATGGGGCTCTAAACATCAAGTCTTTCTTATTGGTTCGTTAGCAAACCCTTTTGCTGGCGGTGTGAGGAAAAATGGGGTTTAGGATCTTGTACAAGGGCAAAAATTTTCAAGAATCTCATTACAGAATTCCCTCCATTATTTTTACTAGGGACTTGGGGGGGTGGTATGCCTGCAGATAAGCATTTTAAATGCTTTAGCTCTGTCTCGCAGTCTTATCTGCAATGGAATAATCAAAATATCTGGTAAAAGGGTTTTCCCTAACACACAGATGTTTGTTGCCTTGGAGGGAACATTGGAATTAGTTAAAAAATCTAGCGAAAACCTTTCCCGGTTGCTGTTTTGGATACACTTGGTTTGGGATTAGGACCTTAGCATTCCCTTTATGTTGATGCAGACAAAATTTCTTAACATACTCAGAATTCATTGCCTTACGGGGGTCAAAAGTATTTCAAGGGCTTTTTTACTAAAGTCCATACCGGGGGTGGCAACCCTGTACATGTGAACTAGCTGTAAGGCTACATTAAACTAATGACTGTGGATTTAATGGGATACCTTCTGCTAGGGGTACCCAACTCGGCTGTTCAATACAGTAATTCTTGGTTCATGACAAAGTCACTGATGGGTGCTGGTGCCTTCACAGTCAGAATAAGATCTTCCTGGAGCAGGAGTCGAATCACACCAGACCACATGGGATCTGCTCGTTGAGCATTCTTTACATCTTCGGCAGTAAATGGAGGGTCTGCAGTTACTATACTAACATGTCACGATAAGGCATCTGCGACTACATTTGACTTGCCAGGTAAGTGTTCAAAGGTGAGATTGAATTCTTGGATAGTTAAGGTCCATCTGGCTAACCTTCCAGTAGGTTGTTTGTTCTGGAATAAAGGTATCAGTGGAGCATGGTCTGTCAAGACATGAACAGAGTACTGATAAATAATGTCTCGGAAGTGCTTTAAAGACCATACTATTGCTGAAGCTTCTTGCTCAGTTACTGTATAATTATGTTCAGCCTTTGTGAGGACTCTCCTAGCAAATGCAACTGCGTTGTACTTTGCCATCAGTCTTCTGAGCTAGCACGGCACCTATGCCAATAGAACTAGCATCAGTTGTCAGATAAAAAGGGCTTAGAAAAATCTGGAAATTTCCAAATTGGAGCGATGTTAGCTTTTCTTTTAGAGTTTGGAATGCTCTTTCTTGATGGAAGGTCCAAACAAAAGGAGCATCTTTCTTAAGCAACTCAGTTAGAGGAGCAGCTATGGAAGAAAAATTTGCAATGAAAGATCTATAAAAACCTGCTAAGCCCACAAAGGATCTTACGGCATCAGCAGTTTTAGGAGTTGGAAAATTTTTGTACTGCAGTTACTTTACTTTGGGCAGTCGTAACCCTCTAGGAGTGAATACGTGACCCAAAAAACTTAATTTCTGATCTGAAAAATTGACATTTAGACAGTTTGATCTTTAAATTGGCTCTTTAAGCTTACCAGGGACTACATCAAGTCTTTTCAAATGTGTATCCACGTCTTTAGACATGACAATTACGTCATCTAAGTACAACATAAATGCATTACCTATGAGGGCCTCTAAAGGTTTTTAGTCATAGCCTTGAGAACGTGATAGGGGAGGATCGTAATCCAAACGCCATACGGAGGAAGTGATAATGACCTGTGGAGTGGAGAATGCAGTTAGCTCTTGGCTGTCCCCGTGAAGAGGGACTTGCCAAAACCCCTTGTAACAAGTCCAGGGTTGAAAAGACTTTGTTATCTCCAATGTTACGTAAAAGATCACCCAGTACAGGGAGTGGGAAGCGATCTGGAATAGTTTTCGCATTAAACTTCCTAAAGCCAATCACTGGGCGCCAAGTACCATCCTTCTTAGGTACTAGGATCAAGGGCGCATTCCAAGGTGAATTGCTAGGTGCAATAACTCCATCATCAAGCATTTGATTGATCAATTCTTCTGTGACAGCAACTTGTGAATGAGGCATTCTGTACGCAGGTATATAGATGGGTCTAGTACCAGGTTCAAGTGGAATAGGATGGGACAATAAGTTCGTTATACCCATCTTCTCACCTGGTTTGTTTAACAGAGTCAACAAATGCTCGTACTACTACTGAGAAGTCATTAAGTCAGTCAGTAAAGCAGTCAGTCAAGTTAGTAAGTCAGCCAGTCAAGTCAGTCAGTAAGTCAGTCAGTCAAGTCAGTAAGTCAGTCAAGTCATTTAGTAAGTCAGTCAAGTCATTCAGTCAGTCAATTCATTCAGTCAAGTCAGTCAGTAAGTCAGTCAGTCAAATCAATAAGTCAGTCAGTCAAGTCAGTCAGTCAAGTCAGTCAGTAAGTCATCACACAAACTCATGTTTACCTCATTCTTTTTTGTACAAAATGAGGCTTCATTCCTGCTACAGGCTATCTCTTGCCTAATACATGTACTCAATATGAGTTAAGCAACTCACGAACCCTGACTACGACGATGTTTAGATGCCAGTTTGAACAAGTTACCTCTAAAGTTAAACTCAGGACCTGAAGCATAGCGAGTGTCTTACGACAAACAACCATAAAATGTCAAAAATCCCACTCTAAATTAAGACTCCGTGAACAGAGTTGCACAGAGTACAAGCTGTATGTCCCAGATCATCAATGGAAACATTCTGCTAGAAAAGTGAGTATATATATAAAAGGAACAGATGAGAACAGCGTTCTCCCAAACAGAGGCAGGAGAGGAAGGCTTTTCAGGACGTCGGCCAGGCAGCAAGAGACAGAGTGAGAGAACAGAATCTGCAGATGAGACGTCTACTCTCCCAGCTTGCCCCACGTCCCTGAGGGCAAGCTAGCGAACAAGCGGTTAACTGCACGAACAACCAATTAAATCTCTCGATTCTGCTAGCACAGAAAGTGTAGTTTATGTGGAATATCCTACCTATGAATGTTGATAAATGTATAAGACAAATAACATTACACACGTGTTTCTAAAAGGGAACTCAAAAACAACTCCTTGGTAAAAGATAAATTAAAACTTCCTGAGTAAGTGAAAATATACCCTATCCTGGACCTCCAACAAGACTCTTCAAGTGCAGATCAAATTTTCTTTGACATATCTGTGTGAATCGAGCTTTTCTTCCCATCTTTCAATAAAGTCAAAGACATGAAGCAGCTCTAGGTTGAGCGTGATCTAAGTTGTGCTCTGTCAGCAACAGGCCCACAGAAACATAGCTGAGCTAGTAGCAAGAACACGAGTACAGGGATCGCACTGAGTTGTGTCACACACAGAGACATATCCATTACAGAAATTGTGCTGACAGAGTTCAAGACAGTGTTGCAGTGACAGTATTTATGTGTTCGACACAGAACTGTCAAGTGCTGTCATTTGTCTCTGAATTAATTTTAATTTTCTTAACCATATATTTTTTTACATAGTGCTCTCTCTTGGAGTGTCATTACTCAATAATAAAATCATTATTGCCAAAATTTATTTTAATTTAATCTTGTGTAAATAAATAAAAACACTGTGGTTAAGAGATAAGTTCAAGCAGGGGAGGCGAACCATTTTAGTTTTCTGGCAAAAGTGGGGAATGACCTGAAAGTCGGGAATCTCTGAAATAGTCAAATAATCATATCTTCATTCCAGTGCCAAAGTCACACACACACACACACACCCACACACACACACACACACAACACACACACACCCCACACACACACACACACACACACACACACACACACACACACACACACATAAAAAATAACTGTGCAGTAAATGCTAACCAGGCAAAGCGAAGAGTGGCCTTCAGGAGTCTCAACAAAGAGAACGCAGCACCAGTATGGAACCCACACTTGAGAAAACATGTTAAGAAACTGGAGAAAGTGCACAAGTACGCAACAAGGCTCGTTCCTCAGTTAAGGGACATGAGCTATGAGGAAAGGCTAATGGAATTATATCTAACGACACTCGAGGATAAAAGACCCAGGGGAGATATGGTAACGGTATACAAAATGCTCAGGAGAATTGATAAGGTAGAGAGGAACAGGCTGTTTGAGAGGCCAGAAACTGGCACGCCGGCGCACTGACACCGTGTTGTAAGGTATAGTCTTGTTCCTTATATGTCTTCCTGTTGATATATAATATATATATATATATATTATATATATATTAATATATATATATATAAATATATATATTTATATATATATATATATATATATTACAACCCAGGAGTCCCAAAGGCCTTTTATCTTGGGTGTAAAGGGAGCAAAATAAACACAGCAGAAAAAATTTTTGACTTACTATCCTTCACCAATTTAGAACAGAAGTATGTACACTATATACACTATGTACTACAATAGGTATTAGTGCACTCCACGGTAAGCAAGGCAGAATAGAAGCCACTAGAGAGCAGACCGTGCTTCAACCAGCTCTAGAATGGGAATGACAAGGGGAGACAGGTGAGTGGTACCCACATCACCTCTGCGATTGCCAAAACCATCTTCTCATTGGCTGGAACTTGGGTACTGATTGAATGACGGGGCCCCATCATCAACCCTTAATACCTGGTTCGCTGGTTGAGGGAGATAGTCTTTCAATGAGGGTGTGTACATGCGCCGAATAAAGATTACGCCAAAATCGCAAGTTTTTACCTATTCGGCACGATACTTATATATATATATATATATATATATATATATATATATATATATATATATATATATATATATATATATATATATATATATATATATATATATATATGCAAAACAACCACTATGAAAGAGTAGTGAAATTCCAAGCGCTTTCGTGACTACTCACATTGACAATGTGAGTAGTCACGAAAGCGCTTGGAATTTCACTACTCTTTCATAGTGGTTGTTTTGCATATTTTAAAATCACCTGTTTACTGTGATCTTATTGCATATATATATATATATATATATATATATATATATATATATATATATATATATATATATATATATATATATATTTAATATATATATAAATATATATATATATATATTTATATATATAAGTATCGTGCCGAATAGGTAAAACTTGCGATTTTGGCTTAAATAGCAACGCTCTTCTTGCCGAATAAGGCAAGCGAAAATTTGTGTGTGCAATAATTTCGCAAAAATCATTCTGAACCTAACAAAGAAAATATATTTCATTGTGTTTGTTTATTATTAAATTATTATAAACTTATCTAAAATATATTTAGTTGGATTAAGCTAAATTAAATAGCACTTATTATAATAAGGTTAGGTAAGTTTTCTAAAGTTCTTTTGGTACAAAATTATTAATTTTTACTTTAACATAAATGAAAAAAATATATCTTTAAACGTAAAAGAGAAAATTTTAGAAAGGACTTAATTTTAAATGAGTTCTTGCTAATTGACCAATTTTACCTATTCGGCACGACATGTGTGTGTGTGTATGTGTGTGTGTGTGTATGTGTGCACGTGTGTACGTATGTATAGCCTGACAGCAGGAACATAAGGTCACATACTATGTGGTTCTAGTGGAAGTACTTAACTTATTTTCCTACTGACTGACAAATTACTGCTGTGTGCTGGTTCACAACTTACCTTCGGTAAGTCCGTGGAAGCGAGATGCTGGATATTTATGTGTTGTGTCGCTAATCACTTGATATGCAGATATTCCACCAACTAGTAACATTAGAGAATGATGTAAAATTTGCTACCTAGGTACTTACTTATTTGTAGTTGAGGAGGTCGAGGCTTAGCTCCTGGCCATACTATGATGCAATCAGTGCAAGTCTGCATTACATGCACTCTTGCTGTGGCGACCTTCACGATGTGAAAGGATCGCTCAAAATAAAAATCTTTTATATTAAGTTAATTAGTGCTAGTATTAGCCGACTGTTATGTTAGGATATCTTAATAGAAGTAGTATTGCTTAGATAGACCAAGGCTTTAAGATAAGCTGAATTAAGATAGCCGCTCTTACTTTGTAAAATGAACTTTGTCGAAATAAAGATGCAGCTTATTAATTGTTCGTGTCCTACCACGAACGTCACCGGATGCCCCGGCCTCCTGGTGGCTAAATCTCTCGCTTCACACACGGAAGGCCCGGGTTCGATTCCCGGTTGGGTGAAAACACTTCGACGAGTTTCCTTACTCCTGTTCACCTAGCAGCAAATAGGTACCTGGGTGTTAGTCGACTAGTGTGGGGTCGCATCCTGGGGGACAAGATTGGCTAACCCTCCGGAGTTAAAAAACCGAAGATAACCTTAAGTTTCACTAAGAGTGAGAGTCTTTGTCTAAATGTTCCCCCGTAACTTCTCTGCTTTACTGAGTTACTAGATGACGAAGCTTGAGTGCTGAGTTACGTTACTTTGCTAAGTGTAGTTATCATTGTGTTCACTCGCACCTCCGTGACGTGGCTAGTTGATGACATCACTGGCGCAGTACAAGGCGTCAACCGCGCCCTGTCAGTTTGTACAACTCTGTTTCATCTTCTAGCTGTCAGTCACTCCTCGCTGTTATGTACACACTCTGTGCCATAACTTGCACATAAAGAATATTTTATTAGCGGGGTGTTGTAGTGAAGACTGTGTTGTGGCTTCGCTGTTGCATGATGCAGACAGCGATAGTAGGAGGCAGTGTATTGCATGCAATATTGCAATGGCAACAGCCGGATCTGAGTAGAGACAGGCACGGTTGGAAGGCGCAGCACCCCTACTTGTCACAAAGCACTAGGCCCATGTACATCATTCAGGAATCAACTAAGTCAGGCTGTTGTTGATCACTTGTGCCATGACACGCTGAATACCTTGCACGCTTGGGAGTCACTGACGCGAGACTCCCGTAGCGTGACTGCTGTCTGCTACTTGTTCTGTGGGAATTTGTCTCTTAAAATCCCGTGTCGTATCGACAATGTTGGAAGTCTGCATGATGGTACGAGGTGTTACGTCACGAGGGAGTAGATAAAATCCTCCTGGTAATGAGGATGTGGCTGATTCAGGGAGAAGTTTGGCAGCTCTCTACTGATGAAATCAAACAGCATACTGCCAGCAGAAGTGAAGAAATGATTTACGTTGTATAACACGCTATCCAAGAGGCAACGTTTCGCTTTGTTTTGAGCTTATATCAAGACATGACTTGCTATGGGTTTACACAGAGCGAAACTTTGTCCCAGTAAAAGTTGATTCTGCAATGTGTATCTTTTCGTCACATGGAACTGGCAATGGCGCAGCTCGGGTCATGACTACTCAGCGAGGCTTAGCGGGGTGTGGTCACCACTACACCTGGGTTGCTTCATCACTATCACCAGCACCAAGTATACAGCAGCTGTAACTGGTGAAAGGCAGGGAGCCGAATTCTTAACTATATTTACAAGGTCATGAAGCGGTATAGAAGCCCGAATGAGTGTCCACTGCCTGTAAGAATGTCCACTGCCTGTAAGAATGTCCACTGCCTGTAAGAATGTCCACTGCCTGTAAGAATGTCCAGTGCCTGTAAGAATGTCCACTGCCTGTAAGAATGTCCAATGCCTGTAAGAATGTCCACTGCCTATAAGAATGTCCACTGCCTGTAAGAATGTCCACTGCCTGTTAGAATGTCCACTGCCTTAGTGCACATTGTCTGAGTGTTCACTCTCTGAAAAAGTATCCACTGTCTGAAAGAGGCGTTGAACATCAGAACAGGTGTCAAATAATCACACCAGGTGTCAAACAATCACACCAGGTGTCAAACAATCACACCAGGTATCAAACAATCACACCAGGTGTCAAACAATCACACCAAGTGTCAAATAATCACACCAGGTGTCAAATAATCACATCAGGTGTCAAACAATCACATCAGGTATCAATCACACCAGGTATCAAACAATCACACCAGGTATCAAACAATCACACCAGGTGTCAAACAATCACACCAGGTATCAAACAATCACACTAGGTGTCAAACAATCACACCAGGTGTCAAACAATCACACGAGATATCAAACAATCACACCAGGTGTCAGACAACCACACCAGATATCAAACAATCACACCAGGTGTCAAACAACTACACCAGGTATCAAACAATCACAGCAGGTGTCAGACAACCACACCAGGTATCAAACAATCACACCAGGTGTCAAACAACCACACCAGGTATCAAACAATCACAATAGGTGTCAAACAACCACACCAGGTATCAAACAATTAATCCAGGCGTCAAACAATCACACCAGGTGTCACACAATCACACCAGATGTCAAACAATTAATCTAGGTGTCAAACAATCACACCAGGTGTCAAACAACCACACCAGGTGTCAAAAAATCACACCAGGTGTCAAACAATTAATTCAGGTGTCAAACAATCACACCAGGTGTCACAGAATCACACCAGATGTCAAACAATTAATCTAGGTGTCAACCAATCACACCAGGTGTCAAACAACCACACCAGGTGTCAAACAATCACACCAGGTGTCAAACAATTAATCCAGGTGTCACACAATCACACCAGGTGTCACACAATCACACCAGATGTCAAACAATTAATCTAGGTGTCAAACAATCACATCAGGTGTCAAACAACCACACCAGGTGTCAAAAAAATCACACCAGGTGTCAAACAATTAATCCAGGTGTCAAACAATCACACCAGGTGTCACAGAATCACACCAGATGTCAAACAATTAATCTAGGTGTCAAACAATCACACCAGGTGTCAAACAATCACACCAGGTGTCAAACAATTAATCCAGGTGTCACACAATCACACCAGGTGTCACACAATCACACCAGATGTCAAACAATTAATCTAGGTGTCAAACAACCACACCAGGTGTCAAAAAATCACACCAGGCGTCAAACAATTAATCCAGGCGTCAAACAATCACACCAGGTGTCAAACAATTAATCCAGGCGTCAAACAATCACACCAGGTGTCACACAATCACACCAGGTGTCAAACAATCAATCCAAGTGTCAAACAATCACACAAGAACACATTATTCTCAGCGTTGATTATAACAACAATCAAAAAATAACATAATCTCATTTGAGGCTTGATGATCATAAATTGAACTAAGAGTTCCAGGGAGGGAAGCAATTGTGTACTTAAAAATAAATTACAAAAAATGGAGGCTTTTTTATACCACTAATATAAAAACTCCAGGTAAACTCCAGGTAAACTCCAGGTAAACTCCAGGTAAACTCCAGGTAAACTCCAGGTAAACTCCAGGTAAACTCCAGGTAAACTCCAGGTAAACTAATAATGTAACAAATAATCTTCCAGTCTTATGAGAGAGGAGGAGCTTATGACGACGTTTCAGTCCGACTAAGATCATTTACAAAATCACAGTAACACAGAAGAGTCGGACCGAAACGTCGTGGTACGCTCCTCTCTCTCTCTCCTATGTGCGGGTTAGTTGTGCATTATCCCAGTTCTTCGAAATCTCCGGTGCCTTCTGATCCTCATCACATCTCTTCTTACTCTGTGTTTTTATTTTTCCTCACTATAATGGCTATGAAGTTTTACTTTTCTTCTTCTCAAATTTCTGTTTTTTTTTTTCTCTCGCTCTTTTGTTTGTGACCCACAAATATTTGTGTACCACGCTGTGATTCTTTTAGTATTCACTGTTTGATTTGCATTATGTTTTTGTCAATGTTTACTTTCAAGGGGTAAAATAGGTTTGGAATCTCTGGGTAGAGTGAGTGGAGGGTTTGATAATGGTGGAGTTCGGAGGTGCACTGGGAAGAGAGAATGATAGAGCTGGAGTGTGGAATAATGAGGTGTGGAGAAGTAAGAGGGTGGAGGAGATACAGGGAGAGGTAGGGTAGCAGGACATCAGGGAGTGAGAGTCAGGGTAATGGAGAGTGCGAAATTGAGGGGGAAAAGAGAAAGTGTTGTTTGAGAAGGAAAGGAAAGGTGGAGTAGCTAGGGAGCAAGAGAGTGATGTAGGTGGAAACTGGTGGAGAAAGAACAAATGTCGAGAAGATCTGGGGAAGGAGAAGAAGTGTTTTAAATGCTAAAAAAATAAGGATTAAGGGAGTGTTTTGGAGAGTGAGAACAAGAATGGCTGATGGAGTTCGAGGAGGATTTTGAATATTTTTTGACACCCCCTTTTTTTTTATTCCACAGGAGCAGGTATAGTGCACAATATATATAAATGCGAATTTGTGAAGCCTCAGATATACCTCGCACTGCCATGTTGGGCCTCAGCTGAGTTCTTTGGGTTGGCAGGCACATTGTTTCTTCTATGAAAAAAGAATTCCTTACCTCGTGGGTGAGCACAGTGGACTGAGGGTAAAATCAGACAGAACACAAAATCCCACAATAACATTACGATATAGCAGCCTTACTGTGAATTAAAACTATTTTTCTTTGATATGAACACCAATGGCGGTAAGGAAACTACAAGTAGAGGCTTCTTTCTTCTTTTGAAGGTAACCACAGTGGAAGTATCCACAGTGGAAGTATCCACAGTAGAAGTATCCACAGTGGAAGTATCCACAGTGGAAGTAACACCATGAGTGCAGTAAGTGTCAGCCCTCACACACGATAGAGCAGTGGCATCACTTCAGTTCTTGTTACAAAACAACGAAAATGAGAGATTAAATCAGTGGTAATGAGGACAATGAGGAGTAATATATTAATATAGTGGAAAGTGCTCATTGTACGGACAGTGAGGCTCATTATTCTCCTTTCAAAAATAAACTTGTACGACATTGCACAAGGTCCATTTCGATCTTTGTGTTATGGCGAAACAACTGGAAAAGAATTTGAAAATGATAGTGAACTTAGTGAAGTTGTCACTGGTTTAGTAAGAAACATGCAAAACCTGTCAACTCCATGTCAACTCATGCTTCACACCCTTGTAAGAGTGTTGGTAGCCCATTTTGCTTCCATGGATAACGTTCTTTGTCTCCACAGAGGCCTCACTGCACCACCCTCTTTTGTACCCCCTCGTCAATTCTGTGATTTACCTCGGCTTTCATAGACCCATCTGCCGACAAGTCCACTCCCAGATATCTGAACACAGTCACTTCCTCCATTCTCCCTCCCTCCAATCTAAGGTTCAGTCTTCCAATACCATTTTTTTTTATTTTCATCACCTTACTTTTGTCTGTGTTCACTATTAATTTCCTTCTTTTACATACCCTCACTAATTCGTCCACTAATCTTCACAACTTCTCTCAAAAAGTTGCAAAGGACACACTGCCTACAAAGACCACTATCGACGAATGGTTAGATATATTTAAGTGATCAGTTAGGTTCATTTAACCAGATTCTCGGGTTAATGAGTTCTCCACTTTCGGCGAACCAGGTGTCGTACCCATTGTTATTCAAGATTAGTTGCTGATCCTTCATTGCTATTTGAAAACTGGTTTAACTTGATTTCACACATTAAGAAAATCACAGCTGCAGCTATAACAGATACTCGTACCCGTCGCATCATTCACCCTTTAATAATATTGTCAATTGTGTTTGTACATAATGCCATTTTCCGGTGTTTGACACATTGTTGTATTACATGTTTACCTCGTTAGATAAATTGTATTTGATGTTGTTAAGAGTTATCTAGGATGCTGTGTGTTCATCAGGTTGTATAACCAGTTGTATAACCACTAAAATACGTGGAGATCAGATAAACGAAATCACTCCTTCACTAAAATACTTGGAGATCAGAGTTGACAGTTCTCGTTAAAATGCTGTACCGGTGATCTTATTTCTCATCATTTGTTATTGAAAATTCATTGGAAACCAAAGTTTTTTGTTTTACATTTAGTAGTTACGTAATTTAGACTTGCAGCAAGTTGTCACAGCTAGTTTGACTTGCTATATGGATTGATTGTTGACAAAAACGGCCCTTTATTATCTATTACATCTTATGTAACGAAATCATAAATGCAATTGGAACATAAATATTTTAAATCCCATACATCAATTCTTTTTAAAATAAAGCAATTTGTTTCAATTAAGGCTCATTTGCTAAAAAAAGAAATCTGCATATTATGGAGCTGCCCAAAACGTGAAGGAGGTGGTGTAAATACAGCGAGGCAGGTCTGACTTACTCTGACTGACACACACTCGTCACTATTAAGTAGTCTATCAACGTCAGAATACATAAATAGTATTTTTGACAGGATCTGAACACTGAAAAATATTTTCCCCATGTTTTCCTCCCCCCCCCCCATGCAATAATTTCCTTATTTTCCCCTCGACTGGTTCCCCAACAAATCTGACGAACTGGTGGAGACTGTGAAACAAATCCTACGTGTTCCATTTATATTTTGTTCATACCTAATATAATAACTACATTAAGTGCTGACAATATTCTGTCAGACATAGATATTTTTTTTATGTTTGTGGGTTTTATTTATATAATGACTAGCTTGCTTTCATTAGCCATATTGTATATATATTGGCATCTCGCAAACGTAAATCATACACATAAAACTCTTAAAGTTTGGAGGTCACAGGAAACACTGGTTTTCCTCATAGCACTAGGGAAAAATATGAAAATCATATTGTTGAAAATCAAGTAAAGAAAATAAAGAATAACTTATCAACTCCTACTTACCAAGGACGTACTGGGGAGTCTGCACGTCTCGGAAAACACAGTGTGGATGTTACGACTGCGCTAATAAAAATATAGTCATAAGTGCGAATTGTAGGTCTGCTCTGAATGATGTTTTACCTGAAGTTTGCTTCTGAAGTCAGTGCCTCAGAGCCCCGGTTCTAGATTAGGCCTTCTGATTAATCAAAACCTGATCAACATTACTGCTAGATGCATGCAATCCAATGTATGAATCACAGCCAGGCTGGTCAGGAACTGAGTTGAGGCCCATATCACAACGTTCCCTTTTCAAAACAGCCAAGGGTCTGCTGGTAATCCTATCATATGTGAGGGGAGTTACCGGCAGACTCCTACGCTTGTGTTGTCGGCCAGTCTACTCATGACACCTCTGCTTTTCATTGGAGGTACTTTGCACAGTCTACTGAGTCCCTTTCGTAGAGAGTGATTTCTGTGTGAGCATTTTTTGACTAGTCCCTCTAGGATATTCAGGTGTAAATTATGATGTAGCTTTCTCGCCTGCAGTCCAAGGAGTACAGGTCAAGGGACTTCAAATGTTCCCAGTAATTAATGTACATAACTGAACTTGTATGTGCGGTGAAGCTTTTCTGTTGATTTTCTAGGTCTGCAATTTCGCCTTCCTTGAAAGGGGATGAAGAGAACACGTTACTTAAAGAGGATATTTCTTGTTTTAATAATTCTCATTTTTCATCTCTCATTTTCCTTGTGACTGTGATAATGACACTGTTGTGAGTTTTGAAAGTGAGTTCCTCTAACATTATTACATCTAACTCCTGCACGTTAGTTTTTATTCTGTTCAGTGGCTAAAGTTAGTTTTATAGTCCGTTTTAGATTGTATTTCCTCATTTCTTCCTTAATGGAGTAACTGAAATCTGTCCTTGTTGACTATCAAACTGTTTTCTGCAGTCCACTCGAAGACTTGGTTTACATCCTCTTGGAGAGTTAGTGTCCTCAGTGGGTGACAGTCATGCAGATTCTAGCATCATCTGAAAAGGGTGATATTATGAAATGATTTACGTCTCTGTCTATGTCAGTTATGAAGATGAGAAAAAGAAGGAGGGCGAATGTTATGCCTTGGAGACCAGCGATTTTTACTGTTGCAGCCTCTGACTTAGCTCTGTTTACTATTATTTTTTGTGTTCTATTTGAAAAAAAGTTAAAAATCCATCTACCCACTTTTCCAGTTATTTCTTTAGCACGCAGTTTGTGTGCTATTACACCATGATCGTACTTTTGACGGATCTTGTAAAGTCTGTGCATAATTCATCTGCATTTTGTGTTCCAGTGTATCCAAGACCAAGTCAAAGTGGCCCAGTAGTTGTGAGAAGCAGGAACGACCTGTTCTAAACCTATATTGCCCTGGGTTGTGCAACTGTTGGAAATCCTTGTGATTAGTGATCATGCTTCTTAAAACACTTTCAAAGACGGTTATAATTTGGGGGGGGGTCTGTGTCACTGGTCTGTATTCTTTATTATTGTCGAAAATGGTATAAAATATCGACAAGTTGAAGACTAAGACACATGTGCAACAGTTGGGTATCTTTATGGATGAAACGTTGCGCTTATATAGTAGGCTTCTTCAGTCAAATACAAAAGGAGCAGTAGTAATGAAATAAAGATGATGTAATCAGTCCATCAACCTTGGAGAAAAAGTATTTGAGATGGTCAGTCCCTCAGCCTGGAGAAGAGCTCAGCTCAATGGTCTGGAACGATATTGCTTTACTGCCCTTTGCAGAGAGGCTTTAACCGTTGTTTGTAACTTGTGAGGGGTGATCCCTATCTTTAGGTTCCCTCTCCATAGAACATTTAAAGCACATGATAGGGGTTTCTTGTAGTTCTAGGCGAAGCTGGAGTTCCATTTAAGTTAATTTCCGGAGTTCACAAGATTCCTAACAACTGTAACACTAATTGGCAGACAGTGCAAGCATTAAGTAGTCATTTGTGATAAGCATATTAGAAGTTGCAGCTGTCTCCTGAACCTTCCTGTATTGGTTATAGTGTCACTTCCTGGCAGTATTGCCTTTTCCTGTTTTTCTACAGCGAGGTTCGACACTTCACCTTCAGTTTTTTCCCAGACCAGATAAGAATAATCTGACACTGAACTTACTCTTCGATGTTTTGAATTATTTGTATCTCAGCCATAATTCGCTTTCCGGGAGCTTTATCAAGCCTTAACGGCCTGAACCATTCATCTACAAGCCTTAACGGCTTGACAAAGCTCCTGGAGAGCGAAACGTTATCAGAGTAAAATGTTGCATTAGTTACACTTGTGTCCTACTTAACATTTAATACAGCGTAAACTAACTTCACCTTTATTTAATTTCACCTTCAGCGACTTGTCCATTTTTTTCACCATCTGACAACCTTTATGTTCCTTCATCAGCTCTAGCTGCGAATTAGTCGTCTGCAAAAAACACTGGAATAACGGAGCGCACTAGAGACTAACTAGTTAAAAGTAAATGTCTCTGTAGGGAGGAAGACAACTTCCACAGTCACTCTTCCATTGCTCGGAAACTCGTATTTACTCCTGAGCTGAGTTGTCATCTCTCAAATTGATATTTGAGAAAGCCTCAGCCAGCCTTGAGCTCCACCATCATAGTGAAATCTGAACAATCCTCACAGTAAGAGAAGTCTTGGTGCTTTATCTAGGATGGTATAAACCTTGGTAATAGATAACCACGAGTTGGTTTAGAAAAAGACATAAGCAAACACTTGGACATATTTATCTGAAAATGCTTCGGTCCTGGGACCTTAACCCTGATCAAGGTCCCAGGATCGAAACGTTTTCTAATAAATATGTCCCAGTGTTTGAAGATTGAGACACTTATGCAGCATATGGGAATCTTTTATTGAGGAAACGTTTCGCCACACAGTGGCTTCATCAGTCTAATACAAAGCAGTATATAAGCCACGTCTACGGCCCTATGCTTTACATTCTACAAAACTTATGAACTGAACACATCGACTCAAGTCTGAGGGACTGATTATCTCTAATTCCTCCTCTCCTTACACCTTTCTGCTGTATATTGGACTGGTGAAGCCACTGTGTGGCGAAACGTTTCCTCAATAAAGATTCCCATATGTTGCATAATTGTCTCAGTCTTCAACTTGTCGGTTTTTCAAACCAGTTATCACATCTCAGTGTTTGGTTGCGAGCAGAGTTATAGTCTTCCGAGTAGGGTGATAGAGGCTAGGACCCTGAGTGGCTTTAAGAAGAGATTGGACAAATATATGAGTGGGAGGGGCTGGTTTTGTTTGGTGTCGTGGGTACGGGAGTAAATTCTTGGGTAGCTGTGGGTAATGGTGGTTTTGATAAGGACTTGCCTTGTATGGGCCAGTAGGCCTTCTGCAGTGTTCCTCCATTCTTATGTTCCTATGTCTTCCTGCTTGCCTCTGTGTTTCTTATATTTTATTTTATTATCACATCGGCCGTCTCCCACCAAGGCAGGGTGGCCCGAAAAAGAGAAACTTTTATCATCATTCACCCCATCACTGTCTTGCCAGAGGTGCGCTTACACTACAGTTATAAAACTGCAACATTAACACCCCTCCTTCAGAGTGCAGGCACTGTACTTCCCATCTCCAGGACTCAAGTCCGGCCTGCCGGTTTCCCTGAATCCCTTCATAAATGTTACTTTGCTCACACTCCAACAGCACGTCAAGTCCTAAAAACCATTTGTCTCCATTCACTCCTATCCAACACGCTCACGCATGTGTGCCCCTCGCACACAAAACCTTCTTTACTCCTTCCCTCCAACCTTTCCTTGGCCGACCCCTACCCTGCCTTCCCTCCACTACAGATTTATACACTCTCGAAGTCATTCTATTTTGTTTCATTCTCTCTACATGTTCGAACCACCTCAACAACCCTTCCTCAGCCCTCTGGATAATAGTTTTGGTAATCCCGCACCTCCTCCTAATTTCCAAACTACGAATTCTCTGCATTATATTCACACCACACATTGCCCTCAGACATGACATCTCCAATGCCTCCAGCCTTCTTGTGGCAACATTCACCACCCGTGTTTCACACCCATATAAGAGCGTTGGTATAACTATACTCTCATACATTACCCTCTTTGCTTCCATGGACAAAGTTCTTTGTCTCCACAGACTCCTCAGTGCACCACTCACCTTTTTCCCCTCATCAATTCTATGATTCACCTCATCTTTTATAGACCTATCTGCTGACACGTCCACTCCTAAATATCTGAATACATTCACCTCCTCCATACTCTCTCCTTCCAATATGATATCCAATCTTTCGTCACCTAATTTTTTTTGTTATCCTAATCACCTTACTCTTTCCTATATTCACTTTTAATTTTTTTTACATACCCTACCAAAACTCATCCACCAACCTCTGCATCTTCTCTTCAGAATCTCCCAAAAGCACAGTGTCATCAGCAAAGAGCAACTGTGACAACTCCCACTTTGTGTTAGATTCTTTATCTTTTAACCCCACACCTCTTGCCAACACCCAAGCATTCACTTCTCGTACAACCCCATCTATAAATATGTTGAAAAACTATGGTGACATTACACACCCTTGTCTAAGGCCTACTTTTACTGGCCTTAGACAAGGATATCTAACCTGAGCCTCACTATCCTCGTAAAAACTCCTCACTGCTTTCAGTAACCCACCTCCTATTCCATACATTTGCCACATTGCCCCCTATCCACCCAGGGTGTTTATTTTATTCTATTTATTCTTCTTACATAGCTCTGATTTTTTCTCATCGTTTACTTTCACCTCTTTTTCATTATATTCTGTTATTATTTTTATTATATTCTTTTTTTATAATTTATTGCAGTGAATAATTTCCCCTGGCATAGTGCATGAAGAATGCACCAGAGGATAAGATATCAGACTAACATCTGGAAAGGATATCCTGTACTCGACACACCCAGACTAGGCAATCACGCAACCAACTCATTGGGAAGGCTTCACTGGGAAGGTTTCCTGTTAGGCAGCCCAGGGACTCATTGGGAAGGTTTCACTGGGAAGGTTTCCTGTTAGGCAGCCCAGGGACTCATTGGGAAGGTTTCACTGGGAAGGTTTCCTGTTAGGCAGCCCAGGGACTCATTGGGAAGGTTTCCTGTTAGGCAGCCCAGGGACTCATTGGAAAGGTTTCCTGTTAGGCAGCCCAGGGACTCATTGGAAAGGTTTCCTGTTTGGCAGCCCAGGGACTCATTGGAAAGGTTTCCTGTTAGGCAGCCCAGGGACTCATTGGGAAGGGTTCCTGTTAGGCAGCCCAGGGACTCATTGGAAAGGTTTCCTGTTAGGCAGCCCAGGGACTCATTGGGAAGGGTTCCTGTTACGTAGCTCAGGGACTCATTGGGAAGGTTTCCTGTTAGGCAGCCCAGGGACTCATTGGAAAGGTTTCCTGTTAGGCAGCCCAGGGACTCATTGGAAAGGTTTCCTGTTAGGCAGCCCAGGGACTCATTGGGAAGGGTTCCTGTTAGGCAGCCCAGGGACTCATTGGAAAGGTTTCCTGTTAGGCAGCCAGGGACTCATTGGGAAGGTTTCCTGTTAGGCAGCCAGGGACTCATTGGAAAGGTTTCCTGTTAGGCAGCCCAGGGACTCATTGGGAAGGTTTCCTGTTAGGCAGCCCAGGGACTCATTGGGAAGGTTTCCTGTTAGGCAGCCCAGGGACTCATTGGGAAGGTTTCCTGTTAGGCAGCCCAGGGACTCATTGGGAAGGTTTCCTGTTAGGCAGCCCAGGGACTCATTGGGAAGGTTTCCTGTTAGGCAGCCCAGGGACTCATTGGGAAGGTTTCCTGTTAGGCAGCCCAGGGACTCATTGGGAAGGGTTCCTGTTAGGCAGCCCAGGGACTCATTGGAAAGGTTTCCTGTTAGGCAGCCAGGGACTCATTGGAAAGGTTTCCTGTTAGGCAGCCCAGGGACTCATTGGGAAGGTTTCCTGTTAGGCAGCCCAGGGACTCATTGGGAAGGGTTCCTGTTACGTAGCTCAGGGACTCATTGGGAAGGTTTCCTGTTAGGCAGCCCAGGGTTTCATTGGGAAGACGTCACGTTAGGCAGTCTGTTACCTTGGTAACAGATACCTACAAATTGATCAAGGTCCCAGGACCGAAACGTTTTCTGATATGCTGAAAATGGTATAAAAGTTGAAAAATACTAGAGGGGAGCTTACGAAGACAGTTCGGTCCGACTTGGACCATTTACTAAGTCACACTAACAGAAAGGAGAGAAGGAGGGAGTATATATAGACCAGAAGACAGGGACGGGACAATAGAGGTAGTAGGAAAGGAAGTAGAGAGATAGTGGTAGAGGTAGTAGTAGCAGTAGTTGGACCGAAACGTTGTTGTAAGCTCCTCTCTCCTATGTGCGGGTTATTTGTGTATTGTTCCAGTCACGGTATTGTGTCTTTTTGTTAATTATGTTCTAGTATTTGCTTACGTGTCTATCCAAACCAATCTTGGGATTTAGTTCCGGGACTAAAGGGTCAGGTTCCAGAGCAGGTGGTCCGAGGACTCACTGGGAAGCCTATCATAGCAACCATGATACTCGCTCTTAACTCTCTCTATTAACTGTGAAACATTTAGAACTAAACATCTCCTCTGTCACTGGCGGTAACTTTGCGCAACATTTGGGTATCTTTATTCTGGAAACATTTCTCTAGCCAGTAGCATCTTCAGTCCAAGACTGATGAAATAAACACATCGACTCCAGGCTGAGGGACTGATTACCTCAACTCCTCATCTTCCACCTTTCGCTGCATTGGACTGAAGAAGCCAAGGGCTGGCGAAACTTTTCCAGAATAACGATACCCAAATGTTGCACTAATGTCTCATTTATCATATACACAGAGTTTACTTTAATCCCCATTTTAGTAGCTAAAGTATTCTTAAAGTTAGTGTATCGGTAAATGATCCACCTGCGTTCGACAGGTTCGATGATAGCGGATAATTGATCAATTACCAGTACGATGATTACTTACAGACTAAGAGAACTACAATGAACCTGATTTATGTCAACTACCAAAGGCAAGAGCATTGCTGTGAGGTTTCACAGTTTATACACACACAATGTTACGTAGAAACGACCAACATTTATAATTGAAGCAATAAACGCCTAATACATAGCTCTGGCAAAGTAAACAATGTGAGTAGCAGGGACACTCTGAAACACTGAGTAGCAGGGACACTCTGAAACACTGAGTAGCAGGGACACTCTGAAACACCGAGTAGCAGGGACACTCTGAAACACTGAGTCCACAGATATTTCCTTATTTACAAGGTCTTGTGTTGGGCACAGACAGCAAGGTGGAGTCACATCTTCGACGTCTTGGTATCTCTTGAGTGCTGGACGGACGACCGCACATACACACGCATAAAGAGACACATCTTTCTCTTTCTAACTTATTCATGGAACTGATTCCTCCTCATTCTGATCGCTCTAAATGTGACTGCCCTCCGTCTGGCTGCATTTTCCCTGGCTTCTCTCCTTCTGACTGCCTTCTCTCTCTCTTTGGCCTCTCTGGTTGCATTCCCTTTCACTGCTCTTTTTCTGGCTGCTCTCCCTCTGGCTGCCTTCATTCTGACTGCCCTCTCTCTGGTTGCCCTCCCTCTGAATACGCTCTCTCTCCGATTGCTTTCCTTCTAGTTGCCTTCCTTATGACTGCTCTCTCCCTCTCTCTCTCTCTCTCTCTCTCTGGCTGCCTTCCCTTTGACTCTCCTCCCTGCCCACTCCTTTCCTTGTCTTTTTTTTCCTCCTGCTCACCTCCGTCACTCTCAAGACTTCACTGAACTCTAACCATGCTCCTTCTGTCAAGAAAAGTGTTCTTGTCTCTTTCCTTCGATGTGTCCTCCACATCTGTCAGTCTCAATTGCTCGACTCTGAAATTTTCACTTCTTGCAGCTCGTTCTCTCGCCTTGGCTATCTTCCAGTTTTCATAAACTCTGCCACCTACTCTTAGGCTAAACGGACTTTCTTCCCTTCCCCACTCACGTCTTCTGTGAAATTGCCAGTTCTTTGCTACATTTCCAGTCTTCTAAATCTTGGCAACATCCTTCGTATTTTGGATAACAAACTTGCTTTCTGTCAGAGTAATGCCCTTCGTAGTAAGCTAGGTCATAATTCTTCTCCTGTCACCGAGTATTCCAATGTCTACTCTATTTCCTCTTTCTCCTGTCCTCTCCAGTACTCTTGTGAAACAAATCGCTCTCTTTTCCCAGACTTAAAAATACAAAGATGTTTGCCTTACCGACTCTACGAAAGCTCTTTTCTGATCACAACAATTTTCAGAACACTCGTAACCTGATCTGACCTTCGCCTCCTCCTCCTCCTCCTCCTCCTCCTCCTCCTCCTCCTCCTCCTCTCTCGCCTTCTTTCCTTTCCTCTTGATCTGTTTTCTGTATTTCCCTGTTTTTTTCCAATCTTCTGACCTTCCTCTTTCTTGCTTCCTTTTCTCTCTCAAGACGGGCCAGTAGACCTTCCGCAGTGCTTCTCTGCCCGTCTCGGGACAGTTGGTGAGTGTCAAAACTGGTTTATAAAACTGACAAGTTGAAAAATAAGACACTTGTGCAACATTTTGGAATCTTTATTGAGGAAACGTTTCGCCAGCCAGTGGCTTCTGCAGTCCAATGTTAGTTCATCATACATGATTATTAGTTCATCATACATGATTATTAGTTCATCATACATGATTATTAGTTCATCATACATGGTTGTTAGTTCATCATACATGGTTGTTAGTTCATCATATATGATTATTAGTTCATCATACATGATTATTAGTTCATCATACATGGTTGTTAGTTCATCATACATGATTATTAGTTCATCATACATGATTATTAGTTCATCATACATGGTTGTTAGTTCATCATACATGGTTGTTAGTTCATCATACATGGTTGTTAGTTCATCATACATGGTTGTTAGTTCATCATACATGATTATTAGTTCATCATACATGATTATTAGTTCATCATACATGGTTGTTAGTTCATCATACATGATTATTAGTTCATCATACATGATTATTAGTTCATCATACATGGTTGTTAGTTCATCATACATGGTTGTTAGTTTATCATACATGATTATTAGTTCATCATACATGGTTGTTAGTTCATCATACATTGTTGTTAGTTCATCATACATGGTTGTTAGTTCATCATACATGGCTGTTAGTTCATCATACATGATTATTAGTTCATCATACATGGTTGTTAGTTCATCATACATAGTTGTTAGTTCATCATACATAGTTGTTAGTTCATCATACATAGTTGTTAGTTCATCATACATGATTATTAATTCATCATACATAGTTGTTAGGTCATCATACATGATTATTAGTTCATCATATATAGTTGTTAGTTCATCATACATGGTTGTTAGTTCATCATACATGGTTGTTAGGTCATCATACATGATTATTAGTTCATCATACATAGTTGTTAGTTCATCATACATGATTATTAGTTCATCATACATGATTATTAGTTCATCATACATAGTTGTTAGTTCATCATACATAGTTGTTAGTTCATCATACATGATTATTAATTCATCATACATGGTTGTTAGCTCATCATACATGGCTGTTAAGTTCATCATACATGATTATTAATTCATCATACATGGTTGTTAGTTCATCATACATGGCTGTTAGTTCATCATACATGATTATTAGTTCATCATACATGGTTGTTAGTTCATCATACATGGTTGTTAGTTCATCATACATGGCTGTTAGTTCATCATACATGATTATTAGTTCATCATACATGGTTGTTAGTTCATCATACATGGCTGTTAGTTCATCATACATGATTATTAGTTCATCATACATGGTTGTTAGTTCATCATACATGGTTGTTAGTTCATCATACATGGCTGTTAGTTCATCATACATGATTATTAGTTCATCATACATGGTTGTTAGTTCATCATACATAGTTGTTAGTTCATCATACATAGTTGTTAGTTCATCATACATGATTATTAATTCATCATACATAGTTGTTAGGTCATCATACATGATTATTAGTTCATTATACATAGTTGTTAGTTCATCATACATGATTATTAATTCATCATACATAGTTGTTAGATCATCATACATGATTATTAGTTCATCATACATAGTTGTTAGTTCATCATACATTGTTGTTAGTTCATCATACATGGTTGTTAGTTCATCATACATGATTATTAGTTCATCATACATAGTTGTTAGTTCATCATACATAGTTGTTAGTTCATCATACATGATTATTAATTCATCATACATGGTTGTTAGCTCATCATACATGGCTGTTAGTTCATCATACATGATTATTAGTTCATCATACATAGTTGTTAGTTCATCATACATGATTATTAGTTCATCATACATAGTTGTTAGTTCATCATACATGATTATTAGTTCATCATACATGATTATTAGTTCATCATACATAGTTGTTAGCTCATCATACATGGCTGTTAGTTCATCATACATGATTATTAGTTCATCATACATAGTTGTTAGTTCATCATACATGATTATTAGTTCATCATACATGATTATTAGTTCATCATACATAGTTGTTAGTTCATCATACATGATTATTAGTCTATCATACATGGTTGTTAGATCATCATACATAATTATTAGTTCATCATACATGGTTGCTAGTTCATCATACATGATTATTAGTTCATCATACATGGTTGTTAGTTCATCATACATGGTTGTTAGTTCATCATACATGGTTGTTAGTTCATCATACATGGTTGTTAGTTCATCATACATGATTATTAGTTCATCATACATGGTTGTTAGTTCATCATACATGGTTGTTACTTCATAAACAAACCATACCACGGGTGGAGATAGAACCCGCGATAA
The DNA here is from genome assembly GCF_026875155.1 of Cherax quadricarinatus. Classification (NCBI taxonomy): domain Eukaryota; kingdom Metazoa; phylum Arthropoda; class Malacostraca; order Decapoda; family Parastacidae; genus Cherax; species Cherax quadricarinatus. The sequence goes on along the minus strand of NC_069410.1, from coordinate 20,769,014 downwards.
GAGAGTCTCAAAACTCCAGACCCTCGCATTAGCCACTGGACCAGCTAGCCACAGTAAGATTCGTCCAACTAGGTATATATCTACATCAACGGAAGGTTAGCATAGGCACCACTGTGACGAATCTTATTGTGGCTAGCTGGTCCAGTGGCTAACGCGACGGTCTGGAGTTTTGAGACTCTCTGATCGCGGGTTCTATCCCCGCCCGTGGTATGGTTTGTTTGCAATCGTGTCATTACGATTTCGTGAGTCTTGTTACCTCATCATACATGGTTGTTACCTCATCATACATGGTTGTTAGTTCATCATACATGGTTGTTACCTCATCATACATGGTTGTTAGTTCATCATACGTGGTTGTTAGTTCATCATACATGGTTGTTAGTTCATCATACATGATTATTAGTTCATCATACATGATTATTAGTTCATCATACATGGTTGTTAGTTCATCATACATGGTTGTTAGTTCATCATACATAGTTGTTAGTTCATCATACATGATAATTAGTTCATCATACATGATTAATTAGTTCATCATACATGGTTGTTAGTTCATCATACATGGTTGTTATCATTACTGGTTGTTAGTTCATCATACATGATTATTAGTTCCTCATGCATGATTATTAGTTCATCATACATAGTTGTTAGTTCATCATACATTATTAGTTCATCATACATAGTTGTTAGTCCATCATACATAGTTGTTAGTTCATCATACATGGTTGTTAGTTCATCATACATGGTTGTTAGTTCATCATACATGGTTGTTACTTCATAAACAAACCATACCACGGGTGGAGATAGAACCCGCGATAAGAGAGTCTCAAAACTCCAGACCCTCGCATTAGCCACTGGACCAGCTAGCCACAGTAAGATTCGTCCAACTAGGTATATATCTACATCAACGGAAGGTTAGCATAGGCACCACTGTGACGAATCTTATTGTGGCTAGCTGGTCCAGTGGCTAACGCGACGGTCTGGAGTTTTGAGACTCTCTGATCGCGGGTTCTATCCCCGCCCGTGGTATGGTTTGTTTGCAATCGTGTCATTACGATTTCGTGAGTCTTGTTGCCTCATCATACATGGTTGTTACCTCATCATACATGGTTGTTAGTTCATCATACATGGTTGTTAGTTCATCATACATGGTTGTTAGTTCATCATTCATGGTTGTTAGTTCATCATACATGGTTGTTAGTTCATCATACATGGTTGTTAGTTCATCATACATGGTTGTTAGTTCATCATTCATGGTTGTTATACATGGAGTAACTCCCCCAGTCACAGGAGTCACTTGGTGGTGATAGAAGATACAGTAGCTTCAGGGAGACTTTCAACTCACGCAGGCGTAGAAGTGTTTGCAGGTGTCGAGTGACAGCTCCTGGCCCCGTCTCTTAACTTTCATCGACCGATTTCTGATCCTCCAGGGCCAGATCATATCTACTCTTGAAGCTGCGCATAGTGTTTGCCTCTATCTCGGTCATGCCTTTTACTTACCTGTCTCGTGCTGAAAAAAGTACTTTCCAAAGTTCCTATCACTTACCTTCTACATCAGTTGTCTGTGTCCCGTAGCTCCCTCTCCACGCATCTCAGCCTTTTCCTATCCACTCTAATCCACAGAGTATTGTGCTGGTAGTGACCGTGTCTTGGTCTTCTCCTGTTCTTAGTGTCAGTTCAAGTCTCTTCTTGCAGTCCTCTTCCCTCACTGCCAGCATCAATCTCACTGCAAATCTCTGCAGGTGTGTGTACTCACCTAATTGTGGTTACAGGGGTCGAGACTCAGCTTCTGGCCCCGCCTCTTCACTGATCGCTACTAGGTCCTCTCCCTCTCTGCTTCCTGAGCTTTGTCATACCTCTTCTTAAAACTATGTATGGTTCCCGCCTCCACTACTTCACTTGCTAGGCTATTCCACTTCCTGACGACTCTATGACTGAAGAAATACTTCCTAACGTTCCTGTGACTCATCTGAGTCTTCAGCTTCCAATTGTGACCCCTTGTTTCTGTGTCCCCTCTCTGGAACATCCTGTCTCTGTCCACCTTGTCTATTCCCCGCAGTATCTTGTATGTCGTTATCATGTCTCTCCTGACCCTTCTGTCCTCCAGTGTCGTCAGTCCGATTTCCCTCAACCTTTCCTCGTACGACATTCCCCTGAGCTCTGGAACTAACCTTGGTGCAGACCTTTGTACTTTCTCTAACTTCTTGACGTGCTTGACCAGGTGTGGGTTCCAGACTGGTGCTGCACACTCCAGTATGGGCCTAACATACACAGTGTACAGTGTCTTGAACGATTCCTTACTAAGGTATCGGAACGCTATTCCCAGGTTTACCAGGCGCCCGTATGCTGCAGCAGTTATTTGGTTGATGTGTGCCTCCGGTGACGTGCTCGGTGTTATGGTCACCCCAAGATCTTTCTCCCTGAGTGAGGTCTGTAGTCTTTGTCCACCTAGCCTATACTCTGTCTGCGGTCTTCTTTGCCCCTCCCCAATCTTCATGACTTTGCATTTGGCAGGGTTGAATTTGAAGCCAGTTTCTGGACCACGTGTCCAGCCTGTCCAGGTCTCTTTGCAGTCCTGCCTCATCCTCATCCGATTTAATTCTTCTCATCAGCTTCACATCATCTGCGAATAGGGACACTTCAGAGTCTATTCCTTCCATCATGTTGTTCGCATATATCAAAAATAGCACTGATCCTATAACTGACCCCTGTGGGACCCCGCTCGTCACAGGCGCCCACTGTGATACCTCTTCATGTACCATGACTCGTTGTTGCCTCCCTGTCAGGTATTCCCTGATCCATTGCAGTGCCCTCCCTGTTATATGCGCCCGATCCTCCAGCTTCTGCACTAATATCTTGTGAGGAACTGTGTCAAAGGCCTTCCTGCAGTCCAGGAAAATGCAATAAACCTACCCCTCTCTCTCGTGTCTTACTTCTGTTACCTTGTCATAAAACTCCAGAAGGTTTGTGACGCAGGATTTGCCTTCCATGAACCCATGCTGGTTTTCATTTATAATCTTGTTCCGTTCCAGGTGTTCCACCATTCTCCTCCTGATAATCTTCTCCATGACTTTGCATACTATACAAGTCAGAGACACAGGTCTGTAGTTTAGCGCCTCGTTTCTGTTTCCTTTCCTTTCACCTGTTTGTGGTTGCAGGGGTCGATTCACAGCTCCTGGCCCCGCCTTTTTGCTGGTCGCTACTAGGTCCACTCTCTCCACTGCTCCGTGAACTTTATCGTAACTCTTCTTAAAGCTATGCCTGGATCCTGCCTCCACTACATGCGCGCTTGCTGTTGCGTATGTTGCGTGTGCTCGAGGTTAGAGGTGTGCGTGAAGTTGAAGGTGATTTAAACGTCTTACTCAATCTTGGAAGACATAATGTTGACTCAACACACCATCATCCTTATCAATATTCACCCTCTATCTCTTAAGTTGTTCTCGTAACACAAAAAAAAATATTTTATTAAGCCGCTCGGAATTACGGTCAGACTTGATTATATATCTGACAGAGTCTTAGAGGAGACATTATATAATATTTTATCAATAGATTTTGAGCAGACATCACATCAGACGCTTTGGACATCACACGATGCCACCGACTTCGTTGAGCACCCAGGCACAGACCAGTGAGTGATCCTGCAGCAGCAGCAGCGGTAATCCTGGTGCTGTGACTATGACAAATATTCAGCAACAACAAAGCAGGAAATTCCTCGTGCAAGCAACTATGTCAAGAGTGCAGGAAGTCCCTTAACTTTGTTGTTTGTTGTGTCAAAAAGAGAGAGAGAGAGAGAGAGAGAGAGAGAGAGAGGAGAGAGAGAGAGAGAGAGAGAGAGAGAGAGAGAAGCAGATAGACAGAGACAGACAGAAAAACAGACAGACAGATAGACAGAGGTGGATGTGTGTGGAATTTTTTTGAAACAAGTATGAAACACTCACTACACATCTGTGCCACGGTTATGATAGAGTCATAACACATTTGTGACACAGTTATGACACTCACTGTCATTAGTATGTCATGTTAGTAGAATGTCAAGTAGAATGCCGTTACTCAGTGTCTGCTATAGGACTGTGACTTTCGAGTTTGAGTCACTGTGTCACTGGCACTGACCTACATAAGTGCATACCCTGGCACTGCCCATGGGCATCAGCAGTTATAACGAAGGCATCAGTGAGAAAGGTCGGCTGCCAGACTACGTACAATTTTTACTAAGAAATATTAGCTGCCACCAAACTTGTTGTGGCTGAGTTCGATTAATATAATGGAGGCGATTACGATTATACACGACAGGTCTACCCGGGTTTATTTAGTAGAAATGGTGCTTCGTCTGCCAATCGACCTGTCTTACTGATGCCTACATCGTAACTGTTCATATCTGCGGGTAGTACCAGGTCTGAACTCAATATTCTACTTGACATTCTACCGACATGACATACTAGTGACAGCTCGGATCATACTACACGCAGGATGACCTCGTCATGCAGGCAGGTGGTACAAAGCAATACCTGGCGTTCGATGTCTAATTAATACTTTATACAATGTCTATATATATGTGATACTCCACATTATGCTTTGTATGATGTAGATAAATGGCTGCGCTACAAGTTGCTGTACTCCAATTCTTTACCCATTTATATTGATAATGACTACATAATAACTCTCACTTATGTAGCATAAGGTATCTTTGGGAGAATCAAAGAAACATTTCAAAAGTCAACAGCAAAATTTGCTAGTCACAAATGCTCAAGCAAGGTAAACCAAAATTAAAGTCGGCTCGAGAGTCATGTTAATTAATTTCGGTAAGATGTCTGCAATCCCAGAGTTTGATAGAAAGTTTGTGGGTCATTCTCGAGTTATTGAACATTTAAGTAGTAATTAAAACAAAGTTAGAGAAATGAGAAGTGGTAAGTGTAAAGAGTTTGATTTGGGCCATATGAAGTTGGTTTGTGACAGTATTGATGAGGCTTCTGACATTCAGAGTGGAGAGTCAATGTTTGATCATCGTTCTGACTCTGTACCTTCTACCCTTAACCACGTGACTGACACACGTATTGACTGTCACCACTCCTTGCGGTCATTACAGGTGATGAAGACGTCGCAGGTATCAGCCAGCATTGCCTGTGATCCTCCTCAGTCATGGCAAGTGATAGTCATTGCCACTGTATTCGACCCACTGGGTCAGATGAATATTGTGCATATGCAAATCTTGCCTTACCAGAGTCGGGATTAAATGTAAATACCTTATATAAAAAGTTATTTCAGTCATTACCATCTTTGGGCTTTGCTATATGCTTTGTAATCTTTCTTAGACTCTGTGTCACCTCACAATATTCTCCAACACGGTGTAAATAAATTAGTGCCTAATCTTTTATGTAATTACTTCAGAAAATATTTTTTCATGTGTTTATGTAATTTAGTTGATCAGATGCTTAGTCTTTTATAGTTACTCTGTGTAACTATGTGTCATTTTACATGACTGGATCAATTTGTATTATACAGTTATTATTCATATCCTCTATGAGTTCTGATCTTCAACAGTTATGACTCGTGTGCACCAGGTTACCCTTACCTATTAAGTTCTCTACTCTTTTGTATATAATTTCTGCCAGAACCCACAGATCACCTGAATAGTGATCTATCAATCTCTTCTGATTTCCACTACGATCCACTGAGATTCATTATGTTTTTAATATGATCTATGTGTATGTTAAATATTTCTCCTGTTGTACAACATTCTCTTGTATTGTATAGAATCACTGCCTGATATTCATCTCTGTAGCATCTGTCGGTCCTGTCATATTGTATGTATTCTTATCCCATCTGCCTGCATGATGAGGTCATCCTGCATGCAGCATGATCCGTGCTGTCCGTAGTATGTCCTGTCAATGGTATTTCAAGTAGGATACCGTTACCTAGTTTTATGTCATAGAAATGGTTGAGTTTGAATTATTATAGGTTAGCGATGCCGATCTGCATGGCGATGCCGATCTGCATGGCGATGCCGATCTGCATGGCGATGCCGATTTGCATGGCGATGCCGATCTGCATGGCGATGCCGATCTGCATGGCGATGCCGATCTGCATGAGTTCATGTCCAGCACAGCCCATGGGCATGGAGAGTTACAATGCTCCCTGATGAGACAAGGAAATCCGACTGGGAAACTTTAGTTAACAGTCTGAACTCTCGTATTCAGCATGGTCCAGGAAGGATATTATATCGAATCATGGTAAGAAATGAAGGCGTACAGAATCAAGGGTAATAAGACTGGACAGAGTTAGCATTGTAACAGGTCAGCTGGCAGAAAGACACGCTATTTCTATTGAATAAACCCGTACAGAGCAGTTGTATATTACTCCAATCGCCTCCATTAGATTACTCGAATCCCACTACATCATCATACATTTGTGTCACAGTTGTGGTGCATTCATAATACATTTGTGACACAGGTATGGCAGTTATAATAGCTATGATTGTGTGGTGACAACTGTGACAGAGTCATGACAGTTACGATAAAGTTACAGTGCAGTTTCGACAAAGTTGGGATTCAGGTATGACACATATCAGACACAGTTACGACACTGCTATGAATTCAGTTATAACTGTTTAATAACTGTCTCATAACACAGTAATTACACATTTATAACACAGTTGTGACACCATGACAAAGTTGCTACACTATTACGAAAGAGGTATAATACAGTTATAACACATTTGACACAACTTTGAAACAGTTATTACTCTGTTATGACACAGCTTTGACACACCTATGACGTATATATGAAGGTTATTACACAGCTTTTACACATTTGTGACACTGTTCCTACCATGGATAGTGACAATCACAAGTTTTAAGTCATCCAGGAGAAAGAGAGAGAGAGAGACAGACAGCAGACAGACAGACAGACAGATAGACAGATACATACAGAGACAGAGAGTCAATTAATGAAAATATTGTCGACAGATCCGTAATGTTGGATGAGTCAAGACTTACAGTGATCTCCCCACAGGTCTGAAGGATGAGTGAGTCAAAACTTACAGTGAGTCCCACAGGTTTAGTGGATGAGGATCAATTCAAGGTGAAGGGTGTAATAGAAGTCATAGCATAGACTAGAGCACAGAGCCAAGTGCTCTACCACTAACACTAAATCTATGACCTTAACCAGCAAGAAACAACTTCGGCATCAACACTGACGTAAGTTACTTTACTGAGTCATTAAGAACGTCATTGCACGACTATGACTCGCGTCTGCTGAGTATTTTCTGATCAATACTTGAACAACAGCGTCACTGACAATGAATGCTAACAAGAATTTACTGAAATTAATCGTTAAAAAATATGCTTATTATTAGACACTCCGATGTAAACAAAAGCGCAGCTGTATGACGTGAAATAATGACAGTTTCGTTTAATTAAATGTTAATTATAACTAAGTGAAAGCAAGTGTTATATTCATTACAGGATGCATTGTGGGTTCCGGTCTGGTGTTATAACCTCAACCTTTACTGTGTGTGTGTGTGTGTGTGTGTGTGTGTGTGTGTGTACTCACCTAATTGTACTCGCCTAATTGTGGTTGCAGGGGTCGATACTCAGCTCCTGGCCCCGCAGGAGCACTTACAATACGCACATACACTATGATGGTCTAATAAGAGCGAGAACGATCCAGGAAAGCCATGGTGGCAGTGTTTGTTTACAAGTAAACAGGGAGCTGTGAGGTGACACTTGCTACCTCACCCGAGGGAAGGGCCAGGAGGCAGAGGGGAACGGCGAGTAGGATGAAGAAGAGGGAGAGGGGAAAGGAACGGAATAGAGTATAAGGATAGGAAACATGAAGGGAGGGATAGAGAGAGGTGGAACCAGAAGGACAGGGGAAACAAGGGAGATGACATAAATGGAGATATATTGATTCAGTGATGGAAATTCATCGTAGATAAAGCAGTAGAGAAAGGTAGGAAAGGAAGAGAAGGAAGAGATATAATGCAAGGTCGAATCAAAATAATAGAATGGAAGAGGCTGTAGAGGAAGCTGTAGAGGGTGTGTGTTTCTGAGAGAAAGAGAGGGGAGAGGGAGGAGGTATCACAGGTACTTCCCTACAGTACTCTCCCTTCCCTCACCTTCCACCGCTACCATGGCAACCACCACCTTACTACTAACACTCCTCACAGTACACTCTCCCTCGTTCCCCCCCCCTCTCTCTCTCTCTCTCTCTCTCTCTCTCTCTCTCTCTCTCTCTCTCTCTCTCTCTCTCTCTCTCTCTCTCTCTCTCTCTCTCTCTCCCAGTTCGCAGATGACAAAGACAGGATCTTCCAGAGATGGGACACAGAAACAAAGGATCACAATTGGAAGTTGAAGACTCAGATGAGTCAGAGGGATGTTAGGAAGTATTTCTTCAGTCATAGAGTTGTCAGGAAATGGAATAGTCTGGAAAGTGACGTAGTGGAGGCAGAAACCATATATATAGTTTTAAGATGAGATTTGATAAAGCTCCTGGAGGAGAGAGAAGACCTAGTAACAATCAGTGAAGAGGCGGGGCCAGGAGCTATGAATCGATCCCTGCAACCACAATTAGGTGAGTACACACACACACACACATACGCACACACACACACACACACACACACACACATGGAGGACACACACACACACACACACACACACACATACAAGAGGCCTAGTGTCTAATCGACATGTGTCTAGGACAACGTGGTAACTAACAGGAGGGTCAGGGGAGACATGATAACGGCATACCATATACTGTGTGGAATAGATAAGGTGGACAGAGACAGGATGTTCCAGAGATGTGACACAGAAACAAGGGGTCACAATTGGAAGCTGAAGACTCAGACGAGTCACAGGGATGTTAGAAAGTATTTCTTCAGTCATAGAGTTGTCAGGAAGTGGAACAGCCTAGCAAGTGAAGTAGTGGAGGCAGGAACCATACATAGCTTTAAGACGAGGTATGACAAAGTTCAGGAAGCAGAGAAAGAGAGAGGACCTAGTAGCGATCAGTGAAGAGGCGGGGCTAAGAGCTGAGTCTCGACCCCTGCAACCACAATTACGTGAGTACAATTAGATGAGTACACACACACACACACACACACACACACACAAACACACACACTGCATCATGCATCAACATGTCAGGGACACAACCAGAGAGAGAGGGAGGATGAGCCAGCAAGACTGGATCTTGTGTTCACCCTGAGCAGTTCAGACATTGAGGACATCACTTACGAGAGGCCCCTTGGAGCTAGCGATCATGTGGTGCTGAGTTTTGATTATATAGTAGAGTTACAAGTGGAGAAGGTAACAGGAACTGAAGGGGTCAGGCCAAACTATAAGAGGGGGCACTACACAGGTATGAGAAACTTCCTGCAGGAGGTTCAGTGGGACAGAGAAATGGTAGGAAAATCAGTAAACGAGATGATGGAATATGTGGCAACAAAGTGCAAGGAGGCAGAGGAAAGTTTTGTTCCCAAGGGAAACAGAAATAATAGGAAGACCAAAACGAGTCCTTGGTTTACCCGAAGGTGTAGGGAGGCAAAAACTAAGTGCAACAGAGAATGGAAAAGGTACAGGAGGCATAGGACCCAGGAAAACAAGGAGATTAGTAGAAGAGCCAGAAACGAGTATGCACAGATAAGGAGGGAGGCCCAGCGACAGTATGAAAACGACATAGCATCGAAAGTCAAATCTGACCCGAAACTGCTGTATAGCCACATTAGGAGGAAGACAACAGTCAAGGACCAGGTGATAAGGCTGAGGAAAGAAGGTGGAGAACTCACAAGAAACGATCAAGAGGTATGTGAGGAGCTCAACACGAGATTTAAGGAAGTATTTACAGTAGAGTCAGGAAGGACTCTGGGGGGACAGACCAGATGGGGACACCAGCAAGGAATACACCAACAAGTGTTGGACGTCATACATACAGATGAGGAGGAGGTGAAGAAACTGCTAAGGGACATCGATACCTCAAAGGCAATGGGACCGGACAACATCTCCCCGTGGGTCCTTAGAGAGGGAGCAGATATGTTGTGCGTGCCACTTACCACAATCTTCAACACGTCCCTGGAAATTGGGCAACTACCTGAGGTATGGAAGATGGCAAATGTAGTTCCCATTTTTCAAAAAGGAGACAGAAAAGAGGCACTAAACTATAGACCTGTGTCATTGACGTGTATAGTATGCAAAATTATGGAGAAGATTATCAGGAGGAGAGTGGTGGAGCACCTGGAACGGAACAAGAGTATAAATGCCAACCAGTACGGATTCATGGAAGGCAAATCCTGTGTCACAAACCTTCTGGAGTTTTATGATAAAATAACAGAAGTAAGACACGAGAGAGAGGGGTGGGTTGATTGCATCTTCTTGGACTGCAAGAAGGCCTTTGACACAGTTCCTCACAAGAGATTAGTGCAGAAGCTAGAGCATCAGGCGCATATAACAGGAAGGGCACTGCAATGGATCAGAGAATACCTGACAGGGAGACAACAACGAGTCATGGTACGTAATGATGTATCACAGTGGGCACCTGTGACGAGCGGGGTCCCACAGGGGTCGGTCCTAGGACCAGTGCTATTTTTGGTATATGTGAACGACATGATAGAAGGGTTAGACTCAGAAGTGTCCCTGTTTGCAGATGATGTGAAGTTAATGAGGAGAATTAAATCTGATGAGGACCAGGCAGGACTTCAAAGAGACCTGGACAGACTGGACACCTGGTCCAGCAAATGGCTTCTCGAATTTAATCCTGCCAAATGCAAAGTCATGAAGATAGGGGAAGGGCACAGAAGACCACAGACAGAGTATAGGCTAGGTGGCCAAAGACTGCAAACCTTACTCAAGGAGAAAGATCTTGGGGTGAGTATAACACCGAGCATGTCTCCGGAAGCACACATCAACAGATAACTTGCTGCAGCATATGGGCGCCTGGCAAACCTGAGAACAGCATTCCGATACCTTAGTAAGGAATCGTTCAAGACACTGTACACCGTGTATGTCAGGCCCATACTGGAGTATGCAGCACCTGTTTGGAACCCGCACTTGATAAAGCACGTCAAGAAACTAGAGAAAGTACAAAGGTTTGCGACAAGGTTAGTTCCAGAGCTAAGGGGAATGTCCTATGAAGAAAGATTAAGGGAAATCGGCCTGACGACACTGGAGGACAGGAGGGTCAGGGGAGGACATGATAACGACATATAAAATACTGCGTGGAATAGACAAGGTGGACAAAGACAGGATGTTCCAGGGAGGGAACACAGAAACAAGAGGCCACAATTGGAAGTGAAGACACAAATGAGTCAGAGAGATATTAGGAAGTATTTCTTCAGTCATAGAGTTGTAAGGCAGTGGAATAGCCTAGAAAATGGCCGTAGGGAGCAGGAACCATAAAACAGTTTTAGACAAGGTTTGATTAAAGCTCATGAGCGGGGAGAGAGAGGCCTAGTAGCAACCGGTGAAGAGCGGGCCAGGAGCTAAAAACTCGACCCCTGCCAAAAACAAATAGGTGAGTACAAAATAGGTGAGTACACACCCCACACACACAACACACACACCAAACACACACACACACCCACACACCACCCCACACACACATGGCAGGCAAGAAAAAGTAATGAAGAATAATCATGTATATGAAACATCAATCACGCTTAAAATGTCAAATAACTTTCACAATCAGATTGAAAATTGCTTTGATGGCTGCGTCAGGTGGACGGACCTGGAAATAGCCCTAAATACTGCGTTGCTAATTCATATTATTATTATTATTATAATCAAGGGGGAAGCGCTAAACCCGGAGGATTATACAGCGCCTGGGGGGGGGGATGTGGAAGGCATTCAGGCTTAATTCGGGGAACTGGAGCACAGATCTAATTCCTTAAATCAAGAGCTCCTCACCAACATCAAGGAACCTTCTTTGAGGGGTGCTAATTCATAGAAAAACGAACTGATGCTGATAACTACCTTGTTAGCTGAGACTGTTAGTACATGTATAGTGCATAACTTATACTAATATCAAGGAAGGAATGTGTTTTGTACATTCTTATTGAAGTCTATTATAGTACAATTTTAATATTGCTGTATCTGTATTGGTTATTCAACAGTGTTAGTGAGGACCAGTCATAACAGGTAGTGAGGACCAGTCATAACAGGTAGTGAGGACCAGTCATAACAGGTAGTGAGGACCAGTCATATCAGGTAGTGAGGACCAGTCATAACAGGTAGTGAGGACCAGTCATAACAGGTAGTGAGGACCAGTCATAACAGGTAGTGAGGACCAGTCATATCAGGTAGTGAGGACCAGTCATATCAGGTAGTGGGACCAGTCATATAGGTAGTGAGGACCAGTCATAAAAAGGTAGTGAGGGGCCAGTCATAACAGGGTAGTGAGGACCAGTCATAACAGGTAGTGAGGACCAGTCATAACAGGTAGTGAGGACCAGTCATATCAGGTAGTGAGGACCAGTCATAACAGGTAGTGAGGACCAGTCATAACAGGTAGTGAGGACCAGTCATAACAGGTAGTGAGGACCAGTCATAACAGGTAGTGAGGACCAGTCATAACAGGTAGTGAGGACCAGTCATATCAGGTAGTGAGGACCAGTCATATCAGGTAGTGAGGACCAGTCATAACAGGTAGTGAGGACCAGTCATAACAGGTAGTGAGGACCAGTCATAACAGGTAGTTTAGGACCAGTCATAACAGGTAGTGAGGAAACCCGTCATATCAGGGAGTGAGGACCGTCTATCAGGTTAGTGAGGACCAGTCATATCAGGTAGTGAGGACCAGTCATAACAGGTAGTGAGGACCAGTCATAACAGGTAGTGAGGACCAGTCATAACAGGTAGTGAGGACCAGTCATATCAGGTAGTGAGGACCAGTCATATCAGGTAGTGAGGACCAGTCATAACAGGTAGTGAGGACCAGTCATAACAGGTAGTGAGGACCCGTCATAAAAAGGTAGTGAGGACCAGTCATAACAGGTAGTGAGGACCAGTCATATCAGGTAGTGAGGACCAGTCATAACAGGTAGTGAGGACCAGTCATAACAGGTAGTGAGGACCAGTCATATCAGGTAGTGAGGACCAGTCATAACAGGTAGTGAGGACCAGTCATAACAGGTAGTGAGGACCAGTCATAACAGGTAGTGAGGACCGTTTATAACCCGGTAGTGAGGACCAGTCATAACAGGTAGTTGAGGACCAGTCTAACAGGTAGTGAGGGCCAGTCATATCAGGTAGTGAGGACCAGTCTAACAGGGAGTGAGGACCAGTCATAACAGGTAGTGAGGGCCATCATATCCCGGTAGTGAGGACCAGTCATAAAAGGTAGTGAGGACCAGTTTATAACAGGTAGTGAGGGACCAGTCTATCAGGTAGTGAGGACCAGTCATATCAGGTAGTGAGGACCAGTCATAACAGGTAGTGAGGACCAGTCATAACAGGTAGTGAGGAACCCGTCATAACAGGTAGTGAGGAACCAGTCATATCAGGTAGTGAGGACCAGTCATATCAGGTAGTGAGGACCGTCATATCAGGTAGTGAGGACCATCATAACAGGTAGTGAGGACCAGTCATATCAGGTAGTGAGGACCAGTCATATCAGGTAGTGAGGACCAGTCTATCAGGTAAGTGGGACCCCGTCATATCAGGTAGTGAGGACCAGTCATATCAGGTAGTGAGGACCAGTCATAACAGGTAGTGGGACCCGTCATAACAGGGAGTGAGGACCAGTCATATCAGGTAGTGAGGACCAGTCATAAAAAGGTAGTGAGGACCAGTCATATCAGGTAGTGAGGACCAGTCATATCAGGTAGTGAGGACCAGTCATAACAGGTAGTGAGGACCAGTCATATCAGGTAGTGAGGAAACCCGTCATAACAGGTAGTGAGGACCAGTCATATCAGGTAGTGAGGACCAGTCATATCAGGTAGTGAGGACCAGTCATATCAGGTAGTGAGGACCAGTCATATCAGGTAGTGAGGACCAGTCATATCAGGTAGTGAGGACCAGTCATAACAGGTAGTGAGGACCAGTCATAAAAAGGTAGTGAGGACCAGTCATATAAGGTAGTGAGGACCCGTCATAACAGGTAAATGAGGACCATCATATCAGGTAGTGAGACCAGTCATAATCAGGTTAGTGAGGACCAGTTCATATCAGGTAAATGAGGACCAGGTCATATCAGGTAGTGAGGGCCCGTCATATCAGGTAGTGAGGACCAGTCATAACAGGTTGTGAGGACCATCATAAACAGGTAGTGAGGACCAGTCATAACAGGTAGTGAGGACCAGTCATAACAGGTAGTGAGGACCAGTCATATCAGGTAGTGAGGACCAGTCATATCAGGTAGTGAGGACCAGTCATAAAAATTTAGTGAGGACCAGTCGTAACAGGTAGTGGGACCAGTCATAACAGAGTGAGGGGCCAGTCAAAACAGGTAGTGAGGACCATTTATAACAGGTAGTGAGGACCATTCATATCAGGTAGTGGGACCGTCATATCAGGTAGTGAGGACCAGTCATATCAGGTAGTGAGGACCAGTCAATATCAGGTAGTGAGGACCAGTCATATCAGGTAGTGAGGACCAGTCATTCAGGTAGTGAGGACCAGTCATATCAGGTTTGTGAGGACCAGTCATAACAGTAGTGAGGGGCCAGTCATATCAGGTAGTGAGGACCAGTCATAACAGGTAGTGAGGACCCGTCATATAGGTAGTGAGGGACCCGTTTATATCAGGTAGTGAGGACCAGTCATAAAAAGGTAGTGAGGACCAGTCATATCAGGTAGTGAGGACCAGTCATATCAGGTAGTGGGACCCGTCATATCAGGTAGTGAGGACCAGGTCATATCAGGTAGTGAGGACCAGTCATATCAGGTAGTGAGTATCAGTCATAACAGGTAGTGAGGACCAGTCATATCAGGTAGTGAGGACCAGTCATATCAGGTAGTGAGTATCAGTCATAACAGGTAGTGAGGACCAGTCATATCAGGTAGTGAGGACCAGTCATATCAGGTAGTAAGGACCAGTCATAACAGGAAGTAGGATTTACTACACATTGAAAACAGTGGAGACCAGATTTAATCTTGCTAGTTCGTCCTCTCCTTATAACACTGAACTTGACTCTATGATTATTACTGATTCCCTGTCATCAATGACGGCTCTTGACACATAATCTGGCTTATTGAAGAAACCAGTTACAGATACTCAAAAAATCAAGGAAAAAAAGGAATTAATATGTAATTGTTATCAATTTTCTTACGCACTGGATTGCTTCTTCACTATAAAGTCGATACGTTAGTCAAAAAAAAGTGCCCTGAACGAAAATGTAGATTATAACTTTGGTGTATTTGTGTCTACCATTAGGAATAATATTGGGAGAGAATAAAATAATGAAATCGAATGTCATAGGAATACACTTAGAAGTCCGAGTAGATTTATAACCCACTATGATAACATGGACGTAGAAAAGTACGTTTATTAAGCAACTTGCAATGTGAACAGACTGACTGATGTTGTAGTGGCCAGGCTTAGGCTTGTTTACAAGTACGTCTGGCAGTTTGGAAGTCACGGATAATGATCAAACCAAATGCACAGTATGTGGCCAGCCCTATGGTCACTGCCTTGAACACTATGTGCTTAATTATCCATTTATTGGGGAATGAAAATAAGATACCTGAGATACTAAACAAATTTCCTAAATTTGCTTGCAACATATAAGTCAACTGTAGATATAACTCCAGATGTACTCCTGTAAACCCATCTTTGGGTCTAGTTCCTAGGCCTTTTCTGTATCCATATGCTCTTGCGCCACCGTCCACAGCATGGATATGGGGTGTATAATAAACTAACCGCTTGGGTGGCATAATCTACAATCTTGTAGAAAGAGCAAGGGCTAAGAAATGTGCCTTAGGGGACTCCACTGATTACACTCTCTCAACTTGGTGCTTCGTCTCTCATGTTTCCTGTACTTCAAGTTTTCTTTATTTAGTTTACTACCTGCTAGTCTCTTCTTCAAGGATTATACAATATTACCTGAATAACTTGGCTCATCTTCCACATTATTCGTTTCTCGTAAGTGAAAGTTATGCATATGTAAAATTACTAACGAAAAATTGTCTTTAGTTCTTCTTCCGAGGGTTTCTCAGATCTTTCGCCTTCCTTGTCAAGATTCGGATGTGTGTGTGTGGGGGGGGGAGACTTACGACCCGATACTTTCCTTATCAGGAAGCAGTTGTGGGGGTCTCACTCTCCTAGACCCTCTTTGTCATGAGGTGGGTGTAGGGACTCACTCCCCCCACACCTTCCTCATTATCTAGCAGGTGTGGAGGATTCAGGACCCAGCACCAACATTATCATGAGGCGGGTGGCTTAATTTGTCGTAATTATCAGTTATAACAATTAACAGGATTGAACACGACTGGAGTGAATTTTTTAATTAAAACTGATCAGGGTAGCTCAGGAACGTGTATCTATGGAATCAGTATTAAAAGACACTCACTAGAACACAACCATGAGAAGTCTCGTGTATATTTCTAAAATGAGAACGTTATACAACACAGCAGAATCTATACAGTACGCCCTCCTTCAAAATTATAATTATGCAAAGCCTTATATACATATATATATATATATATATATATATATATATATATATATATATATATATATATAATATATTATATTATATATATATATATATATATATATGCCGATTCCCACCAAGGCAGGGTGGCCCGAAAAAGAAAAACTTTCACCATCATTCACTCCATCACTGTCTTGCCAGAAGGGTGCTTTACACTACAGTTTTTAAACTGCAACATTAAACACCCTCCTTCAGAGTGCAGGCACTGTACTTCCCATCTCCAGGACTCAAGTCCGACCTGCCGGTTTCCCTGAACCCCTTCATAAATGTTACTTTGCTCACACTCCAACAGCACGTCAAGTAATTAAAAACCATTTGTCTCCATTCACTCCTATCAAACACGCTCACACATGCCTGCTGGAAGTCCAAGCCCCTCGCACACAAACTTCCTTTACCCCCTCCCTCCAACCTTTCTAGGCGACCCCTACCCCGCCTTCCTTCCACTACAGACTGATACACTCTTGAAGTTATTCTGTTTCGCTCATTCTCTCCACATTCCGAATCACCTCAACAACCCTTCCTCAGCCCTCTGGACAACAGTTTTGGTAATCCCGCACCTCCTCCTAACTTCCAAACTACGAATTCTCTGCATTATATTCACACCACACATTGCTCTCAGACATGACATTTCCACTGCCTCCAGCCTTCTCCTCGCTGCAACATTCATCACCCATGCTTCACACCCATATAAAAGCGTTGGTAAAACTATACTCTCATACATTCCCCTCTTTGCCTCCAAGGACAAAGTTCTTTGTCTCCACAGACTCCTAAGTGCACCACTCACCCCTTTTCCCCTCATCAATTCTATGATTCACCTCATCTTTCATAGACCCATCGCTGACACGTCCACTCCCAAATATCTGAATACATTCACCTCCTCCATACTCTCTCCCTCCAATCTGATATCCAATCTTTCATCACCTATCTTTTTGTTATCCTCATAACCTTACTCTTTCCTGTATTCACTTTCAATTTTCTTCTTTTGCACACCCTACCAACCAAATTCATCCACCAATCTCTCAACTTCTCTTCAGAATTTCCCAAGAGCACAGTGTCATCAGCAAAGAGCAACTGTGACAACTCCCACTTTATGTGTGATTCTTTATCTTTTAACTCCACGCCTCTTGCCAAGACCCTCGCATTTATTTCTCTTACAACCCCATCTATAAATATATTAAACAACCACGGTGACATCACACATCCTTGTCTAAGGCCTACTTTTACTGGGAAAATAATTTCCCTCTTTCCTACATACTCTAACTTGAGCCTCACTATCCTCGTAAAAACTCTTCACTGCTTTCAGTAACCTACCTCCTACACCATACACCTGCAACATCTGCCACATTGCCCCCCTATCCCACCCTGTCTATACGCCTTTTCCAAATCCATAAATGCCACAAAGACCTCTTTAGCCTTATCTAAATACTGTTCACTTATATGTTTCACTGTAAACACCTGGTCCACACACCCCCCAACCTTTCCTAAAGCCTCCTTGTTCATCTGCTATCCTATTCTCCGTCCTACTCTTAATTCTTTCAATAATAACTCTACCATACACTTTGCTAGGTATACTCAACAGACTTATCCCCCTATAATTTTTGCACTCTCTTTTATCCCTTTGCCTTTATACAAAGGAACTATGCATTTCTCTGCCAATCCCTAGGTACCTTACCCTCTTCCATACATTTATTAAATAATTGCACCAACCACTCCAAAACTATATCCCCACCTGCTTTTAACATTTCTATCTTTTACCCATCAATCCCGGCTGCCTTACCCCCTTTCATTTTACCTACTGCCTCACGAACTTCCCCCACACTCACAACTGGCTCTTCCTCACTCCTACAAGATGTTGTTCCTCCTTGCCCTATACACGAAATCAACAGCTTCCCTATCTTCATATATATAATATATATATATATATATATATATATATATATAATATATATATATATATATATATATATATATTATTTGAAAAGGCATGAAAAAGAGTTTTAAAAGGATTTGCCACTCAACATAGTGTCATTAAAAAATATATCTCCAAGGGGCGCCGCCCCTCACTCAAAATTTGGTAACGGTGTACGTGTTTTCAAATTAATAATAAACAAAAATTAAAACGATGTACGTACTACTCAACACAGTGCAGGAAAAATAAAAATCCTCCCCCTCCTTCCTGTGGGGCGCTGCTCCCCAAAAATAAAATTCTGAAACACCGTATAGTCTAAAAGTTGCTGCTAACTATGAGGAAGACTGAGACAGTTTGATCTGGCTCTCCCTTGAGGACTGTGTTATATAATCATACACAGCATCACATCTCACAGATATATATAACCCGCCTTTGTCTCGGTTTATTTACCTTCACTAGGGTCAAGTCAGATAAAGTGTAATTACCTGCGAATGTTGTCTATCAAAATTAACTAATTTGAGGGAGAACTACTCCTGGGAAGGGGAGACTTTTTTCTTTTATGCATTATGTGAGTAGAATATTATTTTTAATCTCTGTGTCATATACTGGTTGAAGACACACACACACACACACACGTATGTGTATGTGTGTGTGTGTGTGTGTGTGTGTGTGTGGTGTGTGTGTGTGTGTGTGTGTGTGTGTGTGTGTGTGTGTGTGTACTACCTCACAGTTTACCTCCACCATTGCGTTACCAATGATTATTATTAAGTATCGAGCCGAAAAACAAATGTAAATTCCAGCATATGTAACACTTGTCCTGAGGTACAGGTGTGAGAACGAACAGGTGTTACAAGTGTTGATGCACTTGTTAGGTTACTGGGCCACAGCCCAGGCCCTCACAGGTGTTTCCACCTAGCAGGATAGTCACCTAGCTTGAGGCAGGCGCCACTACACCTAGCATTCTCACTCCCCTATCCTAGTCTAGACTTTTTTCTCACTCATGAGTACTTGACTTGTAGACTAAGTTTCTCCCAGGGCTGATATTCACCAAGTCTAAACTTAGTGGTCTTGACAGAGGTCGTTCCTGAGCGAAACGTTGACTCTAAATAAAGGTTAACTATCGAGTTTCTGTATACCCACTTTGCAAACTGGTTACACCAGTCACCATCAATCATAAAAGCTGTTTGGATATTAGTCATGGTAGCGTGCTGTTACAATGTCTTAGTAATACAGCTTATCTTTGTAGTGTCGTCTTTTATCACAGTTGTATAATGTAGTATAGTTTCACATCTCTCATATTAATGTACTAACATGTACATCACTATAGCATAGTTATAAGTCTATCATAATAGCACTGCTCTATATTCGTCATTCTTTGTTAGTTCTGTGCCCTCAGTGTAGTGTGGTCATGTCTATTTGAGAAATGTCAGTTATAGGTCATATACATATATTTATGCATATAATTGTTACAATATCCATTAATTAATTTGCTTGTGTACATTCTTTTATATTATATAACTGTATTGTACCATCAGTATCTTTCTACTGCAATGAATGACCTTGACGCTCCCACCTCTGATCTAAGTTCTCCTCTGACCAGGGCACATGGTCTAGCAGAGGTCAATGACCTCCCTGTGCCCAAAGCTGATTAATGTGGGTGATATCGCAACACAGTCTAGAAAAAATGCTGATTCTCGTTTCCATCATTAAGACATCTCAAGTCAGCAGGTCCTGACTCACTTGAAGAGGCATGACCTCATCACCAGTATACTTAATTTATATTTTACACAGAAGCATTCGTCACACTATGCATCACTCGGTTTCTGTTTACTCCAGTTCGTTCTTTTCAAGAAGATAGTGTGGATGGGGGAAAGATGAGACATCACAAGGCAGCCTCCTTTTTTCTCCTCACTTGTCTTGTGTGACAGATTTACAGACATTCCCTCATATTACCAAATTTATAAACCATACCCCATATTAATACAAAAGTTAGAGACAATGGCCCCAAAAATATATTTATAGATAAAATCCCATGTGCCCAACTTACAGTCGGTCAGTTACCGAACACGTTTTAATATATGGTTGACGATTAGCTGCAGTGTTATATAATACTAGGTGAACACACTGGTGCATCGCGTGGAGGTGTCTCCAGCGGAGTTTCAGAAATGTAATTTTAACTGGGTTTAGCGAGGTTAAATATGCCGTTGGCAGGGGTGATGCTTACACACACAAACGCCCAAGATTGGAAGGTATGGCAACTCAAAAGCCAAAGAAGTAAAAACTTTATACAGAGTAGTAGAGCTGCTGGGTTAATAACCCAGAATATCCCATGTAAACTAAGCACTGTAGGTTATTTCCACCGAGATCATTTTGAACTCCTTCAACTTATGCGATCCCCAATAATTCACCAGCTTTAGAGTACCTATTTGCTGTTTGGTAAAAAGAAGCACCAAATATTAGGAAACCTTTCTATACGTTTATTCTCCGCCCAGGATTCGTTCTTTAGATTGTGAGCCGAACGAGCTGGCACTGCCCTAGGAGGTGCCACGGACCCAGTGCCCTGCCAGTGAGAGTGTTGACAGGGGCGAGCATCACATCCCCCAGCAACACATTAACCTCACTTGACCCGCTAACACTGCAGTCTCCTGTTCCTCCTCCAAACATCTTCACATGATATTTGCTTCTTTTCCAATAGCTTTCTAAGAGCATACATAGAAAGCGCACCCCGTCCTCATAGTACACCTGCGCTAGACACATGTTCCAGGTCACATACAAACACTGAAACAGATATTTGTCAAAGACGGAAACTTGAAGCTGGTAAATTCTGGAGAATTTTCAGTACAATTTCTGCTGATGACATCCACTAATTCCTCCCTCATGGTCCACTTTTGTTCTCAGGACCACCTTCATTCATGGCCCTCTCCTCCCGTCTCCAGTTCGTTCATGGTTCTCTCTTCTCTCTCTTCATGGTTACTTCACCTTATCCTCATTTTTACCAGTCTTACGACAGTTTTTCTTACCACTTATCCATACCATCATTGGATTTTCTCTTCGTTTAACTGGATAACGAATTCCCTCTTCCAGCTCAACATTTTCTAGGTCCCAACTCTTAATGTGTGTGAGAATGTGTGTGTGTGCTCAAAGTCCTTCGTTATGTCTCGATAAGACTCGACTCGACTTAAACAGTGACTGGCTAAACGTCCTCAAATAATCTAACTTCTTGACCAACCAACCAGGCAATCAAAATAGCTTGCTTGAACAGTAAGACGAACGATTCGCCGAACAGCAATATAACCAGTAGCAGCAGAGCGTCAGGAACAAGGAGACAAAATAATGACCCTAACTGGGGAACTTCAGCAGATCCTCCATAAAAGTCATAAAACTCCCCTAATACTGAATCTAGGTTCACCATAACCAAATCCCCCGACTACGACAGTGCGCGGATACCATACAAAATGGGTCAAAAGCTATAGCTTAGGACCTGGGTTAACTTAGTGTCAGTACGACACACAACCTCAGCAAAACGTTAAAAATCACTATGAATTATGTTCTGTGAACAGAGTTACACAGAGTTACAAGAAGTAAGTTTCGACTTACCACCTAAACCATACTCTACCGAAAAAGAGTCTAAATAACGAACAAACAACAAGAGATGTTGGTCTAGCAGTGACAAGCAGAGGATTATTATTATTATTATAATCAAGGGGGAAGCGCTAAACCCGGAGGATTATACAGCGCCTAGGGGGGATGATGTGGAAAGCATTCAGGCTTAATTCGGGGAACTGGAGCACAGATCCAATTCCCTAAATCAAGAGCCCCTCACCAACATCAAGGAACCTTCCTTGAGGTGACCAGCAGAGGAGAGAGCGATCCGAGGACAGTCTTCACTCTCAGGTGCTATCACGTGATACTTTCGTGGCTGCTCCAGCACGGAGCTGGCAGGCAAACAAGAGAGTGGTAGTTAGCAAGGTAGTTTGCCAATGCGGGCAGCCAGCCACAACTCTCAAACAGCAAGCACAGTGTAAATGTTACATTCTACCTGATGACATAAACTAAGTCAAATAATAATATAAATCAAGGTATTTTCAGTTTAGCTAATACTGAAAATATCAGCATTATACAATTATATGAAAGATAATATACATTAAATGCACATTATATACATTGGGCCCCATTCAAGGGGCATAACAGTTTGTAACAAGAGTCTAGGCTACTTGTAGTCCCCTGACACCATTAGGTCACTTCGAGTCCCCACTTAGCGTCCCCACTTGGACAGGTCGCTGCTTAAGACAAACAAACGGATCACATATGTCCTTTTTTTATATTACTGTCCAGGTGCAGCGGGACCAGGAGCTGTGACTCAACCCCTAACAACCACAACTAGGAGAGTACGAGTGTGCGAGGGGCCCCAAACGCTCCCCCACCCTCCTCACCACATTATGTAGGCGCAAACAACATATGTTCATTGTCTAAAAATATTTAAAATTTGCGACTGGTGAAAATTAGATTTTGCTTGGTGTATCCCCTCTCAGTTAATAATTAATTTCTAATGAAGAAACACTGAGCACAACGTCAGGAAAATAACAGAATTTATTTCGCAAATTACTTCCTTTATTTAACGTAAATATAATGATGAATATTTTTTAAAAGGGAATCGAGATATGTTTTTCGATATATATATATATATATTATATTATATATATATATATATATATATATATATATATATATATATATATATATATATATATATATATGTTGTGCCGAATATGTAAAACTGGTCAATTAGGAAGAACTCATTTAAAATTAAGTCCTTTCTAAAATTTTCTCTTATGCGTTTAAAGATATATTTTTTTTTCATTAATGTTGATGTAAAAATTTATAATTTTGCACCAAAAGGAACTTAGAAAACTTACCTAACCTTATTATAACAAGCGCAATTTATTTTAGCCTAACCCAACTAAATATATTTTAGATTTGTTTACAATAATTTAATACTAAACAAACACGGTGAAATATATTTTTCGTTAGGTTCAGAATGATTTTGGCGAAATTATTGCATATACAAATTTTCACTTGTCCTATATGGCAAGATGAGCGTTGCTATTTAAGCCAAGATCGCAAGTTCTGCCTATTCGGCACGACATATATATATATAT
>NC_069410.1:20617801-20740301 GCF_026875155.1 Cherax quadricarinatus | reverse complement strand
GCGTAGAGACAAGCCAGTCATTTAGTCATTAAGATTTTCAGTTAAAGCATGTAAGGCGATGTAAATTAGGAAAATAAAGTAAGATATATGTCATGTAAGGTGAAGTAGGGGAGACACATAAAGTGAGATAAATAAAACATGGTAAGGTGAAAGAGGTGACGTACGTAAGGTGAGGCAGGTGAAGTGCATGACCTTCACAGGTAGTACTGAGAGGGTACACACTCCTTCATAGCCTCACCTGTGTGCTGATCAACATTCACACAAATTAAAACTCTAATGACAGCAGCAAGACGTAAAAACTTATTATAAACAACCATAAGATTGTGAATATCGTCCCTAAGAGTGATGAAAAGTCAGAGTAGTAAGTTATAGTGAATCACAGTAGTGAGTTATAGTGAACCACAGTAGTAAGTTATAGTGAGTCACAGTAGTGAGTTATAGTGAACCACAGTAGTAAGTTATAGTGAACCACAGTAGTAAGTTATAGTGAACCACAGTAGTAAGTTATAGTGAACCACAGTAGTAAGTTATAGTGAGTCACAGTAGTGAGTTATAGTGAACCACAGTAGTAAGTTATAGTGAACCACAGTAGTAAGTTATAGTGAACCACAGTAGTAAGTTATAGTGAACCACAGTAGTAAGTTATAGTGAACCACAGTAGTAAGTTATAGTGAACCACAGTAGTAAGTTATAGTGAACCACAGTAGTAAGTTATAGTGAACCACAGTAGTAAGTTATAGTGAACCACAGTAGTAAGTTATAGTGAGTCACAGTAGTAAGTTATAGTGAATTACAGTAGTAAGTTATAGTGAGTCACAGTAGTGAGTTAGAGTGAACCACAGTAGTAAGTTATAGTGAGTCACAGTAGTGAGTTATAGTGAACCACAGTAGTAAGTTATAGTGAGTCACAGTAGCAAGTTATAGTGAACCACAGTAGTAAGTTATAGTGAGTCACAGTAGTGAGTTATAGTGAACCACAGTAGTAAGTTATAGTGAACCACAGTAGTAAGTTATAGTGAACCACAGTAGTAAGTTATAGTGAACCACAGTAGTAAGTTATAGTGAACCACAGTAGTAAGTTATAGTGAACCACAGTAGTAAGTTATAGTGAACCACAGTAGTAAGTTATAGTGAACCACAGTAGTAAGTTATAGTGAGTCACAGTAGTGAGTTATAGTGAACCACAGTAGTAAGTTATAGTGAACCACGTAGTAAGTTATAGTGAACCACAGTAGTAAGTTATAGTGAACCACAGTAGTAAGTTATAGTGAACCACAGTAGTAAGTTATAGTGAGTCACAGTAGTGAGTTATAGTGAACCACAGTAGTAAGTTATAGTGAACCACAGTAGTAAGTTATAGTGAACCACAGTAGTAAGTTATAGTGAACCACAGTAGTAAGTTATAGTGAACCACAGTAGTAAGTTATAGTGAACCACAGTAGTAAGTTATAGTGAACCACAGTAGTAAGTTATAGTGAGTCACAGTAGTAAGTTATAGTGAACCACAGTAGTAAGTTATAGTGAGTCACAGTAGTGAGTTATAGTGAACCACAGTAGTAAGTTATAGTGAACCACAGTAGTAAGTTATAGTGAACCACAGTAGTAAGTTATAGTGAACCACAGTAGTAAGTTATAGTGAACCACAGTAGTAAGTTATAGTGAACCACAGTAGTAAGTTATAGTGAACCACAGTAGTAAGTTATAGTGAACCACAGTAGTAAGTTATAGTGAGTCACAGTAGTGAGTTATAGTGAACCACAGTAGTAAGTTATAGTGAACCACAGTAGTAAGTTATAGTGAACCACAGTAGTAAGTTATAGTGAACCACAGTAGTAAGTTATAGTGAACCACAGTAGTAAGTTATAGTGAACCACAGTAGTAAGTTATAGTGAGTCACAGTAGTGAGTTATAGTGAACCACAGTAGTAAGTTATAGTGAACCACAGTAGTAAGTTATAGTGAACCACAGTAGTAAGTTATAGTGAACCACAGTAGTAAGTTATAGTGAACCACAGTAGTAAGTTATAGTGAGTCACAGTAGTGAGTTATAGTGAGTCACAGTAGTGAGTTATAGTGAACCACAGTAGTAAGTTATAGTGAACCACAGTAGTAAGTTATAGTGAGTCACATTAGTGAGTTATAGTGAACCACAGTAGTAAGTTATAGTGAGTCACAGTAGTAAGTTATAGTGAACCACAGTAGTAAGTTATAGTGAGTCACAGTAGTGAGTTATAGTGAACCACAGTAGTAAGTTATAGTGAGTCACAGTAGTAAGTTATAGTGAACCACAGTAGTAAGTTATAGTGAGTCACATTAGTGAGTTATAGTGAACCACAGTAGTAAGTTATAGTGAACCACAGTAGTAAGTTATAGTGAGTCACAGTAGTAAGTTATAGTGAACCACAGTAGTAAGTTATAGTGAACCACAGTAGTAAGTTATAGTGAGTCACAGTAGTAAGTTATAGTGAACCACAGTAGTAAGTTATAGTGAACCACAGTAGTAAGTTATAGTGAGTCACAGTAGTAAGTTATAGTGAACCACAGTAGTAAGTTATAGTGAGTCGCAGTAGTAAGTTATAGTGAACCACAGTAGTAAGTTATAGTGAACCACAGTAGTAAGTTATAGTGAGTCACAGTAGCAAGTTATAGTGAGTCACAGTAGTAAGTTATAGTGAGTCACAGCAGGAAGTTATAGTGAGTCACAGTAATAAGTTATAGTGAACCACAGTAGTAAGTTATAGTGAACCACAGTAGTAAGTTATAGTGAGTCACAGTAGTAAGTTATAGTGAACCACAGTAGTAAGTTATAGTGAGTCACAGTAGTAAGTTATAGTGAACCACAGTAGTAAGTTATAGTGAACCACAGTAGTAAGTTATAGTGAGTCACAGTAGTAAGTTATAGTGAACCACAGTAGTAAGTTATAGTGAGTCACAGTAGTAAGTTATAGTGAACCACAGTAGTAAGTTATAGTGAACCACAGTAGTAAGTTATAGTGAGTCACAGTAGTAAGTTATAGTGAGTCACAGTAGTAAGTTATAGTGAGTCACAGCAGGAAGTTATAGTGAGTCACAGTAATAAGTTATAGTGAACCACAGTAGTAAGTTATAGTGAGTCACAGTAGTAAGTTATAGTGAGTCACAGCAGGAAGTTATAGTGAATCACAGTAGTAAGTTATAGTGAGTCACAGTAGTAAGTTATAGTGAGTCACAGCATGAAGTTATAGTGAGTCACAGTAGTAAGTTATAGTGAACACAGTAGTAAGTTATAGTGAACCACAGTAGTAAGTTATAGTGAGTCACAGTAGTAAGTTATATTGAACTACAGTAGAAAGTTATAGTAAGTCACATTAGTAAGATACAGTGAGTTATATTAGTAAGTTATAGTGAACACAGTAGTAATTTATAGTGAACCACAGTAGTAAATTACAGTGAGTCACAGCATTAAGTTATAGTGAACCACAGCAGTAAGTTATAGAGGACCACTTTTTCTAGTGACTGTCTCATCCATCTTTCCCACGAGGGACATCATCCAGGGGTGTGGACAAGTCGTGGTGGTGAAGGTGATGGTCTCAAATATTTTGATGTGCACCGGAGCAGCTGGTGGTATTTTTGGCTCACTGTGACGAATGGAGGTATGTGTGTGTGTGTGTGTGTATGTGTGTGTGTGTGTGTGGTGTGTGTGTGTGTGTGTGTGTGTGTGTGTGTCTGGGTCTGTGTTTGTGTCAGTGTGTCTGTGTTAGACATGACTGATATCAACCAAACGGTTTTATTTCCTTTTTAATTGTAACCTGGGAAAGAAAAACGAACACCTGGTTATTATTATAATATCAGACTCTCAGCATAATTAATAATATACGCTGACTTGTACGAGGAAATCATTCACGTTTACCTTTAATGTCTAATAATTTTTCCAGAATTTAATGAATTGCCTCCAAGGCAACCAAAAACACGAGAGTAAAACTTAGACAGACCTTTGAGGAGACTGAGCCGTCTTCGAGACTCATCTTCCTCATACATAAAACTGAAGTCGATCAATTAGCATCGCTGGTCAATTGTCGGGGTCAAAGATATTCACCTGCTGGTAACTAGCTGCAAATTATCATTTAACGCTGACTATATTTTGGTTTATCTTCGTCCTGTGCTAGAGCGAGACAAGCCAAGTTGGGAATCGGAAACGAATGCCTACACTTAGGACACCATATTAAAGACGTTTCGGTCCTGGGACCTTGATCACTTCAAATACACGAAAGCGTCCAAGCCCCCCAGGACTGAAATGTCTTTAGTATGGTATCCTGAGTATACGTATTCGAGTTCATTTCCCTCTAGTTTTTCGGCAGCCATTTGCCTTCCTACTACGTAAACGAAAAGAAACATCTAACACTACGCCACAAGCACCCTCGATGTATCAATTTTATTGTCTGCATTAAAGTTTCCAGAGATGAAATTCACGCGCTCGAGCAAGTGAGCAAGAGAAGATGAAAGGATGATAGATGAAGAATGTGTTTTGATCAGTTGGTAGCTGGGATCAGAGCAAAGAGAAGCTGACGAGCCAGGACCTTGGTGTGACTTAGTGCACACTGTGGGAGTGTGAGAGTCATGGTCCTGAGAGGAGGGACATGTTTCTTCACCCTGGTGAAACGAAGGACGTCGTGAATTCATTTGATGTTGGTGAGCGTCTGTCTTGTCGGGTCTTGCAGGATATTAGCGACTAGTTAGAGTTTATACTAGATGGATATCAGCACGCGACTGCGGAGACTCCAGTGT
The DNA here is from genome assembly GCF_026875155.1 of Cherax quadricarinatus. Classification (NCBI taxonomy): domain Eukaryota; kingdom Metazoa; phylum Arthropoda; class Malacostraca; order Decapoda; family Parastacidae; genus Cherax; species Cherax quadricarinatus. Next base: position 20,735,538 of record NC_069410.1, on the reverse strand, counting down.
TCTCACGCCCACTCACGTGTTCTCACACCCACTCATGTGTTCCCTGCACCCATTCCTGTGCTCTCATGCCCTTTCTTGTGTTCGAACTCCCACTCCTGTGTTCCCATGCCCTCACCTATGTTCTGGCGCCCACTACTGTGTTCTGGCGCCCACTTGTTTTCACACCTATTCCGTGTTTCTACGCCACTTTCGTGTTCTCGCGGCCCACGCTTGTGTTTCCCCACTAACTCCCTTTCTCGTTCCCATCTTGTGTTTCACGCCCCTTCGTTTTTTCCAGCCCGCTTTGTGTTCTCAGCCCACTCTTCGGTGTTCTCACACTACCTCGTGTTCCCCACCCTTCTCTTTTACCCCCGTTCCTGTTTCAAAACCCCAAATTCCTTGTTCTCCAGCGCAGTCCCCATTGGGACCCCCCATCTATGTTGCGATGTGAAATTTCCTTACCTATGGAGATGACACCACCCACAAAACCCACTATTTCCCCCACATTGACCCCCTCCATTAACACAGGGATATCCCACTTATAACCGGCTGTGGGGGGGTCGAGTGTTTAAAATCCTGGTGAAAAAAGGGGTCGAATTTGGGGGACAAAGTTAAGTAAAAGGGGATGCGAGCTAATGTTACTTTTTATTAAGGAACGTTTCGCCCCAGGAGCTTCACATGGTCCTGGAGAAGAGAAAGTTGCCACAAAATACTTCCATTAGTTGCACATGTGTCTTTTTTTTAAAAATATACTGGCACCTTTGATATCCCTTCGTTTCTCAGTAGTATAACCATTCCAGTAACCATTACCTTAGATGACTCACTCCCAAACCGTCTCTGCCTGAGTACTGTCTTATTCTATTGTGTGACCCAGCTATTCAAAGCCCCCCCAAAAAGGGTATTGGGGGCGATCAGTAAAACGAGAGTGGAAAGGAGGCGGTCACACTGTTTGGCGCCCCCCACTTTATCCGAAATTTATACGTATTTCCCCACCTACGGAGTATTATTTTTTCCCCTACCCACGTGTTCGAATCCCACATGTAAAGGGTGGCCCCTGGGGAGCGGGGAATTTTAATTTTTTAAAGGGGGTTTTTTTTTAAAGACGATAGAAACTTTTTTTGGGAGTAGCCGGGGGTCAAAGGTGGAACCCGCCCCCCTCCAGCTATCGTCCCCCCCAAACCCTCCATCCACCCCTGCAAGCCTGTTGCACCCGTTTCAAGTTTCCCGGCTTAGTTCGTGTCAAATTGCTTCTCCCCGGGGGGTTGCCCCGGTTTTGCAATTAAGCCAGTCAGTAACCCAATGTGGAAAGTGAATCCCAGCAGCCTTCTTCCACCCTGTCTCCTGTCACCCACCGCTCCTCCGTCGTGTGCCTTCCACGTCTTCCATCAGCCATTTGTGGGTTAAGCCAGTCCCCAACCCATTTTAAAACCCAGCTGAGAAAAAAGAAACCCAAGTTCCTCTGAAGTTTGCTTATCGCTTTGTGCTTGGTGTAAGAGTAAATTTCCCCTTTTCCTGTGGCATTGGTGGCTTATAAGCCCCCTTCGGGGGTAGGAGGGGGAGTGCGTGCCATGAGCACCCGAGAGTCACCCCCCCACCCACCCTATACACTCTCCCTTCACCCCCCCACCCCCAACCACCCCCCACAGCCCCCCACCTCATCTACCTGTGGTTGTTTGCACCCTTGTAGGGGGTTAAACTGTTTTGGTCTTTAAATTGGTCAAGAGATTGTAGCTGAGCGCCACCGAAAAACCCAATTGTAGTTCACCGAGAAAGGCATTTCTTCCAGACGTGGGGTGTCGGGTCATCCCGCTCAGGAAAAACCTTCCTATCCCCATCATCCCCGTCGATATACAGACTTCATGATAATTTTTCTGTTTAAAGACATTTTTTTTTGCATTTAAAGACTTTTGGTGTTGAGACTTTATAGTAAATTTTTCTTGTGTACTCTAAACCTTGTTTTTTTCGTGTAATCAGTGTTTCTTTGACTGTTTTTTTTTGAAATATTTTTCATTGTTATCGCCCCTTTCTTTTTTTTTTTTTGCCTATGTCCTTAGTAATTCCCTAAATTATGTCCCAGTCACTTTTGAAATGTTCACTTTGTGTTTATCCCCAGTCAAAGCTATAAATCAGTCCACAGTACAACTTTCCCCTTATACTGAAAGACAATACCACCCCTTTGGGCAATGTTTTTGTTCTCACAGCTTGTATCTGGATTTGTTTAAATTTTGCGCAAAGTGAAGTTCGTTTAGTTCCTTGTTTGGGTGAATTTACTTATTAACGACCCGAGGGGTCGGGCACTAGTAATACTGTCACCTGTCTGGTTCCGCCACAATACTTTCGCGGATATGCAGTACTATCCTTTGCGATGGCGACTTGTTCAAGTATTTTTCCCTTTCCCCGGGGACGTTTGAAAAGAACTTTACTTGAACGAGTTATGCCATCTTTTGCTGATGCCATGCCGTTGAGAAAAACGTTTCTGTGGCAGTGTGCTCACTTGAGTGTTTTTGTTGTCCCTTTTGTTTCTTGGGGTTTTCCCCCCCTAGTTGACATTCATGCATTGTAAAAGTTATTTCTCGAGTAATTTCCCCGTTGTTAAGTTTGTAAGTGAAGTTTTTTTAGTATCCCGTTCCTGTGTGCGATCAATGAATTCAGCATTGTTTACCGGTTTTATTTCTTTTTCCTGTGTTGCAGTTTGAGATAGTAGATTCTTTTCTCCCTTGTCATATTTCGTGTTATAGCGTTAATTTTTTTTTAAGGGGATCTCCCCCACCGAGTTTGTTTTTTCCCCCCCCGTAAAAAGAAACCCATCCCCTTTTGGTTTGGGTGTGGGTTCGATTCCTGCTTCCCCGGAAGTTTTTTTCTGATGTGAAGCCACCAGACCCATGACTTTTTTAGAACCCAAAAATTACGTATCGAACGCCGAGTTGGGTACCCCTGCAGAAGAGTATCCATTAGTAATTTCCACAGTACTAGTGAATGTAGCCTTTCAGCAGTTCACGATGTACCCGGTGTTGCCCCCCTGGTATGGATCTTCAGTAAAAAAAAGAGTTAAAATTTTTGGCCCCCGTATGGCAACGATATTTCTGAGATGTTAAAAAATGTAGTGTCTGCATGCAACATAAAAGGGAATGTAATGTTTTTCCAATCCAATCCAAGATATCAACCACTAGCGAACCTGGGAAAAATTTGCGCTAGATTTGTTTAAAAATTTCCCAAAGTTCCCCCCAAGGCAACAACATCTGGTGTTATGGTAACCCTTTCACGATTTTGTGGTTAGTTCCTATTGCGATAGATGCAGAGACCGTACAAAGCATTTAAAGAACCATTATCTGCAGGCATACCACCCCTAAGTCCCCATAACAGATAATGGGGTGGAAATTTGTAATGAGATTCTTGAAAATTTTTTGCACCCTTTTAAAGATCCTAAACCCCCATTGTTTTTCCCCACATCCTGCCCGCAATGGGTTTTTGCGGGAAGAACAATAAGAAAGTACTTGATGTCTGAGAAACCAATATCAATCCCAACAGTGAAAACTTGGGGTTTAAATTTACCCGTGGCAGTGTGCTATAAATTTGTTACAATGTTTTAAGGTGAACTCCACATTATATTGTACGGTGTGATAAACTTTGCCTTTGGTTGTTATATTCTAATTCGAAAACCAAATTTCACCCCGGATTTTATGCAACTGTACATTGTCAAAGTGTTTTAAAAAATCGTGAAACACTTCTAAAACAAGAAAATTTACAAGAGTCGCAAACACTCGAGCAAAGCCATCCAAACAAAGTAGGGTTTGAGAGTTTGCGACTAAATTTTAACAAAAGTTGCAATGCCCAAAGCTTGATCAAAATTTTGTTTGGGCCTTATGGGGTATTGAACATATCATGGTATAAATATAATTAGAGGAATTTGTATGGTCTTTAAAAAAATGCATTTAATATAGAAGTTAGTATGGTGATAAAGAGTTCCAACCCAACAAGTGACAGTCTAAAAATCCTTGATCCCGTATTCTTCCTTGATATCATCAACGTCAAAATGTCTTTTATTCCTATGTACACGACAGGGGTTGGGGAATCCTCAAGATCATTTGTAACTTCCAATTAGATTTGCCTCAAATACCATGGTTTTGCCCGTGCACAGAGTTTGATCCTCCCAGAGATGACACCCATTCTGCATATGTCAATCTTACCCTAGCAGAGTTGGGGTTAAATGTAAATAACCTGTATAGATGAATAATTACAGTATCAACTTATCAGTATTCAAGAATTTTTTTTGTGTGTGTTCACGTTCTCTTTGAGTTCTGAGAGTTAACAGTCTAGATTTGAGTGCACCGAATCTGCCTTTCTGTTAAACACTCTTTCTTTGTATATATTCTTCCTCAGAATCCGTAGATCACATGAATACAGATCGATCGATCAAATTTTTTTTTATCACTTCTATTGTGTAATCCCAACGTTGAATTTCATTCGATGAGTTGTGCTATATTATACCTTGTATTCCATTACAGTTTCAGTTACGTAAGCTTCCATTCCAATGTTCTACTTATGTATGTTATAATGTTCAATTGTTGTGTACTTTGACATTGTATAGAATCAGCCCAAGCCGTACACCTGCCATCTCTAGTTTGTATTAGTTGTATGTCGGGACGACATACGTTAGCGTCGCCGAGCTCTCAGTAGTAGTAACCAGTTACCAGTAACCAGTGTACCAGTAGATGACTCACTACCAACCGTCTCTGCCTGAGTCACTGTCTGTATTCATATTGTGCTGACCACAGCAGTATTCAAAGACCCCCTCACATATGGGTACTGTGGGGGGTCAGTCATACGAGAGTGAGCAAGGAGGCAAGGTCACGGCTGTTTGGGCGCTCCCCACATTATCCATAATTATACGTACTTCCAGCCTACGTGAGTATACTTTACCCTATCCACGTGTTCAAATCCTACATGATACATTTAGTTCCAAGAGTTTTTCTACTCCCGGAGCCCGGTCATGGGCTAGGCTCGTCTAGTGTTTGCCTGGTCAACCAGGCTGTTGCTGTTAGTTACCCGCTGCCCCACATATCCATTACAGCGTGGTTGATCTGCCACCTGGTGAAGACACGTATCCAGTTTCCTCTAGAAGACTTCTACACTTGACCCAGCAGTGTTTCTGATATCTTCCGGTAAGATGTTGAATAGTCTGGGGGTACGGATGTTGATGCTGTGTTCCCTTATTGTGTCCACTACACCCCTACGCTAGTCAGTCTCATGAGTTCAGTAACGGAGGTTACTACTAACATATATCACCGATTATGAACGCACAATATATCACTTACTAGGTCCCATACACCATTGCAGTTGCATAATTCATTAACATACAATCATTTTTCCGAAAGACACACATGGTTATATACTCAATATAAAAATTCCGATTAGTTGGGATAATTCCCTTGCCAAACATTATCATCACCTTAATTATCCAGCAAGGGTATGCGGTTACCATAAATATGGGATCTTTACCCTTGTATCCTAGTCAGGTATTGCTGAGGTATATAAAGGAGGGATAACACACAAAAATGGAATTCATGCTTAATGAACATAAAAGAGGGGAGGTAAATAGAAAGGGATCAAGAAAACAAATATTTACTGACTAAATACAAAGGAACGAGTACAATATTCCATTCAGTACACTTTCATACGGAAATCTACTCACTCTTAAGTCACCGGCCAAGCGAGCTCCACACCTCCTTGTAGCAGACAATCAACTACACACCTTCTTTCCGGACCAACCAGGTCCCAAATGATTTATTCGCTCCCTCTACCTCTCTCATTCTTTATCTTAGTAAGGACATTCCCATGGGACGAGACTACACTTCACTCCCCGCGGCTGACCAAATACAAGATAACTCAGAAAGGAGGTGACCCACAAGACACTGGAACTGACACATTAGCATCGTCTGGTAGGTCCTACAGCTACCTAGCTGAAATATGATCCTGCTTACGAAATATGATCCTGTTTGCGACAGTAGGGTCATAGTTGGTGTCTCTAATGCAAACATATCACAGAAGTGCTGGCTGTAAAATCATTCTATTGTAAGCTCTGTGGTTGTAAAATCATATTGTACATTGTAGCTGAGTGGTAATAATAAATATATATAAAATAAATAATGAATAAACCAGCAATTAATAAATGACATGAAAGACTGAAGAGTAAATGGAATAAATGGGTTGAAATTTCCTGGGAATAACAATGAAGAAATAAATCATGAATGAAGGGATACTAATAAATATATCAATATGGCTGCACTCTTCTATAAATAAATTTATGTACTTAATAAATTATAATATTGATACATGGAATATTAAAGCTAAAAACTGGACAATTATAATGAGTCCAGCTATATATTATGCAGACGTTGTGATGCCACTTCTCTCGTATCAGTATTATCCTATCATTGAAATGGTATAAAATACCGACAGGTTGTTAGGTAAGACACATATGCAACAGTTAGGTATCTTTATTTCGAAATGTTTCGCCTACACAGTAGGCTTCTTCAGTCGAGTACAGAAAAGTTGATAGAAGCAGAAGATACTTGAAGACGATGTAATCAGTCCATCACCCTTAAAGTTTTGAGGTGGTCAGTCCCTCAGTCTGGAGAAGAGCATTGTTCCGTTGTCTGAAACAATATGAAGTTGAAGTGACAGAATGGGGCCTTATATTTCAATGTTCATTCTGTCAGACACTGCAACACAAGGGTATCTTGGTACAGACCATCAACTTCGACAACCTCTACTAGTGAGAACGGCTGGGTTTGAGAGGGACCTGCCCTCCCAAAGCAACCTACGTCTCACCTCCTGGCACTATATAAGGCCCCATTCTGTCACTTCAACTTCATATTGTTTCAGACAACGGAACAATGCTCTTCTCCAGACTGAGGGACTGACCACCTCAAAACTTTAAGGGTGATGGACTGATTACATCGTCTTCAAGTATCTTCTGCTTCTATCAACTTTTCTGTACTCGACTGAAGAAGCCTACTGTGTAGGCGAAACGTTTCGAAATAAAGATACCTAACTGTTGCATATGTGTCTTACCTAACAGTATTATCCTAAGAAACCTATAAATATAAACAAAAATTTAAATTTATGAACGCTGTAAAGCTACACAAATATTTACATTTCGCGGCCACATTACACGAATGAAAAGATTTTCCATTATTTCCAGCAGTATTAGTTTATCGTACAGTACACACCACGACTCAGTCTGCACCGTCAGTAGTATCTTAGATTTCTTCCCAGAAACGTTCATTGTGCCACCCAGACCATGAAGACTCCTAGAGTTTAACTGTAGACCATCCAACCACAGAGCTCTGGGGTCTGTCTAGAGTTTAACTGCAGACTATCCAACCACAGAGCTCTGGGGTCTGTCTAGAGTTTAACTGTAGACTATCCAACCACAGAGCTCTGGGGTCTGTCTAGAGTTTAACTGTAGACTATCCAACCACAGAGCTCTGGGGTCTGTCTAGAGTTTAACTGCAGACTATCCAACCACAGAGCTCTGGGGTCTGTCTAGAGTTTAACTGTAGACTATCCAACCACAGAGCTCTGGGGTCTGTCTAGAGTTTAACTGTAGACTATCCAACCACAGAGTTCTGGGGTCTGTCTAGAGTTTAACTGTAGACTATCCAACCACAGAGTTCTGGGGTCTGTCTAGAGTTTAACTGTAGACTATCCAACCACAGAGCTCTGGGGTCTGTCTAGAGTTTAACTGCAGACTATCCAACCACAGAGCTCTGGGGTCTGTCTAGAGTTTAACTGCAGACTATCCAACCACAGAGTTCTGGGGTCTGTCTAGAGTTTAACTGTAGACTATCCAACCACAGAGTTCTGGGGTCTGTCTAGAGTTTAACTGTAGACTATCCAACCACAGAGTTCTGGGGTCTGTCTAGAGTTTAACTGTAGACTATCCAACCACAGAGTTCTGGGGTCTGTCTAGAGTTTAACTGCAGACTATCCAACCACAGAGCTCTGGGGTCTGTCTAGAGTTTAACTGTAGACCATCCAACCACAGAGCTCTGGGGTCTGTCTAGAGTTTAACTGCAGACGATCCAACCACAGAGCTCTGGGGTCTGTCTAGAGTTTAACTGTAGACCATCCAACCACAGAGCTCTGGGGTCTGTCTAGAGTTTAACTGCAGACTATCCAACCACAGAGCTCTGGGATCTGTCTAGAGTTTAACTGCAGACTATCCAACCACAGAGCTCTGGGGTCTGTCTAGAGTTTAACTGCAGACTATCCAAACAGAGCTCTGGGGTCTATCTAGAGTTTAACTGCAGACTATCCAACCACAGAGCTCTGGGGACTGTCTAGAGTTTAACTGTAGACCATCCAACCACAGAGCTCTGGGGTCTGTCTAGAGTTTAACTACAGACTATCCAACCACAGAGCTCTGGGGTCTGTCTAGAGTTTAACTGTAGACCATCCAACCACAGAGCTCTGGGGTCTGTCTAGAGTTTAACTGCAGACTATCCAACCACAGAGCTCTGGGGTCTGTCTAGAGTTTAACTGTAGACCATCCAACCACAGAGCTCTGGGGTCTGTCTAGAGTTTAACTGCAGACTATCGAACCACAGAGCTCTGGGGTCTGTCTAGAGTTTAACTGCAGACTATCCAACCACAGAGCTCTGGGGTCTGTCTAGAGTTTAACTGCAGACTATCCAACCACAGAGCTCTGGGGTCTATCTAGAGTTTAACTGCAGACTATCCAACCACAGAGCTCTGGGGACTGTCTAGAGTTTAACTGTAGACCATCCAACCACAGAGCTCTGGGGTCTGTCTAGAGTTTAACTGCAGACTATCCAACCACTGAGCTCTGGGGTCTGTCTAGAGTTTAACTGTAGACCATCCAACCACAGAGCTCTGGGGTCTGTCTAGAGGTTAACTGCAGACTATCCAACCACAGAGCTCTGGGGTCTGTCTAGAGTTTAACTGTAGACTATCCAACCACAGAGCTCTGGGGTCTGTCTAGAGTTTAACTGTAGACTATCCAACCACAGAGTTCTGGGGTCTGTCTAGAGTTTAACTGTAGACTATCCAACCACAGAGTTCTGGGGTCTGTCTAGAGTTTAACTGTAGACTATCCAACCACAGAGTTCTGGGGTCTGTCTAGAGTTTAACTGCAGACTATCCAACCACAGAGCTCTGGGGTCTATCTAGAGTTTAACTGCAGACTATCCAACCACAGAGCTCTGGGGACTGTCTAGAGTTTAACTGTAGACCATCCAACCACAGAGCTAAGGAGTCTGTCTAGAGTTTAACTGCAGACTATCCAACCACAGAGCTCTGGGGTCTGTCTAGAGTTTAACTGTAGACCATCCAACCACAGAGCTCTGGGGTCTGTCTAGAGTTTAACTGCAGACTATCCAACCACAGAGCTCTGGGGTCTGTCTAGAGTTTAACTGTAGACCATCCAACCACAGAGCTCTGGGGTCTGTCTAGAGTTTAACTGCAGACTATCCAACCACAGAGCTCTGGGATCTGTCTAGAGTTTAACTGCAGACTATCCAACCACAGAGCTCTGGGGTCTGTCTAGAGTTTAACTGCAGACTATCCAAACAGAGCTCTGGGGTCTATCTAGAGTTTAACTGCAGACTATCCAACCACAGAGCTCTGGGGACTGTCTAGAGTTTAACTGTAGACCATCCAACCACAGAGCTCTGGGGTCTGTCTAGAGTTTAACTACAGACTATCCAACCACAGAGCTCTGGGGTCTGTCTAGAGTTTAACTGTAGACCATCCAACCACAGAGCTCTGGGGTCTGTCTAGAGTTTAACTGCAGACTATCCAACCACAGAGCTCTGGGGTCTGTCTAGAGTTTAACTGTAGACCATCCAACCACAGAGCTCTGGGGTCTGTCTAGAGTTTAACTGCAGACTATCGAACCACAGAGCTCTGGGTCTGTCTAGAGTTTAACTGCAGACTATCCAACCACAGAGCTCTGGGGTCTGTCTAGAGTTTAACTGCAGACTATCCAACCACAGAGCTCTGGGGTCTATCTAGAGTTTAACTGCAGACTATCCAAAAACAGAGCTCTGGGGACTGTCTAGAGTTTAACTGTAGACCATCCAACCACAGAGCTCTGGGGTCTGTCTAGAGTTTAACTGCAGACTATCCAACCACTGAGCTCTGGGGTCTGTCTAGAGTTTAACTGTAGACCATCCAACCACAGAGCTCTGGGGTCTGTCTAGAGGTTAACTGCAGACTATCCAACCACAGAGCTCTGGGGTCTGTCTAGAGTTTAACTGCAAAATATCCAACCACAGAGCTCTGGGGTCTGTCTAGAGTTTAACTGTACACCATACAACCTTAGAGCTCTGAGGTCTATGTACTATATTAGAGCAAGAAAACGCCTCTCACTGGCTGGACACACCCAGACCATTCATTATTATTATTATTATTATATTATTATTATTATTATTATTATTATTATGTTATATTATATATATATATAATATTATATATATATATATATATATATATATATATTATATATATATATATATATATATGTATATATGTTGTGCCGAATATGTAAAACTGGTCAATTAGCAAGAACTCATTTAAAATTAAGTCCTTTCTGAAATTTTATCTTATACTTTTAAAGATATATTTTTTTCATTAATGTTAATGTAAAAAATTTTAATTTTGCACCAAAAGAATCTTAGAAAACTTACCTAACCTTGTTATAACGAGAACAATTTATTTTAGCCTAACTCAACTAAATATATTTTAGATTTGTTTACAGTAATTTAATACTAAACAAACACAATGAAATATATTTTTTTCGTTAGGTGGTTCAGAATGATTTTGGCGAAATTATTGCATACACAAATTTTTGCTTGTCCTATATGGCAAGATGAGCGTTGCTATTTAAGCCAAGATGGCAAGTTCTGCCTATTCGGCACGACATATATATATATATATATATATATATATATATTATATATATATATATATATATATATATTATATATATATATATATATATATATATATATTATATATATATATATATATATATATATTATATGTATATATATATATGCCTCTACAGTATATAAGAATAACCTCTACCTCTGTTAAAATAATCTAAATATAGATATCAAATAGGTACAAAATACATATGTACCCTACATGTTACACTCTTATATCCTGGTTAACTTACTGTCATCCTAAACTATCCTACAGTTATCAAAGGGCCTGCAAATGTGTGTTTACTTACCCAAAACAAATATTAATCATAAACAAATAAATATACACACTATTTCTCTTCCCCTGCTTACACTATCCAGCCTTCAAATTATCATAATTCTTTTAATTTGCATCATCATATCAACTTGCAACCATCTGTGTTAATAGAAAAGAATATCCTTAAAAATTATAAACTCTTAATTCTGCATATATAAATAAAGCTGGACAGCTCATAACTTAGTTAATGATAAAAAAAAAAAACGGAAACTCGTCTACAAAAACGAGAACGGAGATGAGGGCGAGACAAAACCTTCCTTAGGAACTACTAAGTAACCAGAGTGCAAGGATGAAACTAATGAAGTGATCTACTTGTATGTGCAAAAAATATAAATATTGCATAAACTGACAAGTGGGTGTCTGAAAAAAAATAGGGACATGTCTGCTGGGAATTCCACATACAAGGGTATAAATTATTCCACACTGTCAACAGGAAAGGGGTGGAGTTGCTATAAATGTTAAGGAGAGTTTAAATTGTTACATCAGAAACGATATGAAGCCAGAAGGGACAGAGAGTTTCAGTTTCTTGCAGAGAATGTAAAGCTAATCTTGGGTGTGATCTACAGAACCCAAATCTAGATAGTGGCCGCGGTAAACTTTTTTTTGCACCAAACTGTTAAGGCATCTAAGATCATCAATAGAGTTTTAAAAGGAGGTTTTGACTTTAGCCAAATTGATTGGAGCTATTTTACATGAGATTTTAAGTCTAGCGACTTCCTTTAAATGGTTCAAGACTACTTTTAAAAGCAGTTTGTGTTACAACGAACTAGAGTAAATAACCTGGTCTTGATTCAGGCAAACAAGGATTCTCTGATAGATAATCCAGTGAGATTAATGAAGAGATTAGAGAAAGTGATCACAAATCCCTTAGTATCAGGTCTCCATTTTTAACGCTGAAGATTCTGTGGGTCTCAGGGATTAACTGTGTGGTATAGAGTGAGGCAACGTAACAAGGGACTGTCGTAAGGGAAGCCTGATAAATGGTGGTGATGGCTGTTAATATGACATTTTTTGTGGAATTTTTTTTATATAATTTCCTAAATGTGGAACATATAAATGAATAATATAATAACTGCGAATTAAAATGTGATGCTATATAGACCCTTCGAAAAATTTCGAGTGAGGGGGGGAGGCAGATCAGCCGAGGGAGTGACGCTGCAGAAAAGAGACGCCATATTGAATTTAATGTGTGAACACTGGATTGAATTGTGCAATGTAATCAGGCGTTCTCCAAAGTCAATTGCGGGTTTTTCGGCCTGAATTTGTAATAGGAACCCGTGTTAATGTTCCCTGCTGAAGAACTGGAATAAATAGTGTGGAAAACCCTTACAATTCCGCAACTAGGACGGAAAAATAAAAGACACCAATTCTCCCAGGAGCACACCTCAGCTAAGTGATGCTTACCCATAGGGTACAGTAGTTTTTGCATTGGCCATCGTAAATTCTAGCTGCTAGGCTAAGGTTAGGGTATGTTCCATCGGCACTGTCTTCCAGTAATTAAATAGTAAGTGTTAGTACCAATTTCTTTTATGTACCCAGCAAGCTTGAACATACAATCCACATTATTTTATAATTTACCGTTATTGGTATTAATGTTTAATATTGTAATTATTAATTTAATATCAGGTCTAGCTTTTTGTAAAAGTGGTGAAGAAGTGGGCATCAAGGGAGTTACAGTTCGGCGACCTACTGTGACTTGAGTCCCACTTATCTCGCCCAAATTACTACTTGCTTATAATAATTCAAGTAATACCCTGTAAATCTCATGCAGGTAATTTACTCACATAATAATAATTCATATATTTTCAAGGCATTACATAAGCTGGCCAAACTTCGCATATTCCTAATAGAGAGTTTAGATAAAATATGGCTGACACTAAATGAACAAGGGATAAACTAAAACCAACTCTTGGGTGAAAATAGATAAGGCATAAAGTGAATAAGAAAAGTCAGAATACGAAATTAAATTTGAGAGGAATCAAAGGTCAGTCCCAAGGCCTTGTTTCAGGTATATAGGGAAAAGATAGGCCCTGTTAAATGTAACTCAAGTTATGTGCACCATCTTTAATACTTATTTCCTCTCGTCAGGACAAAAGTTACAGTCTTAAAGTCACTAGTGAAATGGTCCTCAGACAACTAGAGAGACTGAAGCTAGTGTAGTTCCCTTATGCTTAAGTTCTCGATGCACTCACTGTGCCCCTGCTTGTCACCGGAGGTATCTTCACCATTTGCCAAGCCTCGTGCTTTCGTAAGGAGTGATTTTGGTATGTAGGTTTGAGACCAATACTTCCAGAATCTTCCAGGTGTCGATTATGATGTATCTTTCTCTCCTACGTTTTAAGTAGCGCAGGTTATACGAGCAGTGAAGGTTCTCTGAACGCTTTCCAGTTCTGCAATTTCACCTGCCTTGAGGAAGGCCATGATATACAGCAATATTCCAGCCGAGAGAGGACGGGTGACCTGAAGAGTATCATCATTAGCGTGGCCTCTCTCGTTTTGAAAGCTATCATTATCCAACCTATCATTTTCCTCGCGGTTGTGATAATAACTTTGTTGTGATGCTTGATAGAGAGATCCTCTGTCATTATTGCTCCCAAGACCACTGCATTAAACTTCCGCTCTTTTGAATGCTTTGAATTTGTCTTGTACTCTGAGCTTATTTTTATATCCTCATTTTTACCGTAACGCAGTATATGGAGTGTACTCTCATTGTTGTCAGTGGCCCAGAGAAAAACTTATTTTATAGTAGCTTGGATGTTTGCTGTATCTTCTTTGGATGCTACTCTCATACAAATTCTCGTAGTGTCTACAGAGGATGATATGTGCCTGTCTATGTCGAATATGAGAATGAGAAAAAGTGGGGTGAGTATCATACCTTGCGGAATAGAACTTTTCACTGTTATAGCCTCCGATTTCACTGTTTACTATCACTTTTTGGGTTCTATTTGTCACTAAGTGAAATATCTACCTGTCATCCTTTCCAATTATTCCTTTTGCATATATTTTGTGTGTAGTTACCCCAGGGTTTCAGTTGTCGAAGGTTTTTGAAGTCAGTGTATACTATATTGTTACATGCTTGTCGTTCAATGTATCCATGATCATGTCGTAATTGCGAGAGTAAGGGGCGACCTGTTTTGAACCTGTGTTGTCCTGGTTTGGGCAACTGCTGCAATTATATGTGGTTGGCAATCTTGCTCCTCGAAACCTTTTCAAACATCTTAATAATGCTGGATGTATGGGACATTGGTTATAGTTTTTGTCAATAGTTTTACTATCACTTTTGTGGTATTAGTAAAACTATTGCCAAAACTATAGTTTTTAATCACTGGTATGGTTCCAGAATCCAGATCTTTTCTCCACTGTGCATGTAAAGCACGAGGTAGTGATTTCTTGCAATTCTTGATGAATATGAAGTGTCATGAGTTTGTGCCTGGGGCGGAGTGCATGAGTATGCAACTGACCACTTCTACAAAGCCAAGTTGCATTAAGGTTATATCAGAAATTTCAGACATGTCCGTAGAGCTCTGCATCTTCTTCATGAAGAACTGTTTTGAATCGTCAGTCTTTAAGCTGATTAGTGGATCACTGAACACTGAGTAGTATTGTGATATGTATTTCACTCATTTCTTTTTTCTGTTGTCAGTTTATATTTCATCTCATTTCTTTACAGGCCAGATACTGGATATTGTGGCCATGAATTTTGCATACTAGAAAAGGTATTTCGGGTTCCTTTCAGTTCCACTTATTGTTTTTTTTTTTTTTTTTTGCTCCCTCCATCTCTCATGGATTCTGTAGGATGTATTCAGTTTGAGTTCAACGTTTTCCATTTCCTTAATCAGTATTTTCTTTCAATGTTCATGTCTGTCACCTTTTTAAGAATTTGTGTGATCCGTCGTCGTCACCTGCAGAGGACGCGCCTCTCCCTTTCCAGCTTTAACCTTCTCTTCCTTCATAATGATATTTGTTTTGAGCATACCTGCCGCTGAGCTAATCCACTCAAACTACAGGGTTAGGTCAGGTCCACGTTATGTATATTTTCTTCCCAGAATATTTCAATGAGATCACAATTTATTTGATCCAGTTAATGTTTTCTTTTTTTTTATTGTTAAAATTAAATTTGTTGAACATGCAGTCAAGATAGGCATATCTTGCTGATTAGTCTTTCATTGTTAATGAATACAAGCATTATCTTCTCTAGTCGGTTTTGCTATCTGCTGACCTAAGGTGAATTTATTACAAAGTCTTAGTTATTCAGTTGAGTCAGGCGTTACACTCTTCATCCAGGACGACTCCTGGAATTTTTTTCTGCTATTACTGTTTTTGCTACATTTTTTCCCCCATTTTTTGGTGTCTTGCACTGAAGTCACGAAGACACAGGACATTTGAAGCCGGTTTTTGGAAGGTTTTCAAGACTACTCGATTTGTAATAAATGATCTTTGAACTACTGGGAAGTTGCATTTGGTGAATTATATACAAACGCAACAATGAGATTCTCATTCTCAATTTCCAGCACCAGAACTTAAGGCTCATCGTTTATGGTGTTAAGTAACTCAGTGTATAAGTGTTTATAACACTTTCCTACTACCTTGAAGCTGAAAAAGTATTTCCTAACGGATGTTAGAAATTTTTTTTTTTAGCATCATTTACGAACATGATGTTCACATTGTAGAAAGTCTGTCCTTATCCGCATTATCAATTCCTCTGAGCATTCTATTCGTCGGAATGATTTTTTCACCGTCCTCTTCTCTTCTAGGGTCGTCATGCTCAGTTCCTTTATTCTAGCTGTATAATATGCTCCTCTTAGCTATTGGACTAGTCTGGCTGCAAACCTTTTCAACTTTTCAAGCCTTTGTATCTACCTGATGAAAATAAGTCGCATTATTTGACTTTTTTTGGGGTTATTCTGGGGTTCCTAATCCTTGGTTTATGTGGGGTTCCTAATTAGAATCAAGTCTTCCTCTCCACTGCAGCATGCTTGAAGGAAGTGAGGTGGAGCCAGTAATAGTGAACGCGGGAACAGCTGAGACAAACAGAAATAAGCTCGGCGGGTCAATGGAGTACCACGTGACGGGAAGTTTGTTTACCAACACCAGCGTACTAGGAATCAGTGCTGGCAGTGCCGCTGCCAGTACTCTCCACATTCCTGGCGCTCTTGTTGTGCCTTGCTCAAGGTGCGTTGCTGATGGTGCGCTATGAGTTAGTTATTACCCTTCCCCCCCCCACTTGTATCCTCTCCCACCCGGATACACCCCCTCCCCCATCTCCCCCCTCTCCTCCGCGTCAGTCTACTCCCTCTCCCTCTCCTCAACACTCTCCCGTGTCCCTCTCTCCCTCCCCCATCCCAAACTACCCACCCTCTCTGTGATACCTCTTCCCCTCGTAAAACCTCTTCGAAATACCTCACCACCTTCCCTTCCCCTCCCACCTTCTTTTACACCCTCTCCCTCTTTCTTCAAGCTTCACCGCCAGTTCAACCCTTTCACCACATAACCTCCTCTCACTCTCTCTCTCTCTCTCTCTCTCTCTCTCTTCTCTCTCTCTCTCTCTCTCTCTCTCTCTCTCTCTCTCTCTCTCTCTCTCTCTCTCTCTCTCTCTCTCTCTCTCTCTCTCTCTCTCTCTCTCTCTCTCCATTTAAGGGTTTTTACAGGATTAACGTTGAGAATTTCTTCGTGTTTTTTTTACAACCTAAGCTCTGTTATCCTGCGTCAGCTCATTTCAGAGTCTGTTCAATACCTTGTCGAGGCCATTGTTTTGTTAACAGAGGGTTCTGTGTGTATGTTATATTTGCTATTAAGTCAGGTGATGTGGGCTGCCTCAGAGACGCGCCGCTCGCAGACTCAACACACAGCAAGAAGTCACACACTGAGGTCCGGGATCGATCCCCCGATACGGCTGGTGAACATTAGGACGTGTTTCCATAAGACACCTGCTGCCTGTTCACCAATCAGTAAAATGGGTACCTGGGTGTTAGTCGACTGGTATGGGTCGCATCCTGGGACAAAATTGACATAGTTTGCCCGAAATGCTCTGCATAGAGTTGTGGATGAGTGGAACAAACTCCCAAGTACAGTTATTGAGGCTAAAACGTTGTGTAGTTTTAAAAATAGGTTAGATAAATACATGAGTGGGTGTGGGTGGGTGTGAGTTGGACCTGACTAGCTTGTGCTACTAGGTCAGTTGTCGTGTTCCTTCCTTAAGTGAATGTGACCTGACCTGACTAGGTTGGGGCATTGGCTTAAGCCAGAAGGAGACTTGGACCTGCCTCGCATGGGCCAGTAGGCCTGCTGCAGTGTTCCTTCTTTCTTATGTTCTTATGTTCCTAAAACAAAGGATTTAATATATAGTAGTAGGTCACTGACGTCAGCCAGGCCTATATACCTTGTACATGTACCTGTAGCAATAAAGACATTATATTATTATTATTATTATTATTATTATTATTATTATTATTATTATTATTATTATTATTATTATTATTATTATTAACGTTTCACACTAAAGTAACTAATGTGAGCTATGAACTACTACCATCAACTCGTCACTCATTCTATAATATTTAAACTTCCTTAATAAAATATTTATCCATGCAACTGTTTTATTAAGACTCCTTCGATGAACCAATTTTTATTTTGGCCGGGTTGTCTATAACAGTTCGGTTCCATACCTCATGATTTAGTTGTTAATGATTAAACTAACTCATCAGGGAAACTTAAATAAAAGTCACGGGCATCATGACTTAGTAGCTAGTCCAGGAGATATCCTACGACACGGAACTCTGGCCAACCCAACCGTGTCAAGATAGAGTCAAAATATGGTTGATCGTGGCAGCAATAAATAGCGTCGTGATATCAGGCTAGCTGATAAACCTTACTGGAATAATTCCAAAGAGACGGGCACGGTTTAGGCTGTGTATATGGGAGGAATTTATTAGTTTAGGATCGTGTGTGTAGGCCTATTGAACTATTCAGTAGGTTAGTAGACACTATGATCAAGGTTAGAGAGTGAATTAATCTATTATATAGCAACGTGGCAAAATACAATGGCGTCGAGTATCTTCAAGTCTGATCACTACATCACTGAATATAAATTCAGTGATATATAATATGAATCAAGTATGTAAAAACTGAAGATTTTATCGAGATCTGAGACCAGATCATACACTCTATATGGACACAAAATTATATGAATCTGGTATATTTCGTGTCACGTAAAATAAGATATGAATGTAAAAGAATTAATAAAAAAAATTCTTACTTCAGTATCTGTTCTAATGGTTTCAGAGGTTTTCTTCCCTGCACCTGCCATGTCAGGACGCGGGTGTAGGCACCTCACTGCGCAGTCTGCGCAGCCCAGACCAACATGGTTAGTTGGGGGATCATTTATTTATTTATTTATTTAGAAATTTTAGCATACATACAGAGGTACAAAAAATACAGGTAAGAGCTTGTCTCAACTGCCAAACCACTATAACAGAATTACGGAGGCGTTGGAAATAACCCAAAACGGAGATGTGGTACATACGAATTTTGCGAAGGCAGTTGACAAGTGCGATCATGGAGTGATTACGCATCAGATGATGGCCATAGACATAACGAGAAAGTAGGGAAATGTATTTTTAACTTTCTGAAAGATAGAACACAAAAAGCAGTAATAAACAGAACAAATTCCAGCATTAGCGAGGTAAGAAGATCAGTACCCCAAGGCACTGTCCTAGCACCTCTGCTCTTTACTATCCTCATAGCAGACATAGATAAAAACACTAGCCACAGTTTTGCTTCATCATTTGCCGATGATACCAAAATACCTGGAGGTTACCTGGAGGTTACCTGGAGGTTATTCCGGGGATCAACGCCCCCGCGGCCCGGTCCATGACCAGGCCTCCCGATGGATCAGGGCCTGATCAACTAGGCTGTTACTGCTGGCCGCACGCAGTCCAACGTACGAGCCACAGCCCGGCTGATCCGGCACTGACATGAAAAATCGCCTAGGTACAAGACACAGAGAAATTACAGGAAGATATAAGCAAAGTTTTCCAGTGGGCAATGGAGAACAACATGATGTTCATTGGTGATAAGTTCCAGCTGCTTAGATGTGGAAAGAATGAAGAACTCAAGAGGGACATTGTACAAAACCCAGGAAGATTATCAGAGAGAACGAAAGGAACACGTGAAAGACCTGGGAATAATAATGTTGCTTGACTTTTCTTGCAAAGAACACAATAAGGCACATGTTACGAAATCCAGGAAAATGACGTGGTGAATAATGAGAACTTTCAGAAAAAAGAGGAATAGTACCAATGGTGACACTTTTCAAATCTTCACACCGAAATTACTACATTAAAACAAGAGATTTGCCAGACAGTGCAAGATACCTCCGATGACAAGGATGGGAGCGATGAGTACAACGAGATAGAGTTCAATAATTATAAACGTACAGGGACAGCAACTTTTCAACACTCTCTTTTCATGCATAAGGGGGATTACCAACAGACTCCTAGTTGTCTTTAAGAGGGAACCCGACAAATTCTTCAAATCAGTTCCATATCAGCCGGGCTGTGGTACATACGTTGGACTGCTGGCGGCGGGTATGAAGAGCTTGATCGATCAGGCCAGGAACCAGGAGACCTGGTCTGGGACAGCGACCTCCGAAAGCAGCTCCAGGTAACCTACAAGTAACCAAGAGATTCAGCAGAAATCAGCCATAAGATTCAGGAGTATACGATGAAATCTGCATCCTTTATGAGTAACATATTATAAATGATATACAAAACCGAGAAACTGACAAATAAGAAACCTGGACATGTGAAACACTCAAGCATCCTGCGCACCAGGATTCTTCAAATGAATAGAAAAGCGATTACAACAGTGGAGACAGCAGAAGTGGAGAGGTAATTTGGAGATGATGAGTCCTTCAGCCATGATAACATTTTACATAATGGCATCCTGGTACAGGAGATGTCTTTTCCAACTCTATTGCTGTTAACTGTTTAGCATGACCTGCTTCCAATGGTGCACCCTGCTCACCTGTAATGTTATCTCCAGCTGCTACATCTTACTTGCTGTTGAGGTACACATGTCTTTGGCCTAATGCCTCTGCTTTAGACCATGGGACTGACCACCTTCTCAAGCCTAAGGAACTAATAACTTCAGAATTACCTCTTCACTTCTACTGACTGAAGTGTTACAATCGCTTCTGTATTCTACTGAAGAATTTTGCTATATCGGCTAAACGTTTCAAGAATGAGGGTACATGTGCAGTGTATATGTATAATTCATCATCCTTTATAAGAGTTGCAAATGCTGGAAAACGTCAATAAGGAAAAAAATGTATTCCAGCAACACAGGAGTGGATGAGAAACACCAAGAATGTTGTTGACCTGGCCAAGGTGATGACAAGACATTACCAGTAGAGACACAGTAGCACCAGAAACACGCTGTCGTATCTCTCACTTCCGAATGCCACAGGATGTAAACAGATTCAGCAAAAGTGAGGGATGACCACCACTTCCAGGACGCGCAAGACTGACGCTCATCACTACACAACTGCTGAAGCGGAAGCTTATAATGTTTTATTATGCTCGAAGAGAAATTATCCCAAGCGCATGCATTGTTTTAATGACTGTGATACTGCTGGAACAAAAAGCAGACACACTGCTGGAACAAGAAACAGAAACACTGTGGGACAAGAAGCAGACACACTGCTGGGACAAGAAGCAGAAACACTGCTTGGACAAGAAGCAGAAACACTGCTGGGGCAAGAAGCAGACACACTGCTGGAACAAAAAGCAGAAGCACTGCTGGAACAAGTGTAGAAGTCTTTAAAAGGAAACTGGACTCGTATCCTCACGAGGTGCCAGACCAATCAGGCTGTGATGGATATGTAGACCAGCGAACCATCAGAAATGTAAGTGTGGTAGCCTGCACTGTAGACGTGGTAGCCTGCAGTGTAGGCGTGGTAGCCTGCGGTGTAGGCGTAATAGCCTGCAGTATAGACGTGGATGATGTAGGCTGGTACCTGCATGTAGGCGTGGTAGCCTGCATGTAGGCGTGGTAGCCTGCAGTGTAGGGTGGGAGCCTGCGTGAGGGTAACCTGCAGTGTAGGACGTGGGTAGCCTGCAGTGAAGACGTGGTAACCTGCAGTGTAGGCGTGGTAGCCTGCAATGTAGGCGTGGTAGCCTTCAGTGTAGGCTACCACGTCCTGAGAGAAACGTTCAAAATTTGAGCAATGTTGACTGACAGAGTAAGTCACATTCTTTGACCTAATAGGGTCATTCTACCTTAAATCTGCATAATGTACTATGACTGTAAGCAACCTATGCTCCTCAGCATCACTGTAAATCATTTACCTTTATAAAACTTACTTAACCTACTTAGCAGCACCGCGAATCATAGCATGTTATTTAGGACCTCTGGAAGGTTTAATTTACACTCAGCCCTCTGCAATACGCCACGCATACATTCTAAGGTAAATAGTGACGAACGCCACCATGTTTACACCAGACAAATAAGGAAGGGAACTAAGTAATTTTGGAGCCCGCAGTCCCGGGCCTAAAGATCTCGGGACCTCATATTTTTTTTTTATTTTTACGTATATTTTCAATATCACCTACTGGCTTTGAGAGAAGGAGGGAGAGGGAAGGAGAGAGAGAGAGAGAGAGAGAGAGAGAGAGAGTGTGTGTGTGTGAAACTGACTTCAGGGCAGACAACTAGGCGAGCTGTGCCTTGTTGCTAGACAAGCAGATCTTGGTAGACCTGTCCACTAGTTAGTGATCCCTGAGACCTTGGTTCAGGTAGCTTAAGATTATTCCATGATGTTCCAGGTGCAGCGTATCCATGTTAAGAACACAGAGTCAGACAAGCAAGAATGAAATACTTCTGGCCTACGATAGCAAAGGAGAGCCAAGAGTATGTAGATAGATGTACAATCTGCCTCCGGTACAAAGACACCGTAAGCAGTCCTAACGTGATCCTCAAGTGTCCTATCACAGAAGAATCGTGGGAGAGAACATCCGTCGACCTACTGATGTATTTTTTGCCTTTGGAGAAAGGCAACAAACACCTACTACTGAGGGTCAGTTACTTGACGCGGTATTGCCAGCTCGTGCCCATTACAGATAAAACCGCCGAGAAAGTTGCCAAAGCTTCCCGCAAGCGAATTATCTTATGTCATACTTATCCGACAATGTCTCAGAATTCATCAATGGTACGATGCAGGATCTTTGCTATAGGTTTGGCACTCACCAAGCGCCCATACCCTCCCACGAGCAACGCACAAATCATAGACTTCTAGAGATGTTGAGATTAACCATGAATCCAGGTTGTACCACATAGGATAATGCACTCTCAGATGTTCTGGCTGCCCTAAACTCTTTGACAGCAGCTCCATTTATGAAACACCTCATTTTGCATTGTAATGTTATGGCAAGTATTTACCTTACGAAATCGTGTTCGCTCCATCCTAGTCTTGTTATGATTACGATAATTTCAACGCCATTAGGATGCGAATTTACCAACTTGTCTTCCAGAGAGTGCGCAAAAATCTCAAGAAAGCGACCTATAAGTTCACTACCGCCCATGATGCTACTGCCAAGATGCAGTACCAGATTGCAAGGTCGAGCTGCAAAACCCCAGTCAAGACCTGGTATGACCAAATTAGTCCCTAAATTCATCATCCCATCCCATATTGTGTCCTCAGACAGTTCCATGGCAATAAATTCAATGGAAGAAATTTGCCAGGAAAACCTTCAACGTAAAGCCGAGCTGGAGGAATCCTCACTGCGGACGGCTGATACTCGTGACAACTGACATTACTACTTCTTATACTTCTCCTGATACGCCAGAAGACTGTCAAAATAGCAGCATTCTTATAGTCTACGACCAAGGGCACCAGTACAAATGTACGACACTGACAAAATTTACATATCGTATGTGTATCTACTGCATTTTTCTCGAAATTCTGTACTTACAAACTGCCATCTCTCGTATAGATTAGTATCTGTACAGTGTGTATTTAAGGGCAGACAACAACACCCTCTGTGTTACATATCACACACTAGGAACCAAACAAATGTAAGTTTACCTTCTGTGGCAATTCACATCTCCCAGCATGAACCACACTTTCAGTGTATTCACAAGTTGACCAGCCGGTCAACCTATACTGACCTTGTACTGGGTAGCGGGAGTAGAAGACTTCTCGACACCAGTCACAGGTATATTAAAGGTAAGCATATAATAAGCGGATGTGTCCTTTCTGTAGTAATTAACAATCTGTGTATCCTTAATGTAATATTTAAAGTTACGATAGATTACAGGTATGTGAGGACACTGAATATACAACAAGATATAACATTAGCAACTCACAAAGTTGACTAAAGTTGCTATCACTGAGACTGTTAAGTTGGTTTGCTTGCTCTGTTATATACCTTACACCCATCCTGTGGTAGCAGTTACCTTTAATTCATCCTGTGGCAGCAGTCGCCCCTTATTCATCCTGTGGCAGCAGTCACCCTTTACTCATCCTGTGACAGCAGTCACCCCCTTACTCATCCTGTGGCAGTAGTCGACCCCTTACTCATCCTGTGGCAGCAGTCACCCTTTACTCATCCTGTGACAGCAGTCACCCCCTTACTCATCCTGTGACAGCAGTCACCCTTACTCATCCTGTGACAGCAGTCACCCCTTACTCATCCTGTGACAGCAGTCACCCTAACTCATCCTGTGGCACACCGGGCAGTCACCCCTTTACTCATCCTGTGACAGCAGTCACCCCTAACTCATCCTGTGACAGCAGTCACCCCATACTCATCCTGTGACAGCAGTCACCCCTAACTCATCCTGTGACAGCAGTCACCCCATACTCATCCTATACACGGTAGTCAAACATTGCAGAAGCACAAAACAGGTCCAGGAGCAAGGCCCCAACATCTCTGATACGGCAGTAATGAATCATTTATAAATTTCTTGATTCAGAAACAACAGTAAAGAGATGTTTACAGTCGTGAACTCACACACAAAGCTACACATATGAGTTATGAGTTAATTATAATGTGGGATATCTAGCAAGTTTTTTTTTTCATCACACCGGTCATATCCCACCGTGGCAGGATGACTGTAAAAAGAAAACGCAATTTTTTTTTATTTTACAGTTAGTAATTTATATAGGAGAAGGGGTTATTTAGCAAGTTAGAGTAGCATTTACAGACAATTTACGATGATTGTGACTTATTGTAACAGGTAAATTTACGGTACTTTTCCCGAAATTACTGGTAATGTGGCATTGTGCATAAAACACACATTTTTTTTTTTAATATACGTGAGGGAGTTGTCTTCAAATGTATTTTTTTTCCTCGCATTCATTCATTCACTGGGAAAGTGCGCGGCGCTTGAGTGATTATTGCACAGTCACGCAGAATAGATGCAACACTGGTTAGCGCGAAGTAGTGACAACCTCTGCAACACTTATATATATATATTTGTATATACCAATAGTTCATAGGGAAATATTCAGAGCATGGCTTACACATGACGCATTACACTATGTACATGCCAGACTATTTATTCTAATAAATATGTACTCGTCATGACTGTTACTTAAAGTAATTATCTGTCTAATGTCATACAACACCGAGAAATTTTCTGGTGCAGTTGTACTTGTAGGTTTACAAGTTTGTTAGCTGCTTATTACGTATTGCAGCTCTCGTACAGATATGATGCTATACGGAGATTTGTGTGTGAATATAAGGCGGATTCTTTGCCCTGCTGAGGTTACCACTTCCAGTGTTTGAGAGAAGCAACACACACACACACACACACACACACACACACACACACACACACACACACACACACACTATTAAGCCTATATAATGCTATATCTGCATGTTGGTCGTCTAACTACAGCGTAAACATAATGGTTGTTTTGTTATTTTTGCTGTTGTTAGTATTAATAGTAGTAGTATTAGATATAGTAATTATAATTATATTATTGTTGCTCTTGTTGCTACATATTATTATTATTATTATTATTATTATTATTATTATTATTATTATTATTATTATTATTATTATTATTATTATTATTATTATTATTATTATATCACAGATATACTGAATTCATGATAATTGTGGGTTGGAGACAACTAGACTGAACACAGTATAGTTTACCTAAGGCCGTCAGCTTGAACTAACACATAATTAATTGAGCAAAGTTTAGGTACTGAAACATTGGTTTAGGAACGAACTATTACTATTGTCTGGTTTAGGAACAGAACCTTCATATTTACTATTGTCTGGTTTAGGAACAAAACTTCGAGGTTTACTGATCCATTGTCAGGTATAAGAACAAAAACTGTAGGTTACCTGTAAATCATTTTGTAGGTTTACCTCCCCTTCGACCAGGTCCCTGACCAGGCCTCCTCATTGTTGAATTGACCGACCATGCTGTTTGTGATGCACACAGACCAATGTATACACACAGATGGGCTAAGCACGAGTTGACTTAAGGACCTTATCAAGTTCTGCCTTAAAGACAACTAGGGGCTTGATGTTAATTCCATCTATGTATGAAATGTATTAAAGAGTCTTAGTCCCTTTACATTTATTGAGTTCTGCTCTTAGTGTTCTCATGGTGCCCCTGTGTTTCATAAGAGGTATTTTTCACCGTCTGCTAAGCCTCTTTACTAATACCGAGTGATTTCAATACGCAGGTTTGGAACCAGTCTCTCCAGAATTTTCAAGGTGTAAATTATGATGTATCTTTCTCGCCTGCCTTCCAAGGAGTGACTTCAAGCTTTCCCCGGCAATTAAGGATCTCTGTACATTCTATAACTTCGGAATTTCGCTTGTCTTAAAATGGGTTTCTAGTATATACAGTAATATTCCAGCTATAGGGAACAAAAGAACATCATTTTATCTTTCCCTCTCTTGTTCTGAAAGTTCTAATTATCCATCCTATCATTTTCCTTGCGGCTGTAATAACGTAATCGCTCTCCATTAATGTGAGATTTAATTATATTATCATAAAGTGTCTCACACTGGAGCATTATATCTAGTTTCAAAAAGCCCATCCATCAGAGACACTTTCATGCAGACCTTGAAGGATATGACAAAACATTTCACTGTTTATGATAAAATATCTGAAATCTTGAGGCTGTATCTACATTTTACATCTATTAGATGAATAAAGTGTTTTATAAAGATTACAACCCAATTATGAACATTTTTTTAGTGGTAATAAGAGGATCAAATGGCTTCAAGGAAGAGTAATTGGATTTCTTCCTGAAGCCGTTTGAATATTCCACTTCCCCTACCACCCCATTTTTTCATTCTTTTTTTTGTACCAATAGGTATATTTTATTACATAATATGGTGCAAAAGATTTAAGAGATACATTGTGATTTAAGAGATACATTGTGATACAGTACGTGAGGTGTGAGAGATACATGTCTAGTACATATTGTTACGTGTTTGTCACTGATTATAATGAAAAAATATCATCCAGCTCCTCAGACCTGGGGCGTGTGCCCAAAATATAGTAAGCATTACCCCTCTGAACAGCAGCACTGAGTCGCTGGAACAGAAAACTAGCTGCCCTGGGATCCCTAGTTACCTTGATGAGTCTTTTGCCTAGTTCCTTAAGGAACTTAGATGTACTCTTTCCCCATGAGCCCAGGGTCTCCCAGCCTATAAGAACAAACATATAATGATGAGCAAGGTCTCCGTATTTTCTAGACTTTTGGGACTCCCTGAAGCTGGCAGCTGCCCCTCCTTCCTCCGTGCTGTATTGGAGATAGGTATCAGCCAAGATAGATGCACATGTGTAGTCCCACTCTACTTGCTGTCTGTCCAGGCTTGAAGGGTGATACCATCTGGACGCTTTTGGCTGCCATCAGATCTGCATAGTTGGGGTGGCTCCCTTACTGCTGAGCATCTGGCTGTTGTGAGGTTCCTCTTGATAACATTATTAACCTCATCATGTCTTGCAATCTTTCCCTCGGATTTACAGCACACAAGACCATGGTACCCGAATCGGCCTGCTGCTTCACTGCCACAAATACTCCTGTGTTCGGCGAGAATAGGGGCGGCAAGACGAAGGGCAACACCAATGCGCATGGTCTGTGAGTCGAGGTGTGTGCCAAGGCTGGAGCTGGGAACAGCCAACAGACAGAAATTCACCTGCATGAGGAGCTCTCACTGCCAGGAGGCGGGCTTTATAAGAAACACACACACACACACAACAACACACACACACACACACACACACACACACACACACACACACACACACACACACACACACACACATATATATATATATATATATATATATATATATATATATAGATATTATATATAATTATATATATATTATATTATATATATATTATATATATATATTTATATATATATTATTATATATATATATAATATAGTATGTATATATATATATATATTTGTATATATATATATATATATATATATATATATATATATATATATATATTATATATATAATATATATTTATATATATAATGATATGTATATATTATATATATATATATATATATATATATATAATATTATATATAATATATATATATATATATATATATATATATTAATGTATATATAATTATATATATATATATATTAGACTGTTCCATGCTGTCATGTATACATCAACTATACGAAGAAATTGTAAAATATAAAATGATTAATATTTCTTTCTGGTGATGTAACAATGTCGGGTTTAACAAAGACCTATTGTGACCTCTGTAATCCCGTTTCTTTTTATTTTTTGTCACCGCTCACAGGATGAGCTGTAGGTACACAATAAACTAGCGGCTCAGGCAACACAACTAGCTGTTCCAGTCACGGTGTTGTGCCTTTTTATTCTACATCTTCAGTTTACGTGTCTTCCGGCGCACCCAGGATCATGTCGTAATGGTCTAGCAACTACGAGCGGCGGCAGGAACGACCTGCTTTGAACCTCACGTTGTCCTGGGTTGTGTAGTTGCTGCAGACATTCCATGGGATTAATAGATCTCGCTTCTTCTAAACCCTCTTCAGGATTAACAACAAAAGCTCAAAATATATTTAAAAACACGATAAAATGTGCAGCAATAAAATTAAATAATAACAATACATAAGACGTGAGTTAATATTAGCATATTCACCGGGAAGCACTAAATCCGCAAAACTCACACTGTTCATTTGAAAATAGTTACAATCAAGTTTGATCCAGAGAAGGAGAGAGGTAGCTCCAAGCCCTTAGATCAAGGTGTCATGCCGAGGGAAGGAAAAGGGGAGTTGGTTGGGGGAGGGGGAAGATGTGCATCCCTTTTTCACCGCTATAAAACATTGAACGATCGTTAAAATTCATTGACTGACAGGTCTTCAAGAAGATAATAATACGTGGGAGAGTGCAGGGAGCAGCTGGGACACAGAGGAGCAGCTGGGACACAGAGGAGCAGCTGGGACACAGAGGAGCAGCTGGGACACAGAGGAGCAGCTGGGACACAGAGGAGCAGCTGGGACACAGGAGCAGCTGGGACACAGAGGAGCAGATGGGACACAGAGGAGCAGCTGGGACACAGAGGAGCAGCTGGGACACAGAGGAGCAGCTGGGACACAGAGGAGCAGCTGGGACACAGGAGCAGCTGGGGACACAGAGGAGCAGATGGGACACAGAGGAGCAGCTGGGACACAGAGGAGCAGGTGGGACACAGAGGAGCAGGTGGGACACAGAGGAGCAGCTGGGACACAGAGGAACAAGTGGGACACAGAGAAGCAGCTGGGACACAGAGGAGCAAGTGGGACACAGAGGAGCAGGTGGGACACAGAGGAGCAGGTGGGACACAGAGGAGCAGGTGGGACACAGAGGAGCAGGTGGGACACAGGGAGCAGCTGGGACACACAGGAGCAGCTGGGACACAGAGGAGCAGGTGGGACACAGAGGAGCAGGTGGGACACAGGGGAGCAGCTGGGACACAGGGAGCAGCTGGGACACAGAGGAGCAGCTGGGACACAGGGAGCAGCTGGGACACAGGGAGCAGCTGGGACACAGGGAGCAGCTGGGACACAGAGGAACAGGTGGAACACAGAGGAGCAGGTGGGACACAGGGAGCAGCTGGGACACAGGAGCAGCTGGGACACAGGGAGCAGCTGGGACACAGGGAGCAGCTGGGACACAGAGGAACAGGTGGGACACAGAGGAGCAGGTGGGACACAGAGGAGCAGCTGGGACACAGAGGAGCAGCTGGGACACAGGGGAGCAGCTGGGACACAGAGGAGCAGCTGGGACACAGAGGAGCAGCTGGGACACAGGGAGCAGCTGGGACACAGAGGAGCAAGTGGGACACAGAGGAGCAGGTGGGACACAGAGGAGCAGGTGGGACACAGAGGAGCAGGTGGGACACAGGGAGCAGCTGGGACACAGAGGAGCAGCTGGGACACAGGGAGCAGCTGGGACACAGAGGAACAGGTGGGACACAGAGGAGCAGGTGGGACACAGGGAGCAGCTGGGACACAGGAGCAGCTGGGACCCCTGGAGGTTACCTGGAGGTTATTCCGGGGATCAACGCCCCCGCGGCCCGGTCCATGACCAGGCCTCCCGATGGATCAGGGCCTGATCAACTAGGCTGTTACTGCTGGCCGCACGCAGTCCAACGTACGAGCCACAGCCCGGCTGATCCGGCACTGACTTTAGGTATCTGTCCAGCTCTCTCTTGAAGGCAGCCAGGGGTTTATTGGCAATTCCCCTAATGCTTGATGGGAGGCTGTTGAACAGTTTTGGGCCCCGGACACTTATGGTGTTTTCTCTTAGTGTACCAATGGCGCCCCTACTTTTTATTGGCGGCATTTTGCATCGCCTGCCCAGTCTTTTACTTTCGTAGGGAGTGATTTCTGTGTGCAGATTTGGGACCATTCCTTCCAAGATTTTCCAAGTGTAGATTATGATATATCTCTCCCTCCTGCGTTCCAACGAGTACAAGTCAAGTGCTTCCAAGCGTTCCCAGTAGTTAAGGTGCTTGACAGAACTTATACGTGCAGTAAAGGATCTCTGTACACTCTCTAGATCTGCGATTTCACCTGCTTTGAATGGAGATGTTAATGTACAGCAGTATTCCAGCCTAGAGAGAACAAGTGGGACACAGAGGAGCAGCTGGGACACAGGGGAGCAGCTGGGACACAGAGGAGCAGCTGGGACACATAGGAGCAACTGGGACACAGAGGAGCAGCTGGGACACAGAGGAGCAGCTGGGACACAGAGGAGCAGCTGGGACACAGGGGAGCAGCTGGGACACAGAGGAGTAGCTGGGACACAGAGGAGCAGCTGGGACACAGGGGAGCAGATGGGACACAGAGGAGCAGGTGGGACACAGAGGAGCAGCTGGGACACAGGGGAGCAGCTGGGACACAGAGGAGCAGCTGGGACACAGAGGAGCAGCTGGGATACAGGGGAGCAGCTGGGACACAGGGGAGCAGCTGGGACACAGAGGAGCAGCTGGGACACAGAGGAACAGCTGGGACACAGGGAGCAGCTGAGACACAGAGGAGCAGGTGGGACACAGAGGAGCAGGTGGGACACACAGGAGCAGGTGGGACACAGAGGAGCAGCTGGGGCACAGGGAGCAGCTGGGGCACAGAGGAGCAGGTGGGACACAGGGAAGCAGCTGGGACACAGGGAGCAGCTGGGACACAGGGAGCAGCTGGGACACAGGGAAGATAACAAGAACTGTGTGGGAGTAGGGATATTACAAGATTCTGAAGATATACAGTGCTTGGGATGGGCTAATTCAGCGCCGCCATTTCTGCCACCAGACTATCGAGACACAAATCACTAAAATATGGAAAGGAAATATTTATTTTGAACAGTGATTTGTTGAATTACATATTTAAGAGATTGGTTTATTTCAAAATTATTAAAAAATTGTTTATAATCGCTAAATTAGGTTAGGTTAATGTGATAAAATTGCACGCAGGTACTCCATTTCCGAACGGACTAAATAGTTTAGTGCTGAAACGGTCTGGAGCTGAATCTTACCCTACCCTACAATGCTCATGGGTTCATCGTATAATAATATATAACTACAGTAGTGCGGAAATTAATTAGAACAGGAACCAATTTTGTGATTATCTCATAATGTGTCTTAGTTTCCGATTTAATTTTCTTTTCAGAAAAGTTTGTTACTGACCTCTGGCAACCACCCAGCTGTGGTGTTACCCTGCGACTCTTGTCAGTGGTGCTACAACAGCTGTTGTACTGTTGAGCTATTCCTGCAAGTGTGCTCCGTGAGTGAATGTGGTTTTGTCAATTTCTTCCCTTCAGTTCATGATTACTGCTGAAATTCATGATGGATGTTACACCTGGAAAGCGTCCAAGTATTGTAGCTCATAGAAAACATGATGATTTGAGTATCAGACAGATCGGCGAAAATTTGAGCCAAGCAAAGTGAACTGTTGGTTGAATTCGAGACGACACTGGTGACTTTGGAGAGCTGCGTCGAGGAAGATGTGAAAGAAAACGCGAGACAACACCTCACAGTGTCAAGCTGGACAGATACCTAAAGTCAGTGCCGGATCAGCCGGGCTGTGGCTCGTACGTTGGACTGCGTGCGGCCAGCAGTAACAGCCTGGTTGATCAGGCCCCGATCCACCGGGAGGCCTGGTCATGGACCGGGCCGCGGAGGCGTTGATCCCCGGAATAACCTCCAGGTAAGGTTATCATAAGAAATAGTGTGAAGGATCCCAAGAAAACCAGCAAAAATCTACAGAGATTTGGCTTCAGCTGACATAAATGTTGATTCTTCAACTGTTGGATGAAGGCTCCTTGAAACTGGCAGAACTGAGAGAAAACCGATAAAGAAACAATTATTGATTACTGTTATGAAGAAAAATCGGCTGCGGTAGACGACAGATTAATGCAGAAAAGTTATATATTCAGATGAGGCGCACTTTGAAATACACGGGTACAGATCAGTCGTAGTGAGACGGAGCAAAGGCGAACCTCTTTGGAATGGACACATTCAGCAAGTGCCAAAACACCCAACTAAGATGTTTTAGGCTACTTTTACTGCTAAAGTTCCTGGACGGCTTGTTATTATTGAGAGAACGATGAACAGCGACAAATACAACGCAATCCTGGCAACTCATTTGCTTCCCGTTTTGGAATGAGACTTTCCTGATGGAGAAGGCATTTTCCAGCAGGATCTTTCTCCATCCCACACTTAAAGAAAAAATACTGATATTCTTCGAAGAGAGTGGTCTAAGCGTTCTAAATTGGCCTGGAAACTCTCCTGACCTGAACATAATTGAAAATCTATGGCAATAAAAGCAGGAAAACGAGACAGGACTGTTCAACCGTGGAGAATCTAATTGCTGCTGTTATTAGGACCTTGTGCCACGACGAAGAACTTGCCAAAATGTGTTCAGCATTGGCTGATTCTACGCCAAAGCGTGTAGCAATGCTTATAAAACCAAAGGGTAGTCATATCTCTTATTAAATCAGTTATCTGTCATATCATTGCCGTGTATTTTTTAAATAAACATTAATTTTCCAGAGAAATGTTTTATTTCGTCACTGTCCCAGTTAATATGCTCACTAATGTGCGCATACACTGCTATGGGATTTCTATTTTTCTTTTTAGCAAAATTTAAATTACTGGGAAATGGGTTACAATATAAAATGCAAAGCACATTTACGAGTATTGGATGACCACAGTTCACTGTCGAGCTGCCCTACTGTGTGACCTTTCACCCAGGCCGCCAGCACAAGGGTCTGTGATGGCTTCGAGAAAGTAGGTCTTGCAAGACTATAGACCTCCAGCCAGGTCAGTGGCTGCATGACCTCCCTCCTTCAAGGGTGGATGAGTATCTTCTGTGACCTTCGGTGATGGGTGAGTTTCTTCAGACTCCCAATGATAGGTGAGTCTCTTTTGTGACGTTCAGTGGTGGGTGAGCCTCTTCTGTGACCTTCTTCAGTGGTGGGTGAGTCTCTTGTGTGACTTCCTTCAATGGTGGGTGAGTCTCCTGCATGAGCTCTCTCAGTGAGAGGTGAGCTTGTGTTCACTGCGCCATGGCCAGGTTTCCTCTCACGATAACGAACTAACAAGACAACCATTGTTCCACGCCATAAAATTCCATCTCAAGTGAACCGATAGCAATGCAATCTTGTTATTATCACAAGCTAGAAAGTAAACATTCGGTAAATGCAGAGGGATAGTACGACCATGGTGCGATATCACGACCATCGTGCGATAGTACGATCATGGTGAGATAGTACGACCATGGTGTGATAGTACGACCATGGTGTGATAGTACGATCATAGTGTGATAGTGCGACTATGGTGTGATAGTACGGTCATGGTGAGACAGTACGATCATGGTGTGATAGTACGACCATGGTGTGATAGTACGACTATGGTGTGATAGTACGACCATGGTATGATAGTACGATCATGGTGAGACAGTACGACCATGGTGTGATAGTACGATCATGGTGAGACAGTACGACCATGGTGTGATAGTACGACCATGGTCCGATAGTACGACCATGGTATGATAGTACGATCATAGTGTGATAGTGCGACTATGGTATGATAGTACGACCATGGTGCGATAGTACGATCATGGTGTGATAGTACGACCATGGTGTGATAGCACGACCATGGTGCGATAGTACGACCATGGTGCGATAGTACGACCATGGTCTGATAGTACGACCATGGTATGATAGTACGATCATAGTGTGATAGTGCGACTATGGTGTGATAGTACGATCATGGTGAGACAGTACGACCATGGTGTGATAGTACGACCATGGTGTGATAGCACGACCATGGTGCGATAGTACGATCATAGTGTGATAGTGCGACTATGGTGTGATAGTACGATCATGGTGAGACAGTACGACCATGGTGTGATAGTACGACCATGGTGTGATAGCACGATCATGGTGTGATAGTACGACTATGGTGTGATAGCGCGATCATGGTGAGACAGTACGACCATGGTGTGATAGTACGACTATGGTGTGATAGTACGATCATGGTGAGACAGTACGACCATGGTGTGATAGTACGACTATGGTGTGATAGTACGATCATGGTGAGACAGTACGACCATGGTGTGATAGTACGACCATGGTGTGATAGTACGACTATGGTGTGATAGCACGATCATGGTGAGACAGTACGACCATGGTGTGATAGTACGACTATGGTGTGATAGTACGATCATGGTGAGACAGTACGACCATGGTGTGATAGTACGACCATGGTGTGATAGCACGACCATGGTGTGATAGTGCGACTATGGTGTGATAGTACGATCATGGTGAGACAGTACGACCATGGTGTGATAGTACAACTATGGTGTGATAGTACGATCATGGTGAGACAGTACGACCATGGTGTGATAGTACGACCATGGTGCGATAGTGTATAAAATGCCTGCGGGAGGAATAACTGTTAAGATGGGCAGACATTTAACTTCTTACGAAGCAGAACCCAAAAAGTACAAATAAAAAGAGTGAAGTCTGAGGCACAGGCCGCGTAGGTTCAGATTTTCTTGGATTCTGCACTGTGACTGGATAATGCCTCTTCTGGTAAGCTTTGAAGGTTGTCCAGTGGCGTGTTCCAGATTCCTTGAATCATGAATAATAGATCCAGAGATGGGGACAAAAAATTTCCTTCAGGGTCTCCAGGGAAAAATCTATGAAATTACGTAGGCCTATTAAAAACCATGGGCTCCCATTGGCATAGCAACCAGATAAGAAAATGGCATGAATGATTCATTTCATAGGAATGTATGCATGTTATCAATGGTATGTTATGTATGTATATATGAGGCCATTACTAGTGACACGGCTTAGGAATGTGAAGGCTAGGCTGAGTCACTGAAAGATCACGACGCTGACCTGTCTTTGAGCTCAAACGATGCTGTCACACCCGTGATCATGGGCAGTCACGATGTAAACACCAAGCTGGGAGGCTACGCTCAGGATACACTGGCAGACGTCATGACCTTTGTATCTAATAAACACCTAGCAGAGCTACTGTGTATTTCTCCAAACTCTTCCACAACATCACTAAATAATATCCACAACA
Source organism: Cherax quadricarinatus (assembly GCF_026875155.1). Classification (NCBI taxonomy): domain Eukaryota; kingdom Metazoa; phylum Arthropoda; class Malacostraca; order Decapoda; family Parastacidae; genus Cherax; species Cherax quadricarinatus. The sequence goes on along the minus strand of NC_069410.1, from coordinate 20,700,165 downwards.
ATGTGACATATGTGCATATATGTACAGATGTGGCCTGGTGGCTGGTAGCTAAAGCTCCCGCTTCACACACGGTGGGTCCGGGTTCGATTCCCGGTGGGTGGAAACATTTCGACACGTTTCCTTACATCTGTTGTCCTGTTCACCTAGCAGCAAATAGGTACCTGGGTGTTAGTCGACTGGTGTGGGTCGCATCCTGGGGGACAAGATTGAGGACCCCAATGGAAATAAGTTAGACAGTCCTCGATGACGCACTGACTTTCTTGTTTTATCCTGGGTCCCCTCAAGGAAGGTTCCTTGATGTTGGTGAGGGGCTCTTGATTTAGGGAATTGGATCTGTGCTCCAGTTCCCCGAATTAAGCCTGAATGCCTTCCACATATCCCCCCCCCAGGCGCTGTATAATCCTCCGGGTTTAGCGCTTCCCCCTTGATTATAATAATAATAATTTATCCTGGGTGGCTAACCCTCCGGAGTTAAAAATTCGAACGAAATTTTATCTCTCTTATCTGAGCATGTGTATGCAAACACGTGCAGATGTGTGTCTATCATTACCACTGTCACCACCACCATCACAACACTGAAATGACGAAAGTTTAGACTCGGAGATACAAACATAAATAAATAATTGATGCAGGTGTTACGAATAAGTTTCCTTCCTTATAATGTCAGCGGCCCCAGCACGTTTCTCTTTTTATGATGCTAGTTGTTAAAAACACGTTTTGTTTTCCTTTCATTACTGGTGGCCTTAACACAATTTTCTCTATCATGTTGGCAACCACAACACCGTTTCCTTCCTTTCAATGTTGGTGGCCTCGATGTGACTAGGCACCACATATATATGTCGTGCCGAATAGGTAAAACTTGTGATTTTGGCTTAAACAGCAACGTCTTCTTTCCGAATTTGTGTATGCAATAATTTTGCAAAAATCATTCTGAACCTAAAGAAAAAATATATATTTCATTTTGTTTGTTTATTATTTAATTATTGTAAACTTATCTTAAATATATTTAGGTGGATTAGGGCAAATTAAATTGCGCTAGTTATAATAAAGTCAGGCAAGTTTTCTAAGGTTCTTTTGGCACAAAATTATTAATTTTTACATTATCATAAATGAAAAAAATATATATGTCTTTAAACGTATAAGAGAAAATTTTAGAAAGGGCTTAATTTTAAATGAGTTCTAGCTAATTGACCAGTTTTACATACTCGGCACGACATTATATATAATATAATATAAATATATATATATTTATAATATATTATACTATATATATAAATATATATATATACTATATTATATATGATAATAATATATATAAATATATATGTCGTGCGAATAGCAGAACTTCGATCTTGGCTTAAATAGCACCGCTCATTCTGCCATATAGACAAGTGAAAATTTGTGTATGCAATAATTTCGCCAAAATCATTCTGAACCTAACGAATAAAATATATTTCACTGTGTTTGTTTAGTAATAAATTATTGTAAACAAATCTAAAATATATTTAAGTTGGGTAGGCTAAAATAAATTGTTCTTGTTATAATAAGGTTAGTAAGTTTTCTAATTCCTTTGGTGCAAAATATAAATTTTTACATCAACATTAATGAAAAAAATATATCTTTAAACGTATAAGAGAAAATTTTAGAAACGACTTAATTTAAATGAGTTCTTGCTAATTGACCAGTTTTACATATTCAGCACGACATATATATATACAAATAAATAATATATATATATATAATAATATATATACTATATATATATATATTAATATATAATATATTAATATATAATAACACATATATATGCAATAAGATCACAGTAAACAGGTGATTTCAAAATATGCAAAACAACCACTGTGAAAGAATAGAGAAATTACAAGCGCTTTCGTGACTACTCACATTACAAGGAACAATGCATATATATATATATATATATATATATATATATATATATAATATATTATATATATATATATATATATATATATATATATATATATATATATATATATACTCACCAGGTTTCTCTGTGAGAGGAGAATGCATTGCATGGGCGATAAGTTGTCACCGAATGATCTTATTGCACTGCATGTGTCTCTGTTTCCACCGAATGCAATAAATTTGTTCTCAGTCTTGCAGAACTATATACAGACAGCAATGGAAGATGAGGCAATTAGTCTTCCAGCCTGCCAGCCGACATTCAGTATTTTAGTACCTTTCTTGAGGGACTGATTATTTCATCGTCCACTGTCTTCTGTGTATAGTTCTGCAAGACTGAGGGACTGATTACTTAATCTTCTATTGACTTCCATTTCAACCCCTTAAATTTCCACTGCACTGAACTGATAAAGCCAATGGTTGGCGAAACATCTTCAAGTGAAGATACCCAGGTGTTGCACATGAGTCTAATATTGTCGGTAATGCATACCAATACTGTGTTGCAATACAACTACTACACTAGTGTATTAACCTCTCCCTGTATGTCACATGACACCCGACACTGTATACAAGTACATCAGTACACCGTGTGACACACAACATATCGTGGGTAACACTACACGGTGTTACAAACAACATATCGTGGGCAACACTGGACTTTGTAACACGCGGGGATTTTCCTGACGAATAAATCAAGAACAGTTCTAATAAAATAACAAAAATAATAACAACAATAACAGCAGCAGCAACAAGAATATCAACAACAACAACACCACCAACACCAACAGCAGCATTAAGAACAACAGCAACAATAACAACACTAGCAACAACAATAACAACAAGAACAACAGCAACACCAACAACAACAGTAGCACTAACAGCAACAATAGCAACAACAACAATAAAAACAGCAGCAGCAACCATAAAAACAACAGCAACAATAACTCCACCACCAACAACAACAGCACCATTAACAACAACAGCAACAATAACAACAACACCAGCAGCAATAACAACACCAGCAACAACAATAACAACAGTGTTACAAAATTATAGTAATCAAAATAATCAAAATAATCATAATAATTGCTTCTCTCGTGTACAGTAAGTAGTATTGTGCTGAAGGCACATATCACATCATTATGGCTTTTAAGTACCGACTGGTACATTGTTAACATTTAATAACATAATACAAATATATATAAGTAAGTTTGTGTGTATGTGTGTAAGTGCTCTAAGTAGTTCGCTATGTCTCAAGACTCAACTAGACTTAACCAGTGACTGACTAAAAGTCCTCACATAAACTAACTTCTTGACCAACCTGGCAATCAGAACAGCTTGCTTGAGCATTAAAACGACTGATAAGCCGAACAGCAATATAACAAGCAACTGCGACACAGAATCAGGAACAAGGAGATAATATAACGACACTAAGTAGGGACCATCTGCAGATCTTCCACAAAAATCACAAAACTCCCATACTACTGAATCTAAGTTCAGCATTAGAAAATCCCCGACTGTGACAGTACACAGATACCAGTACAAATTAGGTCAGAAGCTACAGCTCAGGACCTGAGTTTCTCAGAGTGTCTATGCGACACACAACCTCAGTACAACGTCGAAAATCACTAAGTCTAGATCATGTTCTGTGAACAGAGTTACACAGAACCAGCAACAAGAAAGCGACAGAGATGATCTTCCAACAAGGGCCAGCAAGGGAGAGCAGTAGAGGGACCTCTTGTTAGAAGCAACGAAACGAAATAACAGGTGGTGGCAGACTCACTCCGGGTGAGGTAGTCACCCCCCCCTGATCACGTGATTTCCATGGACTGCTGCTGCCCAGCAAACAGAGAAGCCGAGGAAAACGAAAAAACGAAATACATTAGTTGACAATGCTGTCAGATTAACACTCGAACTATGACACTGAAAATATATAAATGTTACCCCCTCCCCTAATAAAAACTAGGTAAAATAAAAATATAAAGCAATTATTTGATTTAAACTAATACCAAAATTCCCAAAAAAAATTATATAACGGGAATTTTACTTTATTACATTGTGACCCATTGGGGGAGCAAAAAACAGCACAGCACAAAAAACAGCAACAATAACACTACCAACCCAACAAAACAACAAAACACCAACAACAGCAAAAATTTAAAAATGTCACATAGTTGCGACCCCCTTTAATGTTTTGAAACATATTATAGTAATCCATGGCTTTATATAGAAGACCCTTTTTGGGCCGGGACGATGAACCCCAAGGGTACAGCTGAGGCATGAGCCCCTTACCTCACTTCAACGGCGTAAGACACCGGGCAGTGACATGGCAGGCGGGGGTCATCCCTTCCTTACCACGTTGACAATATATATCTTACCACCCAAACAAGTGTGTCTCCTTAATCCTCTTTTTCTCCTTTAAGAACCCCTACGACAAATTTGGGGGGCAACGGAGGGCCTGTAATTCTGACATTACAGAGATTTCTGGAGATAAATTTCTACTGGGTGGTCCCATCCCTGAGCAGGCCGACCTAGCCAGCCGCTACCCCGCAAGCAATTTTCCTCTCAACATTAAACACTGGCGTCCCTTGATTGTGTTTAAACTGCTTATTTGCACCTTTCCAGGGGGTTGACCCGGTTTTTCAAAAAAGCCATACCCGTCGTGTGAGGGGGGGTCAGTCCGCCCACCACTCCACCACTTTGCCTCCAAGCCAGCTTTTCCCCCCACTGCGTGCCCTTGTTAGAAATTATCAAGCTATTCTGGTTTAAGGGTTAAGAACCAGCCACAACAACCCAATGACAAAACCCGTACTCAAACAACCACGGGGTATGTCTTCATCGCTTGTGCTCCAAGCTCCAAACCATTCTGAGTCTTTTTCATCTCTGTAGTGTTGTGGTAATTCTGGGGGTTTTTTTAAGCCAGCCGCTTAGAAATATTTTCGCGCCAGTGGGGGTGTCCCCCTGAGGGTTTCGCATTTACCCAAGGCCCCCCTCACCCTTGTGTTCCCACTGCCCGGCCCCCCCTGCTTCAGCCCCCTCACCCAACCACACCCCTGTGTTTTTGTACCCTTTTTTACGGGTAAGTACCAATTTTAAAAAGGGGGCAAGGGGCTAGAGGGTTTTGGGCCACCTTGAAACCCCTTTGAAGTTATCATGAGAACGCAATTCTACGTCACGTTGGCAAGGACAGTAGCCCGCGCAAGACGACATAAACATCCCCACCCCATCCACCACCCTTACCTAAAATTCTTCACCAAGTCGCTAGTGTAATTTTTTCTAGGACATTTGCGGTGTTAACATTTTTTGTGTTTCCATATTTTTTTTAGTGACATTCAGGACTCTTGATTAGACTCATGTTTATTATAATGTTTGCAATTTTTTTTTTCCTCTTTTTAATTTCGTTTTTAATTTTTTCGTCATAATTTCATATCTGTTGTGTTGTCTTCTTTTTTTTATATATTGAAGTAATACCTTAGTGTTTTTCCTTTGTTGTGTGTGAAAAAATTTGACGATAGAATTTGTGTTTATACTTCAGATCACCTTGTTTTCATATTCCAGTAAGTATTTTAAAATTTTTCCTTATATTCTGCATCACAACTCAGTGTTGTCTGTTTATTTTTTTCCCAGCATTTGTGTATCTTGCCCGTTTTTACATTTTTCTCTTTGTTTAACATTTTTTTTGTTTTAATTCTTTTCATTCGCCCTGTCTAATTTTTTCTTTTTCCAAACAATAGTGCATTATTTTGGCAAGCAAGAAATTCGTATTTTGTTTATATTGATGTTTGTGTTCTGCATCACGTAATGTTCAACCCCTTTTTTTTCGTGTTTTTCACCTATTTTTTCATGTTTCATTTAACAAATTTACTCTTTGTCAATTTTTTTAAATTGTTCATTTAAAAAAAATTGTTTTTTTGCTTGTTAAGTGTTGCTTAAGCTGCAGTTAGGAGTTAAAGTGTTCCCTCAGTTCATTCCTTGATATATTTTCTTTCTTGTAAACTGTATTTTCTTGTGTGTGTAATATTTTTTTATTATTGCACATTGACTCATTTTGCAATAATTCTTGTGCAAGCATTGTGTTGTCATTAAAAATTTATCTTTCAGAAATTTTATGTAGTGTGTGCAGTACTTTTGATTAGCAATTGTTGTTTGCAATATTGCTACAGTTTATTTCAGTGCAGTTTCTTATGCTCTGTTCTGTGCATAATATTTTATTCTTTGTGTGCCATTTTATTTTCATTTAGTGAATTGTTTCCCAGTTTGTTTTAATTTTGCACAAGCTTTATTGAGTCCAGTTTAACATTTTTTGATTGATTCATCATTTTATTGTTGAATTTCCCTATTGCATTGAGAGTAAAGACAACTCACTGTGCCATTCATTCAATTTTAAAGTAAAATTTGAGTAAATTAGATTTGAGTAAAGTACAAGTTCTCTTGATTTTCAAAGTGTTGTTCATTCAGTTGAGTATTTTCTTGTGTGAGTTTCCTTACTTACAGTGTGACCTGTTAATTTTTAATTACTTATGCAGAATAGTTAAGCATTTTATTCCCATTTAAGCTTATTGTGTCATTCTCTCTATTTTTCTTGCCTTTATGTCCTTCAGTAAGTTCACTGAGAAGATGTCCCAGTCACTTTTGAACGTTCACTTAGTGTATCATGCCAGTCAAAGTCAATATGAATCAGTCCACAGTACCAATATTCCCTTACTGACCGAAACACAATACCTAGCCCCTGAGCAATGTGTTTGTTCTCACAGATTGTATCTGAGATTTGTTAAAGTGCTGCGAAATGTGAAGTTCAGATTAAGCTCCTATAGATTCGTTCATTACTTATTAACGTAGCCGAGCGGTCAGGCACTAGTAATACTGTCACTCCTGTCTGGACTCCAGCCACAATATCGTGCATGCAGGATAGTGCTGAGACTACTATCCTTGCGATGGCGACTTGTTCAAGTACTCGTTCCTTCCCAGGGGATGCTTTGAGAAGAACTTTACTTGCAACGAGTCATGCCATCTCTTGCTGATGCCACAAGCTGTTGCAGAAAAACGTTTCTGTGGCTAGTGTGCTCACTTGAGTGTTGTTGTCCCTTGTGTTCCAGATTGTGATCCCATCCTAGTTGACAGTAATTCGTGCAATGTAAAAAGTTCTTTCCCGAGTAACTTTCACATGTTGTTAATGTTTGTAAGTGAAGTTTATAGTTGATACCTCGTGTCACTGTGTGCAACTCAGATTGAATATCAGCATTGTTCACCGTGTTCATTTCTTTTCCCCTGTGCTTGTAGTGAGAGATAGTAGATTCGTTCACCCTTGCTCATATTGCGTGTTATAGCGTAATTTTTTTCAACCGGGGAGAGTCATCCATTCCACCGAGTTTGTTCATTCCTCCAGTAAGAACGAACCGATCCCTTGTGTTCTGGTGTGATTCGATTCCTGCTCCAGGAAGATCTTATTCTCACGGTGAACCCACCAGCATCCATCAGTGACTTTGTAATGAGCCAAGAATTACTGTATCGAACAGCCGAGTTGGGTACTCCAAGCAGAAGAGTTTACCAGTTAGTAATTCCACAGTCACTAGTGAACATAGCTCTACAGCTAGTTCACGATGCAAAAGCTCCAGCTGTGGGTCATCATATGACTAGGACCCGTGTCAGGAAATACTTGTCCTGTTTTCTGACAAACTTAATACCCACCTGTCACGCGGCCGCAACCACAACACTGCTGCAGCTTCCTGGTTAACATTAAAACGTACATATATGTAAGTCTTGTGTATAGTTATATTAAACTATGACGGCAGAGGGTACAGTTAAGAACACAATGAATGTTGGGAGGCACAGTGTAGGTTAGGAGGCACAGTGTAGGTTAGGAGGCACGGTGTAGGTTAGGAGGCACGGTGTAGGTTAGGAGGCACGGTGTAGGTTGGGGGCACAGTGTAGGTTGGGGGGCACAGTGTACGTTAGGAGGCACAGTGTAGGTTAGGAGGCACAGTGTAGGTTAGGAGGCACGGTGTAGGTTGGGGGGGCACAGTGTAGGTTAGGAGGCACAGTGTAGGTTAGGAGGCACAGTGTAGGTTAGGAGGCACGGTGTAGGCTGGGAGGCACAGTGTAGGTTGGGAGGCACAGTATAGGTTGGGAGGCACAGTGTAGGTTGATAGACACAGTTGTAGACAGTCTGTACTGTCTGCACAGACAGCCCATGCTGTCTGCCAGCTTAGTTCATATTTTACGCCACTAAGGTGCTGCCCTCTGTAGCCAGGCCTCTCGGTGGGCATGCCAGCCTGCCTGCCCTTGCCTCTGCCTCATGCACACAGCGGCCTAGCAGCAAGACACAAGTACTAGTAGCTCTCTCTCATGGGATGGCCCTTCCCGGGCCATGGGCACAACACAAGCCTGTGTACCCACCACGACACTTAACAATAAAGTAAGAAGCCTTCGAAGACGTATCATTAACCACCCGCTTGCAGCACCTACCAAACAAACCCATTAAACACAGTGTAGGTTGGTAGACACAGTGTAGGTTTGGAGGCACAGTGTAGGCTGGGAGACACAGTGTAGGTTCTGAGGCACAGTGTAGGTTGGGAGACAGTGTAGGTTGGGAGAGAGTGTAGGTTGGGGACACAGTGTAGGTTGGGGGGCACAGTGTAGGTTGGGAGGCACAGTGTAGGTTGGGAGGCACAGTGTAGGTTGGGAGACACAGTGTAGGTTGGGAGAGAGTGTAGGTTGGGGCACAGTGTAGGTTGGGGGCACAGTGTAGGCTGGGAGACACAGTGTAGGTTGGGAGGCACAGTGTAGGCTGGGAGACACAGTGTATGTTGGGAGACAGTGTAGGTTGGGAGGCACAGTGTAGGTTGGGAAACACAGTGCAGGTTGGGAGGCACAGTGTAGGTTGGGAGGCACAGTGTAGGTTGGGAGAGAGTGTGGGTTGGAGGCACAGTGTAGGTTGGGGGGCACAGTGTAGGTTGGAAGGCACAGTGTAGGTTGGGAGAGAGTGTAGGTTGGGGGCACAGTGTAGGTTGGAAGGCACAGTGCAGGTTGGGGGGGCAGTGTAGGTTCGGAGAGAGTGTAGGTTGGGAGGCACAGTGTAGGTTGGGAGACACAGTGTAGGTTGGGAGGCACAGTGTAGGTTGGGAGACAGTGTAGGTTGGGAGACACAGTGTAGGCTGGGGGGCACAGTGTAGGTTGGGAGGCACAGTGTAGGTTGGGAGGCACAGTGTAGGTTGGGGGGCACAGTGTAGGTTGGGGGCACAGTGTAGGTTGGGGGTCACAGTGTAGGTTGGAAGGCACAGTGTAGGTTGGGAGGCACAGTGTAGGTTGGGAGAGAGTGTAGGTTGGGAGAGAGTGTAGGGAGGGAGGCATAGTGTAGGTTGGGAGAGAGTGTAGGTTGGGAGAGAGTGTAGGTTGGGGGGCACAGTGTAGGTTGGAAGGCACAGTGTAGGTTGGGGGCACGTGTAGGTTAGGAGGCACAGTGTAGGTTGGGGGACAGTGTAGGTTGGGGCAGTGTAGGTTGGGAGACACAGTGTAGGTTGGGAGGCACAGTGTAGGTTGGGAGGCACAGTGTAGGTTGGGAGGCACAGTGTAGGTTGGGAGAGAGTGTAGGTTGGGAGAGAGTGTAGGTTGGGCGAGAGTGTAGGTTGGGGGCACAGTGTAGGTTGGGAGAGAGTGTAGGTTGGGAGAGAGTTGTTGGGGGGACACAGTGTAGGTTGGAAGGCACAGTGCAGGTTGGGGGGCCCAGTGTAGGTTGGGAGGCACGGTGTAGGTTGGGAGGCACAGTGTAGGTTGGGCGACACAGTGTAGGTTGGAAGGCACAGTGTAGGTTGGGGGCAGTGTAGGTTGGGAGACACAGTGTAGGTTGGGAGGCAAAGTGTAGGTTGGGAGGCACAGTGTAGGCTGGGAGGCACAGTGTAGGTTGGGAGGCACAGTGTAGGTTGGGAGGCACAGGGTAGGTTGGGAGAGAGTGTAGGTTGGGAGGCACAGTGTAGGTTGGGAGGCACAGTGTAGGTTGGGAGGCACAGGGTAGGTTGGGAGGCACAGGGTAGGTTGGGAGAGAGTGTAGGTTGGGAGGCACAGTGTAGGTTGAGAGGCACAGTAGAGATATGGCATACTGGAGAGGTAACGCTGATAAGTGGCAATAAAGGCGCTAATGGTACCAATAAATGGCTTCACTCGAATTAGCGTCTTTACCACCACAATGAAGACAGCAATGGAGATGCTAATGTGCTTACAGTCCTTTTCAAGCTGGTCTTAAAAAAAAAAACAATGTCTTTGGCAAAATACTCTGCTTCAAAGAATAGAATAATAGTAGCAGAACGTCGTGAGTTGAAGGAGAGGTGGACTAATGATTACTGTTTTAAAAGGCACTATGAATCACATCACACGTTACTCATTGTCTACATGGCAAAAAAAAAAAGTATTTAAAAAACGTGCAGTATTGAAACTGTATCTGCGGTGGAGATGGCTATCAGGCAGCTAAATATATTGCCAGAAGCGGCACACCATTCACTGATGAGGAGTTCGTAAACAAGTGAATGGGTAAATTAATGGGGGAAATTTTCGCAGACGAGGTTGCTTGTATCAGGAATGTAAGTTTATATGTATCCACAATCACCATGTGATGACATGGTGATTGTGGATACATATGACACACTGACTGATAAGGCAACACATATTTGAAACATTAATCTTTGGTATTAGAGGAGAGCAACGATATGCTAGTCACTGCTCAACTACCTATTCTTATATGGCGCATAGATAATATTTTTGGACTTTGGTTGCGCTGCAGAGCACACAAATCGATCACTGTGAATGTATTCATAATGACGAGTGAATCTATAAGCAAGCTTGACCTGAATAAATAACAAAAAGGCACAATACCGTGACTGGAACAATACACAAATAACCCGCACATAAAAGAGAGAAGTTTACGACGACGTTTCGGTCCGACTTGGACCATTGACAAAGTCGTCGTAAGCTTCTCTCTTTTAAGCTTGACCTGAGCTGAGATAAACTGAGAAATGATAATCATAGATGAAAGGAACATAGTTGGAAGTATAACTGGTGTAATTGCAAGAATTAATGAAAATTTATGGAAATTGAATATTGAACTTCCAATGAATTATCCACCAGCATCCTTGTGCAGTACTATTCTCCAGTTCGAACCCCTCAAGGGAGGCTCCTTGATGCTGGTGAGGGGCTCTTGATCTAGGGAATTGGATCTGTGCTCCAGTTCCCTGGATTGAGCCTGAATGCCTTCCATCCTCCCCACAGGCCCTGTATAAACCTACGGGTTTAGCGCTACCCCATGATTATAATCCAGTTCGAAAGTGTGATGAGCGCTGTTGTATCAAACATGAATTTCATCGGGCGTCCCAGTCTGAAACATCACCAGTTGAAAAGCTTCTTGTCTGAGATAGACGCGGACGCTGGCGATGTGTCGTACTGCACTGAAGTCGAGGTGGCTGAGCAGACGTGAGGTCCTGAAAACGATTTATTTCTCATGAAATTGATATCTGAGAAAGGACGAGGTCAAGAAGCATTTTGTGATCCTGAATATTTTGGGACTTGTTTGAGTGATATAATATATCACTTGAATAACATAATTCTAGGGATGAAGGGTAAAGGAAACCTGGTGTGAAAACCGGGTGAAGACTATTGAGGGAATGATAAACATGTTTGCGAAACAGATTAATGAAGGTAATTTTTCACTTTTTCTCTGTTGTGAAGAATTCTCATCCACCAAATAAAGATACACTCAAGCATTAAAGTTGCTGCAAGACTGACTACAAGAAAAGTTTTGATTTCCTCAAGCAATCTTTCATAATTCATTAAAAGTTGCAACAGATGACTCGGATATTTCAGAAGGAACTTATAGAATTGCAGATCAATGGCACTCGGAGACATTTACAAGGAAAGCAGTCTGTTAAAATTTTATGCAAGCCTACCTCACACATTTGTCAACACAAATAAGTTTGTTCTGGGTATTTTCACAGTCTGTGGCGGCACCTTCGTATGTGAACAAAAATTTTCAAAATTTTCGCGTGTACACTCAAGACTTACTGAGAAACATTTGCACAAAATTATAATATTTTGTGTTAAAAACATTGAACTTGATAGCAGTCGTCTCTCGACTAAACTATACCCACAAATATCTCATTAAATAACAAGGATACTTTAAGTGTGCTACACTAACCCAGTAACAACAGTAATTCACATGTGATGCAACATTAACAAAGCTGTAAATTTAACCGTACTTTGTGATATCTGTGATTATATTTTTTTCCCATATGTGACTTAACGTTTTTCCTTATATTGTATCTGGTTATTATCACATGATAAGACATTAATTGATGTTAATGTGTTAGTTATGCTTCTGCGTTAATTAATGTTATTAGTGTGTTAATTATGCTATGTTAATTGATGTTATTTATGTGTCAATTATGTTACTAGGTTAATTTATGTTATTTATGTGTCAGTGGTGGTTTTACAAGGTTAATTAATGCTATCATTGTGCCAGTTACGTTACGTTAATTAATATTTAATACGTTATTGATATTATTGTGTCAGTTATGGTACGATATTTAATGTTAACGTGTCAGTTATGCTTAGTACGTTAATGTTAATAATGGGTTAGTTATGTCAGTATGTTAATTAATGTTAATAATGTATTAGTTTTGCTAGTACGTTAATTAATGTTAATGTGTTTCAAGGTGCAGTTCTAATCACACAAGTGGCCATCCAATGTGACCCATTAATATGTCCCACTAATGTGACCCACTAATGAAAGCTCCGGACCACTGAACATAATATTGTCTGGTGACCTGGTTTAGTTCACACGAATACTGTCTGGTGACCTAGTTTAGTTCACACGAATACTGTTTGGTGACCTGGTTTAATTCACACGAATACTGTCTGGTGACTTAGTTTAGTTCACACGAATACTGTCTGGTGATCTGGTTTAGTTCACACGAATACTGTCTGGTGACCTGATTTAGTTAACACGAATATTGTCTGGTGACCTGGTTTAGTTCACACGAATACTGTCTGGTGACCTGGTTTAGTTCACACGAATACTGTCTGGTGACCTGGTTTAGTTCACACGAATACTGTCTGGTGACCTGGTTTAGTTCACACGAATACTGTCTGGTGACCTGGTTTAGTTCACACGAATACTGTCTGGTGACCTGGTTTAGTTCACACGAATACTGTCTGGTGATCTGGTTTAGTTCACACGAATACTGTCTGGTGACCTGGTTTAGTTCACACGAATACTGTCTGGTGACCTGGTTTAGTTTCACACGAATACTGTCTGGTGACCTGGTTTAGTTCACACGAATACTGTCTGGTGACCTGGTTTAGTTCACACGAATACTGTCTGGTGACCTGGTTTAGTTCACACGAATACTGTCTGGTGACCTGGTTTAGTTCACACGAATACTGTCTGGTGACCTGGTTTAGTTCACACGAATACTGTCTGGTGACCTGGTTTAGTTCACACGAATACTGTCTGGTGACCTGGTTTAGTTCACACGAATACTGTCTGGTGACCTGGTTTAGTTCACACGAATACTGTCTGGTGACCTGGTTTAGTTCACACGAATACTGTCTGGTGACCTGGTTTAGTTAGCTCAATAAAGGAAAATGGATCCAGGACCAGAAGAAAAAAATGTTACATAGTGGGTTTTTTATAAAACAGATGACACGAGGATGAAAGTGTCATGAACACTGATGTTTCTCTCTCTCTCTCTCTCTCTCTCTCTCTCTCTCTCTCTCTCTCTCTCTCTCTCTCTCTCTCTCTCTCTCTCTCTCTCTCTCTCTCTCTCTCTCTCTCTCTTTCTCTTTCTCTTTCTCTCACATCTATGTCATTATGTCCTCACAAATTTCACTGACGGCTCGCATGTCTGTTGTCATTATTATTATTAGTAGTAATATTATTATATTCATAGGTAAGCCCTATATTCGTAGGCCATACAATGCCCACTTAATGGGACGTGGTCAGCTTTGATCCGAGAGAAGGGTAGCTCCAGTCCCTTGGATCAAGAGCCCCTCGCGAATATTAACATGCCTCTCTTGAGAGAACCATCAGCAGAGAATGAAAAAAAACTAATTACTAGGTTTGTCTAAGAGTACTAGAAATGTATTCTCAAGGATGGTCTCAGAATATTAGGTATGTGCGCTCTAGGTTGGTCTCAGAGCACTAGCGGACAGACGAGATATATTTAGTAATTTGTACCGTAACAACGTACTGGAGAGATATGTAATACTGTAATCTATACCATTACAACGTACTGGAGTGAGAGATATGTAATAATTTGTACCATAACAACTTACTGGAGTGAGAGATATGTAATAATCTGCACCATAACAACGTACTGGAGTGAGAGATATGTAATAATTTGTACCATAACGTACTGGAGTGAGAGATATGTAATAATTTGTACCATAACAACGTACTGGAGGGAGAGATATGTAATAATCTGTACCATAACAACGTACTGAATGAGAGATATGTAATAATCTGTACCATAACAACGTACTGGAGTGAGAGATATGTAATAATTTGTACCATAACAACGTACTGGAGTGAGAGATATGATAATCTGTAGCCACAACAACACATTGTCAACATCCGTGATGCAAGACTCATCAACATGTTGCCACAGCATTTTTTTCTTATTCTTATCACAGGAAAGCGCTTATAAGTGCCACCAGCGGAGAATAAAATAATTTAGGAGTAATCAGGTTTCATATTATGAAGAGGAAGGCAGCTCCAGTTCCTTGGACTACGAGACATTTACCAGCATCAAGACAGTCCCTCAGGGCTACATCACTGAGCGTACAGGCAGCATCAGTCTGGTTGATCAGGCAGGCACCGTGCCAGAATCAGTCCAGTTCTGCAGGCAGCAACAGCCTGGCTGATTAGGTCATTCAGTACAAGTGGTGGAGATTCATCCACCTTCCGTAGGTGAGTCAGATGGTGATAGGTAAGTCAGGTGCTGCTAGGTGAGTGTTTAGTCAGGTGCTGCTAGGTGAGTGTAAGTCAGGTGCTGCTAGGTGAGTGTAAGTCAGGGGCTGCTAGGTGAGCGCCTGGAAGCACTTGACTTGTACTCACTAGAGCGCAGGCGAGAGAGATATATCGTAATCTACACCTGGAAGATTCTGGAGGGACTGGTCCCTAATATGCACACAGCAGTCACTCCATACGAAAGCAAAAGACTTGGCAGGCGATGCAGCATACCCCCAGTGAAAAGTAGGGGCGTCACTGGTACACTAAGAGAAAACATAATAAGTGTCCGGGGCCCAAGACTGTTCAACAGCCTCCCACCAGCAATAAGGGGCATTAGGGGAAGACCCCTGGTTGTCTTCAAGAGGGAGCAGGACAGATACCTAAAGACAGTGCCGGATCAACCGGGCTGTGGTTCGTACGTTGGATTACGTGCGGCCAGCAGTAACAGCCTCGTTGATCAGGCCCTGATCCACCGGGAGGCCTGGTCGTGGACCGGGCCGCGGGGACGTTGATCCCCGGAATGCACTCCAGGTAGACTCCAGGTAGGTGCTGCTAGACGAGTGTAAGTCAGGTGCTGGTAGGTATAAGTCAGGTGCTGCTAGATGAGTGTAAGTCAAGTGGTGGTCAGTAAGTTAGGTATTGGTGGCCCTACTAGGCACATTGTTCCATTCATCGACGACTATTTCTATACCACTACTTTCCTTATCTAATTTGTTCAGTTTTGACAGTTAGGTTTAGTGCAGGGGGGGGGAGAAATTCTGAGATCATTTACGGCTCGCATAGAGCCAATACAGCATTTAAAATGCCGGGAATGCCTCAAAGTCCTAAATATATACTGCCTGGACGGAGGAGAGATATGCATAATAATATATACGTGGAGAGTGCTCAAGAGTCTGGTCTCAAATCTACACACTGGCATAACATACTAGAGTGAGAGATAAGAGAGAATGTGTAAAATAAGCCCAGGGAAGGGCAGAGACACCATGGACACAATAAGAGAACATTGTATCAACATCCGTGATCCCAGGCATTTTAACATCTTACCAAAGGATATCAGAAACACCGCAAGAATAAATATAGAGGTTATCAAGAGAAAACTCGACAGTTTCCTCTGCCAGGTGCCTGATCGACCAGGCTGTGAGAGATATGTGGGCCAGCAGGCCGCCAGCAGCAACAACTTAGTCGACATCTCCTTAGTCTCTGGTATAACTCTAGCCCCAGCTGACTTCAAAGAAGCCATTAATTGCATGTCCATGCACACATGAAGTCGATATTCATCAAGAACTGCAAGAAACCGTTTATTAAGTTCTATGAAAAAGATATTAAAACAAAGGAGTTAAGAACCACTGATATTACCCCACAAAGGTGGCAGTAAAACAATTGCATAAAACTAAACCAATATCCCTAGCGTCCTCCATAACCATATTTTTTGAAAGGGTTTTAAGAAGCAAAATTATTTATCACATGGAATCTCAGCATGTGTATGACCCAAGTCAACATGGGTTCAGAAGTGGCCGCTCATACCTTTCACAATTGCTGGACCATTATATAATCTTCGATGCACCTAGAAGCAAGCATAATGCAGATGTATTATACAGTGACTTTGCAAAAGTCTTTGACAAGTGCGACCATGGGGTACGTACACAAAAAATGTGTGCAAAAGGAATAACTGGGAAGGTGGTCATATGGAAATTTAACTTCCTAGCAAATAGAACCCAAAGAATAACAGTAAATAGAGTGAAATCAGGGGTTGCTACAATGATAAGTTTTCCCTAAGGCAGAGTACCCGCCCCACTTTTCTTCTCCCATTCTCATATTTGACATAGACAGGGTCATAAGTCATAGCGCAGTATCATCCTTTACAGACGGCACTACAATCTGCATGAAAGTGGCATCCATAGAAGACACAGCGAGTTTCCAAGTTTTCCAGTGGCCACTGATAATGAGGACAAATTTCAAATATGCCGTGGAAGAATGGGGGAGATAAAAAAAAAGCATCGGAGTACAAGATAAACTCAAACCAGATGTGAGAGACCTGAAAGTGAGAGGAATGAAAGTGAAAGACACGAGAATGATAATGTCATATCTCTCGTTCAAGGAGCACAACAATGTCACTATCGCAGCTGGATGAGGAATGATAGGTCAGATAACAAGAACCATCGAAACAAGAGATGCTAAACCAATGGTGATACTCTTCAAGTCACACGTTCTCGCTAGGCGGAATGTAATAATAATAATAATAATAATAATAATAATAATAGTAATAATAATAATAATAATAATAATAATAATAATGTTTCCTTAAGACACCTGATGTTCATGTTCACCTAGCAGTAAGTAGGTTAGGTTAGGTAAGGTTCGTCAGGAAACAGGACAAATGTTTCCTGACGCGGGTCTTAGTCAGATGATGACCCGCCTTTGGAGCTTTTGGTCATCTGACCGAGGCCTTCCGCTGGCTTACCGGTCCACCCCTTTAAAAATTATGGTCATTTATAACCTTGATCTAGCAGTAAGTAGGTACTGGGTCTTAGCCGACTGGTGTAGGTCGCATTCTGGGGACAAAATTAACCTAATTGCCCGAAATGCTCTGCGTAGCCAAGGACTTTCTATATATGTCATTGGTCTCAGCTAGGTCTATATAAGTTGTATCATGTACTTGTAGAAATAAAAATTATAATAGAGCATTATTATCGCCGGATCCCAAGACTTGACACAGGGCCCGACAGAGTCTGGCCACCGAATCCTCACACAGAGCTCTAGCTCTGCATCCAAGCAAGGCTCCTCACCAAGTTCATTCTTAGCTACTTTCCCTGAGCCTATAAAGGCCTCCACATCCTCCATTACTTCTAGCTGGAGGTCACCTTCCATTGGAAAATTCACCATGTTGTTTCCATAACCCTTTCACTGTCCACTCTCCCGAAATTAATACGACTCTCAGTTTTCCCTTTAAAAAAAATCTGAAATTGTAGAGAATCTTTTCCTCAAGGTAATGGTACCAAAAGTACGAAATTTCATGAAAAACTTACTGAATAACGCAACCGCAAATTTAGTGGAATGGGCGCAATTTCTCTCACTCCGAGTGCTGTATAGCCCTTGTGGCTTAGCGCTTCTTTTTGATTATAATAATAATAATCTCACTTCGAGTGATCAAAAGCTTCAGCTGCAAGTCGTCATATGAATAAGACCCTCGTCAGGAAACACTTGTCCTGTTTCCTGACGAATCTTACCTAACCTAACCTCCGAGTCCTATTTTAAGAGAATTCCAATCTACCAATCGACCAAATTCTCTATCGAATGAGCACATGGCTCTAGCTTTTCAAATGTTACAACGACCTATAAAGTACACAGAGGTCGATCATTTCCCAATTTTACACAAAATTAAAATATAAATTTAAAAATAAGAGTCCAAAATAAGTAACAAAACCATTAACTGAGATCAAATAAATCAAGTTTTTAATGAAACATGCCGGGAAGATATCTTAAATAATAAGGATCTGAACCAGTATCTTGTAAGGATCAACTCTTTAGCACCTTCTTTTTCTTTAGAGGAATATACCCAAGGCACATTACCCTAGGGAAGAAGATGTAAACTGGAAAGAGAAACGCTTCCTCTGCAGGTGAAGGTGAAGAATCACTGAGCTCCTCAAGGGGGCTAGATTCTCTAAAATACAGAAAGAAGCATCAAAAGTTGAATGATTCATACGTGGTGGCAATAAGGGTAGAGAGCAGGTCGCTCCTGCCTCTCGCAACTACTGGACCACTATGACACGGTCTTGGATGCACTGAACGACAAACAGAATGCAGATGTATGCACAGATTTTGCCTCTGACAAGTGCGATCATGGTGTACAAGCGCACAAAATGTGTGCTAAAGGAGTAACTGGAAAAAATGGGGAGATGTATCTTTAACTTTCTAGCCAAGTGAAAATAAACCAAGTTTGTTTCACTATTACATCTGTGAGGAAAATGATTAGACGAATAATGAGAACTTTCAGAAGAGGGGATGTCATACCAATGATGATCCTCTTAAAGTCACTTGTTCTCTCTAGGCCGGAATACTGCTGTACACTAACAACCACACTCAAGGCAGGTGAAATTGCAGATCTAGAGAATGTACAGAGACTCTTCACTGCACGTATTAATCCAGACAAGCACCTTAATTACTAGGAAAGCGTGAAGTACCTTGACCTGTACTCCCTGGAATACAAGCGAGAAAGATGCATAATAATTTACACCTGGAAAATCCTAGGAAGACTGGTCCTAAATCTGCGCACAAATCACTTCCTATGAAAGGAAAAAACTTGGCAGACAGTGCAACGTACCCCCAATGAAAACACAAAAAGTGTCCGAGGCCAAAGACTGTTCAAAAACCTCCCATCATATATATGAGTAATTACCAACAGATCCATGGCTGTCTTCAAGAGGGAACTGGACAGATACCTAGTAAGTGCCCGATCAGCCGGGCTGATTCGTACGTGGACTGCGTGATGGCAACTGTAACAGTCTGGTTGATCAGGCTCTGATCCACCGGGAGGCCTGGTCGAGGACCGGGCCGTGGGGGTGTTAAGCCCCTGGAACACCCTCCAGGTAGACTCAAGATATCACATCGTGGGAAGTATTGAAGGTGGGTGGTCGTGAGGATGGGAGGTGGTGAATGAGGGAGGAATTTTGGTAGTAAGGGATGGGGGGGGTTAGGAAATAAAATAGGGAGGGTGAGGTAGAGAGGGAAGCTGTGAAGTAGTAGAGGAAGGAGGGAGGTAGTAAAGGATAGCGGGAAATAATGAGGGAGAAAAGTATTGAGAGAGGATATGAAATGGTGAGAGGTTGGGTGGAGGGTAGAGGAAGGGCGGGGGGAGGAAGAGGGAGTTTAAGTTGTTTGGGGGTATAGGAGGGGAGGGAGAGAGGAATAAGGGGCAGGAGTTATAGGGAGGGAGAGTGGAAATTAAGAGAGAGAGGTTTGGAGGGAAAGATGAAGAAAGGGAGTAGTAATGACGGAGGGAGATAGATGTGGAGAGAGTGGAAGGTAGAGGGGAAGGAGGGGTGGATAGTTGAGGGGGCGAGAGGCAGAGTTAGAGAGAGGGCGAAGTAGGGGGAGGCTAAGACAGAGAGGAAGAGGAGGTAGAGAGGG
The DNA here is from genome assembly GCF_026875155.1 of Cherax quadricarinatus. Lineage (NCBI taxonomy): Eukaryota > Metazoa > Arthropoda > Malacostraca > Decapoda > Parastacidae > Cherax > Cherax quadricarinatus. Next base: position 20,680,103 of record NC_069410.1, on the reverse strand, counting down.
AGGCTGTGTGATAGGTAGGAAGAGAAGGTCGAGTGTGATTCGTATAGTTAACATTCGTGTACTTATTATTGCAAGCCGATATTATCTCTATTTAATGTTCACGTAAATAACTCAGTAGACTTTATTCCTACAGTATCTCTTACAGAAAATTATCTTCACACAGTTGAGTTACTTAGCTGTCTTAATTTTAAAGGCTATTATAATCATGATTGATTTCTCCCGTATCTTACGTCTAGGCTTTAAATAATATGAAATTACAAGGACCTCAGTGTTGGACCTCAATTATTGACCAGTGTATGATAACACTGGTCAACAATTTTTGAATTATTATTATTATAATCAAAAAGAAGCGCTAAGCCAAACAATTTTTGAAAAGTTGTATGCTTATGTGAATTTAGTTAATTCTTATGCAATTTCATGTCCTGAATCCAAATATTGCCTTGAAAAATGCTTGTTGGCTATAGGTTTAACGATACGAAAAATGTAATATTTGATTATTTTATTATAGCGTACAATATGTGTCAGTATGTTTTAAACTCTAATCCGTACCTACTCTCTGCCTTTTTGCTTGACGCTTATAGTGGGCTGAAGAATCATCTCTTGCCAATGTCCAGCAATAGTATGCAAGCATTTTTGTGCCCCATCGCCCTGGTACCATTTTACTATGGTTGAAATATCTTGGTGAAACCTTTCACCATGTTCATCACTAACTGTCCCACAGTTCGGAGGAAAAAAAAGTCTAAATGTGAGTCCAAAATGTGGATTTTAAGTGACATGTTACATCCCATGTTCTTGTAAGCCTTGATAAGGTTTTCCACTAATTCTTCATAGTTGCCTTCCCTTCTCTTTTCGAGAAATCTCTTCGCCACTAACTTGAATGCTTTCCAAGCAGCTTTCTCCTCTCCATGGAGGTCTGATTCAAAGTCACCATCTTTAAGAAGCTCTCGAATCTGAGGACCATTGAAGACTCCCTCTCTTAGCGTCTCTCAATGAGAGGAATTTTGATGTTAAATACTCGAATCCTTGACCGGATTTGTCCATAGCTTTTACAAAGTTTTTCATGAACCCCAGTTTTGTGTAGTGATGGTAGCAAAATTTTATTTGGTTCAGTGAGAGGTGGAGGTTACCTGGAGGTTATTCCGGGGATCAACGCCCCCGCGGCCCGATCCATGACCAGGCCTCCCGATGGATCAGGGCCTGATCAACTAGGCTGTTACTGCTGGCCGTACGCAGTCCAACGTACGAGCCACAGCCCGGCTGATCCGGCACTGACTTTAGGTATCTGTCCAGCTCTCTCTTGAAGGCAGCCAGGGGCTTATTGGCAATTCCCCTAATGCTTGATGGGAGGCTGTTGAACAGTTTTGGGCCCCGGACACTTATGGTGTTTTCCCTTAGTGTACCAATGGCGCCCCTACTTTTAATTGGGGGCATTTTGCATCGCCTGCCCAGTCTTTTACTTTCGTAGGGAGTGATTTCTGTGTGCAGATTTGGGACCATTCCTTCCAAGATTTTCCAAGTGTACATTATGATATATCTCTCCCTCCTGCGTTCCAACGAGTACAAGTCAAGTGCTTCCAAGCGTTCCCAGTAGTTAAGGTGCTTGACAGAACTTATACGTGCAGTAAAGGATCTCTGTACACTCTCTAGATCTGCGATTTCACCTGCTTTGATTGGAGATGTTAATGTACAGCAGCATTCCAGCCTAGAGAGAACAAGTGATTTGAAAAGGATCATCATTGGCTTGGCATCTCTCGTTCGGAACGTTCTCATTATCCATCCTATCATTTTCTTTGCACGTGCGATCGTGGCACTGTTGTGATCCTTGAAAGTGAGATCCTCAGACATTACTACTCCCAGGTCCCTTACATTATTTTTCCGCTCTATTGTATGGCCAGAGTCAGTAGTATACCCTGTTCTAGTTATTATCTCCTCCAGTTTTCCATAACGGAGTAGTTGGAATTTGTCCTCATTGAACATCATATTGTTTACCGTTGCCCACTGGAAAACCTTGTTTATATCTTCTTGGAGGTTAACCGCGTCCTCAGCAGATGACAGCCTCATGCAGATCCTAGTATCATCCGCAAAGGATGGTACGGTGCTGTGATGTATATCTCTGTTTATGTCTGATATGAGGATGAGGAATAAGATGGGGGCGAGTACTGTGCCTTGTGGAACAGCCTCCGATTTAACTCTGTTGACCACTACTCTTTGTGTTCGATTTGTTAGGAAGTTGAAGATCCATCTCCCCACTTTCCCAGTTATTCCTTTAGCACGTATTTTATGGGCTATTACGCCATGATCGCATTTGTCAAATGCTTTTGCAAAGTCTGTGTATATTACATCTGCATTCTGATTTTCTTCCAGTGCATCCAAGGCCATATCATAGTGATCCAGTAGTTGTGAGAGGCAGGAGCGACCTGCCCTGAACCCATGTTGCCCTGGATTGTGCAGATTTTGGGAATCCAGGTGATTTGCAATCCTGCTTCTTAACACTTTTTCAAAGATTTTTATGTGGGACGTCAGAGCTATTGGTCTATAGTTCTTAGCTAATGCTTTGCTGCCACCTTTATGGAGTGGGGCTATATCCGTTGTTTTAAGTGACTGTGGAATTTCACCCATGTCCAAGCTCCTCCTCCATAGTGTACTTAGGGCACGCAAGAGGGGTTTCTTGCAGTTCTTAATGAAAACAGAGTTCCACGAGTCTGGGCCCGGGGCTGAGTGCATGGGCATGTTGTCAATGGCTTTTTCGAAATCTATTGAAGTTAGGGTAATGTCGGAAATCTGGCATACATTTATGGAGTTTTGAGGCTCATTCATGAAGAAATCATTTGGGTCGTCGATCCTCAGACTGATTAGTGGTTCACTAAACAGTCGTACTGGGATTTCAATATTTCACTCATTTCCTTGTTATCATCTGTGTAAGTCCCATCCTGTCTGAGTAAGGGCCCGATACTAGATGTGGTATTTGCCTTGTTTTTGGCATATGAAAAGAAATATTTTGAATTTCTTTCAATTTCACTAATAGCTTTAAGCTTCTCCTGTCTCTCCTGCTTCCTGTAAGAGTCATTTAACTTAAGTTCGATAGTTTCCACTGCCCTGGTCAGTGCCTCCTTTCGTGTATCAGATATTCTAGCACTCCTGAGGAGCTCAGTGACTCTTCGTCGTCTTCTGTAGAGGGACCATCTTTCTCTCTCAAGTTTACTCCTGCTCTTCTTCTTTCTTAGGGGAATATGCCTAGAACATGCTTCAGCTGCCAGGAAGTTGATCCTTTCAAGGCACTGGTTTGGATCCATGTCATTTAAGATATCTTCCCAACATGTTTCATTTAGGACATGGTTTACCTGGTCCCAGTTGATGTTCTTGTTGTTGAAGTTGTATTTTGTGAAGACACCTTCACAGGTACATGCATTCTCTGATCAGTACCCCTATGCATGTATGTCTGGACTTTGATTAGGTTGTGATCGGAATTAGTTGTTTTTGATATTCTTATGTCTCTTATCAGGTCCTCATTATTTGTGAAGATAAGGTCAAGTGTGTCTTCTAGTCTTGTTGGCTCTACTATCTGCTGGCTTAAGGTGTGTTTTTTGCAGAGGCTTAGTAGCTCATGTGTGTGTGACTTTTCATCTGTGCTACCTCTGAGGATTGTTTCAGCTATAACATTATTTGCTACATTCTTCCATTTTGTATGCTTTAGGTTGAAATCACCAAGCAGTAAGATGTTTGAGGATGGAGCTGGAAGGTTTTCCAGACAGTAATCAATTTTCAGTAGCTGTTCCTTGAACTGTTGGGAGGTTGCATCTGGTGGCTTATATACAACCACAATAACTTGGTTTTGGTTCTCGATCTTTATTGATAGAACTTCAACTACCTCATTTGTGGTGTTCAGAAACTCCGTGCAGATGAGGGACTCTTTGACATACAGGCCAACCCCCCTTTGTTGCCTGTTCATTCTGTTGCATCTAAAAGGGTTGTAACCACTTATCCATATTTCACTGTCAAAGTGATCTTTTGTGCGAGTCTCTGTGAAGGCTGCAAACATCGCATTAGACTCCTCTAGAAGTCCACTGATAAAAGGTATTTTGTTGTTGGTGGATGGCTGAAGGCCCTTTTTCTTTTTCCGTTTCCTGCCACTAAAAAATCACCTGGAGTTGGATTGTCGTAGCTACTGTTGTTTGTCTTGTGGGGTCTGTGCCTCCTGGTTCCTTTTAGATGGTATGCAGGGCAGTCAATGTTGTAACACTGCTTCTGGAGGACCGAGGAGTGACACATTTTTGGGTGAAAGAAAGTACAGGAAGATGAACGACACACTCCTTTAGACAGGAGACCGCTACATTTTTCGGGATGCTCAAAGTTGCATGTCCCATTTTTTTTCCTGATATTCCATGCTTACAGATGCCCTAAGCATAATATTTGCACAAATTCAACTTCGGTTGAGAATTATTGGGAGGTGTGTTGTCAATTTCTGCAGGTTCTGGGACTGCACTATAATTAGGTCAGTGTCCCAGGATGCGACCCACACCAGTCGACTAACACCCAGGTACCCATTTTACTGATGGGGAACATTGACAACAGGTGGAAAGAAACACGCTCAATGTTTCTACTCTGGCTGGGAATCAAACCCAGGCCTTCGCCTTGTGAAGCGAGAGCGTTAGCCACCAGGCCACCAGAGCTATGACTGGGGGATGGGTCTGGTTTAGCACTATGTGGGTGACTAGATAGTTTCGAGTCATCTGTTGTGGCATGGGCATTCTGCATTTTTTGATACACTATCTCTTGCTCCCATGTTTTATATAATTTTGGTAGACTATCCAAAAGGTCATCTTTGTTTTCTTGATTATTTTTATCATTTATTACTCTCCTTAGTACCTTTCTGATACCTGCCCAAAGCTCTACATCTTTATTGCACAACCAGAAACAGCTTGCTAGTTCGAGGTCATTTTTTGAGGCTGTATTTAGTCTAGTACAAGAGATATACCTGGTTACCTGGAGGTTATTCCGGGGATCAACGCCCCCGCGGCCCGGTCCATGACCAGGCCTCCCGATGGATCAGGGCCTGATCAACTAGGCTGTTACTGCTGGCCGCACGCAGTCCAACGTACGAGCCACAGCCCGGCTGATCCGGCACTGACTTTAGGTATCTGTCCAGCTCTCTCTTGAAGGCAGACAGGGGTTTATTGGCAATTCCCCTAATGCTTGATGGGAGGCTGTTGAACAGTTTTGGGCCCCGGACACTTATGGTGTTTTCTCTTAGTGTACCAATGGCGCCCCTACTTTTTATTGGTGGCATTTTGCATCGCCTGCCCAGTCTTTTACTTTCGTAGGGAGTGATTTCTGTGTGCAGATTTGGGACCATTCCTTCCAAGATTTTCCAAGTGTAGATTATGATATATCTCTCCCTCCTGCATAGATTGCATGTGATTCTAGATTTCCTTCCAAGGATTTTTTTTTACATGTCCCACAGATATGCTGTGCCGACATCCTGTCTGTATCCTTCTACACTCTTCATGCCACATTTATCATCCCAGGCTCCAGTGATTGAGGAGGTGGCCAGTCTCTCCTGATGTAGTGGGAACCTCTTGCACGGCTGTCCCAGTCACATAGAAAGCAGCAGTACTCGGTGTATCCTCCCTGCAAGCCCATCAGAAGAGCAACAACCTATGAAAATCACCTACCTTTCACCTCAAAATATAAACTTGCACAACACAACCACCGTCTAGGACTGCTGGAACAATAATGAAGGGCAGCGAGACTCAATGTGGTAAAAAACACTGCCGCAAGCCTGTTGGAAGCTGTTATGACACGTAGGTGTATATTGAATAGTAGAGCTAACAAACAATTTTAACCATGATATTCATTATCAGTGACCTAAAATTAGTTGGAAATTGCTACTCTGGTCTCGGCAGCATTTTGGTTGTTGACCATTGTAATTGTACTTATGTGTACCTGTACTTAAATAAACTTACTAAGGGAGGAAGGATGGATGATAGTGGTAGATATAGAGATTTTGGAAGATAGTGGGAGGTAGGGAGATTGAGGGGCAGAAGGGCTGAGGATGGGAGGTAGATGGATAAAGGGAGGTGGGAGGAAGAGGGAAGTAGGCAAAGAGGTAGACAGGGAGGGTGGGGTGAAAAAGAGAGGTAGAGAGAGAGAAGGAGGTTGAAGGAAGGTGAGGAGGGAGTGATGGTTAGAGGCTGGGAGAGGGAGGTAGGCGGCAAACGTTAGGAGGGCGAAAGGTAGAGAGAGGAAGGGATGAAGGTAGGAGGGAGGAAGGAAGAGATGAAGATAAAAAGGAGGGAGGAATGGGGTAGGAGGGAGGGTGGGAGATAAGGGGGAGGAAGGAAGGAATGGTGGGAGGGTAGGAAGTAGAAAGGGAAGGAGGGTGGGGGTAGGGAGGAAGTGATGTAGAGGGTGGGTTGGAGGGGAGGACAGAAGGTAAGTTCGGGGTTACGGAGGGAGGGATGAAGGGTGGGTAGGAGGTATAGAGGGAGGGAGGATAGTGTTGTGAATCAGTGGGGTCTCCGGTGAGTGAGTGAGGGCGCCAACAGCCTACCCCCGCCGCCCTCACCTACCATATGCTTCTATACCATCTAAACATCTTCCTACTTCTCTGGTACCTGCCTCAAACCATCCATGTGCGTAGGTCCCTCATTGGTGTGGCTTCCTATCAGACTCCTTCTTAACCAAACTGGTCTTAGGCAAGGGAAAATGTTGCTGTTTAAATGCGTATTTGTTGTGTTTCTATTGTTAAGTAGTTACACAAATTCCCTCCAAGCGTGGTGGCGTTTGGCGAGCGTATACGAGCGATGAACTTGGTTGATCGCGTCTGTAGCTGGGATTAAGGAGGCCGACGACAGTCTAACGCCACTACGTAATTAAATGCGTAGCGTGTATATCAAAAAGGTAATTTGGGTTGGTAATAGTGGCAACCGCGGGTGTAGCACCGCGCCCGTGAGTCTCTTCACGTTACTGGGCGGGGACGGGACAAAGAAAGTGCTGCACTGCGCCTCCTTCATGCCTCCTGCTCTACTCCTCCACAATCTACTGATACTTACACGTCACCCCCGATGGCAAACAATGACTGTCACGTGAAAATGAAGGATATTAGAGGGATGTTAGCTGCGTTCTTTTCGCAAACTGGCGGTTGTGAGGCGAGCGTGCGGGACAAAGAGATTTGGCGCGCGTGCTCTTGTTTACGGTGGCAGATGTGTGATGTTACCGCACTATAATGCCCTCTACCCCCACCTCTGTAGCTCTAGTGTAAAAATTGTGACACTATATCACATGAGTATCATTTACGTCATTTGGCAAATGATAAAGAGAAGTAAATATCAGTGAGGGAGAGCGAGGGATTAAAATAGGAGTAGTATTGTAGGCGGGAGTGTGTGCGTGAGGCCGGGCCTGGCCGCCGCCCGCGTGTCTCTGGCAACTTAGTGTTGCTTCAACTGTGAGACAAGACACACGCTCCAGCCGCCGTCCCTCCCGCCTCACCTAGTCACTCCCATGACCTGACTCTCCAGATTGTATATCTGAAAACTTTTTAATGCGAGCTTCGCGAGTGTGTGTGGGCTTCTGTAAGGTGCAATAAGAGATTTGAGAAGGTGTGGTGCTCCTCACTCCCAATCCCTTCATTCCCCAATGGTGAAATTTTGAATGAGGACCCCACTAAATTTTACGAGAAAAAAAGAAGAAATCCTCGACGCGAGTTTGAATGCGCAGACTTCACTTTCAGAGGTAAGTTTTCGGAGAACCTGTTGAATAACGCCTCAGTTTTCCCGCCACAGCTTCAGGCAGCCATAACAGCAGCTTAAAGTCCACATTACTGCTGTGAGTTAACCAAAATATGTGATCTTCGCCGCAATTTTGAGGCTATAATGCCAAGAAAGGAAATCGACGGTGAAAATGAAAGTGCAGCAGCCAAGGTCGACACGGCCTGGCTAACCTACTTTGTTGTTCATCATGCTGCTGGATACAAGGACAGCCTCATATATGAAACTTTCTCTCGTGCTTTGTAAATTTGCTTTCATCACTACAGTAACTCCAAGGACTGACTGCACACACACACACAAACGAGCTGGACAAAGATACAAGAAAGATAATGACGAAACTAGAGAGCCTCAGGCGAGGTTTGAAAGTTGTAGGTAGACCAACACAGTAACACCCTTATAACAGTTTCCTTTGGTCTATATTTAGCACTTATTTTTTTCTAGTCGTTAATTCTGCGCTTGAAGGCAAGGTTGTTCGCGGTGTTAGTATTGCGTGGCATTTAATATTAAGTATGGAATGTCTTGTAATATGTTGGGTATGTTGTAATAATTTTAGGAATGTCGGTAAATACTGTACATGAAATGCGTAGTGTATGGGCAGAAAATGTAGACTAGTCCTGTAGTGTTCGACTGTCTGACCGCAATACTTTTAAGTATTATGTAATACTGAAGTAGGTGTTATTTCTGAAATATAGTTTTACGTAATTAATGTTGATTCTCGAAATTGTGGGTTGTGAACGGTTTTATTAGTGTTTGTAATATTTAGTTTTCTTAAGGTTTGTGTAAGGCTGCAATAATGTTTTAAGGAACAACGCTTCAGTAATGTTGCTGTTTTAGTCATAAGTTGTGGTAATAGTAGTAGTATTAGGAATGCTTTAGTGATATTTCTGTAGTGTCAAGCAAGACGAGCCTGTTTGCAGTTTCAGGTAGTATTTAGGCGAGGTCTAGGCTACATTATTACAATGCTTTTATTTTTGCAAATGTCGTAGGCTTGTTTTTAAAATTCAGTATATTTCGACTTTACATACATTGCATTTCATCCTTTATAGGCCTTAACCTGTCAGTGCTCTCGACATTACACATTGGCTGATTTTTTCGAGTTACAAGACGTGCTTGATAAGAAAAAATAATTTAAGGGGAAGCTTCAAACCCGTAGGAGTCGTAGAGCTACTGGGAAATAGGCAGTCAAATTGAGCCAGGGAAAGAGAGAGCGGGTCGAATTTTTGATCAAGACCATCACCGACATTTAGGGACCTCCCTGGAGGGGTTGGTGGTAGGAGAAAGTGTTGTTTACACAAGGTACAGAGGTGAGCGGAGGTGGTGTGGACCATATGCTCGCCTGTTACCTCACTGACAGCTCACGTTTGTAGTTCATGAAATGCTTGGAGGGGGAGGGAGCTTTTTAGTTTTAAGATTTAGTAAATAATCATTCCACGGGAAGATAATAATAAAGGGAGTAGAGGATAGGTCTACTGTCTACCTGACTTTCGCCTTCAGTGTCTTGGTGTTGCGCAATTCTGGTAGTCGTGAAGCGTGACACACTTTGCACGTGACCACATCTTTTGTTCTCGTCAGCTTTTTGTGTGCTACACAAGTCGAGTTTAAAAAAAAAAAGGCGATACTGACTTATTACATAGTGTTGAAAAAGATTACTCTTTGTGGTTTCAAGTCAGGAACAATTGGTCTTTCGCTGCATTCACTAGGTTGCAACGGATGCACTGACGTCGTCCAGTGGTCTTTCTGCCTATTTCGATAACAGTGGAAAGAAAATATACGAAGTATTTAAAGTTTGCAACAGCTGTGCGACAACTTTCCGAGTGAGGTAGATGAGTTTGTTTATCTGGCATTATTTGAAAAAGTGCTGATTTTAAATTCCCATATTGACGTTAATGATTACAGGTGGCTTGAAATAGGCTAGTATTAATACATTTCTGAAGCCTCGAATGTAACGCTTAGTAAAGGAATTGTTGGGGAAGGTTATTTATAATTTTCTTTACGGCAGAATAGTATGTCGGTTCAAAGCGGTTTAATTAATGAGAAATGTTTCTTTTTAATGCGATAAGCACAAGGTCACCTGATGAAAAGGTCGATTTTTATGGAGGGTATGGGCACTCCCCAGATAATGGTTTGATAGTGATGCCCTTTCGATAATTTACTATAATTAGAAATGCCTCTGATAGGCTAGTAGGTATGTTATTTCTGTGATTTAATGAGTAAGAAAGTTAACATTTACCGTATAATCTGGCACGATCTTAGTCAAGTAAGTCATTTTAGATATAGGTTGGGTAGTAATATGCAGATGCCAGTTAGTTCGACGTAGACCTTTTAAATAACCTTACGGACTTGAACAAAAAAGATGATGTACACTGGACCTGGGTGGCCTTTATTGAGCAGCCGTGCGTGGGCATGTATTCAATAGTTGTTTATGTCTGACACATCTGGTAGGCTGATGCATGTAGCTAGATATGCCATTATTTATCGGTTGAGAATGTTATTTTTATAGAATTACGTTCTGATATGTTGTAAACGTTCTCATTTTGTGAGGTGGATAAGTTTTTTATGGTTAACCATTTATGATTTTAGACATTATACATTGAAATAATTTATTTCTAGACTTACATCTGTGGTAAATTATCCAGATTTAACCAGAAATAACCCAACGATGTCTGCGTGGCTTACCTACCTACCTGGAGGTAGGTAGGCTTACCTACCTACCTGGAGGTAATAGAACAAGACGACAAAATGATCGTTGTGGCGAGTATTTTAATGTTTCGTGTGCGGTATTAGGTTACCAAGGCCAAGCAGGTATAGATAATGGGAACGTTTGTCCCATGAGTTAGTTTATTGGTGTGGTAAATGTAGGTAGGTAGGTAAGTTTGTTTTTAAAAGTCGTAGAAATAGATCCTTCATGTAAAGGATTGAGCAGCACAAATTTTGTTGCGTACCTTGTCGTGGTTTACAAATTGTTAAAAGGAATACCGAAGGTTATCCCGAGTCGTTTCTAGGGGCCATCGCCCCCACTGTCCAGTCCCAGACTAGGCCTCCTGGTTGCTGGCCTGATCGATCAAGTTGTTGGTGCTTGCCTCCCGCTGTCCAACATATGAATCACAACCCGGTTGATCCCGAACTGCTTTTGAGGCATATGCGGAGCTGTCTCTTGCAGACAGCTAAGAGTTTGTTAGTAATCCCCTTTATACATGAAGGGGGAGGGTGTTATCATGATCCCATAACACTGCTCTGTTTACGCTCTCCCGATTTTCATTGGAGGTATCGTGCACCGTCTGTAAAGCTTCTTGTGTTCGTATATAGTTATTTTGGTGTACAGGTTTGGGACCAATCCTTCTAATATCTTCCAGATGTAGATTATGATGCATCTTTCTCACAGTTCTGAGGAGTAAGTTCTAGTGACTAAGCGCTCCCTGCAATTTAGGTGCCTGACATAGTTTATGCGAGCTGAGAAGGTTCTCTGCACATTCTTTAGCTCGGCAATTTCGCCTGCCTTGGAGACCGTTAGTACACAATATTAAAACCATTGAGAGAATGAGTGACTTAGAGTATCATCACTGGTTTGGCATCTTTGTTTTGACGGTTCTAGTTATCCAACCGATCATTTTTCTTAGTTACGATAAAACCTTCGTAGAGCGTGAGATCTGACCTTATCATTCTCAAGGTCTTAAATTTGACATGTTCTATTGAGTGGTTTGAACGTCTTGTACCCAGATCTTTTTTTTTTTTTTTTTCATTCGTGATGTAATAAAATTTTCCTTATTGACCATAAGTGTCAATAGCCCACTGGAAAACTTAGCTCATATGAGCTTGGAGGCTCACTGACTAATATGGATGCCACTTTCATACACATTTGAGTACCGTCTGCAAAAGTGTGCTAGTGCTATGATATGATTTGTCACTATCAAAAATGAAAATAAGGAAGTGGGGGCGAGTACCTTGCCTTGGGGAGCAACTTTCCACTGTAGCAACCCCTGATGTCATGTATTTTCCAGGTCTTTCTTATATAGGTACTTTGTGTAATATTTTGTGCTATTATAAATACATTGGTAATGGGCGTGCGTGCAAGGGGGGCCCAATGAACTAGGTGCCCTTGTGTATACTATATCTATGGTGCCATGTGTGACGCAGTTGCTATAAAATTAGTTGTAAGAGCTGCTAATTTTAATGAGCACTTTCAAGGAGAGGGAGATGTGCGTAGGATTAAATGACTGGGTGATAGCTTACAGCATCTTGAAAGTGAATGCTCCTTTCGAGACAGCCTAATTATTTTTGTTTGGCGCAGTTCCCCTCATCCTCCTAAATCTGTTGATATTCTCATCCCGAATGTCAAACTAATAAAGTAGTCAAGGTAACGAAATTGAAGGTTGCAGCATACATGCTGTGGGTTACCTGGATGTTCTTTTGTGGCGGGTAGGGGAGAGATCCTGTTTTTTAAAGGCTTATCTGCAGGCGCAGAATTGTTCTCGGCCACCGTTTTGATTGTAGAATAAGACGACAAAATGATCGTTGTGGCGAGTATTTTAATGTTTCGTGTGCGGTATTAGGTTACAAAGGCCAAGCAGGTATAGATAATGGGAACGTTTGTCCCATGAGTTAGTTTATTGATGTGGTAAAAGGTTAGTAGACAGCAACCATCCAAGGAAATACCATCGTGCTGTCATAAGTGTGAATCTAGAGCGTGTTTTTTAAATTTTTTGCACTGCCAGCATTACTCATCTTTTTGTATTTTGTTGTGAACATGCAAGTTGGGTAAATCATACAATTATACGTCCAGAATTTACATATCTTGACTTACCCTTCCAAATACTTCTTATTCCTGTAATATTTCCTTTTATTTTACGATGCCTGTTCGAAGACTGGTCCGCGGTGGAGCTAATCCCCAGAACCATTACCAAATTTAGTTTAGGAGCGTATTTTGGTAACAATCGTTCTGAAGTGGAATACAGCTTTCAAGGACATGAGAATAATATCTACGTGTTCATCATACCATCACTTCCTGGGGTCTTTATTCACCACAGTATGGCAAGGTTGAGTAGGATGCAGTAATTAGAGCAAGTGTCTTCTTGGGAATTCTGTTTCAGGTGAGTGGGTAAGTGGTGGTCAGGATGGAGTCAGCAGTGGCTGTGTTGGGTCGCTGAACTGGTGAGTTGGGAGATGTTGCGCCACAAAGGCTAAGAGCGTTGAGAGTATTGATTCGCTTTTTCGCGGAACTTGAAGTTGGTATTCTACTGGTAGGGGTGGTCCGATGAGTCATGTCTGGCCTCCTGTTTTATCACGAAGGACAGTTGCCTTTGCTCTCTCCTCGAGAGCAGTTATACAGGTATTTTGCTAGCCAAAATGTAATAGAACAATGAACTGTATAGTGTTACTTGCGATGCGTGTATTAATGCATGAATATCCACAAGCTGTTGGTGCTGAAGGTAAGTTGTATATATTGTACATTATTATTTTAAATATAAAACATTTTTAAGATAGGTATTATAAGATGGGTATTTTAAGCATGTGTAATGTTGCATTGTATACTCGTGTTAACATCGAAGTCTGATGCATATATATTACTATTACATCACTAAGGCCACTCTGCTGACGTTGCAAGCTCGCGAGTTGGAATCCACGTTATTAGCCAAACGAGTGCTGATAAAATACCGAAGCAGCAAAACGTGCTGAAGTAGTTATTTAATATCCTTTATTGTATGGAGGAAATAGCATAGAATCGTGTGGAATAGCGTTGTTGACTAGACATTGGCTTTCATTTAAATGCTTTACTAATAATGTTAAACTGAAATATTTGGAATTCTCCTAGAAAGGCTGACTTGGGACTTTGATAATGAAAGTTTATCCGTTTGGCGAGGATCAGACGAAAATAACTCAAGTTGTTAGGTAAGGACCTCTAATTGAAAGTTAGATGTATCTTAAAGCCTCAATCGGTGGCCTTGATAGTGACCTTGGAGTTTGTTAAAGCATTAGTAACTTGTGGCATTTCATTCGCGCACAAATTATCTCAGCATGGGGAAAGTTGGAAGTTATCAAAAGCTTGGAGTATTTTTTTTTGAGGGAAAACATATCACATTGGAAACTTTTGATATTGACGTTATAAACAGCTTGTTTTGGAAAACTAAGGACTTAGAGACAATCCTAGAGGTTGCTGGGAAATTTAAAGCTAGGAAATTGGACTTGTCATCGTACTTTCCCCTTTACTCTGTTATCAAAGACTACTGGTGAACATCTTAGACTCGTGGTTCCCTTACTAAAGAAGAAAGGGGGGGGGGTTCGATTTACATTAACCAGGACGATTGCGTAGACATGCAGGATTTGACTCCTCCCCTCCTGCCCTCACCTTGTTTCTATGCTCCTTTCCCTCTGTACCTCTATCTCTCCCCTTCACTTTTGTACCTCTGCCTCTCCCCTTCCCCTCTGTACCTCTGCCTCTCCCCTTCCCCTCTGTACCTCTGCCTCTCCTCTTCCCCTCTGTACCTCTGCCTCTCCCCTTCCCCTCTGTACCTCTGCCTCTCCCCTTCCCCTCTGTACCTCTGCCTCTCCCCTTCCCCTCTGTACCTCTGCCTGTCCCCTTCCCCTCTGTACCTCTGCCTCTCCCCTTCCCCTCTGTACCTCTACCTCCCCTTCCCCTCTGTACCTCTGCCTCTCCCTTTCCCCTCTGTACCTCTGCCTCTCCCTTTCCCCTCTGTACCTCTGCCTCTCCCTTTCCCTTTCCCCTCTGTACCTCTGCCTCTCCCTTTCCCCTCTGTACCTCTGCCTCTCCCTTTCCCCTCTGTACCTCTGCCTCTCCCTTTCCCCTCTGTACCTCTGCCTCTCCCTTTCCCCTCTGTACCTCTGCCTCTCCCTTTCCCCTCTGTACCTCTGCCTCTCCCTTTCCCCTCTGTACCTCTGCCTCTTCCTTTCCCCTCTGCCTCTCCCTTTCACCTCTGCCTCTCCCTTTCCCCTCTGTACCTCTGCCTCTCCCTTTCCCCGCTGTACCTCTGCCTCTCCCCTTCCCCTTTGTACCTCTACCCCTCTCCCTCCTATGCTTCCCCCATTGCCCTTCCCGTTGTCTTTCTAATGCCCCCTTTCCCCTGTAATGCCCCCCCCCCTTCACACTGCTAACCATTCGCCTCCACTTCTCACTTACTCTGCCCTCTTCAATTTACTATTTAACAGTTAGCACCTTCCTCCCCCCCTCCCGCCAACAACAATCAACCCCCCCCGCCAGACATGATCAATATTCCCCCCACCACCAACAATCAACAACCCCCACCAGTAACAAACAATCCACTAGCAACAGTCAACCCCCCCCTACCAGTAACAATCAACCCCCTACCAGCAACAATTAACACAGAGATGGTATCCATGGAGAGGTAGACAGTGTCCACGAGTTCATTTCTGGCATCATTGTTCGCCCTCTTTGGCGCTCACAATAGTTTGTAGCGGGGAGGGGGGCGCTTAGCCCCCCCTGTTACCACGCGTTTGTAACGGGGAGGGTGTTCCTACCCCCGTTCTCACGCCGTCTGTAGGGGTAGCGGAGGGAAGGGGTTAGTCACCCTGTTACCACGCGTTTGTTGCGGGGAGAGGGGTTGTGTCCCTCTCCGGAGACCCCCCCGTTCCTATTCCTCGGAAGACCCCCTTCCTGATCCACCTTCCACGCCTTCCGGGACCTCTCCACACCATACTCCCCGAGACGACCCCTCCACACATCCATCCCCCGAGACGATCCCTCCACACCTTCCCCCCCGAGACGATCCCTCCACACCTTCCCCCCCGTGACTACCCCCTACACATCCCCCATCCCCGAGACAACCCCTCCATGCATCCCCCCACTCCCGAGACGACCCCTCCACGCATCCCCCCCTCCGAGACGACCCCTCCACGCATCTCCCCACCCCCGAGACTACCCCGAGATGAACCCTCCACACATCCCCCCCCACCCCGGAGACTACTACTACTACTACGCATCCCCCCACCTTCGAGACGACCCCTCTCCACCCCCACCTCCGAGACGACCCCTCCACCCCTACCCCCGAGACGACCCCTCCACACCCCCACCCCTGAGACGACCCCTCCACCCCCCACCCCCGAGACGATCCCTCCACACATCCCCCAACCCCACGTATCCCGTGAGGTAGCAACAGGCACGCATAGTGTGACGGGGGCCTTCACACTCCATCTAGAAAGTGAAAATGAGGTGTTCAGGGTTGTTTAATGACGCCACAGTGCCGTGTGTTGAGAGGATGGTGTGGAGGGTGGAAGGTTGGGGGTTGAATGTAGAGGGTGCTGCTGCAACTCCACCTGCTCCTTCCATACGTAACGTACGTGTGTGTGTGTGTGTGTGTGTGTGTGTGTGTGTGTGCGTGTGCGTGTGCGTGTGCGTGTGCGTGTGCGTGTGCGTGTGTGTGTGTGTGCGCGTGTGTGTGTGTGTGTGTGTGCGTGTGTGTGCGCGTGTGCGCGCGTGTGCGCGCGCGTGCGTGTGCACAGTTCATGGTTCCGTCTGTGTGCCTTCACTCTTGTAATGTTTTTGGCTAGTGGTTGCTGTCGATTGGTTTGAAAGTCAGCCCGGCTGTTTGGTTTCACGATAGTCTGGCCAGCCCGGCTGTTTGGAGCTCGCTGTGGGGGGGGGGGGATCACCCTGACCCCTCCTCGAGACTGATCTTGCCCTAGGAAGAGAAGTACCTCCGCCGTATTTAGTAAGTAGAAGGTAATGGGAGGGGAGGAGTGAGCTCTAGTTCTTGGTCATGATCATGACCAGGAGAAAGTCATGACCCACTGCTCCCCTGGATTGCTACGTCATCTTAGTATTCCTTCGTAATCCTCCCCCTCTGTTGGTGTGGTAAACAAGCTTAGTCTCCAGGGTCCTACCTGGTCATGGCCAGGCTTATCTTGTACTTGCCAGGTTAACCAGGCTATTTCTGTTTTCAGTCCACTGCAGATTTTCTAACTCATCATGGTTAATCTTGCACTTGCCTGGGGTGTGTTCAGAGTCAACGCCCTACGTACCTGGAGGTTATTCCGGTTATCAACGCCCCCCGCGGCCCGGTCCACGACCAGGCCTCCCGGTGGATCAGGGCCTGATCAACATTTCGTTCCCAGAACAGGCCTCCTAGTGGATGATCAGATCAACCGCACAAAGTTCAGTGTAAGAACCACAGCCCAGCTGATCAGGCGGAGGCATTTTGTCTGGTTTTCCCTTGAAGACTTGGTGTTCTGGCAGTGTTTGTAATATGTTCAGGGATATAGGTGTGTATCTGACATTTCTTGCTTGCGAAGAACATAATAAAGCAAATGTCACAGCGGTCAGGAAAATGACGGAGTGATAATGCGGATTTTTGAAATAAGGGAAATAATGCCGATAGTGACTTATCAAATTGCTTGTGCGCTTGCTTAAGAGTACTTTTCAGTATTGACGGGAGAAATATCACAGCTAGAACAGATTGAGGTTATTTACGGCATGCATAGAGCCAGTGAAGCATTTAAATTACCTGAAACGCCTCAGTCCAAAGTAAGTACTCGCTGGAATGGAGGAGAGAGAGAGAGACTTGATAAAATGTACATGATAGTACTAGTACTGGTTCCAAATCTGCATACTGCCATAACATACAGGATTGAGATGTATGGGAGAACGTTTGGAATAAACCCAGTAAAGGGCAGGGGCGTCATGGGCAGCATCTGTGGTCCTACGCATTTTTAACATCTTGCCAGAAGATATCCATCATTGGAACAAGTGTAAAGTATGATGGATGTGTCGGCGGACCAGCAACAGCCTGGTTGACTAGGCAAGCAACAGACGAGCCTGGGAGTAGAAGAGCTCTGGGAACTCGTCAAAGGTATCTTTAAGAGGAAACTAGACAATTTCTTTCGCTAAGGGGAATTACCAGTAGATTCCTGGCTGCCTTCAAGAGGGAGCTGGGCAGATACCTAAAGTCAGTACCCGATCAGCCGGGCTCTGGTTCGTACGTTGGACTACGTGTGGCCAGCAGTAACAGCCTGGTTGATCAGGCATTGAACCACTGGGAGGTCTGGTCAAGGACTGGGCCGCAGGGATCGTTGACCCCCGGAACACCCTCCAGGTAGGTAGGTAGGTCAGTGCCAGACCAACCAGGCTATGGTGGATATGTGGCCAGCAGGCTGCCAGCACCAACAGCCTGGTTGACCAGGCTGTTGGTTTGACATGTCAAATGGATGTTTAAAAGTCTGGGACCACAGATATTGATACTGCTATTTTAATACTGAATTGAGATGCACTGTATTGCGACCTTTTTTTTTTTTCATTCTGGCTGTACCATCGAAGTAGGGTGACCCGACGAAGAAGAAAGCACTTTCACTGTCATGCATTCAGTCACTGACTTAGCAGAAGTGTGCTGACATCACATTTCAGATGATTCCAAATGGGCGTATCCCCACCCCTCCATCAGAGTGCAGGTACTGTACATAACACCTCCAAGACTCAGTGCAGATGCACTTACCCATGTGACAAAAAAAAAAATGGGTTAATATACCAGAATAATCAGTAAACGCTGGTTGGAGATTAAATATGGCTTAGTGTGGTGAAGGATTAGTTTTACAGGTTTTTCCATCTGTAGGTAGAAAGTCAGGTTCAGGAAATTGTTGATCTAGCAAGAAGAATGCCAGGTGAGTTACGTGAAGATATGCTGCCAGATGACCTCAGTGAACTAGATGATGAAATTTTGAAGGAAATCTTCATACTGCCATGCAATGTGTGGTATGTCAAGTACTCTGAGAAAAGCAAGGGAGCCACAAGTACAAGAATATTATATAAACATCGGTGGGCCTAGACTTTCCAGTCTGTTACCAGTAGATACTTGAAATATTACTAGAACAGTTGTAGAGGTTTTAAATAGGAAACTGGATGAATATGTTTGCGGCATGCCAGGCTGTAATGGATGTGTGGGCCGGTGGGTTAATGCCAACAATAAGAGCTTCGCTTGGCCAAGGGCCGGGCCGCTTGAATAGGAAAACTCCCGAATCGGGTAAATGAAGCATCAGTTGAGTATTCAAGCTGATGTGAACCGTCTTCCCATGGTATCATAGGCTTCAATACATTGTTCAAAAGGGACAAATTTACATTGCTTCAGGGTAAAAAAAATAAAAAAAAGTAAACACTAATAAATAAAAGCTAAAACTACTAGAATAATTCTAATGTAAAGACCGTGGGGAACTATCATTAGGTCTTGGGTTGGAAAAAAAAGAGTTAACTAGTGAATGATAAATGATTGGCTGCTTAACGCACTTTTTTTCTGGGAGGGGTGCCACTCCCCACATGGTGCTTGCCTAAGGACCCAACATATCTTTTGGCATAAATAGTGGAATATTTTCTCTCCTCTAAATTTGCTGACATGGAACGAATTATGGATTGTGAAATAATGTTTAGTTTCACTTTTGTAACCAATTTATGTAATACGAGTAAATTGGTGACAATAGAAATTGAATATTCTTAAGTTCTCAATAACGAGGAGGTTGAAGAATTAAACATGTGCAACATCTGGGTATCTTTATTTTTAGAAGTTTCAAATAAAATATACCCAGATGTTGCACATGTCTAATTCTTCATCTTGTTGGTATTGTATACCATTGATGTACAATGAAAAGGTTCTAGTACTTTGTTCTTGTGGTAGGGTTTTTGTTTATGTACATTCTTTCTTCCACAAAAGGCTTTAGTGTCTTGATAGTTTAACCACATTCTTCCGGCAATACAGAGAAGCAGTTGGTAGTCTTGACAACAATTTTTAAGAATTTTGTCATCTTCATCTTCAATGCTTTTTTTTTTTTTTACAGACCAATTTCCATCCATTGCGGCTGGTATTCTTTTCCTTGTTCAGGGGATTAATCTCTCTCTCTCTCTCTCTCTCTCTCTCTCTCTCTCTCTCTCTCTCTCTCTCTCTCTCTCTCTCTCTCCTCTCTCTCTCTCTCTCTCTCCTCTCTCTCTCCTTCTCCTCCTCTCTCTCTCTCTCTCCTCTCTCTCTCTCTCTCTCTCTCTCTCTGAAGTTCTATCTCCTTCTCTCTCTCTCTCTCTCTCTCTCTCTCTCTCTGAAAGGTTCTATCTCCTTTCTCTCTCTCTCTCTCTCTCTCTCTCTCTCTCTCCTCTCTCTCTCTCTCTCTCTCTCAAAGGTTCTATCTCCTTTCTAGCTTCCTCCCTCTCTGCTGTCACGTCCTTCAGCTGTGCTATACTCCAGTATATCCTTAACACTTCGGTGGTACAAGCACTGAGAATCCACTAGGCACGTCTACATAGGACATTGTCAGCATTTTCCTCAAATTCTTATTCTCCCTGACTTTCTCTCTAATTCTCTCTACTCTTGCTCCTCTCTTCTGTCTGTTCTTTCTTTCTCTCGATATTTTTTCTCCCTACTCTTTCTTCCCTTTAATTCTTATCCCTACCATCCCTTTTTCATCGAATCAATTGTGTTTTTGAAAGTGTTCTGGAATTAGCTTTTATGAATTGATGTTAGGAGAGTGTGAATACGTATGCAGTAATATATACTGCGTTAAAGCGTATGTTACAACATGGCATTTTTAAATAGTTCACCTTTGCTAAAGTGGGCATACTGTAGAAATGTTAAATTAAGCACCCTTCTGTTGTTGGGTGCATGTTAAAGAAGAGAGCATGATGATGTTCACCACTAGTTTGTTCTAAGGTAAAGGAGACGGCATGGTAAACTGGCCACACCATACTCCTTTATACAAACTATTGTGTTTGTCTAGCACAGTTCGATTTTACCTCAATAAATGGCTTGAAAGTTCATGGAAGTTTGATCATAAGTCATGAAGATCAGGTCACTTTAGCCATTACTACAAGAACATCAGTTATAGAGGTACGATAAAGCTCATGGAGCTGGGAGAGTAGCCCTAGTAGGGACCAGCAAAGGGGCGGTGCTAGCTGTGAATCGACCACTGCAACAACAAATAGTCGAGTACAGGAAATCACTTCAGAATGGGTAAGCCAGCCTCTGCTGCCATGGCCCGCCGGAGCGTCATTGCCTATCCCCACTCACGTGTGTTCTTAAGTGTCGTGCCTCGCCTTAGTACGGGCACCCCTGGCAGATGGCATTTTTTTTTTTAACCCTGACTAATAAACTAAGGAGGATTTAAATAATTTTTTACAATTATTTAAATCCTCTTCATTTGGTCATTTGTCTTAAAGCAGTTGGCAGAACACGAGCTTTATTGTCTTCAGATTATAGGCTAAATTGATTTAAAGGCCGGTCAGGACACAGCAGTCAGGTGACGTCGTTAATTTTTTATACACGTGCCTTATTGTGTTCCATAAAAGAAAGACCAGTTAACCTTAACGCCCAGGTTCTTAACAAGCTTCTTTCACTTGGTTTGATGTTTGCGTTTTGTATAGTGTCCCTTTTGTATTTCCCTGTTTTATATTGATGATAAAGCCCCTGGTGGGTTAAACTTTTCCATAATTAAAATAAAAGATCACTGCAACACGCCTGCTAGCCCATACATTTGTCTAATTGTTACAACTACACTGGGTTCTCTTCAGAGACGCTACTTGTTTTGTTGCACTCGTGTAGTATCAAACCATTGCTATCATATATGCTTAATCCGCAGTTCTTTAATTCATTACTCAGTCCTGTTTTGGTTACTAACATTTTCTCCATGTTTTTTTCATTCCGGTATTTATTCACATTTAGTGGTGTAAGTAAAATGACACAAGTGCAGCTAACGTGACATTTTATTGTGGTAACGTTTTGCTCTCCGGGAGCTTTGTGAACGTTTCGCTCCTGGAGAGCGAAACGTTGCTTCAATAAAATGTCACCTTATGTGCGTTTGTCCTTTTACCTACATATTGTCGGTAATTCTACCAGCATTAATACATTTTGTGATGCCACAACTTCATCGAATTTGCTTTTATAGTTAAAGGGCTCTTGATCCAAGAAATTGCCTACTCTCCTTCCTTGCATCAAATATAATTGACTCCCATTTCCCAGGCTGTATGAATCTTTCACGGGTTTAATGCCTTGCCCTGAAAATATTTTTTTAGGGTCCATCTGACCAGTGTACGTGAGGGCCCAAGATAAATCAACAGCAGCCTTCATTCATGGAGTCCTTTAAATAAATGTTTAGCGTTACTGGGGAAAAGTCAATATAATGATATAAAACACCAAGGTAGCCATACGTCGTTGTTGCTTTCAAGGCAGGAGAGAACAGAGTTGGATAATGTACAGTTGCCTTACAGTGGCCGCATAAACTTCTTAAACTATGACTCGCCAAATCGTAATGATGAATGGTTTGAAAAACCGACATGTTGAAGATTGAGACACTTATGCAGCATATGGGAATCTTTATTCAGGAAACGTTTCGCCACACAGTGGCTTCATCAGTCCAATACAAAGAGGAAGGCGTAAGGAGAGGAGGAGAATGAGGTAATCAGTCCCTCAACCTGGAGTCGATGTGTTCAGTCCATCAATCTGGACTGAACACATCGACTCCAGGTTGAGGGACTGATTACCTCATTCTCCTCCTCTCCTTACGCCTTCCTCTTTGTATTGGACTGATGAAGCCACTGTGTGGCGAAACGTTTCCTGAATAAAGATTCCCATATGCTGCATAAGTGTCTCAATCTTCAAATCGTAATGACACGATGGTATGGTTTTCTTAAACCGTGGTAATAGGAACTCCTCACAGTACTTGGATTACTCTGTAATGGAGAGAGAAATACCTGATATATGCATAAAAGATACATATGTAAGGGCCTGGGCCCTTACATATGTATCTTTTATGCATAAAATCTTATTTTTATGCATAAAATCTTATTTTATGCTATAAAATCTTATTTTATGCTATAAAATCTTATTTTTTTTTATATTTTATTTAAAAAACTTAGTACACATTATACATGTGTGCTATACATAATTCACTTAAAAAAAAGTGAAGCATTAAATAAGAAAAACAAGGAACTCCACATTTCCTATCCCAGCACTGAACATATACATAAGAAACACACGTTCTACTGGGCCTATATGATACCCCCCCCCCCAAATAGTCCAACCGGAACACACAACATACATATAACTAAACATAGAACAACCCACACCTGAACATACAGGTGGCTTTATCATATCCATGAAATACAGCCATATCTTAAACACAAAATAGCTATATAATCTAAAGCGTGGCACTCTTATTCATATTGTGTATGAAACTTTATATACAAAGACATTCACATATAAACTAATGCATTGCACACTCATTTGTATTGTATATTAACATTTTATGTACAAAGACAAAATTACAAGATAATAAAAGAGAATATATATATTTAAATTGGGACCAAAATATGCAGAAAGCTAATAATTAACATAAGACTTTTACAGAGCTAGAATGTATAATCACAAAACACCTAAGACCCCTACCAACCCCCTACCTAGTTTCTAAAACAATTATATACCCACAAAAAACATACCTTTGCCTGTATACAGTGATATTGGTAAAGGTGCATAAGTGATAAAAATTACATGTGATATCACAGGTTGACAAAGGAACAAAAGCTGTGCTGCCCAAGGAACTTGAATGCCAAAGATTACAATATAGGACATTATATGTCCCCCCTCCACACAGCGGTGACCGCTACTCGTATACAAAACAAGGTGAGAACCTTCAAAGACCTGACATAATAGACAAAATCCAGGAGATAACTGTGTAAACTGTTGCAATCTTAGGCAAATGAAACCTGGTGCCCTTCATCAGAGAGGCGAATGGCAAACCTCATGGGGTAGCCATTGTACAAAAGGAAAAACACAAGACAAAATTTTCACTCGCTCACTAAAAAGGTATGCTTATTAACATTCCCCTAAAAGGCCAGTATAACTTTGTACTGTAAGCAGTGATATCAGCATGACATCCGCTTACATTTGACTAAAACAAATACCCAATGGGAATCCCAAGAAAGACCCAACATACTTCACCATACCCCGATGGCGGGAACCGGTTCATTCTTGTAAGAGGCTGAAACATATTCGGAATTATTACAGTTTATCTGTATTGTCGAGATGCATGGCTAATTTAGAATCAATCCAAAATTTCAGTTCCACACACGCCACATCCATACACACTCAGACGCACGGAACCATCCATAATACATGCCACTCACTAAATCCCACCCTCCACCCTGAAGTCCCGAAACATACCGTTTAGTGCTACCATGGGGGGAGTCCAGCCCCTCGTTGCCTTGTCCCACTCCCAGTTGCAGCAACCTTTGAACTGTAAGATTCCGATAGTTTGCAGGAAAACTGTTATCCCACCTTCTACCATATGAGTTTATTTCTACAAGATGTTTTGTAGATGCCCACCGCTATCGCCCTGACCCTAACTGATTCCCCAGTTTCCCTCGTACTCCATGAGATATAGAGGAAATCAGCCACCACGTACATTATTGATCTTCGTACCTCCCTTGACACTCTGCTAACATCCAATGTTAAGGCCCGTAAAGTTGAGATACTTCCCCCGCTAAGAAAATTGAAAACCCGCCCCAACCACGAATGAACTTTGTCCAAGGTATCACAAAAGTAGACTGCATGAAAAGCTGCTTCTTCTAGACTGCATTGTAAGCAATCTGCCTCCCTTACCAAACCCATCCTACTTAAGACCGATTTTGATGCTAAAATCCCCATAACAAATCTGTACACCAATTCACGAACCCTCGGTGCCAACTTAAGTTTACAAAACCCATCCCATATTTCCCCCCCCCCAATTATACAGTGGAAAAACAAACAACCCCTGCACAATTTCCTTACAGCAACATGTGCTGACCATTTGATCCATTGCGCATTTCTCAACTTTAACAACAAACACATGTCCTCACACTCGATTAGATTAATTCCCTGCCGCCCCACCATTTGCACATTCGACCATGACCTGACCCACCCAGATGCCCTTCTCACCTCCCGTCCTAAGTAACCGCTGCTTTACATAGAGGGCCTTCGACCATGCTTTTCCGAAACCCCAAACATAACGTAAAACCCTCCTTTGCAGTTCCTGAATATCCACATCTCTTAAAGGGTACACCTCAGCCACACCCCATACCTTACTATAAGCAAGTGTATTAACCACTACTACCCTCTGTTGCAATGAAACATCCCCAGCTCTTAACCCCCGAAGTCATCCTAAAGCCTTGTTTACCACCAATTTAGAATTTACCCTTCGCCCCTCCCTCTCATCCGCCATGTAGACAATACCACATATTTTAAGTTGCTCCACGACTGACCACCCATACCTTTCGCCCAACCCTCCCCCACCCGCCCACGTAGCCACCTCCAATAATTTTGATTTTGGCTTGTTGACACACATGCCAGTCTCTGCCCCAAAAAACTTAACAACCCATCCCACGGTCTGCAAGTCGTCCTCCCCTTTTAACAAAATCGTGGTATCATCTGTGTGCCTGACCACGCGCTGCACGGTCACTGCCCAGCGCCCCACGCCCCAAATCACCATAAAAGGGGTTTTGCATACAAGCAAAAAGCAGCTGGGAGAGGGGACACCCTTGCCTCAAACCCCTTTCCATACAGACCGGCTGCCCCAACTTACCGTTTACCTGTACTCGTATGATTGCCGAGGCATACAAAGTATCAACCCATCTTACAACCCTCTCTCCAAAACCCTGCTTCAATAAAATAAACCTCGAGAAATCCCTATCAACACAGTCGTAAGCATTTTGCCAGTCAAGCCCGAGGACACCCCACCTTGACATTTCTCCAAAAACTCCCTAATATGTACATGTCCTTCCCTCATGCTCCTACCTGGTATGCCTAGCTGTCCCTCGTGAATAACTGACCCGATGACCTTCCTCATCCTGTTTCCTAAGACTTGCAAAGATTTTATAGTCCGAACACATAAGAGATATTGCTCTATATGCACTCAGACCCCTCCCCCCTCCCTTTTTGGGCACCAACACAACTACCCCAGTACTTTGTGTCATACCCAGCCTCCCCTCCATGAGCATGCAATTCAATACATCAAACAATGCTTAATACTTCCCCAATGCACCCTATGAAAATCATTAGAAATGCTCTCTATACCTGGCGCCTTTCCTTTACTCATACTAAAAATCGCCTCCTCTACCTCCTCCACTCGAATCCTACCTTCTAGAACTGTCCAATCCCTGTCACTTATAACTTTTCTGAAATCCCTCCCCACCAGGCCACCTGCATGAACCCCCCCTACTCCCCGCCAGAGCTTGTCCACAAACCAAAGATCAGCATAAAAACTCATGCTGTCCGTGGTGGGGAGTATCTGACCCGACAGGTAACCACCCAAACCCATGCATACTTCCAATTGCAAGAGGTATGTTGCCTGTTGTCTGACCCTAAATTTTCGCAAGACACAACCTGAAGGTTTGTCACCCCATAGCACCTCTTCCATGCCCGCTCTAACCGCATTGAAATGCTCATTGTGAATTTCGGCAAGTCGACTGTGAAGATGTTCAATGTCGTCATACCGGATACTACCGCTTCCCACATAATCATTTAGCTGTCCCTCTAGATAATTTTGCAGCCCATACCTCCACCTCGCCTCCTCCCTTCCCAGACGCCTATAGTAACTTGCCATCCCGGGCTTGGCACTTGTTTCCCACCATTCTAACGAACATTCACCTGCCCTCTGAGCTTCCCAGAGATTCATCCACCAATCCTGAAAAGTGGACCCCTCCCCCTCCCCCTCCAAGAGCTGCACGTTCAGTTTCCAATAACCTGGATAAAGCCGGATCATCCCATTCCAGTCCAAGTCCGCTAGCACTGCACGATGGTCCAAAAACCCCACATCAATGGTTTGAACTCGCCCTACTCGAACTCCTTGCGTTACAGTCTCTCCAGACGGGCCGCGTAGCCTTGTCATATAAACGCATGTTCCACCCCCAACCCTCCTTGCCCTACTATGTCGTTGACCCCTACATCCCCCATCAAATTTCATAAGACAGGCAGAATGCACCCAGCCCCCCTTGGCTCAACGTCACCATGTCGTATAATGCAATTCCAATCCCCACCCATGATTGTTATTAAGGGCAAGCCCCAAGTGTGATATGTTAAATCATTCCTCACGAAATCCACTTTAACTTTTGTGTTGCTTTCCGCGGGCATATAGACTCCAATAAAACAAACTCTAACCCCTCCCCAATACCCATCTACCCTTCCCACCCTCCCACCTCTCCCCTCCTCCCATCCCAAGACACACCAAGGGCTAGACTCCTTCACTGATATAGCCACCCCTCCCTTAAATTTGAAAGAATTACTTACATTTGGTAGCCTTTTAATCGTAACTCGACCAAACCTGTAATTGTGTTCTTGTATGAGACGTACATCCACAGCATAACGCCTCAAAAACCACTCCATCCATGCACTCTTAACCTCCGCCCGTAGGCCATTGCCATTGATGGTGACACTTGAATTTACAAAAAAAAGGTGGTTTTCCTCTGTTTGTGGGTCTTTCCCGTTACCACTCATACATTACACTGACCTTTGGCATTCAACTTCTCAAGACCCCCACCCCCCATGCCCTACCTGTATGCTGGGCGCGTGCAACAACCCCTTCGGTAAGAGGACCTCTTGGCTACATTCGTCCACGATACGATTTCTTCCCCGGACGCTGGCCTGGTGTCAAGACCTCATCCATATCTGACACTCCCGCTGATCTTTGCGGGAGCCACCATCCACATACATCTCGCCAGACGAAGCCTCCTGGTGGACCTCCACCACCACCCCATGCGTCCGTGTCATTGTGGTTTTCCCCCACATTTGGCGATTCCTCCGTCGCTAACTCACGACACTCTGGTGAAACATCAGGACCATGCTCTGTCCCATCCAGGAGGTCATGCAGCATGTCCCCCAGCAACTTGTGTCAAACCCTCAGGCTCCACAGGCCTCACAGAAAGTGTGGGCATGGTCGTGGCATCCACCGACAGGGTGGCACACATCGTACACTGCATCTCCTCTTGTTGCATCTCTTCACTCCAAAGCTTAGAACCTTGTCCAGCCGAGGAACCAGACTCAGGCTCGAAGGCCTCAGCTTGTAGGACCACAGGTGAAGGGTCCCGGGTACGGACAACTAGGCGACAGGAGCACTGAGCAGCCATATGGTCATGTGCATTGCATAACCTGCATGTCTTCCGTTGGCCTGCGTAATGAACAAGCACCTGGGTTCTGTATGTCTCCAGATGCACGCAAGATGGAATTGGCTGTTTTAACGCCATCTTGATGGTGAAGGAGCCCTCCAGGAGCCCCTTGTATGAGCCCCTCTCTCCACACTCCCTTGGCCGTTGCATGCACCGTTCCGTATCTGGCAAAAACTTTCCGAAGATCGTACTCCCTCAGCCTCGAACGGCACGTTCCTCGCCTTGATCCAGGTAACATATGTGGAGATGTCACGTGGACAAACCTCTACAGCTGAATTCACCACCATTCTTTTTTCTTGAAAAGCTTGCACAATCTTGTAGTAAAAGCCGGCATTCACGAATTTCACAAATACCCTCGACATCCCATTGAGAGCTACGCCATATAGTTCCTCGTTGGGGATGCCGTAGACATCGCGAATAATGCACGGCAATAATACATGCATCGTAGCACTACAGAGGGAGCCACTTATGAACTCAACACAGACCATGTTGACTCTCCATCCCTGACGGTCCGCCATCTTGCGTATTGTACGCCACCATGTGTATGCAGGAGCAGGCTCAGAATGCATCCTCCCAGCCCGCAGGTTGAGAGGAATGAGAGCTGGATATGTACAGTTGCCTTACAGTGGCCACATAAACTTCTTAAACTATGACTCGCCAAATTGTAATGACACGATGGTATGGTTTTCTTAAACTGTGGTAATAGGAACTCCTCACAGTACTTGGATTACTCTGTAATGGAGAGAGAAATACCTGATAATATATGCATAAAAGATACATATGTAAGGGCCTGGGCCCTAACCTGCACACTGCTATAAAATCTTATTGGAGTGAAAAACATGAGAGAAAGTAAAGAATAACCCCAGTGAAGAGAGCAAGGGGGAAAGATATGGATAAAATTCGAAAAGGGTCAGCATTCGTTTTCCAAGACTAATATCGATAGATATCAGAAATACTACTGGAACGAAAATAGAAATTTTCAATAAGGTGAACTGTTTTCTTTTAAAACTGCCGGATCAGCAAGCTTGTGATAGCAGTGGGCCTGTGATGACCAGGCGGTCATCGAGAAAGCCTGACCTCAGGCTGGGCTGCAGGGGTAGAAGAGTCCAGGAAACCCAACACAAGTGAAGGGAACGTCAATACCTACATATTGCAAGAGTACCGCTTTGTTCAACCTACTCTTGCTAGGGAATATCAGGAAAAAAGTTTACCCTCATAAGGAAAGTATGTAATTTACTCAATCCAATTTTCTTACCTTACCAGTGTGCTAAAATTTGACTACTATTTAGTTAATATTTATCACTAATTGCATGCAAATGAACTTTTTGGCTACCATACAGTGCTCGTCACGGCATTATGCCGCCCCTCCCCACACGTACTAAAACAAACATACCGTGAAAGAGTATATTATATATATATATATATATATATATATATATATATATATATATATATATATATATATATATATATATATATATATATATATATATATATATATATATATATATATTTGCACACTTGCTGAGGTTTTAATACTTTGTGCTGCGTCCTTTACGCCAAATCACGTCCCTCAGCCATGTAGGAAGACACTCACAAATTCTTGAGGGTTTGGGGAGGTACATTATTCGATGCCTCATGTAGAGCATCATCCAGCTGCAGGATGGAACTGATTTCCTTGCCTAGTAATCTTCGTTTCATTATTGACCAGAGGGCTTAGATCTGGGGAATTGCCTGGCCGGTCATTAAAGAACCTCACTTCATGGTTCTTAAGCCACTGAACTACAGATTTGGTGGTATGACATGGTGCGCCGTCCTGCATAAAAACCGTAGCCCCACACTTGTCAAACGCCTTAGGTAAATTGTCACACAATAACTCCAGGTAATTATACTGGTTCATATACTTCTTTTTTTTTTTTTTTGAGAAGCACAGTGAGTTTACAAACACTCTGAGTACTGACACCCCCCCTAACCATGAGCAAGCCTGGGTGTTTGGTGGTCCCACAGGTGTAGCATGGGTCTAGTGGGTCACTATCTCTGGGCCGTTACACATGTCCCCCACGGTTACAGGTGAAGGTTGCTTCATCGCTCCAAAGTACTTCAGACCACTGTTGAGGATTCCAGTGAAGATATTTCTTTGCATAATTCAGCCTACGTTTCTTCTGTGGCTTGGAGAGGATTGCTTTCTTAACCTGACGGTGAGTACTGTTGCCCAGTTCTGACACACGTCTGCTAACAGTTCTTACAGACACCTTGAGGCACGATGTGGGTTCTTTTCTTTCAATTCTCTAACAGTTATCTTAGGTGTACTCTCTAACTGCTTCTGTAACACAGTTAAGGCACGAACAGATGTCTTCTTCGAGGGACCAGGCTGAGGTTTGGCAGACGGTATCTCGACACCGCCACCAGCCTTGAAACACTGCACCCAGTTCCTCACTGAATGCTCTCTCTCACTCTCACTCTCTCACTCACTCTCACACTCTCTCTCACACTCTCTCACACTCTCACACACACTCTCACACTCTCACACTCACACTCTCTCTCACACTCTCTCACACTCTCTCACACTCTCTCACACTCTCTCACACTCACACTCTCTCACACTCACACTCTCTCACACTCTCTCACTCTCTCACACTCTCACACACTCTCACACTCTCTCTCACTCTCTCACACTCTCTCTCACTCTCTCTCACTCTCTCACACTCTCTCTCACTCTCTCACACTCTCTCACACTCTCTCACACTCTCTCACACTCTCTCACACTCTCTCACACTCTCTCACACACACACACACACACACACACACACACACACACACACACACACACACACCAACATTCTCCACTATTTCTTTCGTCTGGTGACCAGCTTTGTGAAGTCCTATGATTTGAGCTATAGTTGCAGGTGTTAACTTCCTTTTACCCATAATCAAATGTGTATGAGTTAAAAGTGCAACACTTCCTCTCACCACGGCAGCCACATGAGCACTGAGGAGTCACTGTGGAGTGTGACGGGAGGCCGTGACGTCATGCTAATGGCTTCTACCCGGCATAATGCACTGACGAAAAAAGACCCCCCTTGATGGTAGGCCTTTGGTTTTCGTCACGGCATTATGCAGGGGCACTCACCCGGCATAATGCCCTGACGAGCACTGTAGGTCAAATAAAACATTACATTCTTCATTGTTGATTAATCATGCCCGGGAAATGATCTTTATCTCTTTTGGGCCATCAAAGTAGCTACCCTGTATTATACTGTTGTGTGTGTGGGGGGAAGCAGGTCTGTGGAGTAGTAGCAGTGGTGGTGGTGATGCAACAGCAAATAGTGATACTACAGGAGTAGAAGCAGTCGTTGTGCAGAAGTTTTGATGCTGCTACAACAGCAGCCGTGGTGGTACTGCGGGAGCAGCAGCAGCAGCAGCAGTGGTGGTGCAGCCGCTTCAGCAGTGCCGTCATAGCAGCAGTGGTGGTGGTAATTGTGTAGGTGTTGCAGTTTTGCTGGTGCAGGTGTTGCTGTGGCAGTAGTAGTGGTGCATGTGTTGCATTGGCGGTGGTAGTGTTGCATATTGGGGTATTGCAGTGGTAGTGTAGACGCAACGGTGGTTGTAGGTGGTGGTGGCGGCGGCGGCGTAGGTGATGCGGTAGTGGTGGTGATAGTGGCGTAGGTGATGCGGTAGTGGTGTAGGTGATGCAGTATTGGTGGTGGTAGTGGTGTAGGTGATGCGATGGTGGTAGTGGCGTAGGCGATGCGGTAGTGGTGGTGGCAGTGGCGTAGGTGTGGTGGTGGCGTAGGTGATACGGTAGTGGGGTAGGTGATGCAGTATTGGTGGTGGTAGTGGTGTAGGTGATGCGATGGTGGTAGTGGCGTAGGCGATGCGGTAGTGGTGGTGGCAGTGGCGTAGGTGATGCAATGGTGGTAGTGGCGTAGGTGTGGCGGTGGCGTAGGTGATACGGTAGTGGGGTAGGTGATGCGGCAGCGGCGTTGGTGCCAGTGGTGGCGTAGTTGGTGGTAATAGTGGCGGTGGTAATAGTGGCAGTGGTGGTAGTGGCGTAGGGTAGTGGTGATAGTGGCGTAGGGTATTGTTGCAGTGGTGATAGTGGCGCATGTATTGTAGCAGTCGTGGTGGTAGAGGCGTAGGCATTGTTTGTGGTGGTGGTAGAGGCGTAGGCATTGTTTGTGGTGGTGGTAGTGACGTAGTTACTGGTGCCGTGGGAGTGGCGTAGTTATGGTAGTGGCATAACAGTTGGTTGTGGTAGTTGTGGCATATACGTAACAGTAACAGTAGTAGTAATGACGAATCAGCAACAAGGGTGCTGGTAGTTGTAGGCGTAGCAGCAGCCGTCATCGCCGTAGTTGCGGCGGCAGCAGCAGCAGTAGTCAGGGTCTACCTGTGGCTCGGCGGCGTGTCTGGTGCCGCCGCCATCCACATCGATCCTGTGGCTCGTCTCTTCCCCCTCCCATCACCTCTCCCTTGCCTGAAGAGGGGGTCAACCTCCCCCCCCCTCTTTCCGTTCCAGCAACAGCTTCTCTCAGGCCCTCCCTCTCACTCGCTTCTCTCAGGCCCTCCCTCTCACTCGCTCCTCTCAGGCCCTCCCTCTCACTCGCTCCTCTCAGGCCCTCCCTCTCACTCGCTCCTCTCAGGCCCTCCCTCTCACTCGCTCCTCTCAGGCCCTCCCTCTCACTCGCTCCTCTCAGGCCCTCCCTCTCACTCGCTGGCTCGTCTCGCCCCTCACTGGTTATTTTCGCACCTTTTACTGGCGTCTTTCATCCCCTCCCCCTTCCTCATATTGCATCCACTTTCCTCCCAACTTTCCCCCTTCTTCCTCATGGGTTCCTTACCGCGTGTCCTCCCTCATGGGTTCCTTACCGCGTGTCCTCCCTCATGGGTTCCTTACCGCGTGTCCTCCCTCATGGGTTCCTTACCGCGTGTCCTCCCTCATGGGTTCCTTACCGCGTGTCCTCCCTCATGGGTTCCTTACCGCGTGTCCTCCCTCATGGGTTCCTTACCGCGTGTCCTCCCTCATGGGTTCCTTACCGCGTGTCCTCCCTCATGGTTCCTTACCGCGTGTCCTCCCTCATGGGTTCCTTACCGCGTGTCCTCCCTCATGGGTTCCTTACCGCGTGTCCTCCCTCATGGGTTCCTTATCGCGTGTCCTCCCTCATGGGTTCCTTATCGCGTGTCGTCCTTCATGGGTTCCTCATCGCGTCCTGTTATCGTGGGTTCCCCTTCCTCGCGTCTTCCTCATTATGGGTTTCCTTTCCTCCTCGTGCCCCCCTCCCCCTCTATTCTCAACCTTCCTGTGTATCGCACACCTTTCACTGACCAAGCCACCTCACACTGCCAGCTTGTCAAGGTTAGTAGTAACCGTCACCGCGGCCTGGACCTCTGATGAGGCTTCCTGCTTGATGGACTTGTCAGTCAGGCTGTTGGTGCTAGCATATGCAATTAATCATAGGTACAACAGTGTAGCTGCCGAGTAACTAACTTAGTTCTCTCCATTATACTTTAGTTACGTCGTAGTATGTTCATTGCCCCTGCTTGTGTTAGCACTGCTTTATATTTGACTGATAGCTGAGTGACCACGCAGTTAAAGTGATCTGTAAATATCGCTAGGTGATTAACAGAGAAGCGTAGGTGCTGGGTTCGATATGGGGGAAGAGTGAAAGTGGCGACAACACTGATACGTGAGACTGTTATCTTGTATTGGTGAACAAAGACGGAGCCCGGCCCTTCTGATGTCTGCCGTGTATGCCAGCCTTGACTAGACTGATTCAGCCTATGACCAGCCGGGTGGTGTTCAAACAACCACGTGACACTAGGGTGATGGACAGGACCCACAAGGGATGACATACAGAGGAATACTTATTGACATAGGTAGAATCCTTGAAAACAATCACAGGTATTCTCACCACTACTGATAATGAGTTTCAGACGTTGTGAATAAATAATATTTTAAATAGGTTTGTAACCTAAAACAGATTCAAACTTAACCCAACAGTAAACTTTCAGAAATTGACGTTGGGAACCACGTTTGGAAATTTCAATATTAAAGCGAGGATAAGTTGTCCCCACACTGATCTGTGACGTGACTTGGACCTCACGTGAGAGGCAGCATATTCGTCTTCCTAATTTTTTGCCCTGAAGGTCGAGCTTGTGCAGCACCACCCATCCTGTGTGTGAACATATCGCTATGACTGCAGCACCACCCATCCTGTGTGTGAACATATCGCTATGACTGCAGCACCACCCATCCTGTGTGTGGACATATCACTATGACTGCAGCATCACCCATCCTGTGTGTGTGTGTGAACATATCACTATGGCTACAGCACCACCCATCCTGTGTGTGAACATATCGCTATGACTGCAGCATCACCCATCCTGTGTGTGTGAGCATATCACTATGACTGCAGCATCACCCATCCTGTGTGTGTGAACATATCACTATGGCTACAGCACCACCCATCCTGTGTGCGAACGTATTACTATGATGTCAGTATCACCCATCCTGTGTGAATATACTTTCCTAGTTTGTCAAACACCTAAATTACTATCGGCGTTATAGGCCACTAGGTTTGTACCCCTTGCAACGTTGGCGAGAGATACATTATAATCTACATATGGAAAATTATAGGAAGATTTGTCTTAAATCTACAACAAATTCCCCATGAAAGTAAGAGGCATGACAGACGGTGCAAAATTCTCTCGATGAAAACTTTGTGTGCACTAGAGACAACCAGACCCCTGGTTGTCTTTAATAAAGAACCGGACAAATTTGTCATTCCTTGATCAGCCAGGCTATGGTGTTTGTTGGATTTTGTGTGGCTGTACCGAAAGCCTGGTTGACCAGGCTGTTGGTAAGTAACGACCTCATGTTATGATGCATATAAACATTGGCTGGGTCAAAGTACTTCGGAAATGGGAAAATTCACTCACCCTCACCATTACCAACGATTATTTCATCTTTGGGACCGCGTCGCGAGGGCGTTGACCCTCGCAACACACTCCAAATAGACTCCAGGTAGATACACTACCATGGTGACTGTAGCACCACTCATCATGGGATGAGATGACAAATTACAAACTTGATGGAATAGCACACTCTGCAACACAAACTAGAAGAGTTTTGAAACTGGGAGAGCATGGTTGACACAACTGCTTAATTACTATGACAGAATTACGGAGGTGTTGGAAGAAAAGAGAAATGCAGATGTAATAAACACAGATTTTGCAAAGGCGTTTGGGAAATGCAATCCTGGGGTGGTTGTACACAAAATGAAGGACACAGGCATAACGGGGAAGGTGACAAGTGGATTTTAAATTTTGGCGATTTGTACAAAGTAGTTATAAACAGCAAAATCCAGTATTAGTAAGGTAGAAAGCTCGGTACCCGATGGCTCGGTCCTATTGATTCTACTGTTTCTTAACCTATATCCTTATAGCAGACATAAATGAAAACACCCATCGCAGTTTTGTATCATTTGCATATGACGCTAAAGTAAGCATGAAAGTCACCACGGTAGAAGACACTGAAAATCGCAGGAATTTATAAGCAGGATATTAAAGTGGGTATTATAGAACATGATGTTCATTGGTGATGAGTTACTGCATTCAGTGCCTAAGGAGATTATCAGATAGAACTAAAGGAACATGTGAAAGATCTGGGAGTAATTATGTCCGCTGAGCTTTCAAAGAACACAATGAGGTGGATAATGAGAACATTCAAAACAAGGCAGATAATGCCAGTGATGACATTTCAAATCAGTTGTGCCCTCTCTCGTTTAGTGTTTAGTGCTAATGGCCCCGTTCAAGGTAGGCTGTGATTTAGGAGGGTATTTTCACACACCAGGTCACAGGAGAACCTGACTAAAGCATTTAAAGTAGTATTGGGAACGCATCTGTTCTATATACGTATGTACTTGCTAGAGAGAGAAAGGGAAGGGGGGAGGGGAGGAACATAATATATGCGTGAAAAGTACTCAAGGGTCTTAGTCCCAAATCGGCACACTACCATAACATATTGGAGTGAGAGAGATGGGAGAAAGTGTAAAAAAGCCCCAGTGAAAAGCAGGGGTGCCGTGGGCACAGCAAGAGAACATTGAATCATCGTTCATGGTCTCAGATTCAACATCTTACTAAAGTGTAGAAATCTTAGAGGAAACTGGACAGGTTATTCCACTAACAGTGAGATCAACCAGGCTGTGATGGGTACGTGTGCCAGTGAACCGCCAGTAATAACAGCCAGGTTGACAAGGAAATCACCAGACAAGCCTTACTGGAATAAGAACCAGTAAACGGATGATAGAATATACTAAAATTTCTAGGTATTGCGCCTTCTTATAAGTCTAAAGTTGTTCTCAGTATAAACAAATTGACAAAGTAACCAGGCTTAGACTTTGTTACAAGTATTTCTGGCAGTTTGGCATATACACTGACGATGATTACACTCGGTGCATTTTGGTCTTTCTTAAAACTTTGAAACCTGTCAGAGGTTCGGCTTTGTTCGAGTCTCTACTTAAGGAAAATTGATATAGTAACCTATAATTAACATGCGTTAAGTTATATTATAAGTAAAAAGCTACCAGACATTTTGAGCAAAAGTCCTAAATTTTTTGAGCAAATGTCCTAAATTTTTTTGAGCAAATGTTCTAAATTTTCCAAGACGTATTTCTCTAGGGATATGCTAAAGTATCACTTTCGGTAGGTATCGGTTAATAGCCTGAAATTCTGTATCGGCAAAATTTGGTATCATTCCATCCCTATACTTTTATTAACCCTTATGCGGCCTAGGTCCTAGGCTTTGTATATGGTCTTGGGTTACCGTTTATAAGATGGATATGGATGCATAAAGCAGCATCTTCGGAGGTAGAATATGAATGTGATACACAGAAATAACTAGGAAGATGAACATATCTAATCAGCCAATTACTCCTGATGAATTGCCGGAACATAGATAAAAAGTTTGGGAGGGAACTGGATTTGTACATGAAAATGTGTCAGAATTAGCAAAGTGTGATTGGCTGGCAGGAACAGTCTGGTTTCCCAGGCAGTCAGTGAAACCTTGCCGCAGTCAGAGTTTGTGTGGTAAAATAACTCTGGAACCGGCCACAGGTATGTGAAAATCTAGACACCATTGCATAATCACTGAGCAATGTTTAACAGATCAATGTGAGACAGGATACCAAATGATGCACTTGCCGCCATCATTCTACTATCAGCCGGTAGGTACTGTTAGCACACTGTTGTGGATGGGCTACCTTTGAAAGGTGACACCTCTTCATGTCATTATCAGATGCAAAAATAATCCGACGACCCTCGGCATCACCCTTTCCTCTCCAGACCCTCTGACCCTTACTCGTCCCCCTTCTAAACCCCTCCCCCTTTCCAGACCCTCTTTGACCTCCCCCTCGTCTCTTTCCTACCCCCCCCCTAAACTTCCCACCCTGCAGTAGCCTCCCACGGCCCTGAGCTCTCTCATCAGCTTCGTCAAGGGAGCGCGTCGATGCTTGTGGAGGACTTTCCAAGCCAAGGAATTGGAG
The DNA here is from genome assembly GCF_026875155.1 of Cherax quadricarinatus. NCBI lineage: Eukaryota > Metazoa > Arthropoda > Malacostraca > Decapoda > Parastacidae > Cherax > Cherax quadricarinatus. The sequence continues at coordinate 20,642,670 of NC_069410.1, read as the reverse complement.
CTCTCCTCTCTATTCTTGGGTCAAATTTTGATTCCTCCCATTTCCAGGCGCTGTATGTCTCCTTATCTGAATTTTGATGGCAAGGTTTTTTCTTCCTCAGGTAAATGCATTGTGCAGGGAATGATTAAAGCTGTATGTGTAGTTGGAAGGATAAATTAATTGACCTGTCCGATTTGGATTTGAATGGATTTAGTGGTAATGGGTGCAGTATGAGTGTCAGTGTTCACAAGTTGGAATTGATTGCTCATCGCTCAGACGGCATGTTCCCAGACCAAGGATCCTTGTTGATGACTGTCAGTCAGGCATTACAATGTAAGCACCACAACCCGGCTGATAAGGGGTTGCTACGAAGAACTTGTCAAGTCCGCTTAAGAACCATCATTGTTAAGGTCTCTGAAAGACCATTAAAGATTATGTTCACAGTTCCTCTTACATATGAGTGACGTATCTGCTGTAAGTTCACCTTAGCCATACTGAAGGCTGTGATTGACAAGCCTGCTTGACCAGGCAATGAGTAAAGAAATCTGGCTCCAGGATGGACTGAGGGGTTACCTGAAGACTATACTGGGGTTCACCCCCATCCCCGCTGCTCTGCCCTAGACCAGGCTTCCTACTGGATGGCCTGATGAACTTGTTTACTGGTGCTAGCTGTAGCATGTCAGTCAGTGCACCAGAGCCCCCCTCCTGATTAGGAACTAACATGATTAACTTGCCCAGTTCTTTCTCGAAGGGATGGTGTTGAAAAGTCTTGGCACGTTTGCATTTATTGTGTTGTCTTAGTGCACTCAGTTTTGTTTTTCAATTTGCACCGTTTGCCGAACCCAGTGAATTGTGGTGTGGAGATTTGGAACCAATCGCTTCGGAATTTTCCAAGTGTAAATCATGATTCATCTTGAACTACAGTTCAGGAGACTCCAATTCGGGGAACTTAAAGCACTACCAGTAATTTAGATGCTCGAAACCAGTCACAGGTATATTGCAGGGTGTTGAGATATGTTTCTTAAAACTTGTTAAGGGCTCTTGTCCATGCTTTCCAAAGATTTTGGATTTGTCTTTGTCCCTTATGGATGCTGGCTGGCTCATTGTCATTGGACGTTGTTCTGGCATATGTGACCGGTCTAGAGGATTCTTCTACCTGAACTGCCCGACTTGAGGCATATGAGAAACTGGTGTGACGTCTCGAGTTAAGATTAAAGCCACCCCCCCCCCTCCACACATATATTTAGAGGGAAAACCTCAAGACAAGGAAAAATAACTAACTCACCGCGCCTATATCTAATGGATATTAAAATTGTCATGTTTTCCTCGTTCAGACCACGAGGTAGTTAATGCGATCTTAAAATCAGTCTGTAGATTTTCAGTACTGGAAATAAGTACATTTTCTGAAGCTAGAATGAATTCTTAGTGCGTGAAAATTTTACTGTCATTGATGGAATAGTCAGCTTGAAGGTCAATTAAGGAAATTCTGGAACTGTCGAATAATTATTCTTCGAACACACAACAAAATTTTAAAGATAACGAGTGCAGGGTAGCATTTGGTGAACGCAGTTGTCGATTGTATAGTTAACACAATAAATATTGTGCACATCATCCGTGTACTGTTACCCTATTATTGATAGGGTGAAAAAAAAGCTAGTTATGCTTTTTCGTCATTCCATTACACGGGGTGAGTTTTGTACATCAGGCAATGAAATCTTATCAGCCAGAGCCGAGACTTCAATTATGCAATGAGCAGAGTTCCTCGCTAACATCCCAACTAACCATTTTTAAGTTTGAATTGCATACGTATAGATTTCTTTTCATATAATTTTGCTTAGAGACTGACTCAGGACGAGTTACATGAGTGCCCACTACTAATAAATTTAGATTTTATTATATTTTAATTATATCTATAATATGGCAGTAATTTAATCACGATGTCAGCTAATTGGTATTGGGAGGAAATTAAGATAACTGAAAATTGGTAATTAACATTGTTCGGTTATAGTTTTGCATTTTATATTAAAGGTACATAATGACCAAACTTTCAGTGCTTTGTGTGTCATACAACTTGACTTTTAAAATAGGCATCTAATAATAAAAACAAAGGGGAAATTAAGCTCTGGGTCAAATGAGGTTACTTTGAAGATTGTGACATAGCTTAATAAAACACAAGAGTCCATAACGATAAAGTCTGCCAGCCCTCAAGTTAGCGAAAAATTTTTACTAATAATGATAGTGTTTAGTATAATCTTGTATCAAAGGCTGACGGCATCGCCTTCACTGCAGCAGCACACCATTATTGAAGTCATGATCAGTATGTCTTCGTTAATGTCCTTTATGTTCAACCTAATGAGCATTTGTATTCTTGACCTAGAAATATATTATCTATCCGCAGTTCATTCTGTTTGCTTGCATAACTTGCTGGGTTCGTCGACCCCGCAACCCAGTCTGACCAGGCCTCGTGTCTCACGCCTCATGGTCTTCATGAGTTGCTTGCAGCTCGCAGTCTGTACGTGGCAACACAGCTTAGCTGCTCACGAGCATTTGGTTGGAACTTATCAAGTTCTCTTTAAGGGGGATGTATATTTGTAATGGTGTTCATAATTGAAGGGTGATATTGTGCTGGAGTTTTCATGCTTATGTTTACTTCGTTCACATTATCAGATTCGGTGCTAGACAGCAACCACTTAGGGATGTCTTGCAGTCTTGCTGTAAGAGTGAAAGAGAAGCCTGCCATTTTTTTTTCACTGGCAGGATTGCAGGTCCTTTTTTTCCCCCAGAACAAGATAACGGGTCAATCTTGCTGTGTTTCGTAACAGCTTATATTTCTGTAAAAATTTCTTTCCAGTTGAGGAGACCTGGTCTGGGAGCGTGGGACCACTGATCCCTGGAACTGTTAGCATATATTTAACAGAAACCTTCAGGTATAGTCTCGTTTTCCGCCCCTTAAATTTTCCAGGTATAGGTTAAGCTATATGGACATTTCTTATCCTAGATATAAAGTTTAGGAGGTTCTATTCGTTGTTTTGAATAGATTCGAGAGTAAAATTTCTTAGCCCGGGCAGCCTGTTATTTGTAGTTGATAACTTGCCTAGTTACATGTAATAGGTTTGTATGTGGTTTCTCTCAGGTCTTTTAAGATAGTTTTTCAGGGGCCCACTAGCTTGTTTTTACATTAACTTTGAGGTTCCTCTCAGAAATATTGCCGAACAAATGCAAGTTTTCAGTGGAAAATTAAACCCAGACCATGGCCGGGCTCTGAGAGCAGTGAAACTCTTCAAAGGTATATCAAAGGTACTAGTCATTGTAATATCTAGCCGTGTGAACTGCTGGCAGCATCAACCTAGTTGATAATGTAAATTATACCGACGGTGTAAACAAGACGCAGAATGCGGGTTATGACATTGTTTATCATATTTACGCTGGTTAATCAGGCAGTCAACAATGACGTGTAGCCTTAGTTCGGGATTAGAGAGGCAGGATCTTTGTTTAGGTATACCTACAAATGATGTATACCAGGTCTGTAGACCAAAATGACGTTGTCTTATCTATATTAATATATATATATATATATAATATATATATAATATATATATATATAATATATATATATATATATATATATATATATATTTTGTTTTTTGTAGAAGTGTGTATTGATTCAGAAGATTAACGTGTATAGAGAAGGTTAACTTTCCAACACTGATAATCTAATAATTTGAAGGTTTAGTAACTTCAAATACGGCATATAGTTGTATTATGCTATTGTATTTCTTGATTAAGCTCAAATAAGCAACTAGCACCAATAGCGTGGTTGATCAGGACTTTTTATATTATATACCTAAGAATATATACTTTCAGTAGCCTCTCGAAAATTAGCCTGAACAACCTGAAACAAAATCCACCTCACTTGTGCTAAGAGTTGGGGGGGGGGACTTTTGTTAATATAGCTGACATCTGCGAAATGTAAAATTTATACGACGCTTGCATGAACGCAGTTGTACGATTGGTGATGTGACACACTACATTGTATATGGCTGAATTGGAGTTTACTGTGCATACAGTTAGCGTAAAGGTCTCCCGCTTGTTGACGCCACCGGATGAAAACTTGATAAAGTAGTGTACGAAAGTGATGCCGGAAGCACGCAGGTGGCGGACGCAAGATGCTCACGCCGGCAGCGCCCACTGTTTTGGTTAGGATTGCGCTAGGTGTTTAGAGCGGGTGTTTAGGCAAGACTACGTTGTACTAGTTACTAGCACCCATGTGTGGAATGTAGGTTTGAAAACACCTTTGTGAATTACTTTATAATCTTCGGTGTACTCAAAATATAGGTTGATAAGGTTGTATAATATGTACCTATTAATACACCGAGTACTCTTAAGTGGTAATCGCAGTTTCCTTGGACGGGCTGAAATGAATGTTTGTGGAAATATTTTTTTAAAACTTCAAACACGTAGACTTTTTACATGATTCGACTGATTTCAGTAAGATTGTGTTGATCATACCGAGTTCAAATAAATAAATAAAAAAAGCAAAATGTATGGCAAGAATACATTCCATGCGCGCTCGCTTGCCGATGTTGACTCATAGTTACGTCATAAAAAAAATCGGCCAATCATTCATTGTTTTGTCGATGACGTAGTGGATTAGAGCCAATCACCTTGCGTTTGAATGACTCGAGTACAACAGTCCACTGAAGCGATTACCACTTGCACATACGGATTATGTCGTAACAAAAGACACGCTTTGAAATATAGTAAAATTGTGTTGGTTTTTGCTAAGTTGCAAGAAAATGGAGAGGGTTTTGTGGAAGTAAAAAAGTTTGTGGGGTCTGAGGAGGATGTTCTCCGTACGTGAAGACTTAAGGCTGGCTTCCACATTCCCCGTCAGACTGGTTAGATCTGGCTGCTACATGAACCACTATTGTTGAATATCGCTTGGCACTCAACATTAAGCATCGACCTTTCCACAGCCCTTGGGTGGTGTTGGTGAGGGTGTCGTTGTAATACGTTGTCTGGAAGTGGACGTTCCAAGTCCACCCTTGTTCCCATCCCCACTCCACACCCCTCTTCTTACAAACCACCTGTAACTCGCCATGTGTAGATTGGTGCATTTTTTTTCTAAACCTGGTACATAACTCGTTTTAATTTACATTCGGGTAGGCTTTTTGTATTTCAACTGAGTTAAGGAATCTTAGAAAGGTTGTTGTAGTGCAGAAATTTTTGTTAGGCGTAGTGTGCGCGCGTTTAGAGAAGGGAGCTAATTGACAGTCATGTGGTGTGTACATGTGTGTACTCAACAGTTGTACTTACCCGAGTTTTTGCGTGTGTCGAAAGGCTGCTCCTAACCTCGCCGCCTAGATATGGATCGGAATCACTGATTTCTGGCCTCTTGGGGCTTATTGTATCTACTCTTTAAATCTTGGAGTTAGCCTCCTACTTCCTTATCCAAATCATTCTCATATTCAAGCACACTGAGACCTGTATACATCCTTGCATCCCTATGGTTTGTGCGTCTTTAGCTTCCACCTGTCATCCCTTAATTGTCATGTTAATTTGGTGTCGCAGTATACCCTATCAATGCCTCTTAACATTGGGTATGTCGTAATTTTCTCGTCCTCTCCGCCAAGGTCGTCAGGCTTATTTCTTTCAACCTCTCTTCATAGTGCATCCTTTTTTCTAGTTCTGGTCTGGTTGTAAACCTTGGTGACTTCAGAGCTTCTGCACGTACTCGAGTCAATGATCGGCCTAACTAGTAAGTTCTGAAGGGTTCTTTAATTCCTAAACGCTGATCTGAAGTTTGCTAATCTTATATATGCTGTTGCCATTATATGGTTTGTAATTCTGACGATATAATTAGTGCTATATTATCTTCGTGACTAACCTAGAACTCCAGCAGTCGCTTAAAACAGGATTCCCTCCCTAAATCTGATAGTTTTATGCAAAGAACCTAGGTGCTCTTGGGTCCTTTTTCTTAATCATCTTTGAATGTTTAGAGACAAGAAGCATTAAATTATATATCTATATGTCCCCCTATCTATATATCTATAACACACACACACACACACACACACACACACACACACACACACACACACACACACACACAATATTTGTATGTTTTGGGGGGTTGTGTATAGTGGTGTTTGTGTATGTGAAGGGGGGGGGATTGTGTGGATGGTTGGCTTGTTTGGAGTCCATATTTGCATTTTTCCATTTTTCTGGCAGTTTCCCTGATTGGAGAGAGTGGTTGAAGACCTCTGCTATTGGGTCACAGTGGTTCAGCACCCATGAAGGTACGTTGCACGGTCCCATTGCTTTTTTCATCAGCTCCTTTAGTAGTCTCGTCACGTCTTCTGTGTTGATGCCTTCTGATTAGTGACTTCCAGTAGCTCTCCACTTTCTTCTGTGAACACGTTTGAAACTTATGCTAAGCTCTTTACTTGTCATTCTCCGTCAATTCCTCTCCCTCCTTAAGCTTTAGCATCATTTGGTTTGTCACTTTTATGTGGCTGTTGATCAGTTTTTCAGTTTTGCCCTATGATACTTCATAATTTTCAGATTCTTTTAGCTTCCCTTTTTATACTTGCATATTTGTTTCTAGTTTTCTTGTTAGACTTTTTCTTCTGCTTGATTTGTTTGTTTATATATATATATATATATATATATATATTATATATATAATTATATATATATATATATATATATACCCCCCTTTGGCCATTTTTTTTATAGAATCCTTCATTTGCTAGTCTTATTTCCTTTCATTTTTGCACTTAAGACAATTTATCAGTCCTCACTTTATGCGGTTAGGCCATTTCTTCAATCCTGTATCCACCAGATACTCGAAAATTGATACCTCATGATTGCTGGTACCTGGAGGGTTACCGTAAGCATTTAAATTATTTTGTGTAAAAAAATCGCAGACCCGAGTACCCGATCAGCTGGGTTGTGGTCCGTACGTTGGATTACGTGCGGCCAGCACAAACAGTCTGGTTGATCAAGTTTTGATCCACCGGGAGGCCTAGACAAAGACTGGGCTGCGGGTGCACAGACTCTCGGAAGGACCTCCAGGTAGTCTTCCCTTCCACTCTCTCTTGTTGGCCTGGAAAATTCTCCGTTACTGCATATCTGAAAGTTTCGCTGTCCATGTTATTGGTCGTCCATGGGGGTCCCGGTTTTCCGTTGTGTGTGTGTGTGTGTGTGTGTGTGTGTGTGTGTGTGTGTGTGTACGTACGTACTCTGAATTTCAGGGATAGTCACAACTACTGTTCCCGCCTCTATGTTGGTTGCTGTTAGGTCCACTCTCCCGTCTCTTACCACTTCTCTCCAGATTGTTCCACTTCCTGACTTGTATTGAGTTTTCAATATCCCGTTGTACCCTCTTGTTCTTATTTCTCATTTTTGAAACATTGTCCCTGTTCACCTTGTCAAATCTCAGTATTTTCTACGTCGTTATCATATCTCCCTAGTGTGTGTGAGTGGGGAGCTTTTTCGTGTGGCGCGGTGTGCCTGTCTGTGTCTTGTTTTGGTGACTGTGGTTTGTTGGTTTGTGGTGGCTGTGGTTTGTTGGTTTGTGGTGGCTGTGGTTTGTTGGTTTGTGGTGGCTGTGGTTTGTTGGTTTATGGTGGCTGTGGTTTGTTGGTTTGTGGTGGCGGTGGTTTACTGTGTGTGTGGGGGGGGGGAAGGTGAAAGTTTGTGTTGTGATATTGTTTGTGTTGCGTGTGTGATCTGTTTGTGTTTTGGGAGCGGGGCTGGTTGGTTAGTCAGGTGGTGTGGTAATCGCGTGCTCTGGCGCCAGGCTCAAGGCCTCTTCGTGGTTAGTTGCTTTGCTGCTGACGACTTCTTTTTTGGCGAGCTTTTAAATAACTGCTTTGCTATCTTGAACAACCTGGGCCCGAGTATTGTTTAGCTGTTAAAAACTTGAGGTTTCAAGCTTGGTAGCTACTGGCTCCCATGTGGAAGGCGCTCTGCTTCCTTCTTAGTTTCTCTTGTGCAGCTAAAATGATACATGTAATATTACTTACTGTAATCAGCTTGCTAATATAGATGTCAAGGTTAAGTGTAAACATTGCGTCAGTGTAGTACTTTATTAGTACACCAGCTGACACCAGCTGCTCTCGTATTGGGGTCATTCATGCTTTGTTGTGGGACACTTTTAAAATACTATATTTTTTATTCTTGATATTTGAAATTTTTTAACTTTGGAATCACCATTGACTGGATTCGTGGTAATTTTTCAATTCTTACATCCTTTATTCATTGTTAAATATACCTAGTGCATGACTGGACTGTGTTCATATATATTTTTAGTGTTCAGTAGGGCTTATGCATGGTTAAACCATGTTCTGCAGTTTTTTTTTTTTTCAACCAGTTGTAATGGCTTGTCATTCACTCGTGTGGTGAATCATAGACCATCTCTTTTTCGCATCTCGCTTGCAGTTGACTATTATCGTATATACGTATAAGGTCTAGAGGAGGGGAGGTAGGAGGCAGCCAGCCTGGGAGGCACCTCCAGGTGTAAATTTGGGCATGACAGTCAGGGTCGTCTCTGGCTCATTCTCCACTTAAAAACTATTAGTTACAGCAACATTTGTTAGGTTAATGCCAATTGGCTGCACCTGAGTCATTAAGTTGCCCATTCACCTGTACACCAACATACAAGAACACTTGAACCCTTAAAATAGGGACTAATGTAAACTGTGTACGTTGCGATATACAGGTGTGTGTGTATACTTTGAAGAAGCCAAGTTGCGATGGTCTAGCTTTTAAAAGTCGCTCTGTAACGTATCGAAAGATGGTAAGCAAGACAGTTTGCTTGATCAAACATATTTCCAACAAAGATGTTTGAGCATTTTTTTTTTCTTCTCGAGCATGAAGTTGCTGTTACTAATCATCAGGTCAACCAGGCTGAGATGGTTAAGTGGGTTAGCAGGCCGCTAACAGCAACATCCTGGTTGATAAATAGGCATTCAACAGAAAGGTCTAACCCCAGGCCAGGCAACGAGGGTAGAACTGGAAGCCTGTCACAGGTGTGATTTTTCTTATATATATATATATATATATATATTATAAAATAGCTAGCTAACCAGCAGCCATAATTCGGGATGAAAAGCGTGGAAATTAAATATTCCAGTCTTGGTGACGCAGGTCTTCTACTTCCAGGAAAATAGAACAGACTAGAATAGACTTGAAATTTTGCTTAGTCTCCATTGATGCGCACACTTGTATAGTGGGGGATCGACGCTTCTTACTATAGCTTAACCTAATGATTTCACTACTTGCATGTCAGTATTGCCCTTTGTTTAGTATAGTGGAATTTAGACCATTGTGTACAGCAGTGATGGTTTGTGCGTGTAATTCCAGTATGGTCTGTAAAAAGTGGCACCATGTCCACCTGTCAGTACTGACAAGCTCACACACTAACTTACCTATGCACGGAGAAGAGAAGATCATTGAAATGAGAGGGAGGATAAAATGTTCTTGTAAATTACTAAGAGTAGATGATGTAGAATCTCCCCACCCCAAGGTTAATATATAGGGGGGGAGGGAGTTAAGAAAAGTGAGAGGGGAGAGAGCAGGGGTGTCGAGGCCATCTGGTGAGAGTTCTGTGTTTGGCTTGGTAAAGTACAGGTGAGAGGCAAGGAACTTCGAGGCCAGCTGGTGAGGAGCATGGGCAGGGACAGCAGACAGGCGCGGGCAGGGACAGCAGACACAGTATATATATATATATATATATATATATATATATATATATATATATATATATATATATATATATATATATATATATATATATATATATATAAAAACACACAACACACACACACACACACACACACACACACACACACTCGACCTTTGGTCCCTAACCTTGCGCACTGCTGTGACATACTGGAGTAAAAGATATGGGAGGAAGTGTGGAATAAACCCGTTGAAAAGCAAAGAAATGTAAAGATTCGTGGCCCAAGACTATTCATGAATACCAGCAGATATCAGAACTAAGTCAAGAAGCTGGGCAGCTTTCTTCTAAAACTGACAGATGAACCGGGTTGTAATGAGTATATGGGCCTGCTGGATTGTAATGAGTGCAGGTGTCAGCATAGTTGCTGATCCTCCTTACATGTGTTTATATAGAAGATCCTTAGGTCTAGTGACTGTATGAAGTCACGGGATGCGCTTGAGTTAGTGGGACGCTCTGCCTCGCTCTCACTCCACGCTAGACATACAGCAGGCAGTAACACGGCAGGCTGGCCCTTCCCTTACCACAGTCTGACAATATATAGTGTTACCATCCACAAGTTTGTTTATCTTCAACCATCATATCTCCTTCCGAACCCCCACGACACAGGGAGCTTGCTGGGTTGTAATGAGTATATGGGCCTGCTGAAGCCAGGCTGCAGGGGTTTCTGAAGAGTTCTCGACACTTGTCACAGGGAAGCACTAGTAGGAACCGCAGGCTCTGGCATTCTGACTGTATTCGAAAGTGTTGATATTGATATTTATATCTTAACAGGTTTAGACATGTGGCGCGCCATGGAGGTGTTGCTTTTAATCATAGGTCCAATTATCGATCATGTCGAGCCTGAAATCCCCAGGTCCATCTTTGAGCTCTGCTGTTGATGTTTGTCATTTCCAACCACTCCTACGTATGAATGGCCTACCAGAGGGATCGTCTCCGTGTCACTGTTTGCAGATATAAGATTAATTAGAAGCGATAAACTCCAGGGAGACATTAACAGACTAAAGATATGGTCAAACAAGTGACTCCACAAGACCTGGGGTTGAATATTACACAAGCATATAAATAGAAACACTCTTTAGCATCAACGGCATATGCAAGCTTAGCAGACCTCAAAGTAGCATCTAGGAATTTCAATTAAGAATGCGTTAGAACCTTACATACGACAGTCGTAGAGTACACGTCCCCAGCATGGAGCCCGCACCTGGTCAGGAAGCATGAAGCTCGATAAAGGTCCAAAAATTTGCAACCAGGTTAGTACCAGAACTGAGAGGAATAAACTAAGAGGAGAGGTTGCAGGAACCGATCCTGACACTCTTAGAAGAGAGGACAAGGGAGACATAATTACGGGCAATTGATAAGGAATATTGGTACAGACTGTTTAGAGTCAAGGGGAGACAAGGGAAAGCTGCAAACGCAGATGAGCCATAGGGATGTGAGGAAATATTTCTTAGTCTCGGGTTGGTTCAAAAGTGTAGTGACTTAGTGGTGGAGACAAACTCAACCGCAAAAGTAGACATAGTAAGGACCAAGAGACCAGAAGTCAGCGATGCTGATGAACGTGGTCTCCTAGGCGCTGCCAGGAGCAAAGTCTCGAGCCCCACAGAAAACGCAACTATTATAATGTACAAACGACAATCAATTTGACTAAGAGATTATTTCACTTTCATAGCTTTTTCTAGATTCTTTATCGCAGAGTTCTTCCTCACTCCGTCTTTCTGCCGTACTCTCATCCCCCCCCTCCCCAGTCTTTTGCTTATTGAGTTGTCTTAGTGTACTCAGTGCACCCCTACTTTGTAATTGGAGCTGTTTTTAGTGTGCAGATTTGGGATCAGTCCCTCTAGACTTTTCAATTTGTAAAGTATGATTTATTTTTCTTGCCTGCATTCAATTCGTGGGACTTTAACCCTTAAACTGTCCAAACGTAGATCTACGTTTTTTCAACATTTGAAAGTAAGAAAAGTACTGTAGATCTTTTCTTTTTTTTTTTTACATTTGAAAAAGTGTAAAAAAACTTTTATCTATATTTTTTTTATATTTGAAAATATGTAAAAAAAACGTAATCTACTTTTGGGGCACTACGCATGTGAATATAGATCTGCTTGGACAGTTTAAGGGTTAAAGCTTTTCGCCAACTTAGTTTAAAAGGGGCTGTTAGTATAAGGCAGTATTGCAGTGTAGAGAGAAATAGTATTGTGTTGGGTGAAGTGTAGGAGTGCCCTTGCCACAGGGATCAGCACTGACAGTTCGCGGCAGGATAAAGCTAGGGCAAACCTCACCCATGGATACCCGCTCTCTGCCTCAGCGGTTTAGGCAGGTTTAAATTCCAGGTTTTTCCCAGAGACTTGTCGGAGAAACTTTGATCTGGTGAAGTCTAATGGATAATGATATTTTAGCATACGATTTTCGGTGTTCTTTGTGGACTGGTGCAATTTTATCTGTTCCTCCTTCCCGACGCTGGGTCACCTTGAAGTGAATGTGTAGGTTGTGACGTGCCGCTGACTGCATCATATTCAGTTTGTTCACAGCTTAGGGCTTTACACCGTCATGGATTTTATAATTACTTAGCTGCATATAGGGAGCTCGGGGAACTTCAGAACATTAATAATTGAATGTTTTTTAATAATTGCTGGTTACTTTAACTTGGCATGATGCTATTTATTTGCGTTGAGCGTTTGTTGCTTTTTATTGTTGATTTTATCCATGCTCTTATCTTGTATTTTTTTTTTACTTGAGTGCTGAGTGATGTACGTGTTCAGTGCTCCGTAAATGTCCTCTTCCTCTTTCAATTATTATTGTAACTATTATTAATATTGTAATTATATTGCCATTGTAATTATTACTGCTAGCTACTATTTTATTACAACCACCACCTTCCCCAATCCCTCCAGCCCCTTTTCCCTCCCCCTCTCATATCCCTCCTCTACTCCTGTCCTGTTCCCTTCTCCCGTACTCCCCACCACAGTAGCAGCAAGGTTGGTTCTACTCGAGTTACTAAACTGTTTTGCAACATAAATGGAGATACTCTATCAATATTTGATGTTATTTATAGTGAACGATTTATAATTTATAATCTACGAGTAATGGATCATTTTCAATATTTATTCCAGCTAATATAACAGTAAAGTAGTCAGGATAGCAGCTTACTGTTATAGAGAGAAGAAAATTGAGGTAGATGTTAATGTTCACAGTGCATTATTAACTCGTTATGCTGTGTTGTAAGTATGATGTTTATAGTATATCACGCTGTATTGTAACAGTGTGATCTCTCCTCACCATACACTCGCGATTTCACCCTCAAACATTTCTCCACCCCCCTCCTCCCCCTGACACACATCTACTTCCATTTCTCCACCCTACATTCTCCCCCTTACCCTCCTTTGCTCTTGGTAGATGAAAGTGAAACTATTAAGCAAGTCAAGGGCGCTCCCTCACTCCAATCCCCCCCCTCCCACTCTCATTTTATCCCCCCTCTCTCCTCTTCCGTCACTGTCTATACCAGTGAAACCCCTCTCCTTCAGTATATCTATACCAGTTAACAAATCCCTCCATTAGTATGTCTAATCAGTTAATGCATGTATTCATGCATTTACATCAATGAACACAGGGAGGGCGATAAAGAGTGGCGACCTCTAACACTAAAGAGTTCTCTTGGTGTACTCTTCGCGCCCCTGCTGTTTAGTTGAGGTATTTGCACTGTCTGCCAAGTATCTTGTCAGAGAAGAAGTAAACTGGAGAGAGACGCTCCCTCGACAGAAGACGACGAAGAATCGCTGAGCTCCCTAAGAACGCTAGATTATGTGATACACGGAAAGCCCTGACCAGGGAAGTGAAGAGTATCGAGCTTAAGCTAAAGGATTCATACAGGATCCAGGAGAGGCAGGAGCTAAGTGATTACTGAAGTTGAAGGAAATTCGATTTTTTTTTCTTTTGCATATGAAAAGAAATAAGTGTATCGGGTCCCTGCTCAGACAAGATGGGACTTACAAAAATGACAGCAAAGAAATGAGTGAGATACTTAACTCTCAATACGTCTGTGTTTAGAGAACCACTAATCAGTCTAAAGATCGACAATCCAATTTTTTTCATGAATGAGCCTCAAAACCCTGTCATGTATGCCAAATTTCTGACGTTACCCTAACTCTACTGGACTTTGAGAAAGCCATTGACAACATGTCCGTGCACTTAGCTCCAGGTCCAGACTCGTGGAACTTGTGTTCATTAAGAACTGCAAGAAACTCCTTTTGTGTGCCCTAAGTATGCTGTGGAGGAGCATAGACAGGGGTGAAATTCCAGTTACTAAAAACAATGGATATAGCCCCACTCCATAAAGGTGGCAGCAAAGCATTAACTAAGAACTATAGACCAATAGCTCTAACGTCCTTGTGAAGGCTTACTCAGCCCTGAACATGACTCACGAAATCGTAATGACACGATTGCAAACAAACCATACCACGGGCGGGATTTGAACCCGCGGTCAGAGTCTCAAAACTCCAGACCGTCACGTTAGCCACTGGACCAGCTAGCCACAATAAGATTCGTCCAACTAGGTATATTTCTACACCATAGGAATGTTAGCATAGGCACCACTGTGACCACAAATGCAAGTTTTTACAGACTAATCTCCAGCTAGCGTGGCCGTGACGAACTCTAGCTCAAGTCCCCTCAAAGCCGTTAACATGACTCACGAAATCGTAAAAATCTGTAAAAACTTGCATTTGTGGTCACAGTGGTGCCTATACTAACATTCCTATTGTGTAGAAATATACCTAGTTGGACGAATCTTATTGTGGCTAGCTGGTCTAGTGGCTAACGCGACGGTCTGGAGTTTTGAGACTCTGACCGCGGGTTCAAATCCCGCCCGTGGTATGGTTTACTCAGCCCTGTAACAACTTCAGACAGTATTACCAAGGCTGGCTGGCTCCTCAGGAAAATTAATGAATAGAAAAATAATAATTCACAAAGATAAACACTTTATTATTTAGTAATGCAAAGATAAAACATTGAAAAAATGAATGTGTATCCTATTTGACAGAAAAATGAAATGGAAAAATGACATTTGAATTCAACACTAATATGTACAGTTATACTGGGGTGTCTGGTTGAGGTTGACACCGTCTTGTAGAAATTGTAGCCGTTGCTGATGATGGGGGGGGGGGGTCACAGGTGTTGGTGACAACCCAACGACTAGTTCTTCACAGAGTCTATAACCTTGAATAGTCAGTCCAGATGACAGGAACTCAGGTTCTTTACCACTGCAAAGATGAGGGGTAGTGTCCTGTACAATTAATCAGGTAGGTAGATTATAAGGTGACGTCCCAAGACCGTTTTCAGTCCCTCTCCTTCAACACTTCTCGTTGGTTGGCAGGTGACCCGATCTGTCATTCCAAGAGTTGTGCTGGGAGCTGTGAGTCGAGTGATTACTGTTTGGCCAGAGCCCCACACGTCACCTTTCGGGGGGGGGGGGGGAGGGATAGCGGGAGCGAGACTGACCCTGCCTTAACAAGCAGCCGGCAATCCAACTATCGTAACCATATACTCGCTCGCTACTCCTATCTGTTGAACTTTTCCCTCACAGACCTATACCATAAAAATCTTTGAAAGAGCATGATTGCAAAACACGTCTATTCCCAAAAACTGAACAATCCAGGGTAACATGGGTTCAAGAGCGGGTTGCTCGTCCCTCTCTTAACTACTGGATCACTATATGATTTTAGATACACTGGAAGACAGAATGCAGATGTAGTATACACAGACTTTCCAAAAGCCTTTGACAACTGCTGTCATGGTGTAATAGCTCATAAAATGCGTTCTAAAGGGATAACTGGCAAAGTGGGCAGATGGATCTTCTAACCAGTCGAACAGAGTAGTGGTAAACAGAGTTAAATCGGAAGCTGCCATAGTAAAAAATTGTTACACAGGGCACAGTACTCTTCCCCATCCTGTTCCTCATCCTTATATCAGACATAGACAGAGATGTAAACCATAGCACCGTGTCATCCTTTGCAAACGATCTACACTGTTAACCTCCAAGAAGATATAAACCAAGTTTTCCCGTGGGCAACGGAAAACTATTTCCAACTACTACGTTGTGGGGAAAACTGGAGGCGATAATAACGAACTGAGTACACTAAAAACTTTAATCATACAATAGAACTGAAAAGTGATGTGAAGGAGTGATAATGTCTGAGGATCTCGCTTGCAAAGATCACAACAGGGCCACTATCACATCTGTGAATAAAATGATTGGAGAATGAGAACGTTCAAACAAGAGATGCCAAGCCAGCGATAATCTTTTTTGAATCACTTGTTCTGTCTAGGCTGGAATACTGCTGTACATTAACATCTCCATTCAAAGCTTGTGAAATTGCAGATCTAGAGAATGCACAGAGAACCTTTACTACACACACAAGTTCCATCAAACACCTTAACTACTGGGAATGCTTGGAAGTACTTGTACTCCCTGGAGCGCAGGCGAGAGAGATTTATCATAAAGTATATTTGGAAAATCCTAGAAGGAATAGTCCCTAATCTGCACACAGAAATCAATCTTTACGAAAGCAAAAGACCCCCAATGAGGAGTAGGGGGCGCCATTGATACACTGAGAAAATACTAAGTGTCCGGGGCCCAAGACTGTTCAACAGCCTCCCAACAGGCATAAGGGGAATTACCAATAGACCCCTGGCTGCCTTCAAGAGGTAGCTGGACAGGTAGTCGGTGCCGGATCAGCTGGGCAGTGGCTCGTATGTTGGGCTACGTGCGACCAGCAGTAACAGCCTGGTTGATCAGGCTCTGATCCACCGGGAGGCCTGGTCGTGGACTGGGCCGCGGGGGCGTTGATCCCCGGAATACCCTCCAGGTATATGCATTGATTAGTGTTCTCGTTTGGGGACAGTTCCCCCAGGGTTTTCCATTTGCAAATTATGATGTTACCTTTCTAGCTTACGTTCCAGTAAATACGGTTGAAGAGACTTAAGCATTCCCAGTAGTTCAGATGCTTAATTGAATGTATACGACCAGTGAAAGCTCTGTACGTTTTCAGCTCGGCATTCTTGCCTGCCCTGAAGGGGACCGTTAGTATTCAACAGTATTCTAGCCTAGGGAGAGCTAATGACTTGAGTTTCACAATTGGCTCAGCATCTCTGTCCTGAAAGCCCTATAGTTATCTAGCCTGTCATTTTCTTTGCGGTACCAATAATATTACGAATTCTGAACGAGATCTTTTTATATCATTACTCCAAAGTCTCGTACATGGGACTCAAACTCTGTTGAATGATTAGATTTTGCCCTATACTGTTAGCCTCTGTTTCGTACATTCTTACATATCGGGGCAACTAAAACTTGTCCTCGTTAAACATCATATCTGAGGCTCTGAAAGAATTTATATCCACTTGAAGATTTGCTCTATCTTCGACGGACGCCACTCAGATTCTGATGTCCTCAGCAAAGGATGTTGATGCTATGATTTATGTCCTTGTCGGATATAATATTGAGAAGCAAGCAGGGAGAGTACTGTACTTTAGGGACAGCTTTTCACTGTGAAAGCGTCTGACTTCGCTAAATTGACTGCTAACTACTAGTAAAGGTTCTATTAAGTAAAATATACATCAACCCACTTGACCAGTTATTCCCTTTACACACACATTGTGAATAATTGCCCCATGATCACACATGTCGAAGGCTTTTGCAAAGTCAATGTAAATTACATTTGATATCAAAAAAGGGCACACTACCGTGACTGGAACGATGCACAAATAACCCGCACATAGAAGAGAGGAGCTAACGACGACGTTTCGGTCCGACTTGGACCATTTACAAAGTCACCGGAACGTCGTCGTAAGCTCCTCTCTTCTGTGTGCGGGTTATTTGTGTAAATTACATTTGCATTGTGCTTGTCTTTCAGCGCTTCCAAAACCCCGTAGTAATAAACTAGGAATTGTGAAAGGCAGGAGCACCCTGTCAGAAATCTGTGCTGCCCTGGATTGTGCGGTTAAGAATCCATATGATTGGCTGTCTTCCCAGGCCCCGTTCAAAGATTTTGATGAGTGAGTGAAGCTAGCGCTATTGGGTTGTAGTTTTCACAATTGCTTTACTGTCACCTTCGTGAAATGGAGGCAGTATGAGTAGTTTAAATAACTGTGTCCAAGTTCATAAATTCTTAGTTTTATTAGTGGTAAAAATTGCCTGACAGTTTCCCCTGAATGTGTATACATATTTAAAATATAGCCAAACATGCTGCTGCTTAGACCACTAGAGCCTCGTTTGTATGACTTTTCTTGTTTGTATTCTTGAGCTACTCCACAGGAAACGCAATTGGTTCAAAACAAATTACTGTACTCGCTAAAGTGACGAAATAATCTTGTTTCCAACTCAGTAATGTTACTGCCATAGCTTTTTCTCTAGACTGGAATATTATCGTACTGTGCATTATCAGCGCTCTTTTAACCTTCAGTTCAGGTATAAATTCAGTCATACACCAAAATTACTGAGAATCCTTGCAGCCCCTCGAACTATACTCCATGGAACGTAGGCGAGAAAGATGAATTACAATTTATACTTGGATTTTTTGAAGGATTGGTCCCGTATTTGCACACCAGAATCGCTCCCTGCAGAAGCAAGAAACTTGGCAGAAGGTACAAAATACACCATCTAGAAAGAGGGAGGCATTGAGCACCAAGTGGCGTAGAGGGACTACTTTTTCAACAGTCCATGCACAGGGGGAATTATCAACACTTATAGCTGTCTTTAAGAGGCAACTTGATTAGTTCCTAAAGTCACGTCCTGATCAGCCATACTGTGGTGCATACATTGAACTGCATGCGGCTAGTTCCAACAACATTTAAACTACTGAGAATGCCTTGGTGCTAAATATGTACTTGCAGGAACGGAGGAGACGTGCATAATACATACATGTAAAGTACTGGAGGACCTGCTCTCAAATTTGCACACTGCCATAACATATTGAAGTGAAATGGAATGTGTACTAGCCCGGTGAAGGGTAGGGGGCGCCGTGGGCACAATAAAGCAGTGTATCAAGATCCGTGGGCCCAGGCTTTTTAACATTTCAGAAGATATCTGAAACACTGCTGGAAAGGTGGGCAGATGGCAATTTAATTTAATAACAAATAGAAACTAAATTGCAAGACAGTGACATCGGAGGTTGACAGTAGAAGGTTCGTTCCTCAACAGTACTGGCCCCTGTTATCGTTCTCATTTTTATGTCCGACACAGAGGCGATATCGGAATCAGAGAGGAAACTGGACAGGTATCTTCACCAGGTGCCAGGTAAACCAGGCTATGTGATGGGCCATCAGCAGTAACATCGTGGTTGACCAGACAGATACCAGACGAGCTTGACCCAAGGCTCTCTGAACTTAGCAAAGGTACACAGCAGACCTCCAAGCTGATACAAATAAAGCCTTCCAGTGGGCCACTGACTTTATGTTCAGCGAAACAAAAAATCAGTTACTCCTTTAAGGAAAGATTGAGTAAATATAAACGTAGTATAAAACGAAATCACTCACTAGAGCGGAAGAATAATGAGAAAGACTGTGGAGTAATCATGTCAGAATGTGTCTCCTTCAAGGCTCACTACAGTATCACTGTCGCAACAAAACAAGGGATACCAAGCCAATGGTAATGCTCTTAAAGTTCCTTGTTCAGTTTGATGGGGTACTTCTGAAATCTCAGCAGTTCCGTTCAAGGCAGGCGAAATTGTAGACCTGGAGAATGTGCAGAGAACCTTCACTGCCCGCATAGATTGTCAGGCACCTAAATTACTGGGTATGTTTAAGTCCCTCGATCTATACTCCTGGGAACGTAGGCGAGAGGGGTACGTTATAATCTACTTGAAAATTCTAGGAGGATCGTCTCCATTCTGTGCGCGCGCGCACGCGTGTACATTTATATAAGCGCAAATTCTCCATGAAAGAGGTTTAGTTCATTGCCAATGAAAAGCAGAGGTGCAATTATTACAGTAAAACTAGATACTAGATAAGTGTGAAAGGACCAAGACGTTTCAACGTCTTCCCTTTCTACATAAGGGGAATTACCAACAAACCCCTGGCTGTCTTCAAGAAGGAACTGGACACGTTTTTAAAGTCATTTCCTGATGAGCCGGGTTGTGATGCTTATATTTGGACTTTGTGCAGCTAGCACCTATTAGCCTGGTTGATCAAACCATCCAACGGAGGCTTGGCCTGGGACCGGGCCGTGAGGGCGTTCACCCTCGGAACACACCCCAGGTACACCTCAGGTAAGTGCCGAATCAACCAGACTGTGACGGATATATAGGCCAGCTGGCCACCAGTAGAAATAGCCTGGTTGACCAGACAAGTTCCAGAAAGAGTGGCCCAGGGCCGCACTGCGAGAGTAAGGAAACTCAAAACTCGTCAAAGACGAATTAAAGGCTGCCGGTTGGTTGATCAAGTAAGCAATCGGCAGGCTTTGTCAGAGACCAGACCACTTGAGATGTAACTCCTGACGTCGTCTGGTGGTAACCTTAAGGTAGCCTGTGAGGGGAGCTTTAAAAAGCATGGCTGCCATGCGGTGCTGAGGATGTTTTCTATTAAGAGAGTATGAGAGGGGTTGCTTGTAACTATGCATATTGGAAATAATCCTAAAGAGAGCTGGATACATTTTAGACGTAAAATATGCGGCTGAAAGTCAGTACATTAAGCGAAATCTGCAATCATAATGAACTGCAAATATAATAGCACTTAGTCTTTTAACCGTTTCTATTTTAAAAGGAAAGTTGAGTTGCTAATGAACCAGATTGTGATGCTTAGGTACAAGTACGTACACCAAGCACCTAAAGCCTGGCTAACCATAAACATCAGGAAAGTAAAAAAAAAAAAAAAAAAAACAAATCTGAAGACGGGTTTCATAATCGACGAGGTCACCTGTTGAGCAGCTGGGCGTGGTTATAACGGTGCGGTAAGGAAGAGGCGGGGTGTGTGTTTGGGGGGGGGGGCGTTAAGTAAAAATGGAAAGGATCGCAGGGAGGTGAGAAGGTGGAAAAATAAATTCCTCCTCCCGTGAATGACAAGTGGAGGTGGGAGAAGAAAATATTGAGGGTTAAGTATCGGGTGGGTATTGAGAACTTTCAAAACAAGGGAAACCATGCCGATGGTGACACTTCAAATCGCTAGTACTCCCTCGTTTAGAATATTGCTCAGTGCTGACGGCCCCGTTCAGGGCAGGAGAAATATCGGAGCTGGAACAAATACAAAGATCGTTTACGGCTCACATTGAGCCAGTAAAGCACCTAAACTACTGGGAACGCCTGGAAGTCTTGAACATGTACTCATTGGAGCGGAGGAGAGAGAGGTACATGATAATATATACCTGGAAGGTACTAGAGGGCCTGGTCCCAAATCTGCACACTGCCATAACATACTGGAGTGAGAGATATGGGAGGAAGTGTAAAATAAACCCAGTGAGGAGCAGGGGTGCGGTGGGGACAATAAGGGAACACTGTATCAACATCCGGGGTCCCAGACTTTTCAACATCTTACCAGAAGATATCAGAAACACTGCTGGAACAAGTGTTGAAGCCTTCAAGGGGAAACTAGACAAGTATCTTCAGGTGCCAGATCAACCAGGCTGTGATGGATATGTGGGGCAGCGGGCCTCCAGCAGCAACAGCCTGGTTGACCAGGCGAGCACCGGACGAGCCTGGCCCATGGCCGGGCTCAGAGAGTAGATATACTCTTGAAATTCTTCAAAGGTATATATATATATATATATATATATGTACATAATGTGTCGAATATGTAAAATTGGTCAATTAGCAAGAACTCATTTAAAATTAAGTCCTTTCTAAAATTTTCTCTTATACGTTTAAAGATGTAGTGTTAGTGTTCAGCAGAAGTTTGTGGTTACAGGAAAATGGGTGCGGGAGGGAAGAGGAGCGATTGGTGGAATGATGTAAAGAGAGTAGTAAGGGAGAAAAAGTTAGCATATGAGAAGTTTTTACAAAGTAGAAGTGATGCAAGGAGGGAAGAGTATATGGAGAAAGAGTGGTGAAGCAATGTAAAAAGAGAGCAAATGAGAGAGTGGGTGAGATGTTATCAACAAATTTTGTTGAAAATAAGAAAAAGTTTTGGAGTGAGATTAACAGGTTAAGGAAGCCTAGAGAACAAATGGATTTGTCAGTTAAAAATAGAAGAGTTATTAAATGGAGAGTTAGAGGTATTGGGAAGATGGAGGGAATATTTTGAGGAATTGTTAAATGTTGAAGATAGGGAAGCTGTGATTTCGTGTATAGGGCAAGGAGGAATAACATCTTGTAGAGTGAGGAAGAGCCAGTTGTGAGTGTGGGGAAGTTCGTGAGGCAGTAGGTAAAATGAAAGGGGGTAAGACAGCCGGGATTGATGGGATAAAGATAGAAATGTTAAAAGCAGGTGGGGATATAGTTTTTGGAGTGGTTGGTGCAATTATTTAATGTATGGAAGAGGTAAGGTACCTAGGGATTGGCAGAGAGCATGCATATTTCCTTTGTATAAAGGCAAAGGGACAAAAGAGTGCGCAAAAATTATAGGGGATAAGTCTGTTGAGTATACCTGGTAAAGTGTATGGTAGTTATTAATGAAAGAATTAAGAGTAAGACGGAGGATAGGAAAGCAGATGAACAAGGAGGCTTTAGGAAAGGTAGGGGTGTGTGGACCAGGTGTTTTACAGTGAAACATATAAGTGAACAGTATTTAGATAAGGCTAAAGAGGTCTTTGTGTAATTATGGATTTGGAAAAGGCGTATGACAGGGTGGATAGGGGGCAATGTGGCAGATGTTGCAGGTGCATGGTGTAGAGGTAGTTACTGAAAGCAGTGTCGAGTTTTTAACGAGATAGTGAGGCTCAAGTTAAGTATGTAGAAAGAGGGAAATTTTTTCCCAGTAAAAGTAGGCCTTAGACAAGGATGTGTGATGTCACCATGGTTGTTTAATATATTTATAGATGGGGTATGTAAGAGAAGTAAATGCGAGGGTCTTGGCAAAAGGCGTGGAGTTAAAAGATAAAGACTCACACATAAAGTGGGAGTGTCACAGTTGCTCTTTGCTGATGACACTGTCTCTTGGGAGATTCTGAAGAGAAGTTGCAGAGATTGGTGGATGAATTTGGTAGGTGTGCAAAAGAAGAAAATTAAAAGTGAATACAGAAAGAGTAAGGTTATGAGGATAACAAAAAGATTAGGTGATGAAAGATTGGATATCAGATTGGAGGAGAGTATGGAGGAGGTGAATGTATTCAGATATTTGGGAGTGGACGTGTCAGCGATGGGTCTATGAAAGATGAGGTGAATCATAGAATGATGAGGGGAAAAGGGTGAGTGGTGCACTTAGGAGTCTGTGGAGACAAAAAAATTTGTCCTTGGGGGCAAAGAGGGAATGTATGAGTAGTTTTACCAACGCTCGATTGGGGTGTGAAGCGGGGTGATGAATGTTGCAGCGGGGAGAAGGCGGAGGCAGTGGAGATGTCTGTCTGGGGGGCAAGTGGGGTGAAATAATGAGAGAATTCGTAGTTTGGAATTAGGAGGGGGTGGGGGATTACCAAACGTTGCCGGGGGCTAGGAAGAGTTTTTGAGGTGGTTGGGACAGTAGAAGAATGGAGGGAAACAGAGTGACTTCAAGAGGTATCAGTCGTAGGGGAAGGAAGGCGGGGTGGGGTGGGCCTAGAAAGGTTGGGGGGAGGGGGTAAAGGGGTTTTGTGTGCGGGGGGCTTGGACTTCAGCGGGCATGGTGAGGGGGTTTTTTTGATGGGATGAAGGGAGACAAAGGGTTTTTAACACTTGCGGCGTTGGAGTGTGAGAAAATAAACTTTAGAAGGGTTCAGGAAAACCGGGCGGGCCCGGGGACTTAGTCCTGGAAGGGGAAATACTGCCTGCACTCTAAAGGGAGGGTGTTAATGTTCATTTTAAAATTTTCTTTTTAAAAAAGTAGGTAAAGCACCTTCTGGGAAGACAGTGAGAGTGAAAAAATGGTGAAAGTTTTTTTTTTTTCGGGCCACCGCCCTTTGGGGGGAAACGGGCCCTGTGATAAA
This sequence comes from Cherax quadricarinatus, assembly GCF_026875155.1. Taxonomy (NCBI): domain Eukaryota; kingdom Metazoa; phylum Arthropoda; class Malacostraca; order Decapoda; family Parastacidae; genus Cherax; species Cherax quadricarinatus. The sequence goes on along the minus strand of NC_069410.1, from coordinate 20,618,908 downwards.
AAATAAAAAACGTTTTAAAGATATATTTTTTTTTTTAAATTTTAAAGTAAAATTTTTAATTTTGCTCCCAAAAGAATCTTAGAAAAATTACCTCCTTATTATAACAAGCGCAATTTATTTTAGCCTATCCCAACAAAATATTTTAGAAAAGTTTTCAATAATTTAAAAACTAAACAAAACACAATGAAAATTTTTTTTTTCGTTAGGGCAAATAAAATTTTCGAAATTAAATTTCATACACAAATTTTCATTTGACCCATTGGCAAAGACGTTGTTATTTAACCCCAATTGTAAGTTTTTTCCTATTTGGCACGACATTATATATATATAAATATATATATATATAATATATAATATAAAATATATATATAAAAATATATATATATATATATATATATATATTTAAATAATTAAATTAAACCCCGCAGATTTTCGATTTTAACATGCCCACCCAAAAACAAACAGTTTTTGTACATTCAGAAAATTTAAATTTAATTTGACAGGTGAAAGAGGAAGTGCACTTTTCCCAGTACAGGGTAGCAGGGATAGGGTGCGTGGGGGAGAGGTTACTAAATGGGGGGTGCGGGGGGTAATTTGAAAAAAAAAACCCGGGTAACTGGTTCCTTAAAAGCAGACAGTCCCTTTGGGCTCGGCAACCCACTGGTGTTGGCAAGTTTTAACCACCGCTTGGATAGTTTTGTCTGTACACCCCTGACTTTTTTTAAAGGTTTAAATTTATAGCTCCTGACCCCGCCTCTTAATTCATATTAACCTTTCTTTACTGAATCTGTTTCCAGAAAATTTAAACTTTTGCCCTCCTTTAAAAGTGATTATTGATCCCTTTTTTCACCCTGAAGACTTCAAAATTTTTTCCCCCCCCCTCTCTCAGCGCCATTTTTTCCCCCTACTTCCCCCTTACAACTTTTAAACCTCACTCTCAATCATCAACCCCTAAAATTTCCCCATATTTTTTTAAAATTTCGTTTTTGTTATTAAAAAACCGGTTTTTTCACCGGGGGTTTGATACCCATTATTACAACGAGTCTATTGATAGTGTTTTTTTATAATTTCTAGAGGAAATTTTAGACAACGAAAATTTTAAAATTT
>NC_069410.1:20570282-20617301 GCF_026875155.1 Cherax quadricarinatus | reverse complement strand
CCCCCTGCTGGTGGCTAAAGTTCTCGCTTCACACGGCGTTTGTCCGGTTTTGATTCCCGGCGAGGGTAGAAATACTGGGCGTGTTTCTTTACGCCGGTTGTCTATGTTCACCCATCAGTAAAATGGGTTCCTGGGTGTTAGTCGGCTGGTGTGGGTCGCATCCTGGGACAAAACTGAACGAAATGCTCTGCATAACAAGCGGCTTTCTGTATAGTAGTATGTCATTGATGTCAGCTAGGCCTGTATACCTTGTACATGTACTTGTAGAAATAAAGATATTTATTATTATTTAAATAGTGGGTAAACAGGCAGGAAGGCAGGTGTTTATTTTTCAAATATCTGTTTTTTTTCTCTTAGGCAGTCTATTGTTGTCAGTCATCCTTGCTCCCATTTTAGCACACTTCAGATATCACAACTACCAGCCTCCCTTTCTTCTATTTTCACTTTACCTTTACCTGGTTCTGATCTAGTAATTTGAGCTACCCGCGTAGGATTTTACAGCAGTCTTGTCAGTTTGGTATCAGAGTTCCCCTGCTAGGTAGTTATCCTTTGCTGTTAGAAATGGGGTTCCAGGACTAATCCTGCTGGGGAGTAGGGAACTGATGCTTCCAGTTCAGCTAGGTTGTGATGGTTGTAGGCCTGCGGGCCGCTGGCATCGACAGGCAGACAGAGAATAAGGAAATCTGGCCTCAGGCCGGGCTGCGAATTCAGAACTTTCAAAACCGGCCACAGGTATGTCACTTATCAAGACAGCTTCTCGTTTGTATTATTGGAACCACTGAACCTCACTTTGTCTCTGATGTGTACCTCCATGATCATTCACTAGTAGGACAAAGTCATGTGCCTCGATTATGTGTGTAGACGCATTCTACTTAGACTACTGCAGTATATCCTTCCTGACTTTGTAATATTCAAGTTAGTGTGCGAGGCAGGATTTTTATCTTGTGTAGTACTGCTGGTGTCACGAAGATTCTTCCATTCCCTTCCTGGTTCCACTCGGTTGTCCCGTTCCTTCTCGTACTCCATTCCTCTTCCTTCTCTCCTCCACCTTCTTTCCAGATTATCTTAACCGTCACCTGGAATTGCGTGCATGTCTGTAGTCGTGAAGATAGGTTGGTAGTCAGACCATCCAGAGAAGTAATACCACCCAGTCATAAGACTACGAAACAGAAGCTGGTACAACGCTTCGGTAACAGGATTATTGGTCTTTTATCTTGTATTATGACAGAACATGTAAAGATGGCGGACGAATCTTACAAACTTTCACGTACATTTATTGTACACTTGGATCTTCTGTTACTTATTATTTTATATTCCTGTAATATATATTTCTTTTCCATTTTGGGGGGCTTGGTGCGAGGCTGGGCCTTGGAGCATGTTTCCCGGAACCATTAAGGCGTATAACGTAGCCTGGCAGTACATCTCTGCCATGTTAAGTCTAGCATATGCGCCTGACCTTGAAAATATCTGCTGGCAACTTTAAGGCGTGAAGGTTGACAACTAATTATTTTTTTCATGTGGAGTGCCTTTTTTCTAATTGTATTTACCCAGCACTGAAATACTTCAGCAGGTACTGGTGTTTCTTATAGGACCAGTGTGTTTTCTTAATTAGGATATGATATTCCAGCAGACATTGAGTTTTTTTGACGCATTTTTTTTTCTAGATGCTCCCCACAACAGTCTGTTAGCATTCAAGTACTTCTAGGCTGACAGGGGTCGTAGGATTTAAGGAAACTTGCCCAAATGTTTCTCCTTGCTTAGGAATCGAACACGTGACTTTGCGATTGAGAGTGGAATTCTCTCACCGGTAGGCTACACGACATCCCATGTGGAGTGCGCGTGGAGAGTGAAGGGAGGGGAAGGCACCGATCAATATGCTGTGTACGTCTTAGTTCCTCTTAGCCGGTGCTGATGACTACACAGGTGATTCTCATAATGGTACTCGTACATAAGAGGTGGTTAACGATCCTCTTGGTAACTGTTTCACTTTTGTGGGATTCTTGTACTGTAGCAGTTGTTTACTTGTATGGAAGAACTCGTGGGTAAGGAAAGAGGAGGTGGGAGTGTTTTAATGAACAATGTATGTTAACTTGTATTATATTATTATTGTCTTCTTGCAGGTTGGTTCAAAGTGCTGTTGTGCTTTATGAAGACACGGGAATGGAAAAGGTAACTAAAGTGTTGTTTATTTCACTTTTCTGGGAGTTTGTCACTTTTTTGGGGGTTTATTTCACTATTCCTAGAACACTTACAACTAATTGTTGCTTAACAGCTGTTAGTGTGTAATGTAGAGTATGCTTACCCCACATGTTTCTCGTAACTACTGCTAGGGGAGCTGTCTCCGTAGACCTGTGCTGCCCCCTGGTGGCCATAGGACTTCCTTCAGTAGCTACGGCACGCCTTCAAAGAAATATCATTTACACCCTGCACTACGAAAACAACTATTCTTTATAGTATTGGCAATAACCAAAAATAACACTGAATTGTAATGGCGGATAACTGAAAAAGAGTACACAGAGTGACTCGACAATCTCCAAGTTCCAGATCAACCAAACTGTGAACATCAAAATGGTATACAATACCGACAGGTTGTTAGGTAAAAACAATGAACAGTAAACCTTATTTCCGAAACGTTTCGCCTACACAGTAGGCTTCTTCAGTCGAATACAGAAAGTAGGCAGGAACAGTAGAGATGTGAAGACGATGTAATCAGTCCATCACCCTTAAAGTCGTAGAATTTGAGGTTGTCAGTCCCTCGGCCTGGAGAATTCAGTTCCATAGTCGGAAACTATCTAGAAGTTCCTGATATGGAAGAACTTCTCCGGGCGAGGGATGAAACCCTAAAATTCTCGACTTAAGGGTGATGGACTGATTACATCGTCTTCACATCTTACTGTTCCTGCTACTTTCTGTTTTGCTGAAGAAGCCTACTGTGTAGGCGAAACGGTTGGGGGGTTTTTTATTGTTTGTGTCTTTCCCAAAAACCAAAATGTGAGGTATGAGCCCCGGGCCGGGCTTCGAGAGTAGAAAACTCGCGAAACTCTCAAAGGTATACATGTAAATTGTGTACGTTATAATGTGTAAAAAGGCTTGTTGATTTCACTTTAAATGTGTTCGGGGACAAGACATGGTGAAACATAGCCAGCTTTTTTACCTCTTTATTTTTAATATTATGGTTGTTGTGTTGTGGTGTTGTGTGTGTGGTGGTAAATTTGGGGACGAAATTTTTTCAGCACATGCCTAAATGGAAAAATTGCTTGTTAAACATTTGTTGGGATATTTTTTCCACTGATTTCAGTTTTGGGGGTTTTTTGGGACGTATGGGAGGGGTGAGGGGGGGGGGGGGGGGAACTTTTTTTCCCCCGCCAAAAAAACCTTTTGTTTAAGTTTATTTCTTTACACGCTTTGAATTTTGAGTTTCGATGTAATTTGGTTTTTTACCTCTAAAAATAGGGTTATTGACGTGTCACACTTTTAGTAGTAACAAAACAGTAAGAAAATAAGAACATAAATGTAGGAAACAGCAGAAGGCCTATGGCCCCTTCGAGGGGGTCCTTTCAAAACGACATCTACCTAAGTACTCAAGAAAAAATCCCGTGAAGTAAAACCTTTTGCAACATTGGGTATCTTTTTGTAGAGTCTACAATAAAGATACCCAGATGTTGCACAAGTGTCTTACTCTCATCTTGTCGGTATTATATACCATTCGTACACAAATAACTCCCGTACCCCTTGACACCAATCAAACCCAGCCCCTCCCACTCATATGTTTGTCCAGTCTCTTCTTAAAGCTACCCAAGGTCCTAACCTCTATCACCCCACTGGGAAGACTGTTCCACGCATCTACAACTCTGTTAGAAAACCAGTACTTACCTATGTCCTTTCTAAATCTAAATTTATCCAACTTAAATCCATTATTCCTGGTTCTTACCTGGTTCGACACCCTCAGTACTTTATTAATGTCTCCCTTGTTTATGCCCGTCATCCACTTATACACTTCAATGATATCTCCCCTCATTCTACGCCTCTCCAGAGAGTGGAGATTTAAGGCTTTAAGTCTGTCTTCATACGGGAGGTTCCTTACACAGTAAATAATTTTAGTCATTCTTCTCTGTATGTTCTCTAATGAGTCTATGTCCATCCTGTAGTAAGGTGATTATTGAACATTAAAATGGTATAAAATACCGACGTTTCGAAATAAAGATACCTAACTGTTGCATATGTGTCTTACCTAACAATCTGTCGGTATTTTATACCATTTTAATGTTCATTCTGTCAGACACTGCAACACAAGGGTATCTTGGTACAGACCATCAACTTCGACAAACTCTACTAGTGAGAACGGCTGGGTTTGAGAGGGACCTGCCCTCCCAAATCAACCTACGTCTCACCTCCTGGCACTATAAAAGGCTCCATCCTGTCACTTCTTCATATTGTTTCAGACAACGGAACAATGCTCTTCTCCAGACTGAGGGACTGACCACCTCAAACTTTAAGGGTGATGGACTGATTACATCGTCTTCAAGTATCTTCTGCTTCTATCAACTTTTCTGTAGATAAATTAGACACATGTGCAACTCTTGGGTATCTTTATTGAGGAAACGTTTCGCCACACAGTGGCTTCATCAGTCCATACCAAGGAGAATCTTGAAGAACAGAAGGAGAATGAGGTAATCAGTCCCTCAACCTTAAGTCGATGTGGTCAGTCCATCAATCTTGAATAGAATACGGCATACGTGCTGAGAAGGAGCTTATAAACCGTTGGCAGGAGAGGTGCAGAAGTCATAGGTCGTGTGACCTACTTCAACATTGAACAAATGTTACACGACCTATGACTTCTGCACCTCTCCTGCCAACGGTTTATAAGCTCCTTCTCAGCACGTATGCCGTATTCTATTCAAGATTGATGGACTGACCACATCGACTCAAGGTTGAGGGACTGATTACCTCATTCTCCTTCTGTTCTTCAAGATTCTCCTTGGTATGGACTGATGAAGCCACTGTGTGGCGAAACGTTTCCTCAATAAAGATACCCAAGAGTTGCACATGTGTCTAATTTATCAACATGTCGGTTCTCTGAACCATTCATCTACAAACTTTTCTGTACTCGACTGAAGAAGGTAAGACACATATGCAACAGTTAGGTATCTTTATTTCGAAACGTTTCGCCTACACAGTAGGCTTCTTCAGTCGAGTACAGAAAAGTTGATAGAAGCAGAAGATACTTGAAGACGATGTAATCAGTCCATCACCCTTAAAGTTTTGAGGTGGTCAGTCCCTCAGTCTGGAGAAGAGCATTGTTCCGTTGTCTGAAACAATATGAAGTTGAAGTGACAGGATGGAGCCTTTTATAGTGCCTGTCACTTCAACTTCATATTGTTTCAGACAACGGAACAATGCTCTTCTCCAGACTGAGGGACTGACCACCTCAAAACTTTAAGGGTGATGGACTGTTTACATCGTCTTCAAGTATCTTCTGCTTCTATCAACTTTTCTGTACTCGACTGAAGAAGCCTACTGTGTAGGCGAAACGTTTCGAAATAAAGATACCTAACTGTTGCATATGTGTCTTACCTAACAATCTGTCGGTATTTTATACCATTTTAATGTTCATGTAGTAAGGTGACCAAAACTGAGCAGCATAATCCAAATGAGGCCTCACTAGTGATGTATAGAGCTGTGATGAATGGTTTGAAAAACCGACAAGTTGAAGATTGAGACACTTATGCAGCATATGAGAATCTTTATTAAGGAAACGTTTCGCCACACAGTGGCTTCATCAGTCCCTCAAGATTCTCCTTTGTATGGACTGATGAAGCCACTGTGTGGCGAAACGTTTCCTCAAAGATACCCAAGAGTTGCACATGTGTCTAATTTATCAACATGTCGGTTCTCTGAACCATTCATCTACAAACGTGTCAGACACTGCAGCTTCTTGGGATCTTAATACTTGGGAATTCTTCGCTTGCCTAATTCTTGGGCACGACCTACTTCAACATTGAACAAATGTTACACGACCTATGACTTCTGCACCTCTCCTGCCAACGGTTTATAAGCTCCTTCTCAGCACGTATGCTGTATTCTATTCAAGATTGATGGACTGACCACATCGATCTTGTTACAAAGAATTCTTCAACACTTGTTCAACCTTTGGACGAAGACCTACTTCGACTAGTGGATGGTACCACTATGACCCCGCCTCCATCTGCTTCACGTCACCTCACTACAGTATATAAGCCACGTCTACGGCCCTATGCTGTACATTCTACAAGATTGATGGACTGAACACATCGACCCCAGGTTGAGGGACTGATTACCTCATTCTCCTCCTCTCCTTACGCCTTCCTCTTTGTTTTGGACTGATGAAGCCACTGTGTGGCGAAACGTTTCCTGAATAAAGATTCCCATATGCTGCATAAGTGTCTCAATCTTCAACTTGTCGGTTTTTCAAACCATTCATCACATCTGAGTTCTTACCTCTCCTAGTGGCCTACGTCTCACCTCTTGGCGCTATAAAAAGCTCCATTCTGTCACTTCATCTCCATATTGTTTCATACTATGGAACAATGCTCTTCTCCAGACTGAGGGACTGACCACCTCAAAACTTTAAGGGTGATGGACTGATTACATCGTCTTCAAGTATCTTCTGCTTCTATCAACTTTTCTGTACTGTACGTTTCGCCTACTGTGTAGGCGAAACGTTTCATAATAAAGATACCTAACTGTTGCATATGTGTCTTACCTAACAACCTGTCGGTATTTTATACCATTTTAATGTTCATTCTCCTTTGTATGGACTGATGAAGCCACTGTGTGGCGAAACGTTTCCTCAATAAAGATACCCAAGAGTTGCACATGTGTCTAATTTATCAACATTATTTGGATTTTAGTAAAGCCTTCGACAAAGTACCTCACAAGAGACTCTTAAGAAAAGTGGCAGCTCATGGTATAGGAGGTAAAGTTCTAGCATGGATTGAGGCATGGCTTACCAATAGAAAGCAGAGAGTTACCATTAATGGAGTGAAATCTGAATGGGGATTAGTCACTAGTGGCGTTCCACAAGGATCAGTTTTAGGCCCTCTCTTGTTTATAATTTACATTAATGACCTTGATGAAGGGATTACTAGTGACATGAGTAAGTTTGCTGATGATACAAAGATAGGCCGTATAATTCACTCTGAGGGGGATTTTCAATGAACTCCAGGACGATTTGAACAAATTAATGTCTTGGTCTGAGAAATGGCAGATGAAGTTTAATGTGGATAAGTGTAAGGTACTTGCCCTTGGTAATGAAAATAACCCTCGAAGCTATAATCTAGGTGAAGTAGAGCTTGGTCATACAGAATGTGAAAAGACTTGGGAGTCATGGTAAGCAGAAATCTAAAGCCAAGACAGCAGTGCCTCAGTGTGCGCAACAAGGCCAACAGATTACTTGGATTTATCTCAAGAAGTATAAGTAACAGAAGTCCAAAAGTTATTTTGCAGCTCTATACATCACTAGTGAGGCCTCATTTAGATTATGCTGCTCAGTTTTGGTCCCCTTACTACAGGATGGACATAGACTCATTAGAGAACATACAGAGAAGAATGACTAAAATGATTTACTGTGTAAGGAACCTCCCGTATGAAGATAGACTTATTTTTTTATTTATTATCACACTGGCCGATTCCCACCAAGGCAGGGTGGCCCGAAAAAGAAAAACTTTCACCATCATTCACTCCATCACTGTCTTGCCAGAAGGGTGCTTTACACTACAGTTTTTAAACTGCAACATTAACACCCCTCCTTCAGAGTGCAGGCACTGTACTTCCCATCTCCAGGACTCAAGTCCGGCCTGCCGGTTTCCCTGAACCCCTTCATAAATGTTACTTTGCTCACACTCCAACAGCACGTCAAGTATTAAAAACCATTTGTCTCCATTCACTCCTATCAAACACGCTCATGCATACCTGCTGGAAGTCCAAGCCCCTCGCACACAAAACCTCCTTTACCCCCTCTCTCAACCTTTCCTAGGCCGACCCCTCCCCCGCCTTCCTTCCACTACAGACTGATACACTCTTGAAGTCATTCTGTTTCGCTCCATTCTCTCTACATGTCCGAACCACCTCAAAACCCTTTCCTCAGCCCCCTGGACAACAGTTTTGGTAATCCCGCACCTCCTCCTAACTTCCAAACTACGAATTCTCTGCATTATATTCACACCACACATTGCCCTCAGACATGACATCTCCACTGCCTCCAGCCTTCTCCTCGCTGCAACATTCATCACCCATGCTTCACACCCATATAAGAGCGTTGGTAAAACTATACTCTCATACATTCCCCTCTTTGCCTCCAAGGACAAAGTTCTTTGTCTCCACAGACTCCTAAGTGCACCACTCACTCTTTTTCCCTTTCTCCACTCTCTGGAGAGGCGTAGAATGAGGGGAGATATCATTTAAGTGGATGACGGGCATAAACAAGGGAGACATTAATAAAGTACTGAGGGTGTCGAACCAGGTAAGAACCAGGAATAATGGATTTAAGTTGGATAAATTTAGATTTAGAAAGGACATAGGTAAGTACTGGTTTTCTAACAGAGTTGTAGATGCGTGGAACAGTCTTCCCAGTGGGGTGATAGAGGTTAGGACCTTGGGTAGCTTTAAGAGACTGGACAAATATATGAGTGGGAGGGGCTGGGTTTGATTGGTGTCAAGGGGTACGGGAGTTATTTCTTGAGTAGCTTTAGGTAGATCTCGTTTTGATAAGGACCTGCCTCGTATGGGCTAGTAGGCCTTCTGCAGTGTTCCTACATTCTTATGTTCTTATATTATAAACAACAACGGGCCCAAGACTGATCCCTGTGGAACGCCACTTGTTACAGATCCCCACTCGGATTTAACCCCATTTATGGACTCTCTGCTTCCTGTCAGTGAGCCATGACTTGATCCACGAGAGCACTTTTCCCCCAATGCCATGAGCTGCCACTTTCTTTAACGGTCTATGGTGCGGAACTCTATCAAAAGCCTTACTAAAATCTAAGTAAATAAAATACAATTCTTTATCGGGGTCAACAGCCTCAAAAGCTTTACTGAGCAAGTTAATAAATTAGACAAGACCGCCTCTTGTGAAACCAAGCTGAGTATCATTAATCAAGCTATCTTATCGAGATGGCTTTTTATAATCCGGCTATAATTGACTCTAGTAATTTGCCTACAATTAGGTCAGGCTTATTGGGCGGTAATTTGACGGTAACGACTTGTCCCCTGTTTTAAAAATAGGAATTACATTACCATCTTCCACATATCAACACTACACCTGTTTGAAGAGATAAATTAAAAATATTAAGTTAATGGGTCACAGAGTTCCATTTTGCATTCCTTAAGAACCCTTGAAAAAACCTCATCAGGACCCGGCGACTTATTTTGCTTCAGTCTGTCTATCTGCTTCACAACCATTTCACTAGTGACTGTGATGTTACGTAATTTATCTTCTAGCCCACTATAAAAATTAATTACTGGAATTTGTTAGTGTCTTCCTGTGTAAAAACTGAGAGAAAATAATTTAAATTAAAAATCGAGCACATTTCATTCTCTTTGTCAGTAAGGTGCCCATAGTTATTTTTAAGGGGACCTATCTTATCTCTAACTTTTGTTCTATAGACCTGGAAAATACTTTTTGGGTTAGTTTTAGAATCCCTAGCAACTTTAATTTCATAGTCCCTTTTAGCTTTTTTTTTTATCCCCTTTTTAATGTCCCTCTTAATGTCAATATACTGATTCATAAGATGACCCTCACCTCTTTTGATACGCCTATAAATTCCTTTCTTATGCCCTAGTAGATATTTGAGCCTATTATTCATCCATTTTGGGTCATTTCTATTTGATCTAATTTCTTTATATGGGATAAACGCTCTTTGAGCAGCATGTATAGTGTTCAGAAAACTGTCATATTGATAGCTCTCTTCGTTACCCCAGTCAACAGATAAGTGTTCTCTAAGCCCATCGTAATCTCCTAAGCGAAAATCTGGGACTGTTACTGAGTTATCGCTACTATCGTACTTCCATTCAATGCTAAATGTAATTGATTTGTGGTCGCTAGCACCCAGTTCCTCTGAAATTTCTAAATTATTAACAAGGGATTCATTGTTTGCCAGAACTAAGTCAAACAGGTTATTTCCCCTTGTAGGTTCTGTCACAAACTGCTTCAAAAAACAATCCTGAACTACTTCTAAGAAGTCGTATGATTCTAAATTCCCAGTCAAGAAATTCCAATCAATATGACTAAAGTTAGTCTCCTAGAATTACTACATTATCGTGCCTTGTGGCCTTAACAATTTCCTCCCATAGTAGTCTCCCTTGGTCCCTATCTAAGTTTGGGGGATGGTATATCACTCCTAAAATCAGTTTTTCATGCCCCTCTGAAAATTCTATCCAAACAGACTCTGTATGTGTTACTTCAGACTTAATACCCGTTTTTATGCAACAGTTCAAGCGATCTCGGACATACAATGCCACCCCCACACCCCCTTCCTGATACTTCTATCTACTTGGAACAATTTAAAACCCTGAATAAGACATTCCGCAGGCATGTCCCGACTTTTTGAATTAAACCACGTCTCAGTTAAGGCAAATACATCAATGTTACCTGCACTAGCAACTAATCTCAACTCGTCCATCTTATTCCTAGCACTACGGCAATTAGCATAATAAACATTGAAAGACTCTCCTTTCTCTTTACCCTTCCTGCTCATTTCTGTTTTTCTACTAAACCTATTACTGTCCTTATCACCCAAAGTCCCTGGCTTTTCAATATCTATCTCGTTCTGCTTATTACTAGTTCCCCTAGAACTCGTAATATTACTACACTGGGACTTCACTGTTTTCCTGCCAAAACCCATACCACTAACTATTCCTAGTTTAAAGTCCTAACTGCTCCCTCCACTGCAGTTGCCAGTGCTACCACCCCAGACCTAGATAAGTGAACCCCATCCCTGGCATACATGTCATTTCCGCCATAGAAGAGGTCCCAGTTGTCAATGAATGTTACCGCATGTGGAGAAATTTTCTCCAGGAGGGGGGTATCAGCCCCCTTCAGCCCTTTCAGCCCTGAGGGGCCACTCAGAGGGGGCGAGCGTCTTGTTTACTGCTAGAGTGAGTAATTGATCACAGATGCTATGCCACGTAGTCAAATGACCTCTGCTCCTTGCAGCGGTGTTGCAACGTGTATTTTTATAAGAGACAGTACATCTCTTATTTAGCAGGACAATTAAGGAAAATCCTGCTCCCACTTTATTACCATAGTAAAGATATTGTACATTGTTGTCTATGATTAAGACAGCAAGAAACAAACATTCTGCTTTGCTTCATCGAGGAGGTGACAAGGATGCAAGGTACTAGGTCAGCGTTTTTTTTTGTGCTGGGGGCAGTGACTGCATGGAGCGCTGTAGCGTCTGTCAGACTATCTTTGACTCTAGGTAGAGTGACACTGACGCCAGGAGATCTGTGCGTTAGTGTGAGCAAAGTGTCTAACACAAACACTTCAGAGAAGTGTGATCAGCTTCTCTTGTGATACATTGTGAACAATAAAGACAAATCTTGTGGAACATAGTGTACCAGTGTGCGTTTCCTAGACAATGGAAGACGTGGACATCCAAGGACACTTAAGCTTCTATCAAGTCACCGATATCTGTCGAAGGTGTTGAGAACACCATAGCTCACGTTACAAAGAGCAAGGTATGTTACGAATTTCTTGTAGATCGGGGGATTGCGCAATTCTTGAGTCACAAGGAGTTTGTAATCAACCTATAATCGGCAGTAAGGTGTGGACTTTTGAGTCCAAACAAGTAAGTATTTCGTCAGCCATCATCGAATGAAATATGCTGACATAACACCCCTAGGGGTAATTTATACTTACAAATTGTATCTCTTGACAGCCCACTGTTGTGATGGTTTCGACAGCTTCTAGACCTCGTCTGCAGGGGCGGCTGTGTAGACGATTTGCTGTCATTTATCAGCTAAGTGTTCATTATATATAGTTATAATAAACACGGCAGGTAAGGCCAAAAATCTCAACACCGCATTTTCCTTACAGTATTTGTCCAGCCAGCAATTGACACCAATTGCCCTGGACAACCATTCATTTCCAACTCCTCTCCTTGGCAAAATACCACAAATGATAGGGTTCCCACCCTTACTTCTAATTATTTCTATTGCTGACCTATACCTGCTAATCAGGTCTTCACTCCTACGTCTGCCAACTATCACTATGTACCATTACTTTCCTACTCTGGTTAAGAGTCGTATAGAATTTATATATAGTAGAAGCCTAATATGAGACCTTTAAATAAACATTGTTCAGGTAGATGTGACCGTAGTGTAGGCAAGTCTAAGTCACGTGCAGCGTAACTCCCCACCTGCTTCGTTGAATACTGATGGTCTGGTGGTGGTTATGGAACAAGCAACATCCTACTAACTCAACTCTGCTATTGGCACACTTTTTAAAGAATTGTATTTACATTATTTTTTGAAGCAGCCAGCAGCAGCAGGTTGATGCTTCCTTCCTCGGCTAGTACAAGACACCCCTTCCTCCGCACTGAAGTTGCCTGTGTTGCTCGCCATACCTTACTCCGTCCCATTCCTTCTTCCCCTTCTCTCCTGCTCTGTCCTTCACTACTTTTTCTGTGCTGCTCCCTTTATTTCCTACTGCCCCTGCTCTCGCCCTCCTTTCCCCTATTGTTCATGGGGTGTCGCGTAGCTCACTGGTGGGAGTATTCGATTCATAATAGCAAAAGTCCGGGTTTGATTCCTTGGCGCGCAAAGATGTGTGGACCGGTTTCCTTATACCCCTGCTCCCCCGGCCCACTTAACAATAGGTACCTGTGTATTAGCATTGTTTTGTGGGTCGTATGTCTGTTCTGCTGCAATGTATATCATATATTGTGGTATAAAACTTGGAAATGATACTGACAAATTGACACTACAAATTGGTTTTAAAATATACGTGAGCAAATCCTCATTATCTCAGATGTCATTTTTCAAGTCAGTGTCACTCGCATCCCGCTCTCCATTTATGTATATACTGTCATTTTAATATGTTAGAAGCTATCAAGGTCCCAGGACCGAAACGTTTTTTTTATAAATCTTAGTGTTTATTTGTCTTTTTACACCAGTCATATATGATGCCCAAGTACACGATGAAAACATAGTTGGGTGAAATGTGTTCATGTACATAATGTTGATTAAAAAAATCTTATTCACTTTCTCTTCACCTATTCTTTGCCTTCTCTCTACCTATTCCTTCTATCATACTACTACTTCCTGTGCTCCCTCCATCTCTATCCCCCACGGCATTGAGAATCTTCAAAGTGATTAAGGTCACGTTCAATATGGGCCAACAGTTGCAAATTACTAAGTAATCTGGGAGTGTCTGCTGACCACACCTCTCACCCGGTATGTAGCCTGGGAGTGTCTGCTGCAGTCTGCTTTCCTCCCAGTGTGGAGGGAAGGGCGCTGAGATATCTACTCTCCTGTTCAAAAATATACTTCGTTCACAACTAGCATTTGCATTACAAGAGTATAAATAATATAGATGCCGCAGAACGCCTCGGTAATGTTGGCTGTGAAAGGGACGCAGAACGTGTAAGTTAACTCACGCTCTCAATACTCTGGCATCCTGGCGGAGGTCATTCAAGGTCAAACCAAATGTTTGACTTCCCAGCTCCAAATTATATAAAAGGGTACATGATTAGAAAAATAAACTTATTTATAATAAAATTACTTTTAATATTGGTTTACCTATGAACTTGTTCAGAGAGCTCGTATTTTCGTGGCCTGGCCCTTGTCTAGTCAGGCTGTTAATGTTGGGGGAGCCCGCCCACATATCCATCACAGCCTGGTGGATCGGGTTCGCTGCGGAGGTCTACCTGGAGGGCAGTCAGGGGATCAACGACCCCGCGGCCCGGTCCATGACCAGGCCTCCCGATGGATCAGGGCCTGATCAACTAGGCTGTTACTGCTGGCCGCACGTAGTTCAACATACGAACCACAGCCCGGCTGATCCGGCACTAAGTATCTGTCCAACTCCCTCTTGAAGGTAGCCAGGGGATTATTGGTAATTCCCCTTATGGCTGGTGGGAGGCTGTTGAACAGTCTTGGGCCTCTGACACTTCTTGTGTTTTCTCTTAGTGTACTAATGGCACCCCTACTTTTCACTGGGGGTATGTTGCACCGCCTGCCAAGTCCTTTGCTTTCGTAGGGATTGATTTGTGTGTGTAGATTAGGGACCGGTCCCTCTAGGATTTTCCAGTTGTAATTATGATCTCTCGCCTGTGCTACAGTGAGTACACGTTAAGTGCTTCCAAGCGTTCCTAGTAGTTAAGGTGTTTGACGGAACTTCTCTAGATCTGCCATCTCTTCTGCCTTGAATGATGTTAAAGTACAGCAGCAGTATTCCAGCCTAGAGAGAACAAGTGATTTAAAAGGATCATCATTGACTTGGCCACTATCACGTTCTGTGATAGTGGCACTGTTTTGATCCTTAAAGGTGAGATCCTCAGACATTATCACTCCCAGGTTATTCACATTACTTTTCCGCTCTGTTTGATTAGTTTGTAGTATAGCAGTCATAGGTGGTGTCACATTTGTCCAATGTGGAAGTAGGTCGTGCCCAAGAATTAGGCAAGCGAAGAATTCCTAAGTATTAAGATCCCAAGAAGTTGCAGTGTCTGACAGGTTTGTAGATGAATGTTTCAGAGAACCGACATGTTGATAAATTTTAGACAAGAGTTGCACATGTGTCTAGTTTATAAGCAGTTTGTAGTATACTCAGTTCTAGCTATTATTTCGTCCAGTTTTTCTTAACTGGTAGTTGGAATTTGTCTTCATTGAACATCATATTGTTCTCCGTTGTCCATTGGAAAACTTGGTTTATATCTACTTGATTTACCATGTCCTGCTGTATAGCCCTTGTGGCTTAGCGCTTCTTTATTATAATAATAATTACCATGTCCTTAATGGATGGCACTCACGCGGGTCCTAGTATAGTCTGCAAAGGATGATACAGTACTATGGTTTACATCTGTCTATGAGGAACAGGATGGGGGCGAGTACTGTGCCTTGTGGAACAGAGCTCTTCATTATGGCAGCTTCCGATTTAATTCTGTTTACCACTACTATGTGTTCGACTGGTTAGAAAGTTGAGGATCCATCTGCCCACTCTGCCAGTTATCCCTTTAGCACGCATTTTGTGCGTTATTACACCATGATCGCATTTGTCAAAGGCTTTTTGCAAATTCTGTATGTACTACATCTCCATTCAGTTTTTTCCCCAGTGCATCCAAGACCATATCATAGCGGTCCAGTAGTTGCGAGAGGCAGGAGCGGTCTGCTCTGAACTCATGTTCCCTTGGATTGTGAAGTTGTTGGGAATCCAAGAGGTTTGAAATCATGCTTCATATACTCTTTCAAAAAAAATTATGGTGTGGGACGTTAGAGCTATTAGTCTGTGGTTTTTCGCTATTTCTTTGCCGCCACCTTTATGGATTGGGGCTATATCCGCTGTTTTTAGTGACTGGAATTTCACCCCTATCTATGCTCCTCCATAGAGTACTTAGGGCACGCTAAAGGTGTTCTTATCGTTCTTAATGAACACAGAGTTCCACGAGTCTGGACCTGGGGCTGAGTGCATGGGCATGTTGTCAATGGCTTTCTCAAAGTCTAGTGGAGTTAGGGTAATGTCAGAAATTTGGCACACATTGACAGGGTTTTGAGGCTGTCATGAAAAAATCGTTTGGATTGTAGATTTTTAGACTGATTAGTTGTTCGCTAAACACAGTCGTATTGCGATTTCAGTGTCTCGCTCACTTCTTTGTTGTCATTGTGTAAGTTCCATCTTAACTGAGCACGGGCCCGATACTAGACGTGGTTTTTGCCTTGTTTTTGGAATATGAAAAGAAATACTTCTAATTTCTTTCAATTTCAGTAATCGCCTTCTGCTTCTCCTGTCTCTCCTGGATCCCGTATGAATCCTTTAACTTGAACTCGATATTTTCCACTTCTCTGGTTAGCGCTTCCTTCAGTGATTCAGATAATTTAGCGTTCTTGAGTAGCTGAAGTGATTCTCCGCCTTCTCCTATAGAGGGAGCGTCACTTCTCTCTTCTCCAGTTTACTTCTCTTTTTTTCGTAGGAAAACGTGCCTTGAACATACTTTAGCTGCCAGAAGTTGATCTTTTCAAGGCACTGGATAGGGGTCCATGTAGTTTATTTCTTCCAAACATATTTCATTTAGGACATCCTTTACCTTCTCCCAGTTGATGTTCTTGTTTAATTTGGTGAAGGCACCCTCGTAGCTGTATGCATTTTTGCTGGTCAGGACCCCTGTGCATATAACTGGACTTCGATTATATTGTGATCTGAATTAGTTGTTTTTGAAATCGTTATGTTGCTTAACCAGGTCTTCATTCTTTAAGAAAGTAGTGATCCCGTTTGCTTATGAATACTTGCACATTCGTTCCAGCTTCGTCTGTTAATTGCTGGTAGCAGATTGGAAAGTAGAGTCCTATGGATGTTGTGCCGTCGCTCCTCCGGTCTCGTATCTCAAGTATCTGAGGATTTATTCTATACACTGGTAATTAAAATTGAATCATATTCGACAATACTTAATGCTCACTTATTTATCTTCAAGAGGTTACTAAGCAAATTCTTCCAGGCCGTTGATAGTCATCCTGAGTGTATCAGTAATTATATATAATCTAACTCGTCAGGCCATAACTATAAGACGTGGTTTGGGGAAAGAGAGAACATTGTAGAATGCTGAAACAGAAATGGGCTTCGCGAGTTTTCCTACTCCACTGGGCCAGGCTTTTTATGCGCTTGCTTGGTTCACCTGGAGTTTATTTGGGGTCGCTGCCGGAGGTCACTGCCCTCGTGACCCGGTTCCAGACCAGACCTCCTGGTTACTTGGTCATCGACCAAGCTGTTAGTATCCGCCACATGCAGTCCATGTGCATCACAGCCTGGCTAATCAAGATCTCTTGGGATGCGTCTGTTTAATTCCGTCTTGAAGACAGCTAGGGGTTGAGGAGTTGTGGGCCCTTTACACTTATTGATATCAGTCTGTGTACTCATCGCTCCCCTGCTTTTCTTTAAAAGTATATTGCATCGTCTGCCAAGTCTCTTGTGTTCATAACTAATAATTTCAGTGCGTCGGTTGGGGGACCAGTCCCTCCAGTTTTTCCAAGTGTAAATTATGATACAGTTTTCTCGTCTACATTCTAGGGACTTCAAGCTCTTTCCCAATAATTTAGGTGCTCGACTCTTATACAAGCTGTTCATTTTCCAGCTCTGCACCTTTGCCTGCATTCTTCCGTATTGCAGTAACTGAAATTGTCACTGAATAGTGTTGTCAGTAGCCCGCACACATTGACAGGGTTTTGAGGCTGTCATGAAAAACGTTTGGATTGTAGATTTTTAGACTGATTAGTTGTTCGCTAAACACAGTCGCCCGCTGGAAGATGTTAGTTATATAAGTTAGAGGGTCGCTGTGTCTTCTAAGGATTGGGGAGAGAAGTGGGGGCGAGTACAGTTTTAATAAGTGTCTAGTCCCCTTCATAAAATATTTAAGGCACGTGATAAGTTTACAATTCTTGATGAATATTGAGTTCACGAGTCTGGGACTGGGGCGGAGATCATGGACATCAATCAGTGACTTCGAAGTCATGTGTGGTTAGTTATACCATAGATTAGGGAGATGTCAACCGGGCTGTTGCTGCTGGTATATTCCTGCAGTGATTATGATATCCTTTGGTAAGATGTTATAATGTCTGGGATCACGGATGTTGATAGTGTTCCTTTATTGTACTTGCGGTGTGTCTGCCCTTCACTGGGTTTATTCTGTAGGTTCACATCTCACTCCAGTATTTTTATTGCAGTGTGCAGATTTGGGACCAGGCCCTCAAGCACCTTCCACATATAAATTATCATGTACCTGTCCTCCACTCCAGGAAGTACTTAGGGCTTTGAGGCATTCCCAGGAATTTAAATGCTGTATTGGCCAGGGTTATGGGTAGCTACCCATTTACCTACCCGGGCAATGTTTTTTTTATTTAAAAAATCCAAACCTGACCTGGCACCTTAACTCTAAAGCTATTATTTATTATTATGATAGTTATAGTAATTTTGCTCCTGATCTTTTAATCGATGCTTTTCATAGGCTGGTAAAAAAAATACAGTATTGAATTAAATCATTAACAGAATGTAGATCAGTGGTAGGAATGTTAGACATAAAACACTGGCAAACCGCAGGTCTAATAATTTCTTTTATTCAGTAGTTTTGTGCACAAATCTGTGCTTTTTGTACTAAGGACATAAGGCGATGTATTCATCAGAGTAATTAGATTACGAGCTTGCACTGGTCTTGAACTTCACTGGTAGTAAAGGTGGGCTTTTAGAAGTCCCTGACACACAGGTTTTACTGGTTATAATTTTGTCAGTTTCATCCTCCCCCAAGACTAATTATCAAAGTATAGTTTTCTTAAACAAATGCATTAATTTTTCCAGTGTTCTCACTTTCATTATTGAGGTGATATTTCACTGCAATGTCTTTTTTTTTTTTCCTCGAACTCCTCTGCCTTCACTTATCATGATCCTGTGTTCACTCCTTAACTGCTAAGAAGAAAATGCTTAATTGTTCCCTCCTGAATGGATTGTTTATGCTGCTTTATTGATTGAGCAAGTCTCAGCATGAATGCTGTCATTCTGGATTTCATCGTTTTTTGCTCAGCATGTCTCAACATTAAGTATGCACATTGTACAGTGTGGTGGTTGTTAGAACAAGTTTCAACGTACGTATATGGATTCACTTGGAATCTTAAAAAATAAAAATGACATATCTTCTCCACATTTAACAGGGCAACATTATTATTTTCATTATACTCAGACACACCAATGTTCTCACAAGACGTATAATATACAGTGGAAGCGTTTAGCAATACATTACAGTATTCGTTGTAGAAGGCACATGAAAGTACAGTACAGAACTGTACACTGCACAGTATTGTACAGATAAAAGATTTCAGCTATTTCGTTTTTATATTAATTATAATTATGTTAATGTGTGTAAAAAAGTTATAATGCTTCATAATGGACTTTTTTTTTATTAAGTACTGGAGAAGTATGTCATAATGCCCGCTGGCACTTTGACATACTTGTCCAGTTCTCTCTCGAAGACTTCTACACTTGTCCCAGCAGTGTTTATCTTATGGTAAAATGTTGATAGTGTTCTCTTGTTAATAAACCCAGTGAAATGCCGGGATACTGGCCTTTCACTGTGTTTATTTTACACTTTCTCCAATATCTCACAAAAGTATGTTGTGGCTGTGTGCAGACTTGGGACCAGGCCATCCCCCCCCCCGAGTAATTTCCATATTTATATTATCATTTATCACCTCCGCCCTAGCGAGTACATATCTAGAACTTAGTCGTTCCCAGTAATTTAAATACTTGATTGGCTCTGTTCTAGCTGATATTTCTCCCGCCTGAATGGAGACGTTAACATTGAGGAATACTCTTAGCCTGGGCTCTCTTCTTTATCTGAATAGTGTCTCCATTGCCATAATTAACCTTGTTTTGAAATTTCTCGTTATCCACGCTGTCATTTTCCTGATTGTCACGACGTGTCTTTTGTTCATTGAAAGAAAGATCAGCCGACATAATTACTCTCAGGCCTTTCTATTTTTACGATCCTCTTTAGTTTCATATACCGTGTCTCTTTTGAGTTTCTTTCCACCTATGCAGCTGCAACCTAAGACCATTGAACTTATTCTCCACTGCCCACTGGAAAACCCTGCTTGTATCTTGCAATTTTTTTTCCAGTCTTCTATCGAAGTGACTTTCTTGCTTATTTTGGTGTCATCCGCAAACGATACAAAACTGGAGAGTCTTTTGTGTGCTCTGAGGATAAGACATAGAAGTCAGCAGGACTGTGCAGGTTACTGAGATTTTTGCCTTGATAATGCTGGAATTTGCTCTTGTTTACTACTGCCATATTATCACCGTATTTTGAATATGGTGATGATGTGGATAGGGGTGGATAGAGCAGAGCGAAGCTGATAGACCATGGGAGAGGGAAAATGAGGGAAGGTCGGGTGATGGGCGCTGGAATGGAACAGACTGCCTGTACATGTCAAAGCCAGTCATAGCATGAACTATTTCAAGAAGAGAGCCAAAAGGTGCCTAATGAATGTAGCGACAGAAAGGGAGGAGAATGATTTTTTATATCTCCTTTATAGTACAGTATAATAATAAGATATTACCTCCTTTATAGTATATTATCTCCTTTATAGTGTAATAATAAGGTATTAAAAGGACGCCAGTGAAAATAAGCCACTTGGTCTGACTTGTGGGTTATCCTAGGTTCTCTACACACATACTGCCATGTATGATAATCTATGTAACTATTTATGTATACCTGAATAAACTTGCTTACGAAGGTGGGTTGAGGGGAGATGGGGGCAAGACGCTTGGGTAAGCAGAATATACATGACAACAGCGGACAGGCCGGGGGGGGGGGGGGGAATGGTAGCGCGAGACTTCAGCTTACACCTCTATATGTGTGTATGGAAGGTGTGGAGGGGAGCGTGAAGTGTGGGAGTCTTCGCCAGCGTGGACACAACTGGCGGGAGTGCCCTGGGGGGGGGATAGGGTGAGGGCTTGTTATGGAGTCTTGGCGTTTGTACCGGAAAGGCAAGTGGGTTAGGTAGGTGTGTACACTCACCTACATGTGACTGCAGGGATCGAGTCATAGCTCCTAGCTCCGTGTGTGTGTGTGTGTGTGTGTGTGTGTGTGTGTGCGCTGTGCGCGCGCGCTCACCTAATTGTGGTTGCAGGGGTCGAGACTCGGCTCCTGGCCCCGTGTGTGTGTGTGTGTGTGTGTGAAGGGGGAGGAAAGTGGATGACGTACTCTCTGGTTACAGGGGTTAAGTCTCAGCTCCTGGTCTAGCCAGCCGCTAATGGATTCACTGTCTTGGCTGCGCGAGCCCTATAATACCTACCTGGAGTCTCTTCCGGAAGTCACCGCCCCGCGGCTCTGTCCCAGACCAGGCCTCTTGGTTGCTGACCTGATCGATCAAGCTGTTAGTGCCCACCGTCTGTAGTCCAATGTATGCACCACATCCCGATTGGTTGGAAGCTGTTAGAGGAATCTGTAGAGTTCCTTCTTGAGAACAGCTAAGGGTTTGTTGCATGAAGGGAGTTGGAGTCGTAGTACCTTAACACCAAAATTTCTTAAAACTATGTATGGATCCCGCTTCTGTTATTTCGATGTCTAGGTCATTTCACTTCGTGACCATCAAGGTCAGGTGTAAATATTATGCAGAGAATTCGTAGTGTGGAAATTAGGAGGAGGTTGTGAAGTTACTAAAAGTATTAGTCAGAGGGCTGAAGAGGGGCTGTTGAGGTGGTTTGGTCATTTGAGAGAATGGAACAAAGAATGACTTGGAGGGGCGTATAAATCTGTGGGGGAAGGAAGGCTGGGTAGAGGTCGTCCTCGAAAAGGTTGGAGGAAGTAAAGGAGGTTTTGTGGGCGAGTCTCTTGGACTTCCAGCAAGCGTGCGTGAGCGTGTTAAGAGTGAATGGAGACGAATGGTTTTTGGGACCTGACGAGCTGTTGGAGTGTGAGCAGGGTAATATTTAGTGAAGGGATTCAGGGAAACCGGTTAGTCGGACTAGAATCCTGGAAATGGGAAGTACAGTGCCTACACTTTAAAGGAGGGGTTTGACATATTGGCAGTTTGGAGGGACGTCTGAGCTGTCGTAGACAGTGATTATGTATGAGTGATGGTGAATGTGTTGAATGCTGAAAGTTTTATATATATTAGCAAGAACTCGTTTAAAATTAAGTCCTTTCTAAAATTTTCTCTTATACGTTTAAAGATATATTTTTTCATTAATGTTATTTAAAAATTTATAAATTTGTACCAAAAGAATCTTAGAAAACTTACCTAACCTCATTATAACAAGATCAATTTATTTTAGCCTAATCCAGCTAAATATATTTTAGATACGTTTACAATAATTTAATACTAAAAAAGTTAAATATATTTTTTTCGTTAGGTTCAGAATGATTTTTGCGAAATTATTGCATACACAAAATTTCGCTTGCCTTATTTGGCAAGAAGGGCGTTCCTATTTAAGCAAAAAAAAATCGCAAGCTTTACCTATTCGGCGCGACATATTATATATACACAAACAATCGCAGACAGGCGATCTTAATGCAAGACAGGACACGGGGGAGGGAGGGTTGTAGAAATATTTAGCTCAAGTACTTTCACACTCCTCAGTGCGTCATCAGGAGCTATGCAATGTTGTAAGGCAGGAACCGAAGGATTGAGGGACTGCAACTCAGACTGTGGCTGGTGTTAATCCGCGATGCACTACACTGAGAAAACTTTCAGCATTCAACACATTCACCATCACTCATACATAATCACTGTCTACGACAGCTCAGACGTCCCTCCAAACTGCCAATATGTCAAACCCCTCCTTTAAAGTGTAGGCACTGTACTTCCCATTTCCAGGATTCTAGTCCGACTAACCGGTTTCCCTGAATCCCTTCACTAAATATTACCCTGCTCACACTCCAACAGCTCGTCAGGTCCCAAAAACCATTCGTCTCCATTCACTCTTAACACGCTCACGCACGCTTGCTGGAAGTCCAAGACTCGCGCCCACAAAACCTCCTTTACTTCCTCCAACCTTTTCGAGGACGACCTCTACCCAGCCTTCCTTCCCCTACAGATTTATACGCTCTCCAAGTCATTCTTTGTTCCATTCTCTCAAAATGACCAAACCACCTCAACAGCCCCTCTTCAGCCCTCTGACTAATACTTTTAGTAACTTCACAACCTCCTCCTAATTTCCACACTACGAATTCTCTGCATAATATTTACACCTGACCTTGATGGTCACGAAGTGAAATGACCTAGACATCGAAATAACAGAAGCGGGATCCATACATAGTTTTAAGAAATTTTGGTGTTAGGGTACTACGACTCCAACTCCCTTCATGCAACAAACCCTTAGCTGTCCTCAAGAAGGAACTCTACAGATTCCTCTAACAGCTTCCAACCAATCGGGATGTGGTGCATACATTGGACTACAGACGGCGGGCACTAACAGCTTGATCGATCAGGTCAGCAACCAAGAGGCCTGGTCTGGGACAGAGCCGCGGGGCGGTGACTTCCGGAAGAGACTCCAGGTAGGTATTGTAGGGCTCGCGCAGCCAAGACAGTGAATCCATTAGCGGCTGGCTAGACCTGGAGCTGAGACTTAACCCCTGTAACCAGAGAGTACGTCATCCACTTTCCTCCCCCTTCACACACACACACACACACACACACACACACACACAAACACAACACACACACACACACACACACACACACACACACACACACACACACCCACACACCACACACACACACACACGATGTAGCGGAGGCAGGATCCATACATAGCTTTAAGCAGAGGTATGATAAAGCTCACGGCTCAGGGAGTGACCTAGTAGCGATCAGTGAAGAGGCGGGGCCAGGAGCTCGGACTCGACCCCCGGAACCTCAACTAGGTGAGTGTACACACACACACACACACACACCGGGCCAGGAGCCGAGTCTCGACCCTGCAACCACAATTAGGTGAGCGCGCGCGCGCGCACCGCACACCACACACACACACACACACACACACACACACACACACACACACACACACACACACACACACACACACACACACACACGGAGCTAGGAGCTATGACTCGATCCCTGCAGCCACATGTAGGTGAGTGTACACACCTACCTAACCCACTTGCCTTTCCGGTACAAACGCCAAGACTCCATAACAAGCCCTCACCCTATCCCCCCCCCCCCCAGGGCACTCCCGCCAGTTGTGTCCACGCTGGCGAAGACTCCCACACTTCACGCTCCCCTCCACACCTTCCATACACACATATAGAGGTGTAAGCTGAAGTCTCGCGCTACCATTCCCCCCCCCCCCCCCGGCCTGTCCGCTGTTGTCATGTATATTCTGCTTACCCAAGCGTCTTGCCCCCATCTCCCCTCAACCCACCTTCGTAAGCAAGTTTATTCAGGTATACATAAATAGTTACATAGATTATCATACATGGCAGTATGTGTGTAGAGAACCTAGGATAACCCACAAGTCAGACCAAGTGGCTTATTTTCACTGGCGTCCTTTTAATACCTTATTATTACACTATAAAGAAGATAATATACTATAAAGGAGGTAATATCTTATTATTATACTGTACTATAAAGATATAAAAAATCATTCTCCTCCCTTTCTGTCGCTACATTCATTAGGCTCCTTTTGGCTCTCTTCTTGAAATAGTTCATGCTATGACTGGCTTTGACATGTACAGGCAGTCTGTTCCATTCCAGCGCCCATCACCCGACCTTCCCTCATTTTCCCTCTCCCATGGTCTATCAGCTTCGCTCTGCTCTATTCACCCCTATCCACATCATCACCATATTCAAAATACGGTGATAATATGGCAGTAGTAAACAAGAGCAAATTCCAGCATTATCAAGGTAAAAATCTCAGTAACCTGCACAGTCCTGCTGACTTCTATGTCTTATCCTCAGAGCACACAAAAGACTCTCCAGTTTTGTATCGTTTGCGGATGACACCAAAATAAGCAAGAAAGTCACTTCGATAGAAGACTGGAAAAAAAAATTGCAAGATACAAGCAGCCTTACTAGAGATATTAACAATGCAAGGAATTCGCAAGACCAGGCGAAATATACACAAACACTGATCTCTGGCTGAAGGAGACTCGAACCTAAGAACCTTGGAACAAGCACTGCGTACCGTTGGTAATTCCCCTTATGTAGGGAGGACGTTGAAACTCTTGGTCCCTTCACACTTAGTTTTCCCCTAGTGTACTGTTAGCAACGCCTGCTTTTCATCTGGGAGTATTTTGCACCGTATGACAAGAATCGCACTTTCACTGAAAACGATTTATACGAGGAGCTCTGGGGACCAAAGTATCAAGAATATTCCAGGTGTAAATTACAATGTACCTCTATGTACCAAAGAGTACAGCAATTACAACAGTGTAATGACTTGAATGTGAGATTCATTATCCTCACGCCAAGTCTTCCACATGGAACTTTATATTGAATGGCTTGTTAGTCCTGTACTGTTTCTTTACTTCATAGCAGATCGACTGAAACTTATCCTCGTTGAACATCATACTGTTGCATGAGGTCCACTGGAAGACTTAATTTATATCCGCCTGAAGATTCATTGCATCTTCGATGTATGCTACTGTGTCATCAGCAAAAGACACTACGGTACTCTGATTTATGTCCTTATCTGTGTCGAATATAGGAATGAGAACGAGGGGGAAGGGGCGAATGCTGTCTCTTAAGGAAAAGTTTTTCACTATGGCAACCTCCGACTTCATTCTTGTTTATACTGCTGTCTGTGTTATGTTAAAATGTGCACTTACCTTTGAGGAGTTTCGAGAGTTTCACTACTATCGGCGCCCGGCCATGGACCAGGTTCGTCTAGTGCTTACCTAGTCAACTAGGCTGTTGCTGCTGGAGGCCCGCTGCCCCACATATTCATCACAGCCTGGTTGATCTGGCACTTGAAGATACTTGTCCAGTTTCTTCTTGAAGGCTTCTACACTTGTTCCAGCCGTGTTTGATATCTTCTGGTAAGATGTTGAATAGTCTGGGACCCCGGGTGTTGGTATGGTGTTCCCTTATTGTCCCCACCTCATCCCTGCTCCTCACTGGGTTTATTTTGTACTTCTTCCCATATCTCTCACTCCAGTATGTTATGGCAGTGTGCAGATTTGGGACCAGGCCCTCGAGTACATATATAAGTATACGTAACATTGGCCTTCAGTTTTTCTTCCAGTGCGTTCAGGACCACTATATAGTCTTGGCTGGGAAATGTGTGGGGGATTGACTGGGGGTATGTTTGTACCTTCAAATTACGTCATGCTATATGGGATCTTCACTGCAGAATTCTCCCATTTCCTGTCTTTTTACATAGGGCTTTACATGGTTAGGTTAAGGTTCCTAACTTTATTTACAAGCTAAGAGCTATTATCTACACACACACACACACACACACACACACACACACACACACACACACACACACACACACACACACACACACACACACACACACACACACACGCACGCACGCTCTCACTCTCTCTCTCTCTCTCTCTCTCTCTCTCTCTCTCTCATCTCTCTCTCTCTCTCTCTACTCACTCTCTCACTCTCTCACTCTCTCACTCTCACTCTCACTCTCTCCCCCCGACTCATTTTGTGTGCGTGCGTGCGTGCACGCGCTTGGGTGACTGCCACCTGCCATACACCTCCGTCACCCCCACCTTCTTTCTAGTGTGGCCTATATTTAGTATACCATCTCTGGCCACTGCAGGGTCTCCTGCCCACCACGTGGCCACTACATGCATCCCCTTCCCCTCCCATTCTCTCACTACCTGCTTCCCATCTCCCATACCCTCACTACCTGCTTCCCCCCCTCCCATACCTGGAGTCCCTGGAGGGTATTCCAGAGATCGACGCCCCCGCGGTGGCTCAGGGCTTAATCAGCCAGGCTGTTATTGCTGGCCGCATGTAGTCCAGCGTACGAACCACAGCCCGGCTGATCCAACACTGGCTAAAGGTATCTATCCAGCTCCCTCTTGAAGGCAGCTAGAGGTCTATTGGAAATTCTCCTTATGCCTGGTGGAAGGCTGTTGAACAGTCTTGGGCCCCGGACGCTTAGTGTTTTCATAGTGTACTAATAGCGCCCCTACCCAGTCTTTTGCTTTCGTAGGGAGTGATTTCGGTGTGCAGATTAGGGACCATTCATTCTAGGGTTTCCCAGGTGTAGATTATACCTTTGATATACTTTTGAACAGCTTTGTGAGTTTGGCTACTCTCGGAGCCCGGCCATGGGCCAAGCTCGTCTGGTGCTTGCCTGGTCAACCAGGCTGTTGCTGCTGGAGGCCCGCTGCCTCACATAACCATCACCGCCTGGTTGATCTGGCACCTGGTGAAGATACTTGTCCAGTTTCCTCTTGAAGGCTTCTACACTTGTTCCAGCCATGTTTCTGATATCTTCTGGTAAGATGTTGAATAGTCTGGGACCCAGGATGTTGATACATAGTTCCCTTATTGTCCCTACCGCACCCCTACTCCTCACTAGGTTTGTTTTACACTTCCTCCCATATCTCTCACTCCAATATGTTATGGCATTGTGCAGCTTTCGGACCAGGCCCTCGAGTACTTTCCAGGTATATATTATCATGTATCTCTCGCTCCTGCGAGTATAAATAAAGTGCTTCCCCTCCTCCCATACCCCTCACTGCCTGCTTCCCCTCCTCCCATACCCCTCACTGCCTGCTTCCCCTCCTCCCATACCCCTCACTGCCTGCTTCCCTCTCCATACCCCTCACTGCCTGCTTCCCCTCCCATACCCCTCACTGCCTGCTTCCCCTCCTCCCATACCCCTCACTGCCTGCTTCCCCTCCTCCCATACCCCTCACTGCCTGCTTCCCCTCCTCCCATACCCCTCACTGCCTGCTTCCCCTCCTCCCATACCCCTCACTGCCTGCTTCCCCTCTCCATACCCTCACTGCCTGCTTCCCCTCCTCCCATACCCCTCACTGCCTGCTTCCCCTCCTCCCATACCCCTCACTGCCTGCTTCCCCGCCTCCCATACACCTCACTGCCTGCTTCCCCGCCTCCCATACCCCCATTGCCTGCTTCCCCGCCTCCCATACCCCCATTGCCTGCTTCCCCGCCTCCGATACCCCCATTGCCTGCTTACCCGCCTCCCATACCCCCACTGCCTGTTTATCCGCCTCCCATACCCCCACTGCCTGTTTATCCGCCTCCCATACCCTCACTGCCTGCTTTCCCTCCTTCCATCCCTCACTGCCTGCTTCCCGGCCTCCATACACCTCATGCCTGCTTCCCCGCCTCCCATACACCTCACTGCCTGCTTCCCCGCCTCCATACCCCCCATTGCCTGCTTCCACCCGCCTCCCATACCCCCCATTGCCTGTTCCGCCTCCGATACCCCCCATGCCTGCTTACCGCCTCCCATACCCCCATGCCTGCTTACCCGCCTCCCATCCCCCCACTGCCTGTTTATCCGCCTCCCATACCCCCACTGCCTGTTTATCCGCCTCCCATACCCTCACTGCCTGCTTTCCCTCCTTCCATCCCCCTCACTGCCTGCTTTCCCTCCTTCCATCCCCTCACTGCCTGCTTCCCCTCCTTCCTTCCCCCTCACTGCCTGCTTCCCCTCCTCCCATACCCCTCACTGCCTGCTTTCCCGCCTTCTATACCCCTTACTGCCTGCTTCCCCTCCTATGCCCCTCACCGTCTGCTTCCTCCTCCCCTACCCCTCAGGCTTGTCACCTCCTGCCCGCCTCCAAACACGATCGTCACCCCTCCTCCTGCCCCGCCTCCCAGACACGATCGTCACCCCCTCCCTCCCTTCCACTCCCCCACAAGTCTTCGAGAAAATTGGACAAGTATCTAATAGGTGCCAGATCAACCACACTGGCATGGATATGTGGAACAGCAAACCAGCAGCAACAACCTGGTTGACCAGGCAAACACCAGACGAGCCTGGCCCAAGCCCGGGTTCCTGAAGTAGATACTCTATCTGGAAACTCATCAAAGGTATCCCGCTCTCCCTAGGCAGGCTGGTCACCGCTCCCCTCCCAGACATGCGGCATCACTGATTTAGCTCACTGTCTTACATTAACCACCAAGAACAAAAAAGGCACAATACCGTGACAGGAACAATACACAAATAACCCGCACATAGAGAGTAGCATATAACTACGTTTCAGCCCGACTTGGACCATTTAAAAGTCACGCGAGCCAGGGGACAGGGACGGGACAGACGAAAAGGGAAGTGAAGACAGTGTTAGTAGCTGTAATAGTAAGTATGGAAAGTAGTGGTAGACAGAATGGGGAGTGAAGCGAGACAATAATAGTAGTAGTGGTGGTGGTACTCCATTACTACTATTACTACTACTACTGCCTCGTTTCACTCCCCTTTCTTCGTACCAGTATTCCCCCTACTTACTACTACCTTTAGACTTCTTTCTCTCTCCCGTCCCTGTCCCCTGCAATATATACTGGCTCTCACCATCGTGTAACTTGTAAATAGTTCAAGTCGGACCGAAACGTCGTTATATGCTACCCTATGTGCGGGTTATTTGTGTATCAACCACCATTAACCTTACCATTCCTTCCCCTTCAGGAGTTTATTATTCTTCAAGACAAGTATCTCGGTATACACTAACAGTCCCTTTCAAGGCAGGCGAAATTACGGATCTAGAGAACATACAGAAATTTCATTGCACGTATAAGTTCAGTCAAGCACCTTAATTACTGGGGCCATTTTAAATCCCTTGACCAGTACTCCTTGAAAAGCAGGCGATAAAGATGCATTATAATTTGCACCTGAAAAATATCCTTGAGAAAAAAGTCTCAAATCCCCGCACAAAAATCACTCCCTACGAATGTTAATTCTCTTGTAAAGAAATTAACTAAAGTTTATTACCAATTATTTGTCTTGTATAATTTCTATAAGGCACAGATGTTCTCGACAGGCGGTGCAACATCCCCCACCCCCCACCAATGAAAAACAAGCGTGCCTTGAGTACATTGAGATAACACTAAGCATCAGGGGCCCAAGATTGTTCAGCTGCCTCCCAGCATACATAAGGGAGGATTACTAATAGGCTACTGACTGTTTTCAAAGGTGAGCTGGACACACACCTAAAGTCAGTACTTGATCAGCCGGGCTGTGGTTCGCACGTTGGATTGCGTGCGGCCAGCAGTAACAGCTTGGTAGATCAGGCCTTGATCCACTGTGAGTCCTGGTCAGATCATGGAGCAGACCGCGGGGGAGTTGACCCCTGCAACATTCTCCAGGGAGGTGGATGGCGTCTAATGCTCCTGGGGAAGGTGGCTGGCATCTCCCCCCACGCTCCTGGGGAAGGTGGCTGGCATCTCCCTCCACGCTCCTGGGGGGAGGTGGCTGGCGCGTCTCTCCACGCTCCTGGGGGGAGGTGGCTGGCGTCTCCCCCACGCTCCTCGGGGAGGTGGCTGGTGTCTCCCCCACGCTCCTGGGGGAGGTGGCTGGCGTCTACACCCCTCACGCTCCTGGGAGGTGGTGACTGGCGTCTAAATCCCCTACGCTCCTGGGGAAGGTGGCTGGTGTCTCACGAAATCGTAATGACACGATTGCAAACAAACCATACCGCGGGTTCAATCCCGCCCGTGGTATGGTTTGTGGCTGGTGTCTCTACCTACACTCCTGGAGGGAAGTGATTCGAGTCTCTCCCACGCTCCTGGGGGGAGATGGCCGGCGTCTCCCCCCCACGTTCCTGGGGGAGGTGGCTGGCGTCTACCCCCCTACGCTCCTGGGGGAAGGTGGCAAGTGGCTGGCGTCTAACCCCCCCCCCCACGCTCCTGGGGGAAAATGGCTGGCGTCTAACCCCCCACTCCTGGGGGAAGGTGGCTGGCGTCTACTCTTGGCGTCTACCCCCACGCTCCTGGGGGAAGCTGGCTGGCGTCTAATGCCCCCTACGGTCCTAGGGGAAGGTGGCTGGTGTCTCCCCCCGCGCTCCTGGGGGGAGGTGGCTGGTGTTTACCCCCCTCCCCCACGCTGCTGGGGGAGGTAGCTAGTGTCTACCCCCCACGCCCCTGGGGAAAGGTGGCTGGCGTCTAATCCCCCCACACTCCTGGGGGAAGGTGGCTGGTGTCTCCCCCCACACTCCTGGATTGAGCTGACTGGCGTCTCCCCCACGCTCCTGGGGGGAGGTGGCTGGCGTCTCCCCCCCCCACGCTCCTGGGGGAGGGGCCGCGTGCGTATTGATTGGCGACCGCGAGTCAGACGCCAGCTGACCTGCACCCCCCGTCCGCCGTCTCAGAGTTCACAGAGGTCAAGGTGGTGGTTGTAGGTTGGTGGTGGTGGATAGTGGTTCTTGGTGGATGGTGGGGTTGTTGTAGTTGGTCTTGGGGGGTGGTGGTGGTTCTTGGTGGTAAGGTATATCAAAGGTATCCCGGAATACGACCTACTTGCTACTGATGTGAGGAAACGTGCTCACTGTTTCCACTTGTGCTAGGGATCGAACCCCGATCTCTAAGCCGAGGCCGCTGCCGGCTGAACCACAGGACCCCCTTACTGAGATGTCTCCTCAGTAGTTGTAGAGGAGGGTGTGTGGGGGGAGAAGGTTGGGGTGTGTTTGTATGGGGGGGTTATCTACCTCTACCTGGAGGTCGTTCTGAGGGTCTACTCCCCCGTGACCAGGCTTTCCGATGGCTCAGGACCTGGTCAACCAGGCTGGTACTGCTGGCTGCACTCAATCTAACATACGAAACAGCCTGGCTGATCGGGCACTGATCAGGTATCTGTCCAGTTCCCTCTTGAAGGAAGCCAGGGGATTACTGGGAATTCCCCATATGTATGGTGGGACGCAGTTAGAACTCTTGGCAAGCGAGTCCTCTAACTTGTAGGCCAGTGCGTTAACCACTAGGTTAGCTGGGTCTGATAATTTCATCCGTGATTTATTTGCAGTCGTGTTACTATGATTTCTTGAATTATAACTGCAGTGTTTTTATTTCACTGCTATTATACTGTGGGTTCTATTCGTTAGGAAATTAAATGTTCATCTTCCCACTTTTCTAGTTTTTCTTTCGTACGCATTTTGTGAGCTATTATCAAAGGCTGTGTATACTACTACTGTATTTTGCTCATCTCACTGCATCTAAGACCATGTAGTAATTGTCAATTGCGAGAGGTATGAGCGACCTCTAAACCCATGTTGCCCTGGGTTGTGCAGTTGAGATTTTGTGTGATTAGCAATATTGTTTAAGGCTACCTCAGAGGTTTAGATAATGTGGGAACATCAGTCCTCTTTGTCTACAGCATTTTGAAATTGCTTTGCTGCCAGCAACAGCCTGGTTAACTAGACACCAAACAGGCTTGGCCCAGGGCAGGGCTGTGGGGGTAAAAACTCGAGAATCATCAAAGGTATATCAACGGTACCTTTGTGGAGTCAGGCCGTAGGTAGACACTGAGGGTCATGTACCGAGTCGAAACTTAAACAGCCTAGGAAATCAGGAAGAGAGTCGACCAAGTGGGGGTACGGTAAGGACATGCTTAATACCCAGGGAATTAGTATGGCCAGAGATAAGCGAGATGTGAAGAGATTGAGTGGATAGGAGATTCAGGGGAGGAAGTAGGAATATAGATGCAGATGATACTGAAGGTTGCTTCCAGGAGTTAACGCCCCTGGCCGGTCCCAGACCAGGTTTCCCGATGGATCAAGGCCTGATCAATCAGGTTGTTACTTCTGGCTGCACGCAGTGCAGCTTATGAACCACAGTCCGGCTGGTCAGGAACTGATCTGAAGAACAGCTAGAGGTTTATTATTAACTCCACTTGTGCACGGAGGGAGAGCGTTGAAGAGTCGGGGACCTCTTGACACTCGAGTTCTCTTGGTAGACTCATCGCTCCCCTGCTTTTTATTGGAAGTACTTTGCACCGTCTGCCAAGTCACGTGGAGTGATTCGGGCGATTGATAGGAACAATAAGAATAATGCACAAGACAAGTAGTGCAGTCAGTCAGTAGGTTTAACTAGGTCCTGGAAGGCAAGTTGAGCTGTAAACTACTACTGCCAGCACACCTAGGTGATTATATTTAGATTTCCCTCTGGCTCTCGTATCTTCCCTGTCTTGTCTTCCTGATGGGCGAAATGGAAAGTTGACACAAGTGAAGGTAAAGGGGGAACGAGGCTCTGGTGCAAGAGTTACATTTTTTTTTATTGTGGGGATAGGGGTTGGTGTTAAACGGGGGCGGGGGGGAATTGGTATTAAGGGATTATAGTAGTGGCAGGGCTTGAGGATGGGGAGCAGCGATACGATGGCGATGGTATTTGGGGATTAGAATGGTAATAATGGCAGTTGGTGGGGTAGATGTGGTTGGGGGGGTAACTGGTTTGGGAAGGGGGAGAGTGAAGCAAGCTGGAGAGAACATGACTTCACAGTTAGATATTTCTTGTGTTCTTCGTGGGCGAGGGATGCCCTTGGTCGCCTTAATGTTACTTGATCACATTGTCATGATGTTTGATAAGCACAAATACGCGCACACCCGGGCGCAAACAGCATAACCCGATGTTTTTCATGGGATGTCCCAGCTTAGTGAATTGCAGATTTAATATCGACAGTGTAAAGTAAGGGAGTCCCATACTACACTATACTAAAACAAACGAAAGAAGTGTTGATGGATAAAAACCACGTGGGAGTGACGATGGTTTCAGTGACATAGAAACCGGTTTTTCATGGGCGCTGTAGCCCGTGCGCAGACCACAAGTATCTGGTGTTACGGGAGGACACCTCACACACACAATCTAAAATAGGAACCCAGTGATTCGCAAATGAGAGCTATGGACAAATACTTAAAATTGTGAAACTCATTGGAGAGACTGGCGTAATAGCATGCAAAAAAAAAAAAAATTTAAAATCAAGAGTAATCAAAAATGAAACACGGAGGGAATATTGATCTAATAAACATCAATCTTCGCAGACCACATTTCTTAAGTGGCGACTCCTTGAGAACACAGTAAACCTCAAAGTTGATGTAAACAAAGTATTCTAGTTAACCTGGAGTATGTTTCGGGGGTGTACGCCCGCACAGGCTGGTCTCAGACCAGGCCTCCACGAAGCCTGGTCTGGGACCGGGCAGCGGAGGCGTTGATCCCCTGAAACAGATTTCGCAAAAGCGTTTGAAAAATGCGATCAGGAAGTGATAGCGCACAAAATGAGGGCCATGAGCATTACGGGGAGGGTAGGCAGATGGATTTTCGGGTTCCTAACACACAACACAACTAGTAGTAGTAAACAGCGCAAGATCCAGCATCAACGAGGTCAAAAGCTCAGTGTCCCAAGGCACTACTGGTTCTGGCACCTCTGCTGTTTCTCATTCTCATAGCAGACATAGATAAAACACCTGTCACACTTTTGTATCATCATTTGCAGATGACACTAAAATAAGCATGAAAGTCACTACGGTAGAGGACACTCAAAAATTACAGGAAGACATAAGCAAGGTTTTCCAGTGGGCAGTGGAGAACAACATGACGTTCAATGGTGATAAGTTCCAGCTGCTTACGTATGGAAAGAATTAAGAACTCAAAAGGAACACTATATACAGAACTCAAGAGGGTCACCAAATAGAACGAAAGGAACACGTAAAAGACCTGGGGATAATTGTCAGCTGACCTTTCTTTTAAGGAACATAAGACAAAGATCACGTCAGTCAGGCAGATGACGAGGAGGGTATTGAGAACTTTCAACACAAGGGAAATAATGCCAATGGTGACACTTTAAATCGCTAGTGTTCCCTCATTTAGAATATTGCTAAGTGCTGACGGCCCCGTTCAAAGCAGGAGAAATATCAGAGCTGGAACAAATACAGAAATCGTTTACGGCTCGCATTGAGCCAGTAAAGCACCTAAATTACTGGGAACGCCTTCGTCTTGAATATGTACTCATTGAAGCGGAGGAGAGAAATACATGATAATATATACCTGGAAAGTACTCAGTGCTGACGGCCCCTTTCAAAACAGGAGAAATATCGGAGCTGGAACAAATACAGAAATCGTTTACGGCTCACATTGAGCCTGTAAAGCACCTAAACTACTGGGAACGCCTGCAAGTCTTGAACATGTATTCATTGGAGCGGAGGAGAGATAAATGATAATATATACCTGGAAAATACTCGAGGGCCTGGTCCCAAATCTGCACACTGCCATAACTACATACTGGAGTGAGAGAGATGGGAGGATGTGTAAAATAAATCCAGTGAGGAGCAGGGGTGCGGTGGGGACAATAAGGGGGTGTAGAAGCCTTCAAGAGGAAACTGGACAAGTATCTTCACCAGGTGCCAGATCAACCAGGCTGTGATGGATATGTGGGGTAGCAGGCCTCCAGCAGCAACGGTCTGGTTGATCAGGCAAGAAGCGGACTAGCCTGGCCCATGGCCGGGCTCGGAGAGTAGTTAAACTCTCGAAACTTTTCAAAGGTATAAAGGTAAGGTAAACGTCCTTCGGGTATCAGGCGATTGTGACAGGAGCCAAGAGTTGCGTATTGTGCGAGATACGGGGTGACAGGAGCAGACAATTAGAGAGGATAGCCGAGGCAAGGGAACAGAACTGAGGCGTATTGAGAGATGGCCGGATATGACGTAATGTGTTTTGTTTTGGTTACTGGGTAATGTCACTACAGCGTAAATATAGTGTAGTAGTGTGACAGAAAGGATGCAGCTATTTGAACTAGATAATAGTATGCATAGGCGAGTCGTAGCTTCTCCTCCCGTCTCTAAACTTTCTTTCATGGCTCCTGGTTCCAAAAAATGCCTTATTCTTAAATTGTGTAGTTTGTCCTCACCTCTGTATATTCGATCTGCAGTGCTGCCTACCAAGCTATATTTAGTGTTCGGTTTGCCCTCTCCCTTGCCCCCATACTTATTACTTTGCATTATCAAAATTAAATTCTAGTAGCCATATTCTTGACAAAGTTTGCAGTCTGTTGGAAGCTATCTTGGTGCCTCTTGTCATTTCCGTTTATCTTCATGTAGTTCACAAAATAATACGTAGGATTAATTTCTATGTGCAAGTCAGTTACGTATATCAGGGACTGCCAGAAAGAGCATTTCAGGTTCCCTCTTGAAGACTGGGATATATTGGTAAGTTGCCTTTGCATTTATATTTGAGAGGAGGACGTTGAAAAATCTTGCACACTACTATTTTTATGTTTGGATACTTAACCCTCTCCTGTTCATTGGGAAGATTTTATACTGTTCTCCAACCCTAAAAGAAAAATTTCGGGTGTTTTTTTATAGCCAGATATAATTTCCCTTTCTTTATAATGAGAATTTTTCCCGGAGGTAAATATTCTGCACCCCAGCCCCAAAACCCGTTCTGGGGGATCAAGCTTGATCAACCTGGCTGTTAATGCCGTCCAACATTAACCACACCCCGGGTAGTCAAGAATGATTGGGGAAAAATTATTAATTTCCCCCCTTGAAAACGGCTAGAAGTTTTTTTGGGGTAAATCCCCTAATGCCAACGGGAGGGTGTTAATAAAATTTTTGGGCCTCGGGCATCGTAATAAAGCTTTTAAAGGGTTTACTGGGGGCCCCTGTTTTTAAAATTGGGGTTTTCCGCATCGTACACATCTCGTTTACCAATGAAATACCGAAGGAAGTTTTCTGGAGGTCAATGCCCCCACAGCCCCCGGGCCCGACCGGCCTCTTGGAGGGTTTAAAGGGCCCCATGAATAGGCTGTTACTGGGCACGCGTCCAGTTTTACCAACCCCAGCCCGGTGGCCAGGGGGTTTATTTAAAGGGAAAAGGATGATTTTGGTGTGTTCCCTAGGTCTGGGAAAAATGCCCTCCCGGATTATCTATTATAAATTTTGATTAAATTTTTTCGCCTCGTTCCAAGGAATCTCGTTGAAATACTTTGCATTTCTGTGTACAATGTTTTATTTGAGTGTATTGGGGGTGAAGATTTTGTATGCTTTCTCGCACATTTTCAGGAAAATGCTTTGAAGACCCATAAATTCCCAGCACTTGACAATGTCCGGGTCTTATGATCTTCGTGAATAGCCTTTTCTTTTTCAGTGTTGGCGTCTGGTTTGATGTTTTATGGGAAAACCCAGCTTTTTCATCCTCAACTGACGTTCATCCTGCTTTAAAAACGAGAAAACCATTCAGAACAAATGTCCAACCCCTTTCTTTGTTGCTAAATCCTGGGTGAAATTTTTGGGTTTTACTGTTTTACAGGCTTAAAAAAGTTTCCGCCGACAACGTGATGCACACCTTCTTTCAAAGATTCCCTTTGTTAACAC
Source organism: Cherax quadricarinatus (assembly GCF_026875155.1). NCBI lineage: Eukaryota > Metazoa > Arthropoda > Malacostraca > Decapoda > Parastacidae > Cherax > Cherax quadricarinatus. Next base: position 20,580,330 of record NC_069410.1, on the reverse strand, counting down.
ACACAAAAAAAAAATCACAACAAAAAGCATACACGTTGTACGTGCGTGACACTGTTTTAAGCTCTGTAAAACAGTGAAACTCAAAATGCTTCAGCCAGGATTTAGCAACGAAGCAATGGGTTGGACACTTGTTCTGAATGGTTTTCTCGATTTAAAGCAGGATGAACGTCAGTTGAGGATGAAAACAGCTTGGGTCTTCCATCAACATCAAACACAGACGCCAACACTGAAAAAGAAAAGGCTATTCACGAAGATCATCAGAGCATCCAGGACATTGTCAAGTGCTGTGGGAATTTATGGGTCGTGTCAAAGCATTTTCACTGAAAATGTGCGAGAAAGCATACAGAATCTTCACTACCCATATACACTCAAATAAAACATTTGTACTACTAGAAATGCAAAGTATCTTCAACGAGATTCCTTGGAACGTAGGCGAGAAAATTAATCAAAATTTATATATAGATAATCCTGGAGGGCATGGTCCCAGACCTACGGACACACCAAAATCATTCCTCTTCCTCTAATCAATCCCTGGCCAGCCGGGCTGTGGTTGGTACACTGGACTGCGTGACCAGTAACAGCCTAGTTCATGAGGCCTTAAGCCTCCAAGAGGCCTGGTCTGGGACCGGGCTGTGGGGGCATTGACCTCCAGAAACTTCCTTCAGGTATTTCATTTGGTAACGAGACTGTGTACGATGCGGAATACCTCCAATTAAAAGCAGGGACACGACGAGTACCTTAAGAGCTTTATTACGAGTGCCAGAGGTTCCCAATATTTATTAAACACCCTCCCGTTGTGCATTAGGAGATTTACCAACAAACTTCTAGCCGTTTTCAAGGGGGAACTTAATAAGTTCCTCCAATCAGTTCTTGACTAGCCAGGCTGTGGTTAAGTGTTGGACTGGCAGTAGTAACAGCCAGGTTGATCAAGCCTTGATCCACCAGAACTGGTTTGGGACTGGGCTGCAGAAGTATTGACCTCCGGAAACATTCTTCAGTTATAATAGATAGGAAGTTATATCTGGCTATAAAATTACACCCTGAAATTTCTCTTTACGAGGCTTGGAGAACAGTATAAAATCTTCCCAATGAACAGGAGAGGGTTAAGTATCCAAACATAAAAATAGTAGTGTGCAAGATTTTTCAACGTCCTCCTCTCAAATATAAATGCAAAGGCAACTTACCAATATATCCCAGTCTTCAAGAGGGAACCTGAAATGCTCTTTCTGGCAGTCCCTGATATACGTAACTGACTTGCACATAGAAATTAATCCTACGTATTATTTTGTGAACTACATTAAGATAAACGGAAATGACAAGAGGACCAAGATAGCTTCCAACAGACTGCAAACTTTGTCAAAATAGGCTATAAATTTAATTTTGATAATGCAAAGAATAAGTAGGGGAAAGGGAGAGGGAAAACCCGAACACTAAATATGCTTGGAAGAGCACTGAAAGACGAATATACAGAGGTGGGGAAAACTACCCAAATTTAGAATAAGGAAAATTTTTTTGGGAACCGGAGCCATGAAAGAAAGTTTAGAGAGGGGAGGAGAAGCTACGACTCGCCTAGATACTATTATCTGTTCAAAAAGCTCACCCTTTTCTGTCACATACACACTATATTTACGCTGTAGTACATTCCCCGTAACCAAACAAAACACATTACTCATACCCGGGCCATTTCAATACCCTCAGTTCTGTTCCCTTGCCTGGGGCTATCCCTCTAATTGTCTGCTCCTGTCACCCCGTATCTGGGCACAATCCAACTCTGGCCCGTACAATGCCTGATACCCAAGGGGCTTTACCTTCCTTTATCCCTTTTAAAAATTTTCGAGAGTTTAACACTCCCGAGCCCGGCCATGGGCCGGCAGCCCCTTTCTTCTTAAACCAGACCTTGCGCTGGAGGCCTGCTACCCCACATACCCCATCACACCCTGGTTGACGGCACCTGGGAAGATACTTTCCATTTCCCCTTTGAAGGCTTCTACACCCCCTTTTTGCCCCCCACCGCACCCCTGCCCTCACGGATTTATTTTAACATCCCCCCATCTTTCACTCCAGTAGATTATGGCAGTGTGCAGATTTGGGACCAGGCCCTCGGTATTTCCAGGTTATATTATCATTTTCTCTCCCCCCGCCCCAAATGAATACTGTTCAAGACTGCGGGCTTCCCATAGTTTGGTGCTTTACGGCTCAATGTGAGCCGTAAACGATTTCTGTATTTGTTCCGCTCCGATTTTTTCTCCGTTTTGAAAGGGGGGCCGTCAGCACTGAGTATTTTTCCGTATTATTATCATTATTCCTCCTCCGTTTCCCAATGATACATATTCAAGCGAAGGCGTTCCCAAAATTTAGGTGCTTTACGGGCTCAATGGGGGGGCCGAAAACGATTTCGTTTTGTTCCAGTCTGATATTTCTCCTGTTTTGAACGGGCCGCAGCACTTAGAAATTTCTAAATGAGGGAACACACGATTTAAAGTGTCACCATTGGCATTATTTCCCTTGTTTGAAAGTTCTAAATACCCCTCGTCCTGCCTACTGACTGATCTTTGTCTTATTTTCCCTTTAAAAGAAAGGCCCTGAAAATTTTCCCCAGGTCTTTTACTGTTCCTTTTCGTTCTATTGGTCCCCTCTTTTTTCTGTATATAGTGTTCCTTTAGTTTTTAATTCTTTCCTACGTAAGCACTGGAACTTATCACCATTGAACCATGTTTTCCCCACTGCCCACTGGAAAACCTTGTTTAATGTCTTCCTGAAATTTTTTGAGTGCCCTCTACCGAGGACTTTTTTGCTTTTTTTAGTGTCATCTCAAATGATGAAAAAAAGTGTACGGGTGTTTTATCTATGTTGCAGAAATGAGAAAAAGCAGAGGGCCAGAACCATAGTGCTTGGGGGCACTGAGCTTTTTACCCGTTGAGCTGGATCTTGCGCTGTTTACACTATAGTTGGTTGTGTGTTAGGAACCGAAAATCCATCCCGCCACCCCCCCGTAATGCTCAGGGCCCCCATTTTGTGCGCTATCCTTCCTATCGCATTTTTCAAAACCTTTTTTCGAATCTTTTCAGGGGATCAACCCCCGCGCCCCGGGCCAGCCAGGGTTGTGGAGGGTGTCGGACCACCGCCCCGGAAAAAAACCCCCCCCCAAAAAACTAGGTTAAATGTCTTTGTTTCATTAAAATTTTGGGGTTTTTTTGGTTTTTAAAGGGGTCCCAAAAAAAATTTTTTTTTTGGAAAGATTAAATTTTTTTGAAGAAATAAGAACTTAAAAGAAAACATAAAATACTGGGGCCCTTTCGAAGGTTTTCCAATTAGGTTGGCCCTCCCCAAAACCAGTAGGGGTCCTTTTCCAAGGGGGAAAAAAGGGCCCCCCCTTGAAAAACGGTCTATCACCCAAACCCCCTCACTCATGTTTTTTTCCAACCTTTTTTTAAAGTTTGGCCCCTTAACTACTTTGGGGTTTTTCCCCCATCCCCAACTATTCCAAAATTTTCCCCTTTCCCCCGTCGAATTTTTTTCCAACTTAAAACCATTGTCAGTTTTAGGCAGAAAAATCGCCACAAAACACCCAAATTTTTTTGTTTTTATTTCTCCAATTCCCCCATTCTCCCCTTTCAAAACAGTTTTTCCCCAATCTACCCTAAAATTTTTATTTAAAAACTTTTTTTATCCCCTTTTTTTTTCCAAAAATTTTTTATTCTTAAAACTACCAAAAATTCCCTTTAAAACCTAACCAAATTAAATTTAAGACAATGGGCCCCTTTATTTTTTTCTTTAAAAAGGGCCCAAAGGGCAAAAGATTGGAACAAGATTTTTTTGGCCCCCGTTCTGAAAGAAAACCCAAACTTTTTCCAACCGTAAATTTGACTACTTTTGTTTTTGTGCATTTATTGTCCCTTCCCAAAAAGAACTTTTATTTTTCTTTTAAAAAGGTTGCATTTTCCAAAAAGCAAGCATTAAATCTTCGAGGCTCGAATGTCCCGTCGATTTAATTCCGGCCATTTTTGGGTAAAAAACTTCCGGCCTTTTTTGCCCCCAAAGTGTTTTATAGTTTTAACGCGGGGGCCCCCCCAATACCCTGTGGAAAAAGCTTGGACGCCCCCTCACCCCAAAGCAAACTCCTGGCCATTTTTTAAAAAACCCCTTTTTAAAAAAATTTTTTCCCCTTTTTATTCTTTAATTTCCCCCAATTCTTTTCCCAAAGGAAAAAAACGGGAAGTACGAGACCCAGAGGGAAATCTAAATATAATCACCTAGGTGTGCTGCAGTAGTAGTTTTACAGCTCAACTTGCCTTCCAGGACCTAGTTAAACTACTGACTGACTGCACTACTTGTTTGTGCATTATTCTTATTGTTCCTATCAATCGCCCGAATCACCCCCACGTGACTTGGCAGACGGTTGCAAAGTACTTCCAAAAAAAACCCAGGGGAGCGATGAGTCTACAAGAGAACTCGATTTGTCAAGAGGTCCCCGACTCTTCAACGCTCTCCTCCGTGCACAAGTGGAGTTAATAATAAACCCTTTTAGCTGTTCTTCAAAATCAGTTCCTGACCGCCGGACTGTGGTTCATAAGCTGAAACTGCGTGCAGCCAGAAGTAAAAACCCTGATTGATCAGGCCTTGATCCATCGGGAAACCTGGTCTGGGACCGGCCCAGGGGCGTTAACCCCTTTGGAAGAAACCTTCAGTATCATATTGCATCTATATTCCTACTTCCTCCCCTGAATCTCCTATCCACTCAATCTCTTCACATCTCGCTTATCTCTGGCCATACTAATTCCCTGGGTATTAAGCATGTCCTTACCGTACCCCCACTTGGTCGGGCTCTCTTCCTTATTTCCTAGACTGTTTAAGTTTCGACTCGGTACATGACCCTCAGTGTCTACCTACGGCCTGAACTCCACAAAGGTCCCTTGATATACCTTTGATGATTCTCGAGTTTTTTACCCCCACAGCCCTGCCCTGGGCCAAGCCTGTTTGGTGTCTAGTTAACCAGGCTGTTGCTGGCAGCAAAGCAATTTCAAAATTTCTGTAGACAAAGAGGACGATGTTCCCCATTATCTAAACCTCTGAGGTAGCCTTAAACAATATGCTAATCACACAAAATCTCAACTGCACAACCCCGGGCAAAATGGGTTTAGAGGTTTGCTCATACCTTCGCAATTGGACAATTACTACATGGTCTTAGATGCAGTGAGATGAGCAAAATACAGTAGTAGTATACACAGCCTTTGATAATAGCTCACAAAATGCGTACGAAAGAAAAACTAGAAAAGTGGGAAGATGAACATTTAATTTCCTAACGAATAGAACCCACAGTATAATAGCAGTGAAATAAAAAACACTGCAGTTATAATTCAAGAAATCTTAGTAACACGACTGCAAATAAATCACGGATGAAAAAAAATTCAGACCCAGTTTAACCTAGTGGTTAACGCACTGGCCTACAAGTTAGGGGAAACTCGCTTGCCAAGAGTTCTAACTCCCGTCCCACCATACATATGGGGAATTCCCAGTAATCCCTGGCTTCCTTCAAGAGGAACTGGACAGATACCTGATCAGTGCCCGATCAGCCAGGCTGTTTCGTTATGTTAGATTGAGTGCAGCCAGCAGTACCAGCCTGGTTGACCAGGTCCTGAGCCATCGAAAGCCTGGTCCGGGGGAGTAGACCCTCAGAACGACCTCCAGGTAGAGGTAGATAACCCCCCCATACAAAACACCCCAACCTTCTCCCCCCACACACCTCCTCTACAACTACTGAGGAGACATCTAGTAAGGGGTCCTTTGTGGTTCAGCCGGCACCCGGCCTGGGCTTAGAGGATCGGGGTTCGATCCCTAGCACAAGTGGAAACAGTGAGCACTTTTCCCTCACATCAGTAGCAAGTAGGTCGTATTCCGGGATCCCTTTTGATATACCTTACCACCAAGAACCACCACCACCCCCAAGACCAACTACAACAACCCCCACCATCCACCAAGAACCACTATCCACCACACCAAACCCTTTACAACCACCACCTTTGACCTCTGTGAACTCTGAGACGGCGGACGGGGGGGGGTCAGCTGGCGTCTGACTCGCGGTCGCCAATCAATACGCACGCGGCCCCTCCCCCAGGAGCGTGGGGGGGGAGACGCCAGCCACCCCCCAGGAGCTTTGGGGGAGACGCCAGTCAGCTCAATCCAGGAGTGTGGGGGGAGACACAGCCACCTTCCCAGGAAGTGTGGGGGGATTAGACGCCAGCCCCCTTTCCCCCAGGGGCGTGGGGGGTAGACATAGCTACTCCCCCAGCAGCGTGGGGGAGGGGGGTAAACACCAGCCACCTCCCCCAGGAGCGCGGGGGAGACACCAGCCCCCTTTCCCCTAGGACCGTAGGGGGCATTAGACGCCAGCCAGCTTCCCCAGGAGCGTGGGGGTAGACGCCAAGAGTAGACGCCAGCCACTTCCCCCGGGAGTGGGGGTTTAGACCCCCAGCCTTTTTTCCCCCAGGAGCGTGGGGGGGGGGGTTTTAGACCCCGCCACTTGCCACCTTCCCCAGGAGCGGTAGGGGGGTAGACGCCAGCCACCCCCCCCAGGAACGTGGGGGGAGACGCCCGGCCATCTCCCCCCAGGAGCGTGGGAGAGACTCGAATCACTTCCCTCCAGGAGTGTAGGTAGAGACACCAGCCACAAACCCAAAACCACGGGGGGGATTTGAACCGCGGTATGGTTTTTTGCAATCGTGTCATTACGATTTTGTGAGACACCAGCCACCTTTCCCCAGGAGCGTAGGGGATTTAGCGCCAGTCACCACCTCCCAGGAGCGTGAGGTTGGGAGACGCCAGCCCCCTCCCCCAGGAGCGTGGGGGAGACACCAGCCACCTCCCGAGGAGCGGGGGGGAAAACGCCAGGGCCCCCTCCCCCAGGAGCGTGGAGAGACGCGCCAGCCACCTCCCCCCAGGAGCGTGGAGGGAGATGCCAGCCACCTTCCCCAGGAGCAGTGGGGGGAGATGCCAGCCACCTTCCCCAGGAGCATTAGACGCCATCCACCTCCCTGGAGAATGTTGCAGGGGTCAACTCCCCCGCGGTCTGCTCCTGATCTGACCAGGACTCACAGTGGATCAAGGGCCCGATCTACCAAGCTGTTACTGCTGGCCGCACGCAATCCAACGTGCGAACCACAGCCCGGCTGATCAAGTACTGACTTTAGGTGTGTGTCCAGCTCACCTTTGAAAAACAGTCAGTAGCTATTTGTAATCCTCCCTTATGTATGCTGGGAGGGAGCTGAACAATCTTGGGCCCCTGATGCTTAGTGTTATCTCAATGTACTCAAGGCACGCTTGTTTTTCATTGGTGGGGGTGGGGGGTGTTGCACCGCCTGTCGAGAAATTCTGTGCCTTATAGAAATTATACAAGACAAATAATTGGTAATAAAACTTTAGTTAATTTCTTTTCAAGAGAATTAACATTCGTAGGGAGTGATTTTTGTTTCGGGGATTTGAGACTTTTTTCTCAAGGATATTTTTCAGGTGCAAATTATAATGCATCTTTATCGCCTGCTTTTTAAGGAGTACTGGTCAAGGGATTTAAAATGGCCCCAGTAATTAAGGTGCTTGACTGAACTTATACGTGCAATGAAATTTCTGTTATGTTCTCTAGATCCGTAATTTCGCCTGCCTTGAAAGGGACTGTTAGTGTATACCGAGATACTTGTCTTGAAGATAATAAACTCCTGAAGGGGAAGAGGAATGGTAAGGTTAATGGTGGTTGATACACAAATAACCGCACATAGGGTAGCATATAACGACGTTTCGGTCCGACTTGAACTATTTACAAGTTACACGATGGTGAGAGCCAGTATATATTGCAGGGGACAGGGACGGGAGAGAGAAAGAAGTCTAAAGGTAGTAGTGAGTAGGGAGAATACTGGTACGAAGAAAGGGGAGTGAAACGAGGCAGTAGTAGTAGTAATAGTAGTATGGAAAGTACCACCACCACTACTACTATTATTGTCTCGCTTCACTCCCCATTCTGTCTACCACTACTTTCATACTTACTATTACAGCTACTAACACTGTCTTCACTTCCCTTTTCGTCTGTCCCGTCCTGTCCCTGGCTCGCGTGACTTTTAAATGGTCCAAGTCGGGCTGAAACGTAGTTATATGCTACTCTCTATGTGCGGGTTATTTGTGTATTGTTCCTGTCACGGTATTGTGCCTTTTTTGTTCTTGGTGGTTAATGTAAGACAGTGAGCTAATATCAGTGATGCCGCATGTTCTGGGAGGGGAGCGGTGACCAGCCTGCCTAGGGAGAGCGGGATACCTTTGATGAGTTTCCAGTAGAGTATCTACTTCAGGAACCCGGGCTTGGGCCAGGCTCGTCTGGTGTTTGCCTGGTCAACCAGGTTGTTGCTGCTGGTTTGCTGTTCCACATATCCATGCCAGTGTGGTTGATCTGGCACCTATTAGATACTTGTCCAATTTTCTCGAAGACTTGTGGGGGAGTGGAAGGGAGGGAGGGGGTGACGATCGTGTCTGGGAGGCGGGGCAGGGAGGGAGGGGGTGACGATCGTGTTTGGGAGGCGGGGCAGGGAGGTGACAAGCCTGAGGGGTAGGGGGAGGAGGGGAAGCAGACGGTGAGGGGCATAGGAGGGGAAGCAGGCAGTAAGGGGTATAGAAGGCGGGAAAGCAGGCAGTGAGGGGTATGGGAGGAGGGGAAGCAGGCAGTGAGGGGGAAGGAAGGAGGGGAAGCAGGCAGTGAGGGGATGGAAGGAGGGAAAGCAGGCAGTGAGGGGGATGGAAGGAGGGAAAGCAGGCAGTGAGGGTATGGGAGGCGGATATAAACAGGCAGTGGGGGGTATGGGAGGCGGATAAACAGGCAGTGGGGGTATGGGAGGCGGGTAAGCAGGCAATGGGGGTATGGGAGGCGGGTAAGCAGGCAATGGGGGGTATCGGAGGCGGGGGAAGCAGGCAAGGGGGGGGTATGGGAGGCGGGGAAGCAGGCAATGGGGGGGTATGGGAGGCGGGGAAGCAGGCAGTGAGGTGTATGGGAGGCGGGAAGCAGGCAGTGAGGTGTATGGGAGGCCGGGAAGCAGGCATGTGAGGGGGATGGAAGGAGGGAAAGAGGCAGTGAGGGTATGGGAGGCGGATAATAAACAGGCAGTGGGGGGTATGGGAGGCGGATAAACAGGCAGTGGGGGGTATGGGAGGCTGGGGTGTAAGCAGGCAATGGGGGGTATCGGAGGCGGGGAAGCAGGCAATGGGGGGTATGGGAGGCGGGGGGAAGCAGGCAATGGGGGGTATGGGAGGCGGGGAAGCAGGCAGTGAGGTGTATGGGAGGCGGGGAAGCAGGCAGTGAGGGGTATGGGAGGAGGGGAAGCAGGCAGTGAGGGGTTATGGGAGGAGGGGAAGCAGGCAGTGAGGGGTATGGGAGGAGGGGAAGCAGCAGTGAGGGGTATGGGAGGAGGGGAAGCAGGCAGTGAGGGGTATGGAAGGAGGGGAAGCAGGCAGTGAGGGGTATGGGAGGAGGGGAAGCAGGCAGTGAGGGGTATGGGAGGAGGGGAAGCAGGCAGTGAGGGGTATGGGAGGAGGGGGGAAGCAGGCAGTGAGGGGTATGGGAGGAGGGGAAGCAGGCAGTGAGGGGTATGGGAGGAGGGGAAGCAGGCAGTGAGGGGTATGGGAGGGGGGAAGCAGGCAGTGAGGGGTATGGGAGGGGGGAAGCACTTTATTTATACTCGCAGGAGCGAGAGATACATGATATTATATACCTGGAAGTACTCGAGGGCCTGGTCCGAAAGCTGCACAATGCCATAACTATTGGAGTGAGAGATATGGGAGGAAGTGTAAAACAAACCTAGTGAGGATAGGGGTGCGGTAGGGACAATAAGGGAACTATGTATCAACATCCTGGGTCCCAGACTATTCAAATCTTACCAGAAGATATCAGAAACATGGCTGGAAACAAGTGTAGAAGCCTTCAAGAGGAAAATGGACAAGTATCTTCACCAGGTGCCAATCAACCAGCGGTGATGGTTATGTGAGGCAGCGGGCCTTCCCCGCAGCAAAGCCTGGT